>CBXJ02000086.1:20812518-21412518 GCA_000612645.2 Trichuris muris | reverse complement strand
CGCCGGTCCCTCTTGCCGCCATTAGGCGGGGCAACGTTGCATGCTTTTCGCTTGCCGTCCCGCAATGCATGCCTTCGCCGTTGCATGATCCGTCGACCTTGCTTGGCGAGCTTCAACGAAGGACAGCTTCGGTGCTTTGCCGAACCGTCCGATTGAAGCCGTCGCGTTGCCGCGCTTTCGGGATGCCAACCGCACCCTTGCAACCGAAGCGTTCGACGCCGGGCATCGATTCCTGCTCGGGGTCAGCGGGGTGCCGCATCCTTTCGTGGCCGGCCAACTGGTTAACAGCGCATCCGGTCCCCGCCGGTAGTTTGAAACGGCTCATTTCCGACTTCAGCTGCATTGATTGCACCTGCCGTCCGTGGTCCCAACGGGGCCCCGACTGGCGGTCACCGCGGCCGCCGGCCAGCGGTTCGGTCGCTCTGGGCGTCGCTTGTGGGTCTCGCTCGGCGGGTGCGGCGCCTGGTCGAGGTCGGCGAAGCGTTAACACGTCTAATGACCATGGCTAATCGCGGTTCGCACGGCTCAGCGGCCGACGACAGCGCGGAGCGGCGAACCGCTATTCCATTACAATTAGGCGACACAATGGGCTAATGGTTTTGCACCCTGTCGAGACCAAAGGCGGCCTGGAGAATGGCGCTTCTTTGGCCGCCTTATCCGTGGCAAATAAGTGGACAAGGCTAGGCGGGTGCACGCAGTGGGCAATTGCAGGTGCGCTGTCGCACTTCTCCAAGCGCCTTCCTTCCGAGCGCCCACCGATCAACGTTCCCATCCCCTATGTCCGTATGCATGCGCGCCCGCTTAAACCTGTTGATGGTCGATCGACCGAAGCTTGCCGTTGCCGCTTTCCAAAGGCAGTTGATCACAATGGGCGGTCGTTGGTCAATTATCCGGTAATTTATGCAATGAATAATGGGATAATAGAATCGATCCCTTCGAATCTCCCTCGCTCCTCGCGTTGAGCGCCAGCAATTAAGGCAACCTTGTTCCATCGTTGACCGGCAAGTGCAACAGGAGCGGCCGAGATGACCTCAGCCGACAGAGGGCGCCAGCAATGTACAGTAAACTGCCTGCGCGCCGTTCGGTCTGCTGAAGTGGGATGGGAAAGTTGAAGCAGACATATTGTGCACCATTGGCCGCTGACGTGGTGCCAATTGTAGCCTCCTATAATGGCCGTCATTCCTATCAAGCCGACAATAATGGCTCGTCTGCTGTCGCTGTTGAGTGGTTCCCGCTGTGAGGCTATTCTCCGGCCGTTGCAAGATGATGATGTATCGTTTTGACAATGCACATCTTTTTGACCGGTGCCGATTGTTACGGGTCATTTAAGGGCGTGTGGAACAGGTGGTGGCATTCGGGACGCCTTTGAGTGGCGAAGAGAGAGTGAAGAAAACTCGTTTCGACTCAATTGAGCACGATGGCCTCAGTACGCGACGCCTCTCTTCGGGCGAACAATGGGCACCGCTCCAGACGTGACAAATGGTCCACTAACTGTCGGTCGCATTGTTATGGATCTCCATTCTGCCCGTTACCCTGCGCGCCCTATGCAAACACAGTCGCCCTTTGGCACGTCGACAACAAAGGTGCCGTGCATCGCTCAGTCCACCGCTGCGTGACCCCTTTGTGGGCGCAACGCTGTTTGCACTGTTAACGTTGTAATAGTTCTTTTTTTTCAAAAAGCGACGATCGATCATCGCTTTTTGCGCCGCCACTATCCAGCTGCAAATCACCTATTCAAAGGGCGAAAAAAGCCCGCTCAGACCTTATGAAGTGACTCCATTATCGGCGTCGAATGGAGGGCGGAGAAAAAAGTTTTCAAGTTAGGTTATTTTGTCAAGGACGCGGCACTGTCATACTGTAGCATGCTTTATCCCCCGCAACCTCCTCTTCTTCCCCTTTTTAGGGAGCAGCCCTTCCGTCGGGTGCGCCCGGAGCGCCTTTGGACGCTTGCTTGGTCGCCTAATTTGAAGATTGTGCCGTTCGCCGAACGGGCGGCAAACGAATCAGTCATGCAAACGCTACGGCCAATCGTGAGCTAAGACGTAACGCCTTGGAAGTACGCGTAAATCTTATTTGAACTGAAGTATTACGGTACCAAGTTCTTTCGTTCAAATTATCATTTGCTGAGTTGAACATCACGTGATTTTATTTGCATATTGCTTCTGCCGGAGCGTTGTTTATGTCGCGTTTCAACTAACAGCTTTCCGCACGTAGGCCTCCCGTAGGCGCCTACCCCCTTACTGAAAGGCTAAGAAGTGGTCACGCGTTAACTGCAAGTTTACTCGGCTTGTGCAAAGCATTTCTTCCAATGCTTCCAAAGCAAAGGAATACGGAAGCAGCCATTTTTCAAGGCACCAAAAGTCTCTTCAAATTTGAATTGATAAACGCGCTTTTCGATGGGGCATCGCTTTCGTTTCATTTCAGTTTGCCAAAGCAGCACGAGGAGATACCCGAATAATTGTCCCAAAGTGAGACTGAGATGGCTGACATGGCGCCACTTGTATATATCGCTGGTAATGTATTCCATTGGGGAGAGGAGTCCGCCAACGGATTTGACATTGCAACGTCCGCTCATTTGCAAATCGGGTCTCCTTTTTGGACAATTGAAAGTTGTGCGCAAATTTGAATTGGATAATTCTATACTTTGGCCTACAGGGGTCTCCTACTCACGGTGCGGGAAAGCTTAACTGCTTCTTACAGGAGAGCATATATGTATCTCTCTAATTGTGACAGATGATGACGCAGTTTAACTGGTAGCCATTCAATGCATTCAGATGATCGCTGTTGTTCCATAACTTGTTGCATTATCCTTCATATTTTCCATTCGTCAATGTGCTTACGCGGATGCCGTATTCCTATCCTTTGGTGTTTGTGGCCAACAATGCGCTGCGCAAAGACCAGTTGCGTATGTTCACAAAGAGCAAAGGCAGAGCTCATGTGTGACTTTTGACGGTTGCTTGAAGAAAATTCTGACCGCTGGATTTTGCAATGCACAACTGTTTTGAAAGTGACCACAGCGCGCCGAGTTCGGAAAGATCTGCAATGGTGAATAATGGGAAGGTTGCGAATTTGCGCGGGGAAAGCTATTACGCCGTCAGGATGGCAATGACCATTTGCGTGTGCGTAAGCGCTTGGCTGGCTATGCATTGTTAATGTCAGTGTTTCACGCTGTTCCTTTAGGAAGTTTCCACAAGCGGAAATATTGGATGACGACGACTTTAATCCGTAAGTCGTGCCGCTCACTTTCATCTGTGCTGATCTGTGCATGTTCAGCCATGGGCGTGTGATTCAGTTAATCGCATCCGCTAATTTTATGTTCAGGCCGTGACGGCTGTAGTAAAATTAGCCTTCTGATTAATAGTTCATGAAAGTGATGGATGGTCGATGGGCCGGAAACGGTATGCTAATGTTGAACCGCTTTACGGGATGGCTGCGGGAGCATGAAGAATCGGTGATTTGTGCCCAAAAGTTGGACCTCAGAATTCAATTTTCTGACGTCGACAATCGGCTTCAAAATGTAATCTAATCAGACGAACATGCGGCCATTCTGCCGAGCGAATCAACGCTAAGGGCCGTATTACAGTTTCCTTTCTTGATTGGCATTCGATTAGTTTGTAAGTAAATTTGGGCGAACAAAAATTCAAAATTGCCTCTTTTGGGTTCAATTGAATTCGTCCTCGGATGGTCACTCTTATAGGGCGGAGTCGGCTGGCAACGTAAGCTGGTCGAATTAAGAGCTTCTGCCATTGGGCCATCTCGCTTTCCGGCACGGCTCATTACGCCGTTGTTCGACCCATTCCAACAAGGAGAGCGGGTTTTAATAAAATAAAGAGACTTGTTCAATTCAATCGCTCTCGCCGCCGTTGCAAACAGCCACCATTGACGCGACCACTTTATTGCGTCTCTTAACGAAGTGCTCTGCTCAGCTACAGTAAGCCGTAGGGGATCACCAGCTTACGGTATTTAATTTCCAATTAGTATGCTGAGAAACAACAACATGGCAGCCTTAAGGCGATCAGCGCGAGCTGGTCAAAACGCCGTGATTAATCGCCTAAGGATTGTCGCCTTTGCAGTAGCAAAATTGAGACTCACCCTCAGGATACCATTGCATACTATGAGTTTCTCCGAATTGATCTTCATGACGATTGTAATGCTTGCACAGGAGCAATAAGGATGCAGGAAGATTGAGTCAACAAGCAACGCTGAATGACAACAATTCGTTGATTCCAACGATGAATTCTTGCTTTTCATCAATTATGCGCGACATTTGTAAACGCTGTGCCATCTGATGAACGGTTGGTCAGAAATTTTTCATTTGTACTTAATCCAAGTACTGCCGCAACGTCGCTCCGTCAAATGAGGAGCAGCGATAGCCGACAGCCAATTCACAGATGGGAAAAATAATTTTGCAGACTGCCTTCAGGCGCCTTTACGATTAATAGCGGTATAGTAACAATGCAAGGTTTACGCAACCGCTGTCATTTTTGTTTTCTGAACGAATCTGAATGTTTTGTCTGACTTTACCGCTTAGCCGCTCCGCTATAGCAGGTGTTAGATGAAATTAATGTACTTTACAACAGGGGTCTCAGCGTATATATGTCAACTCTTTTATTCAATTCTTCTGTCAATGTGCCAATTCTTTGTACTATTGCCTTTGCACAATTGGGGAATACAATATGCAGTATGTTCTTATTTCCACGGGATTTCACGTAAAGTGGTTTCATTTTTTGTAACACGGTTGAATCCCGTTTCTTTTTTTAAGAATATTTTATTGTTGACAGAGCTTTCGGACGTTTCCTCGTCCATCATCAGTGTTAATCATAATGTCCACTGCCCATTATGATTAACACTGATGATGGACGAGGAAACGTCCGAAAGCTCTGTCAACAATAAAATATTCTTAAAAAAAGAAACGGGATTCAACCGTGTTACAAAAAATGGAATATTATGAAATTATCCCGTCAAACAAAGAAGAAAAATTTCTGTAAAGTGGTTTCATTCTTACGCAAGATTTTTCAAAGAAAGATTTTTATATTAAACAGGTTTATACATATACATACATAGAAAACAGAAGTTTTGGTAACAGCCGCACGTAGTCTCATGGTGTTCTAGTACGAACTGGAGTTATTGTATTCTGTTTACAATGGACTTGTATTCACAAGAAGTGGCTCTGCCGTCTGAAGACAAGCAGTTTTTTTTCAGAAAACAAAATACATTGAGGGTGCGTTTCATAGCTTTCAGAATGAGCCGTGTTCTGTCTTCAGCAAAAGGTTGGTAAAGGAATAGCTTTTATGCAATACCATTATATATATATATATATATATATATATATATATATATATATATATATATATATATATATATATATATATATATATATATATATATATATATATATATATATAGGATGTCTTGTAACGGGTCGTTTGAACGTCATGATGGCGTGTACGGCTTGATCCCGTTGGAAGTAAAGATTGTCTGAAAGTACACCAAGAACTACGCCCTACCAGCGAATGGATGGGCAGTTATTAGGTAACACAACAGAACAACGCAGACCTTCGGAGCTTTCGGAACTACCTTGTTCCGTCGTCAGCGAATATTGACAGTAATAACTGCCCATCCATTCGCTGGTAGGGCGTAGTTCTTGGTGTACTTTCAGACAATCTTTACTTCCAACGGGATCAAGCCGTACACGCCATCATGACGTATATATATATATATATATATATATATATGCGATTATAAATAACACGGAATTTTCCCCGTTTTTAAACCTTTTTATTCCAAGAAAGGTTAACTTCAGAGATTTCGGGCGCATACCTTGCGCCCGTCATCAGTGAAAACTACTTCATCGACTGCCCAGCCAGTCAACGGTTCAGCAACGCTTCTGCTAGACCGTCCAGCTGGTAGAAGAAGGAAGAAACATCGGAAAGGACCAAAGAGAAGAAAGAAGGACACGATCAAGGAAGGACTTTAAAACCCGCACTTTAAAGAGAATACGGATGGGTTTGAGAAGCTACTGCCGATGTTTATATAATACATTTTTCATTCGGATTCGTGACGCTGTCCCGGTCGGTCGGTGGGGATGCTCATTCCTCTGCGTGACTGACTGGGCGGGCGACTGACGCTTGACGGGTACAAGGGTAGGACCTGACAGTGGATGTCGCCAGCCCGGATGGTCGAGCGGAGGGGCTTACTGAACCGATGGCTGGCTGGGCAGTCGATGAAGTAGTTTTCACTGATGACGGGCGAAAGGTACGCGCCCGAAAGCTCTGAAGTTAACCTTTTTTGGAATAAAAAGGTTTAAAAACGGGGAAAATTCCGTGTTATTGATAATCGCATATGTGCACAACACCCCGTAAGAGAAGTTTTTTTTTCGATATATATATATATATATATATATCGAAAAAAATATATATATATATATATGATGTTGAGTTTTCACGGATTTTTCCCGTTGCTTTGTACGTGGATGGATCTGTAAGTAAACTGACACGGTCTCCCTACCAACGGATGGATGAGAGTAGTTATTAGAAGACACGGTCAGAGAACAACGTATGGTTTAATCTCAGATATTTCGGCACGCTTGAGTTCCGTCCTCAGCGAGCAAGAGAAAGCTGTTATTCCATGGCCAGGTTAAATAGAGATCGCGAGACAAAGGGGTCGGGAGAAGGGACAGGTCAGCGCAGTAGGATGCAACACCAGCTTTTATTGACAATAGCATTCCAAACCTCACTGACCTGTATACCCCTATCGCGATTAATGGATGCATTGTGTCTTATGTATAAGGCTTCTTTGATCCGCCGCAGGTGGAAACGTTCTTCACGGCAGACAATGCGCGGTTGCAGCTCGAGTGGGCATGTTGAGCTATGCTCCACAACCGTGGAAGCTTTTATTGCCTCATCCATGATCTTGGTTGGATCGCGCGTTTGGGGTCGTCCACGGCGTTGCGTTGGTAACCCGTTGAGTCTTCGTTTCGCCGTCTTGTATCGGACCAGCGCAGCCGTGTGTTCATGAAATCTATCAAGTAAAGGTTTGCCCGTTTCTCCTATGTAGGAGGCGTGGCAACCACACTTGATTTCATAAACGACGCCCGGCCTGTTGTCCAATGGAACTTTGATCTTATCACTTCGTAACAGGGAACGGAGATTACCGGAACTTTTAAATCGAGCATTAAAGTTTAACGCGTGGCCCAAACGTTTAAGGCGTTATAGTAAGGAACGTATAACACCGGGTTGGGTAACAAGGCGGACACTGGTGGCTTTATGGATGTTTTAAGTAATATACGTTGTATAATAGAGTCAGCAAAGTGTTTAGGATAGCCATTCGAAATTAATGTAGCGCAAATGTATTTTAGTTCGGAATGTAGATACGCCGGGTCGCATACGTCAAGTGCGCGGTTTATCATGCCGATTACTATATAACGTTTAACTGCAATGGGGTGGTGGGAAGAAAAACGCAATAACCGGTCCGAATTAGTTGGTTTTTCTGTACACGGTTGTGTTGATCGTATTATCTTTTTTAATAACTAAAATTTTTAATAACTATGCGACCCGGCGTATCTACATTCCGAACTAAAATACATTTGCGCTACATTAATTTCGAATGGCTATCCTAAACACTTTGTTGACTCTATTTTACAACGTAGATTACTTAAAACATCCATAAACCCACCGGTGTCCGCCTCGTTACCCAACCCGGTGATATACGTCCCTTACTATAACAGCTTGGGGGAACGCCTTAAACGTTTGGGCCACGCGTTAAACTTTAATGTTCGATTTAAAAGTTCCAGTAATCTCCGTTCCCTGTTGCGAAGTGATAAGATCAAAGTTCCATTGGACAACAGGCCGGGCGTCGTTTATGAAATCAAGTGTGGTTGTCACGCCTCCTACATAGGAGAAACGGGCAAACCTTTACTTGATAGATTTCATGAACACACGGCTGCGCTGACCCGATACAAGATGTAGAGGATTAGGCCAGACGCCCATTACCGCTGGCCCGATACATTAATTTCAAATTACGGTATGCAAATTTAAGAATTATTTGCTAAATTACCAAAATCCAGCATTTCACCCTATCAAAACGCCTATTGCTCGCGTGTTTCGTTAAACGGACGCTCATTTGAAGTACGTTTCCGTTATCGCTCAGACAGTTTCAGCCGAAGCTTGAAGTTACCGTGCAATCGATCTACCAACTACGACTTGAAACATACGCTACGGACAATTGCGGGCGAATGTGTGTAAGGTTCTGCACATGCACTTTTTAAAAAATGGTTCTTCATTGTTAATGTAATACAGTAATCGATGGCGATGAACAAACAAATACCAGGTACCATTAGTGGGAATAAACATGGCGCCGTGGGTAAACATGACGTAATTCTCGCGGCGCATTGCAGCTGTTCCATACTTGAAGCGGTGCGGTATGGAGCGTCACGTAAAGACTTGCCTGCCATAGTTAGCATTGTGTAAAGTCAGAAACCAACTATTTAGTGCCAACTCTGCACGACGTCCCTTTCCATCCTTAACACCAGACCTATGTTTTCACCTATGCTCATGTAGACTGCCAACAGGGGTTCGGCAAGATGGGAACATACTGTTTGTTGGTGACCTGATGGACGGTGATCATGACGTCATTGTTTAGCGGTCCTGCATCCCATAAACTCGCACAGATATATGATCCCATGATTATTGTTGGCTCCGCAAGGACCAGAGCTGCCACAATGGGAATGCGACCTCGGAAACAGTTTTTCCAGTTTGTTTTTCAGTTGACTCTGTGTCCGCATTAGTTTTCCCCATATTCGAATCGCCTGTGATATAAGCTGTTGCTGCTACAGCGCAAGGGCACCTTTACTGTTTACTTTATGACAGGTCCACATAAGCTTATCTTATTTGCCCACCCGAGAGTAGGCTGTGCGAAACCGGTTTCAGGGGTCGAATGGAGCGACCATATATATACGTATACTCTGTTCGTTTGGCGTGTGTGCGCGCGTTCAGTGGCGAGTGTCGTAGTTAGAGACTTGGCGGTTCGATCAGTAAAACGATTCACGTGAGCATCCCAAGGATCGCGTACAGTTATCTTCCTATCAGTCACTACACGAACTGATCACGGTACTGCTAGTAGGTCCTGCGTCGCATGAATTCGCACAGACGTATCACGGTTAAGGTTTTCATATGCACTCATAGGTGATCCCTATGGTTGTCTTCCCACCGTTACAGCATTCGTCAATGTGCATTGTCGGAAAGGAACGTCGTCCAGAGTTGGCACTAAGTAGCTGGTTTCTGACTTTACACAATGCTTACTATGGCAGGCTTTACGTGACGTTCCATACCGTACCGCTTTAAGTAGGGAACAGCCGCATTCCGCCGCGATAATTACGCCGTGTTTACGTGCGGCGCCATGTTGATTCCATCTAATGGTACCTGCATTTGTTTGTTGATCGTCATCGATTACTGTGTGTTTACAGGCATTAATAATAAAGACCCAATGTAGTAATAATTTTAAAAACGTATTTCACTGCTGCTTTGCATCGAAGGGCGCAGCCACTTTCATAATCGCCCGCGCCCTAAACAATTAACAGTATTAGGAACCTGCGCGTTATTAATTTCGCCATAATTGCTGTATGTTTCTATTTGAATACAGGATGCATGGTAACGGGTTGTTGGAATGAAATGTCTTTTTTGGACACGGTTATCACGTTGATATTGTTTCAATGTATCTGCAATTAACCAAGAAACCTCACCAGTCAGCGATGGGTTAGTTTATAGGCAAAAATTGCGAAGGCATTGCAACGTACGACCGGACCTTTCGGGACGCTCTAGTCCCGTCGCCAGCGAAAGGTGGAAAGAGTATGCTTCTATATCTGTATGTATGTTTCTATATCTCTATCCTTACTGTATTGGAGGTGTTGCTATCGAAAGACAGACATGCAGCTCTTCGTCCGTGGTTTGAATGCAACCCACTATCAAATTGTTCGCTCCGCAATGCAGTCGAGTTGATTTGTCGTAAGCTGTACTTTATGATTGAACCTGAACATCGTTATATGGTCGTGCCGAACGAACGGCAGGCGGTCTGTTGGGATTATTCACGCTGGGTCATTCATTGCTCGACAAATCTTATGCTCGAGGCCTTTCTGGCGGTACTTCAAAGCGTTTTACCTGCTTTTCTCTTCGATTAAACTTTTGCTGCACGTTCAAAAGTTCAATTTCTCCTTGTGTCGTCTATCCGACTCAGGACAGTAGCCGCCGCTGCGTCCCGCACAGACAAGCATTCCTCCAATCGCGTAGCACATGGCCCAACAGGTTCTTGACGCCGTACAGTGTATCTTCGACGATCGGACCACGCCAACAGTGCGTCAACAAGCTCACAAGGTATGCATACCTTCGCCCTTTGCTTGTCTCTTATTAATTGGTTTTCTTGCCCTTTTCCACCAGCTGCTGGAGGAAGTGAAGGAAAGCGATGCCTGCTTGGATATTGGCTTTGAATTGCTTCGCAGTTCAGGTCCTGTCAGTGTTCAGCACTGCGGTATACAGTTGGTGGAACACGTCATCCGGTGCTTCTCGCAGACGCTCGGTGCTCATCTTTCTATTGTCATCTTTCAGTTTCAAATGGAACGTTCTAAGCTCCGATGAACGAGTGGAAATTAAAAATCGCTGTTTCAACAGCATTGCTGGCCTGGTAATAGGCGGCAATTCGCCGCGTTCAAATTTTTGTAAATTTTCAAATTTTAGAATGAAAACGACTGCCCTCACCCGCTTATTATGGAAGGCCTAGCAAGGTGCGTTGTGGAGATGGTGAAGCGCGAATGGCCGCAAGCGTGGCCTGAGCTCATCGAAGAATGCGAGAAGCTTTGCTCATTGGGCGTAAGAGAATCGACCGTTTGATTTTTCTCGTGAAGTAATGCAACAGTGACTTTAGACTTGTCAAACAGAGATTGTTCTTTTCCTGTTCTCCCGACTTGTTGAAGATGTTATGATTTTTAACAGCGTTGAGTATCAACCGCAAAGCAAGCAATTGCACAATGCGCTTATTCTCACTGCCCACTCGTTGTTGGACCTCCCGTTGCGTATAGTGGAATTGTCGAGCTCCTTCTTGGGCAGCAGTCCAGTCGAAGTTGGCAATACACAGTTTTGCCTTGTTTGTAGCTATAGTTTCAGAAGCAGAATCTTTCGAGGCTGTGCTTGGCGGCACTTACTTTGCTCTCCAACACGCTTCATTGGGTGCCGGCGATCGCCCTCACCAGCAGAATGCCAAAGGTTCTCGAAACTCTGCGTTTGTGCCTTGAAAGTACTTCCCTGAGGTTGGCCAAGCTGTCGGCGGCTTGCCTGAACGAACTTGCTACGCGCAAGGTCTGCCTGATTTATCTTTCGTTTTGGAAAATTTTAAAAACTGCCTCCAGGGTTCCAAGAAGGAGGCGGAGCCTTTGCTAAAGCTGCTCACCGTCCACCACATCCAACCAATTGTTGATACCTTAAGGTAAGGCAGCTTGTGATCGGCCGGCGGCAACCCAACGGCGCTCCTTAATTGTGTCCAGTTGTTGAATGCATTACCGAGCAGTCTGTAGCATTGAACCACAGGCTTAGTCCATCGATTGTTAAACATTGCGTTTCGTCCTAAATCTTTTATACACCCCCCCTCAGCGGTGCCTCGTTTGTTTGTCGCACTAGTATAATTATATCTCCGCTGCACAGGAGGGTTGGATCGCATGAGTACGAAGAAGAAACGTACGGCTTGTTCAAGTCTATTGTTTTGCTCCTCGTGCCTATTGCCTCGACTCTTGCCACTTTATGGGTAACTTTGGGCGCTGCGTATGTCCTCCAGTTGCACGCCAATGTGTAATTTCAGGATTATGCCGAGTTTTCGGAGGATCGTGAACCCGTTTTGAAATTATTGCTATGCACTTGCTTGTCGCTGCTTGGACATCCTTCCTTGGTAAGACGTCTAAGCGTTGGGTCGTCCCTGCTCGAGGCCGCGGGAAAATGTTTAACGCTTCGTTATTGCTTTTCGCTTTCAATATTGAATCCCGAGTAACATTCGGCGATAAAGCGCTGTGCATACTTTTTGATTATTCTTTTTTCTTTCACTTTCCATCACTGCTTCTCGATGATGTTCATTTTTCCAATGCGTTGCAGTACGCGCGGTGCATGGCTTCCCAAGCAATGGTGGTACTCGCGAAGAGGTCCGCTATTGTTCCGTCTGCTTCGTACAGAACAGCTTACAGAGACTTCTTGCAAATAATGCCAACGGCCATTGCTAAGGCAAATACTCCGCCCACTGGTGCGGCTTTTGTCAATCAGTTAACTTTTCAGATTGGTATGCCATCGTCGTCCGAAGAACCTTACTGCACATTTTCGCGTGCCGACTACGATACGAATACAGAGTTCCTTGTCGACTTGACAAGTACATATTGTCGTTCTTATTAGAGATATGCACAACGGCCTTCAGGAATGAAAGAGTGCTGCTTTGTAATTGTTCGGGAAGATGTACTGTACCATTACGCCCCTTCCTACGATTTCATGCTCATGTGGCTCCGCAGTGTGCTATGCTCACCAGAACAGGCGGCCGCGAATTCCTTGTTCGACTGCTATTGTTCAGTGTTTACTATCATCTGCGACTCGCTGCTCAAGTTGGACAGGCAAACCATTGAGGTGTGATCTCTTTGCAATTGGTTTGCTGCTTTAAAGTTTAACGTAATTCAGGGTCTCGCCGAAACGTGCATCAGTCAGTTGGATATGGTGATGAAGGCGATTGATGACCACATGTCCGTAAGTTGGTTATCAATTTCGCCCTTTCTTAATTTGCATTTCGTTCAATTCTGAAGAATCCGCAGTGCCTGGATAAGCTGCTCTCATTGGTTACCGGTCTTTTTCCCCTTGTGCCGCCCACCTATTGGCGTATACCGGAATATTTAAGAAGTTTGATTTCACTTTTGCTCGTTGGTGACTCCGAGGAATGGTATTGCGTGAACACTCACGCTTCGCATCAACTGGTGAAACTGTCGTCGACCTCTCAAGCCGTTCTTCTGGTGAATATAGAAAATCGTAGACATACTTGTGCGCATGCTGTAGTTTGGCTCCTTTCAGCCCCATTTCAATCTCCTATGGAATGAGCTGCAGAAAATCGGTGAACAGCTGACCGATCACATGAAGTGCAACATGGTTGATGTGCTATTCGAGTTGAGCAACGGGTTGAACAGCTACGAATATCAGCACAGTTTGACCAGCGCGTGTCTGTCTTCGACCGTTGAATTCTGGAATAGTCCATCGATCGTCCAGTGCGCCTTCAAGCAAAGTTGTCCACCAGTTGTGGCTAATGTTGTTGTCCCTTCAGAGCGGTCTCCTCGCCGGACAATTTGCTTGCTTATCTCGGCTTGTATGATCCAATATGCACCGACCCAGCAACGGACCCGTCCAAGGTGAAACGCAAACAGGCAAAGTGGAAATTGTTTGCACTCTTTGAATTCTCGAATCTCTGTTTGCTTTAGCTTTTGTTTCACACCTCCATTTTGTCCAGTATCGTCAATCGCATTTCGTTGGACGGCAATCGGCAGGTGATACCTTCTTACAATCTGTCAAGCGTATTTTACAACGCAATTGTTGAACGCTTATGCTTCCATACAAATCGTACTTAGCAGCATGCATACCATCGCAGTATATTCGTGCGTACTGCATTTTGGCGATTTCATCAAAAGGCGTACCCTTTCATGGGCCGCGCAAATGCTGCGCATTTGTTTTTGACATTTTCCACTTTCGAGATGGGCGCACGATTAGATATTTCGTTTTTGCGAGACAGTCCCAATGATCCTTGTTCAGCAGTTGCTTGTTTAGACACTTTCCGACGGTGGCTTCACAATCACCGACAGCGGCGGTACATTGAGGATTCGTCATCCGGCATTCGACACCTGCGAACCATTGTTGCCTGTAATTTTCCGTTTTGCCCGCAACATTAACGGGATATACCATGAGAGCTGCGTTAAAAAGATTCATCCCTCCTACGGAGGTCACAAAATATTGGACCTCCTTAACACGGAGAAGCTGACAATCATGGGTTAAAGAGGGCATCCCGATTGGTTCTTTTGCCATTAGGCTAACGTGCTATTGCCTTTAGGAAACTACAATCAAGCGAGGAATGATTGCGGTGACGAGAATCTGCTGCTGCGCACGTCGGTCGAGGATCACATACGGGGATTCTTCTCCGACATTACCGACAATTTGCAAGCGATTCAACGGGCGTCCACATCTTGTACTTCACTAACGTTGTTGTAGGTTCATTTTGATAGGCCGATGCGCGTGTCGCTTTGGATGGCAGTTCTACACGATGCCTCACGCTTCAGCCATGCTGCAGCACGGTCTGCTTGGAAACGTGGAGCACTGTCTCGACTATCGCTTTCACTTGCTCGTTCGAAAGGCGCTGATTCCAATAATGAACCGCGCCCAGGACGAGTGCTTTCCCCATCTGGTTAATCCGTTGGCAGAATTTTTTTCCCACTGCTACCAGAGGCTGTCCGCCAGATGGCAATTGGTACTTAAGAACATGGACGAAGCGTTGCAGGAAGCCGACAGAGATCTGTCCGATCAGGAAGTGTTCCTGGAGCACATGTGCTCTTTGATGACTCGAGACGTGGCGGCGCTGCTTCGCGCAGTTTTGGTCAAAAGGGCGGAACCAAAGGAGAAGTTCGAAAACGGTTCGGCCCCCAATGAGCACGAAGAGGAAGTTGTCGACCAGTGCGCGCTTGTTGATATGTCGGCGATGGACATTGGCGGAGATCTGAGCTATTTGGGAAAACGATTGCAAAGCAGCGAGGTGCGAGTAGCCAACGTGACGCAGCTCAGTTGATGGCTTTTTCAAAATAATTTCAGCTCGGCAGTTTTCCCTCATTGGTGCTACTGATGTTTCATATGCTCAGTTGGCAAGATTCAATTCCAGTTTTGAACATATCATCGTTGTGTCATCCAGTTGTCGTTGAAGTATGTGATGTACTTTTTTCTCTAATCACTGTTGTGCCTTTGCTTTAGTTGTTGGATAAAAAGTTGCTGGACGATTCGTCGACTCGTCATTTGTTCTCCTGCGTACTTTACGGAGTGCAACGGCACTGGCAGTTGGACGAGTTGCTCGGCAAACTCTTAGACCTTGCTAGCAAACTGTACGAGTTGTTTGTACGAAGGCATCCGTTCTCCTATATCGTCATTGCACTAATTGTTCTACCCCTTAAGCTCGCTTTTTTCCCAAACGTCTGCAAAGAAGTATTGCTCTCCATACCGGGAACATCGAGGGAAGCCGTTGAAGTATGCAATGTTAATTTGATGGATGACGATGAATTTTCGTGCCTTAGACCTTTGATGAAAAGATGAGGAAATGCAGAGACGGATCAATGAAAATTCCGGACAAAGTGAAGAGAACAATGTTTAAAAAACTAGTCAAACCCATCATTGTAAGAAGTTGACGTTGCAAAATTATTTCAATGTTTTTTCGAAACGTGCACGTTCGTAGAATCCGCATATGGAATTCAAGCGGGAACCACAGTTCAGGGAGCTGCCACCGTTGTTGAGGCCGCCCAGTGTTTCCACGGTGGATTTGCATTCCGAAAGTGATTTGCGTTTTCTGTTCGGCGGCTCTTGAAGCGGATGCGTGTAATGCAGGCGAGTGAACGTTTGTTGGACATTAAAATGACTTAACCAAAATGGTTTCACTTTTTCCTTACATAATGTTGTCAGGTTTGATGAGCTTCTTTTTAAAGTCAGACAGACAAAGAGAAAGGAGTAGCCTTTGTCTTAGTGTTCTCCTTATTGACAGTTCTTTGGCGGCACAGTACTGCTCAGACAACCAAGGAGATTTTGGTCGATGCCTTGAGGCATCTAAAAGAAAGCATGTTCTCTTTTCACCGAGAAATGAATATACGAGCAGCTTTCTTCTAAAACCTTCCAATAGGTTGTTTCATACGTAGTGTGCTATCGTCAGCGAGTTGTGAAAAATACGTGCAATGCGCTGTTTTAAACTGAAGGTCCAGTGTACGATTGACGGCACATAATTGCGTAACTACAACGAGAGTGTACCTTTTCTATATCGAAAAGTGTGCACCATTTTTATGTGGCGAAATTCCACGCCGTCGATTTAGTGATGAAGCTATCGTGCTTCGCTTTGAAGCTATTTTGATTTTCGTTCATGCAAATGGGAACTAATTTTACAATGTGGAAAGGGTTAAGAGAAGTTCTTTGGTGCAAGGTGCTATCTGAGTCGAGCAAACGTTGAAAGGTGCTGTGTGTGGGCCATGGGAATGCTAGTGAAAAGGTCCTTCACGTCATAGCTTACCATGACGTGGTTTCGTGCAATAATGAGCTATTTGCGCGCACTCACAAGAACGGACAAGATTAAAGGACCGCCGGAAGAAACCCCAGGTGTTGTATACCATATCTCTTGTGACTGCCACGCCTCCTACATAGGAGAGACGGGCATCACTTTATTTCAGAGATTTCGAGAACACGTGGCCGCCGTGACACGTTTCAAGAGCGCTGAACAGAGGCTAAACGGCGTACAAACACGGCGACGAGGACGACCCCAAACGCTGAACCCTACCAGGATAATGGAAGAAGCCAAGAAAACATCCGCGGTTGTAGAGCATACCTCTCAGTGCTCACGCAACCTCTATCCAAATATTATTTTCCGTGAGAGCCATTTCCACCTTAAGCAAATAAAAGAAGCCTTTTTCATTAGACATAATGATACAATAAATCGTGACAAGGGAAGGGAAGTCAGTGAAGTATGGAGTGCAATTATTAATAAAAGCAAATGTTGCACCATACAAACTGACCTACTGACCCAGCCTATATATATATATATATATATATATATATATATATATATATATACCCATCGAGATCGGGATTCCCTTACACAACCAATAAATCGCTGACGACGGAACAAGATCGTTCCGAAAGCTTCGAAAGGTTTCTACAGTGCTCTGACATTTTCCTAATAATTGCCCATCCATCCGTTGGTAGGGCGTTGTTTTCTGTTAATTTCAGACACTACGAATTCAGAAGAACGGGTACAAGCCATGAAGTCATCAAAAAGTGTTCTGATCTTTCCTAATAACTTTCCCATCCATCCGCTGGTAGGGAGTTGTTTCGTTACGAGCAAACGTTTCGTTACGAACAATTTCAGACATTACGAACAAACGGGTACAGGCCGTGCTTGACGATCAACTATCATACACTTACCATGAACACAAAGCAAACCGAAAGCTTTCTGGAAAGGGTACAGTCTTTTCGATGTTGTTATGATCATCTGGCATTCATGGCAAGAAACCGCAATTGGAGGAACGTCGTCACCCCGAAATTGTTTTCGTGGAAGCAAGCGAAGCGGCTTAATTCAATTTTCCGAATGAGCGGACTGTAGGTGAACCGCGGCTGGACAATGGGTCTGTGGCGCTAATCCCTGCTCACCTCCGGCAGGTGCTAACCATCGAGCGTGCCGGAGGCACGGAGAAGCTGTAGTACGTGTTGACCCACGTGCATACGTCTTTCTTCTTTGAAAGGACCGCAATTGCATACGCGTGCCATTCGGCATGCCTGGGAACACTGCGAGTGGCCGAACAATTCGCCCGCGCCTAACGGCCTGAGGCACACGTTAGGCCACGCTTACACCGATGACGACGTCCACGTTGTGAAGGTTTGGTAAGTCGATTTCAACACTGTGTAATACTTACGTGCAGCATTAAGTTTCTGGGAAAATCTTAGGCGATCAAGAAGTACCAAACGCACATGTACTGGGAATGAAAGTGAACGGTTGTGTTTAGGTCTAGGCTTAGGTATCGGCAAAAACGACTGCCATCAAGAAATACCGAGCGCACAGGTAGTGGAAATGAAAGTAAACGGTTATGTTTAGGTCTACGATTAGGTATCGGCGTAAAACGGTAGTCGTCAAGCAATACCGAGCGCACAGATAGTTGGAATGAAACTAAAGCAACTACGCAGTGCAACCTCGCTTAACGCGTTCTGCCAAACTTGAACCGCTGGGCAAACTGAAAGTTCCGTTGACCGAATACATAACCCTCCAGCGAAGCAAGTTCGCTGAACCGGTAGATGGCGCCACCGTCGCCGATGCTCGCGCGCCGAACAGATTTCGTAACCAGAACAATAGATTGCGTAATTTGGTCAAATGTACTCTACGTTGTCCAGATAGCAGACAATACCCAAACTAAAATATTAACTTGCGAAATTCTGTTTAGAGAAATTTAATAACTTCAGTACTCCTTTTAGCTTAATAAATAACGTAGCAATGGAACTGCAGTGGCACGTAGAGCGAGACGTGATTAAACTGACGCAGTGCCGTGGTAAAACGTTGACTTATGAGGTTACATATCGTTTCGGTGTGCGCGCTTCGGTGCGGAATTCATTTCGGTGTCAGCCTCATATCGGTGTGGGGTTCGTTTCGGTGTGGGTTCATTTCGGCGTGCGTGTTCCGGTGCGGGGTTCGTTTCGTCATACGCTTTTCGGCGCAAGCTTGCTTAAAGTTTTATTCCATACGTTGGCCAACTGTAAGGCATCGTTACCAGCGCGTTGTTTTGCTTTTAATTTCCAAACTATGCAGTGCAATTGTAATGCTTCGTCTTTGTTTACAGTAGATTACTGCTGGGTGCGGTCCTACGCGCCTGTTTTCGAGAGCAAACTGTTGTTCTAAGATGCAGATCAACTAACTTCATTTTGGAAATTCAGTTTATCTCGAAACAGTGGGCAATTCCACGCAAAATTTCAACAGGGGACCTTATGTCCCCTTCATCCAGTGTCCGTCGAATACATTCATCGGCTCGAAGAAAGCGGAGTCGCTTTCTCGGTGGTTCGTCACCACGGATAAATTCTTCATGGTGCTGATCTCGACTAGCCTGCACTTTTCGAATCCCCTCTATAAACCTCGAGAGTGTAGGATGATCCGCACCAAGTTCCAATTTCATTCGTCTGTGGGCCGCTTCCACGAAGTTATTTGTGTGGTCGTGTCCTATCAAAGTTCTTTCGTGAACGGATCACAATTCTAACGGAAATAGAGGATCTCGCCGTACGCCACGTCGATTTCTGCAGCCTACGTAGGTTCGTTCAAACCAGTTTAGTACGGGTTCCAGTATGTCACATGACTCAGATGCCAGCTGGTCGAAGGTAGCCTGCACGATATCCGGGGGCAGAAAAGCCAGGGCAATAATCATGCGGACGGTATGTTGGAGCGTTGAACCATTTCTGCACTGGGCAAGCAGAAGTTGTTCCGTCAACTGGCGGTTCATACTTTTGACCAGATGAAAGAAGCAGCCAAATATCTCTGTGCCCGGGAAGACGGCTCGCATGGCGTTCATGGCGGCTTTTTCGAAGTCAATGCAGATGGACTGCGGCTCCAGTTGTGTGGCCACAACTCCCTGACGGCTTCCAGCATGCGACGATATGTCCCTTCTTGCTTATTTGGAAGTAGGGCATATAGCACTGGAATAGCGAATTCCCCTCTCTTAGCCAGGAGCACATACACCTGTGCAAAGAGCCGAGGTGCGATTCTGAAGGTGCCATCGGCATACAGGGATCTCATCTGGCTGCTCCAAGAACCATTTGATTGTCGGCCAAAAATGAAGATTCTATTTTTTCCAAACCAGAGTCGTACAACAGGAAACGTTCCCCATTGCCATACGTTCCATAATTCTCTGGCACCAGTATCGAAACCAGACTCGGCTTATGGTGGTGCCGCTTCGATAACAGTACGTCTTCGTCGGACACTGTCTTAACGCTGCCATGTTCGGAAGTTGTCCTTTCACCTCAACGTTCAAACCTTGTAACTGTTCATTGAGAATGACCGCCGGTATTTCCATGCTTTCTTCAGCCCGACGTACCATGGCGGTGCAGACAGCAGCAGCTTCAACTTCATCTGCCCCACCTCCATGGGAATGGGAGTTGACTACCTTCACCACCTCGTTGGTTGCCACGGATGTGCGAATTCTTGCTTTGCAATCGTGCGAATCTCGCCTGCCACATCGCCAAAACTTCACCGTCTGTGAGGCGTTCAGCCTTTCGAAGGCGAACATGTGTCCGTCGTGCACGAACTTCTCTCAATTCCGCTTCGTCATAACGCTATCCATCGTAATAACTTCGCTCACCCAAGTACAGTAGAGGAAGGTGGAGCACGAAGTGGCGGTAGAATGTTCCCGAATATTGAAACTGTCCAGGCGCGCCATAGGCGATTCTTCCGGGCGGCAGAGCTAAACATGACTACAAAGATAAATATGGATCTACTCGACAATCCGGCCATTCGACGGATCCCATGGCCCGATACGGACGGGGAGGCGGAAGCCGGGATCGACGCGTTAGCCGACCAAGCCCTCGCCACGGACGCAAAAATGGTTATCACCTCGGCCGTATTTCTCGATGAAGACTTTAAAGGAACCAACGATCAGCGCATAAGTGCTTTCGCTCTCTACAGCGCCATTTCAACAATTATGCGCATCTCGCCCAATGCTGACCTCAGAAACGTGACCCTCAAGGAACAATTCTATTTCTGCGCAGTACTTGTGATTTGTAAAATTGGGCTCGTGTCGTTCGAGGATGTGCTCTTTGAGATCCCAAGTTCAGATTTCATCTGTGAGCAAGGAATCCTCGAACCGCCAGAGGGCAGCGAGGCTGCGGTGGCTGGATATGTGACCCCGGAAAGGATCCAGCAAGTTTTTAGTCTTATCATTGGGACTAAAATAAACTACTTTAATACGAATCATCACACTGGGCAGGGCATGCCCACGGCGTATATCAAGAAGTTGATAAGTGCATGCCCTGCCTGGCAAGACGTACTGATCACCGAAGCACACAGAACTTCACTGCACCCATTGCATCATAGAAGATTCCTATCACAATGCTTGGAGCTATTGCTTTCCGTAAGCCGCTCGAAGTCACGCTCTACACGGTCACTGACGTGCGCCTACGCGGGGTGTTCCAGTCAAAGTTGTTTGTGTGCCCATACTGCTGCTGATATAGGCCTGAACTGTTGCGTCAGCCTGTTCCACAACCTGCTGGCACGCGACTGGGCCAAGGCAGCAATAGAATGCAACTGGGCCATTACAGAGAAGGAGTTTACAAGTGAAGAAGAGATCGGCCTGTTTTTTGAGCCATATATGCCGGTGACTTTTTGAGCCATATATGCCATAGACAACTTGAAAGAATCTGCGCTGCACTGAACCAGGACTGGGCGATCCCGAATGTGACCCATGGGCAGCGGACTACTTATTGCATTAGATCCAGGAGGATCTAAAGGAGGGTAGAAAGAACATGTGTAGTCTGCTTCATATAGAGAACGCATGAAGGTGAGTCATATGGCAAGGAGGTGAGGTAGATGGAAGCGAGGGGAGGGGCGTTCATGAGCGTTGAACGTTCCCTTGCACAGCGGGGTGAATCCTCATAAGTGTGTATGCCCCTTGAGTGATGGTATACTCTTCCATTTGCGGTATAAATTCTTCCATTTTCATGGCGAAAGCGTGTGGAGCAGTTCGCGTCCTTGCAATTTCTACCGTTTTAAACTTCAAGCAACTTTATGCTAATGTTCATTTAAACAAGCAGTCGCGCTATTTAAAGCAGATGCAGAAACGCGTCTCAGCGGTTCTACTCCTCACTTCCTCAGTTTGTCCGTGCCTTGACAAATCGGTCGTTCGCAGTACCGGCGAAAGAGAAGCATGTCTGACTCATCTCAGATCAAGTTTTCCGTCCTGAACACAACAACAGTTGATACACCATCTTGGTTCAAAGATGGGTCTACGATTTTCGAGAGTGGCGTTGCCAAATTCATAAACCTTCTCCACCCGTCGTACCTACCTTTGGATAGTAAGTGTTGTTTCTTAACTTCCTGAAATTTTCATATTTCCACACGTTACTTCGTATTCACACGTGCAGAAGATTTGTATCAAACGAATTGCATTTAATCCCCTATATGACTGAATGCCAATTGTACCCCCATAACGGGGAAAGGAATAGGGGAGAAAGGAGAGAAAAAAGGAAGAAGGCGGCAATGGAGGAATGGGATTAATAGGGGACGGCGGAAAAACGGGAAAGGCGAAGCACTTGGAACCAGTCAACGTATCTTCAAGCTAACAGAAGAAGTTGAACGCACTGTCAAAACCAAAAGTATAAGCAGGGCAGAATAGCGGCAAAAGTACAATCACTAAACATGGATGACTAATCATACCATTATCGATTAGTCATATAATGAAGACAGCATATGGTAAAACCAGTGGAAATAGGATCAGTCAGGGGGTCACAACGGCGTAACCATTGAATAAGTCATGCTGTTGGTGACCATAGAACAATCAAGAGCCGTTGCTCCTCCCCACGTCCCGCATAACCACAGACCGTAAGCGTTGTTTTCAAAATCCAACCGAACTCTAGTTCAACGCAGTTTTCCCATGCTGTATTTTGAGAAGCCACAGTATGTGCCTTTCTTAATTCGATTAACCAACCTTCTATAGTACGCTGATTAGGTTACATTACCTGGTTTTTCCTTAAGTTCCCTACCTTGGGCTTCAGCAGTAACTTGCGCCAGTTGTGATGCAACTTGTTCAGCGCACTGTAGAAGGGCAAATTCGACAAGGACCCCCTTTGAAGACTGGTTCCTTTGTAACAGGGCGGTGGATCATATTGGAATGTTACGGCTGAAGCTCCCGTTGAGTTCTATTCACTGATACCTGTGAGAACAGCAAAACAACCTAACCAGTGGCTGGTTGCTTAGTTATGTTAGTGAAAAAATAGGCTGAAAGTGAACGTATGGTAGTTTTTATTCATAGCTTTCGGAATCGTCTGATTCCGTCGTCAGCGAGAAGAATCAAACGAATGGCATTTAAGCCTATATGACTGGCTTTCCATCTTATTGCTGACGACGGAATCAGACGATTCCGAAAGCTATGAATAAAAACTATCGTACATTCACTCTCAGCCTATTTTTTCACTAACATAACTAACCAACCATCCACTAGTTAGGGTTTTTTGTAATTCACACAGGTATTAGTGAACAAGAATCAACGGGTGTTTCAACTGTAATATTCCAATACCGACCCGCTTTCTGCTTTGTATTCACTATAAAACGGACAACTGCAATAGTTTTGTGCATAGCATCAGAAATCAGAGCAGTTGAAATGTTGGGGTAAGCTTAATTAGTTAGTTGGTCTTAATAATTTCTTTTATAATTTTTTGAAAACTACGCTGACCATTGGGCACATTCTTTCCTGAAGTTTCGCCCCATTAGGGCTCACATAACAAGAAATGCGTGTCTTTTCATCTTAATAATTTTTTAGATAAGTGCATCGCAAGGGTTTTATCTACCCTTGCGAAGCATCACATCAGTCACAAGAATATTTTCCCTAAGCCAAAGGAAGCAATAACTAATTGGTATTTCTTTTCTGTGGATTAGCTTACAAAAAAATGAGCAATCATGCTTTGCGCCATATAATGACCAGGAATTCCGCCTCACTGTTTTTATGTACTTTCAGAATTGGTCGGCGTAAATCCTAACGCATCTCGCTTCAGCATTGTCATAAAAACGGATACGAACAACTTGCTAGAAATAGTAAGTATATAATGGCTAATTTATACCATTGGTTAATTTTCAAAAGCTGCACTTTTATGCATGGCTATTTTTGCAACTGCGAAAGCGTTTCAAGCATTAGCGCAACCATTTCTCATATGTTTACTTGCGATATGTTTTGCTCATGGTAATTTGAACTTTGCAAATTTGGCCTTTGATTTATTTTATTTGTTGTGAAACTTTCATTACGCCCTGTCCGCAATGCACTAACACGTTACTGAGCAGAATGCACTTGACTTGTCGCATTTCCATGTTCTGTTTGTTTATCAAAGATGAGTCTGATAACGGGGTTCAAAGGTATCAAAGAGAAATCACGGCATTTCTTCCCGTTCATGTAGTACGGAGGAACTTCTCCGTAAGACCCGACCTGATGGTTGGCCAACGGTGAACCCTACGCTGACGACGAGCCAAGGTTCGGCTGGAAAGTTACGCCAAGTTTTGCTTTTTCTTTTTCATGAAATAAAGCCTTACCATCCCTTTCGTGAAAAAGTACTACATGAACGGGAAGAAATGCCGTGATTTCTCTTTGGTTCTGTTTGTTCAATAGTTAATGGTCCCTGTTATTTAATCAGTTCTGGAGACTCGAAGATACATCCCCTAAATTGCCTAAGGCAGTCATCCCTTATTGCGTTTAGTTTATAAATTAAACTTTATCATGCACATGTATACGTAGGAAAGTTCATTAACCATGTCACGTTCGCTTTTTCCAGTCTTATTCAGTATCTATAGAAGCAATGAAACCCATCCCTGTGTTTGCATGAGACCTCGTTCAACAGTAGCTGACGTTTAAGTAACATCAGGAAATAGCTATAACACGCGGTATGTGCTATACGATTCAAAATTACGCGGGTGATTCTGATCAGACTACGTAATGGTGCATAGCTATACAGCTGGACAATAAGGTTGTTTCTTGGATTATGGAATTGAACTTGACGGCATTTTCTTGCAGGTCAAAGAATATGACATTGCCATTGCGGTGATTGCAATGCTTCCATTCGTCTTGCTTTTCTTCTTATGCATTTGCTGCTGTGCCTTCCGTCTCACAAAAGGAAAGTGCTGCGGAAAAAGCAAGTCACATAACGAATCGCTGCCAATTCTCGCTCTACTCCTATTCTTCAGTGGAACAATTTTGTAAGTTGCTCTTACCTTTTCCCTCCATAATGCTCTTGTGCTTTTCGTGAGCACGGATTCATCGTATGCAGTCTTAACAGATGCCTAACTTGTTAATAAGTTTCATTTTCTCGTCTATGCAGTACGAGGAAGTTTTCAGAACGTACGTATTTATGTTTAGAGCCTAAATCAGCATTCACTCCTAGGGGTAGACTGACCTGAATATTGCTCTTCGAGATGCCGAGCCATTTTCCAGATCGCAAAAATTCCATTGAGTGCTTCCTCAGACCACTACTACGGGAGATAGCAGACTGAGCAGTTTCGACTGATGGACTTCAGAAATCTTACTTTGCAGTTTTTGTGCACAGATTGTGAAGCCAAGCGAATGAAGTATTCACAAACTTTCTATCACACTGAATATTGAACTGAGACCTCGTGCGTTTCAACGGTTTGCAAAAGAAAACTTTTTCTTCAGCTTTCCTGATTAGAATTCTGTAAATTAATTAATTTACACAAGCAGCGCATTCTAGTGTGCTCTTCAGCGTCTTTCAGTCTTAATTGTGAATAAGTTAGCACGGTGTAGAAAACGGCAGTAGTACGGTTATTAATGTATACCTTTAGGTCAAGTACTGTTGAAATCTGTGCTTACAGTTTGTCCACTGTACAGTAGGGGTTTCAAGTACACTCGACAATATCATGAAGATATGTCTTGTTCATGCAAACGGAGTGTTTGCATTTGCCTTGACTGCCCAGAATAGCAATGCATTTCTATGGGTGCTCATAATGCGGCTTCAGTGGTACCTTATCGTTAAATGTCTGTGGTTTACCAAGCATCAAGCACATGGGGGACGTTTCGTTGTTTTTCCATGGAACCTTTGTTTCGAGTTCCGTTGCGAGATGAAAAAAGTCGCATAATGGTATTTTTGTATTTTTGCTCTTTTACATACACAATAGCCCGTCTAAGTGGACAGAAAGCGATGTACAATGATGTCAGCCAAATATATCTGCATGAAGCAAACAAACGCCTGGCATTTTTGCCAGCATTTCACTTTCCGTGTTTACTCTTAGAATTGTCGCTGCATACACCTTGACGTCCAGCCTTTCATTGGACAGAAGAATGAACGAATTTCCTGATACAATTAATAAGTCGATTAATTATATAAACATGTACGACGTCAGAACACAGAAGGTCAGCTATTCGCCAACCTGCCTAAATCTTACCATGACATTGTTAGACATTGGATCATTTGCTGACAAGCAACCTTGGCACTTTGATTCAGTTTTTGAATGCGACATTTAAGCCAAGTAAGTCATTTTTTCTGTTTATTGGGCATGTGAATGTGCACATGCCAGGTTTGCTTCAACTGGTCATCTTATCATTAAGCGGATGCTAGCTACAGAGGCGCTAAAGCAGTTTCGTCCTTGCAATGCAACTACTATGATGGCAAAGCCAGAAGTTAACTATTCATTCAGAATGAATTCCTTTACCATCGTAGATATCATTTTGGGCAGCAACGCACTGCCCTTCAATCTTAGTTCATTCATACTGCCAGTATTAGCATTAAATTTTACAAGTACGATCTGTGCTCGCGTAACGCGACTTTGTTTATGATCACGTGAACGTAAGCGTTGGAAATATTCAACACTGATAGACGACCAGGGCAGCCAGTGACTGCATACAGTATACAATGCACCTGATGTGATCATAAGGCATAAGAAACCGAGCGAAACTGTAAAGCAACTGCAGTGTTCTCACCGTAGTATGGTCCCCCGATTGTAGCATGTATTTATTAATGTCAATTTTCCATACACAAGAACATTTAGGGTCAATCGGTTTTGCTCATTTTATTTACGGTTAGGAATGTGAAGATATGCGTTCACGCACATGTACAGTCAGCCTCTGCATAATGTTTACCACTAAAACGTTCGATCCTGATCTACTGTTTTTGTGTATTTTGCCTCTCCTACATAAGATAATTGCATATTAGTATAACGTGAGGTTTTCCAGAAGTCAAAACTGGCCTTGGATGGGAAAAGCCATAGGTTGGATTGCTTGAATACTGCCTTAATTACCTTAGGCTGCATCCGGCTCTTTTATCCATTATCCAATAACGATCTTCGTGACAATATTGCTGACTAGGTGGTTATGAGGCGAGTTGTAGTAAGGTTCCCGTGAATAGTGAAATTCCATTGAAAACCCTACCAGCTTGGTGATAAATGAAAAGTTTAATAACGAAAGTTTTGCACTTGCGAATCAGTCAGAGAATTATAAGGCTGCTTTCAGTACGTTTAATGAGCACAGTGTAGGTGGCTTGCTGATTTGCTAAAAATTAAAGCCTGGTAGAGTAAACGTTCAATTATCCGGTTTACTGTATCTTCCTGCATAAGCAGCCCTTGCTTTAGTTTAACATGCTATGATAGGTATTATAGCCGTACCCTAAGGAAAGGGTAAGTTTATGATCATCCATTTTGCTATCATCATTCTAGACGTCAACTAAAGAAGACATCCTTATTCAGCATTTCAATGCGCTCATGTTAATTGCTTCATCCAAATGCCATTGAATTTTAAATGCCCCACAGAATAGTGTTGAGCCATTTTCTGACCACAGTCCACAGATATTACTTACTGATGATCTATGAAACCGTTTTTTGCGTTTAGCGAATTATTTAAATCAGGCTGATGACGAAAGTGATGAATCATCGTTACAAAATGGTAAGATTAATTATACATATTGTTGTCGGTGACCCAAATTTCCTTCTAGTCTACAAAAAGTTGAAGAATGCTAAAGACATGTACAACAAAACCTTGGAATGTCTGCAAACGAAATCTAAAGAAATAGGAACATTTCGTTGTATAGACTTCGTCAAAGAAGTAATATTTAAATATCAGTCAAGTTCGATTCGCGGTTTTCAACCGTGCGCACCATTTCTATTAACAATTGCATAATCCTTACGTTGAGGTTATCCAATTTCAAACTATTAATAATTCGAATTGTTGATTGCGTTTTTCTGAAACACACTGTTCCGAAATTAGCTAATCGGGACAGTGCCGCTGGATTCTCTTTGACACAAAGAACAGCATTTGAACATGCTGGAGTAAATCTTTTCTTTTCCATTTCTTTAAAGCGAGCCATACTGAATGCTTTGTGCACGTGACAAAGGGTTTCAAAGCTTGCCAACCGGAATGTTTATTTAACGAAATGTATATTTTATTTGCTTCATTTTGCGGTATCACTTTTAGGTGGATAACATCACTGATAGCATAGAACAGAAGGCTGTGGATACTGCTTCAAGTAAGGCTCACTGCAATATCCACATTTTCAGCTTTCATTTTAAGCAACGCTCGAAGAGATTATGGTGGCCACTGAACCCCAAAGATCAGTTCGGTCAGTGGCAAATGGTTTAATGTCTGCGGTGAGTCAAAGTTCGTTTCCAGTGTTCGACAATTGGTGAATGCGTTTGTTATATCAAGACATCCTTTGCGTAGGATGCACTCAAATAATGTGTAGGAGCGGTAATTGTACATCCAGCTTCACGCTATACATTCTTGAGCATTGCTTTAAGTCAATATTTCGTTAATTTGGATCTATGTACGTGTGTAGAACAATAATGATAAAACTTTTGCTACTGAATGCCAGTTGAGCGAATTATTAAAAAGAGCACACAAAAGCTGAACCGACTTAGCATTCCACCTTTCTGACTGAATTCTGGCCTTAATAAACAAGGCCAACAGGAATCAGTTTCAAAAGCAAACGATGCCTTTCAGGCGCACGTGAGCTGCCTCATTTCCAATACTGACGTTACGTTCTAAGTTTTAACATCCAGAATTCACCGCTACTTTCAATACGCTTTCCATTTTGATCTACCAACTGTGCCTGCGTTATTAATATGTTAGCAGTAGTCGTCGTAGGTTGCGCACTGAAATTTTTAGGATAAATTTCTGGGGAATGCTATTTCACTACTTCTATGTTACATTCCCTTTTGGCATTTTAAAATTGCTTTTGCCAGAAAGGTAAACAGGAGAACTTTTATAACATGGAAAGTTCAAAACATGCCCTGCAAAGAGAAGGTTGCGTCTCTTCAGGATAACTTACCAAAAGACTGGGAAGTTCTGTTTGCTGTGCTGACAATATCCATTTATTTTCAAGATATCCTACATCAAGGACGTCGGAAACACCATATTGAGACACAGTGGGCAAATTCAAGATTATGACTTTTACAGGTTACGTTTCTTCATTCTTAATCATTTGCATACTTCCATGAACGAGCGCTTATAACTTACGCTCAATTTTAGGTATAATTTAAGGGTAATTTATTTTTTAGACGTTTAGCCGCTACAATATTCGCAGTGATGATATGTGTAACGTCACTTGGATTGTTTGCGGTAGCAACGCTGCTCATATTTCACTTCGGACCGAAGGGTAAACCGTGCCATCCCGGGATGTCGGAGAAGTCCATCAAGAAATTGCTAATGATGTACGTAGTTGGGACAGAAACCAAGCAGCCGGAGCATCTTTCATGTGCACTCATCTGTCTTTTAGTTTCTCATGTTTTGCTAATGTTTTTGCTCTCCTGGGTTCAGCAGTATTTTTGGGACTCTTTGTTCTCGTAGCCAACTTGCACGTCGCTTGCCGACCCTTGGAAAATGCGCAAGCCACTCAGGAATTCTTTCAAGTGAGTTATCACCAGGCGACGCAAGACCAACTGTGGCTGATTTGCGTATTTAAAAACACCGAAACTTCCTGTGAAAATAAGTTCCACAGCAAGCAGTGGAATCTTTAGAGTAAACTCATCCCCTTTTCACTCCATAAGCTTCCATGAATTATGCTGGTTATTTACGCAGTCAAGATGTGGCAAGGTTGTTCTGAAGATTGTGTTTAGCTTCTAACTTCACCGACCCATTCCGCGGCAGTCTGAGCCTAATTTTTTGTTTCTCATTTTCTAGAAATTCTCTGCCACTGCTGATGGTTTACTGCATTCGCTACTGAAGTCTCACGTGGACATGTCCCAAAGTGGTTCCACAAAACCTTTGTTTAATTCTTCGGAAGTGTCCCAGGTTGTGGACAAGCTAAATACAACCACAGTGATCCAGTACGCTGCCAATACTAACGTGAGCTTTGTGAATTCCCTTTTGTTGATTGCAGGAGGTGCGGGAAAAATGAGACGATGTTCGTTATTCTAAATCTGAACACTTTCGACTTCCCAGAGAAATTGAAACGCGTTTTCGTGAGTATTCTCCTGTTACATTGAATCAGACCTATAAGCAGCCTTGCGTTTTTTGACAAGATCGGTGCTATACAAAGTTTATGCCTGTAAAATATGTGGCAGCTAGCTTTACGTCAGATTTCTGTTTGTTTGGTTTTAAAAGGCACTGCCGTCATTTTGCCATCTTTCAACACTTCAACTGACTTAATTTTCTTAATTTGGTGTAACAACTCAAGTCCTTCGGGTTTTCTCTACTAACAACTTTTAGTTTGCACGCGAAGGACGCATGCGACGTTTCTTTTCCAAATACACGCTTTTTTCCGTGAAAACGCTGCTATAGGGTTGTGCAATTATGATATTCGCGAGGGCGCTTTACTTACCGCAGCGCTCTGTATTTATAAATACTTATAAAGTTCTCATATTTGTAAATAAACACGGCAAAACTCCCGTGACCAAATTCTTTATTCTTTATACATGGCTTTCGAAAACCGCACATGTTTTCGTCGTCAGCGTAAAAATAAAAATGAAACATGTCCACTGTCCAGCCAGTCACGGTTCAGCAAGCTCCTCTGCTAGACCGTCCGGGTTGGCGACATCAACTATCAGGTACTACCCTTGTACCCGTCAAGTCTCTGTCGCCCACCCAGTCAGCCCTGCAGAGAGCGAGCGTCCCCACCGACCGACCAGGACAGTGACGCAACACAAAATGTTGTGGATGCTCGCTCTCTGCAGGGCTGACTGGGTGGGCGACAGAGACTTGACGGGTACAAGGGTAGTACCTGATAGTTGATGTCGCCAACCCGGACGGTCTAGCAGAGGAGCTTGCTGAACCGTGACTGGCTGGACAGTGGACATGTTTCATTTTTATTTTTACGCTGACGACGAAAACATGTGCGGTTTTCGAAAGCCATGTATAAAGAATAAAGAATTTGGTCACGGGAGTTTTGCCGTGTTTATTTACAAATATGAGAATATACCCCGTGTGAAAGAACCCAATGTTCTACTTATAACGTTAATAAATTGGGTCACTTGAGTGCAGCAAGAATATGAATTAGAACGCTCAAGCTCATGCTGATTAGGACTGACAGAGGCAATAGAAACCCCGTTGTAATTCACATAGTACTATACACTAAGTGAGCTGCCATTGCTTAAGTGCTAGTGATATTTAAGAAGGTAATGTCATCTCCAGAGTTCAGTAGGTTTGATCCTTGAACGCATTTATTAACTCGGGCGTTTTTCCCATTTATGCAGGACCTTTAATAAAAAATTGGATTTTTTGTAACGGTGTAATTGAACATGATATGATAGTACGACGAACACCGTTGGAATGAGTTTTATTGACAAATGGAAAGACCGTAGCTTTCGGGACCAACCGCGCCCCGTCTTCAGCGGTTGTTTAACCGCTGAAGACGGGGCGCGGTTGGTCAGTAGGTTTGATCCCGAACCTATTGAACTTACTGAACTCTGTTCAGCGCGGTTGGTCCCGAAAGCTACGGTCTTTCCATTTGTCAATAAAACTCATTCCAATGGTGTTAGTCGTACTATCATATCATTATGCAGCACCTTATTGTAACTCGTAGCAATAATGAAGTTCATGTACACAGAGACAGCGAGTTCATCGACGCCAAAGCTTAGCCAGAAATATGAATAGCTATATGTCGAGATGGTAAAAGAAAAAGAAGGCGCAGTCGTCAACAAAACATTAGCGCAGCACGACAGCCCGAAGAAATTACTACAGTAACTAAGTTCCAGATTAAAGCAGGATTGTGTCAGGCACCTGGGAAAAAGGACCTGTTAATTCTCTACGCGTTCGTTTCAATTTACCCGTGGACGCTCCCTTTAGCTTTAAAATCGACTGCGCTAACAGTTCTGCAATAGTCACACAATTCATCGCTACTGCAGGAATCCAGTTATGGCCAGTCACAGACAAGTCGACAAAGTCAGTCAGAAGCCGCATCCTCCATTACGGTCAGCAAAGAAAATCTAGAGAACTGCACAGTAATTATATTCAACGCGACTTTCCTGCTTCATTATTTTTTAGCGCCATTTAAAACTTAAACTTCACCCGAAGTGTAATGTTCAATACATTAATCTTTCTGATTCTGTAAACATTGTGCTGAAAAAAATGGAGAACGTAACCCAATTTTATGAAGGAGCAGAAAAACAATTCAGAAATATCATGATGAAGCAGCTATTGGAAAAGTTGCTCCCCTATGGAAAGCATCTAAAGCAAGCGGTAAGTTTGTTTGATTCCACCTTGAAAACGTTGCATGAAATTGCCTACTTTCTCAAAAAGCTTTTGTAATAATTCATTCATCTTAATGCGGACTGACTTGCCATTTCGCTTTTCGCTTCACCTTAATGTGCCCACATTTTCCCCTGCTCCAATGCACCCACTTGGTGTCACATTGTTCAGTCAAAATGAACAAATGTGGGCTTGAATTTCTAAAATGTTTTCTTCTTCATAAGGGAAACGCTTCCGTAATTTGCGGATTCTTATCACGAATTTTTCCGTTCCCAGTAGAGGCTCTTTTGTGGATGATCATGTGAAACAGTTTGCAGAACTGACCGCTGACTGAGCAGATGACAAATAAATAGTGCTGGTGACGAATCAAGATGTGATATGAAAGCTCCAGTTTAATTGTTGGGTTTAATAAAGAACATTACTAGAGTGAAAAGATCTGATGTAAACATCTACAAATCTTCAAAATTTTCTCTGATGCTCAACAATAACAATTAACGTGCAGCACAGTTACACGCGTATGCTCATTCCCTTTCAAAAGGCTATGAGGCGCCGTTTGTGTTGCCGTTATACGAGTAAAGCGTCAGCTGCGCACTTTCCCAAGTATACGGGTATGTCATAATTAATTTGCTTGTGGATTCCATCGCACTGGCCCCTATCCACTTTCCCACGGAGTCTAGGCTTCATTACTTGGGCTCCTTCCTGCATTAATGTTAATATATAGACTGCTCCGTTTTCCAAAGAAGCAATGTGCGGTGTATGTATATCCTGTTGAATTTTATTTCGATAAAATCAAATATTGCCGACGGAGCAGTGTCACTGCAACAAGACGCTGATGATGGAGCGGGTTAGCTCTGAAAGCTCCGTCGACAATATTTGATTTTGTCGAAGTAAAATTAAGCAGGATATATACATAAACCGTACATTGCTTCTTTGGAAAATGAGAATAAATCCTGTTACGAACCCTATATTTGCGTAGACTGTTCCGTGCGTTTTGGTCATGTCGCTGCTCAGTTTCTTTCCACTTTGCGTTAAATAGCATTTCCGTTAGGCCCGATGATCATGATGTGCTGATGCGACTCATCACCGTTCTTCAGATTTTTATTAAATTACTGTAGCTTTCGAGACCTGTCTTATCCTGAAAGCTACTGCAGTTTAATAAAACCTGAGGAACGGTGTCAAGGCGTACCATCACGTGATGGTTTGCGCTGCTAAAAGCCCAATTTTCAATAAGCCAAATAATGTTGAAGCCAAATAATCATCCTAATAGTCCGGAGTATCAACATTGGAGCACTTCCCAACTTCAGCCAACTGTGACTAACGGCTTTCAAATAGTACGGCATGCCGTACGATTCAGCATACGCCAACAGTTTCACTGGTCTTCATATTCGCACAACAACAATTTCCCCATTATCATTGTCAGCGTTAATCTCAACATAACATACTTTCAGTTTGAAAAAGATATTCTCCCCTGCAATGTGGTTAACTATCCAGTCGGTGGCTTGGTAAACATTGTTTGCTGGAGCATTGGACGTAAATTAGTAGGTTTGCCATTCGCTAATTGTCTCATTCCATGAGTCACATTTCAGAACGGTTGGACTGCTGCCATTGGATTGTGGAGTTTCCTTGTAATTTTTACGGTGTTATTAAGCAAGAAGGTTAGTACAATGCTCGACGTTGACGTTGATGAGAGTAGCGAGGAAGATTAAACGGTACATATATTGTTACGACGGTGCAAGCTGTGTTGACGTTGCAGAAAGTCCTACGCTATCTTCTTATTACGCCCGGCCAATCTGATTCTGAAATCATTATGACATACCCGCATTTGCTTTCAGTCAGATGAATTTGCATCTTTTATGCCCAGTTCATGGCAGACGTCCACTCAATGTGTTTCATTAACACGTGGTCTAATTGATTGTCCATGGTTTCTTAAAGGAATGTTCTAAGATACTATGAAAGACGACGGCTGTCAGAAAAGTTCCTTCTGCATACTCGTGTGTATGATGCATGATGTTAAAACGTGATCAATTTCAAAATGCTGAAATAGGCCAAGCAAATAACGATAAGTACAAAATCAATAAATAACTGTATTAAACGCTGTTTAGCAATGGAGTTAAATCATTGCGATCTTTGGCATGGTTATCAATCCCATTCTTCCAATCATGGCATTGTAGCATCGTAGTGAACATATATCGGTGCAGAAAGCATTTGCCCGAGCAAAGGCACTTCGGAACTGTGCTACCATTTCGCAAAAGCAGATATTATACTTACTTCATCCTAATAGCATAGTTTATAAAAAAAGAATCTCTACTTACTTAACACTTACGGAATATTTCAACCCGTTAACGGAAAAAGATGACTCTACTAGCGGAGCTTTCGGGAATGACCTTTTCCCGTCCTCAGCGCAAAAGTAATGGCAACGATGCAGTAGAGTAATTAAGTAGTTATGAGAACTAACGTGCCTGTTCATAAAAACAGCATTTTCAACATAAAGCAGATATTAGTAATAATGCACAAACTTGCTGACACGTAGGATTATTGACGGAGCAACAAATTTATGTCAGCTTGATTTGGCAGCTGATTTGTAATCATAGCACTCTTGCCTTTGCTTCCCTCTTCATGACGGCTAGCAGTAAAGGCAACGGTTGGTAGACCCTTCAACGATGCTACTGACCCATTCTGCATAAACTAGAATGACGCCACATGCCTTGGTTGACCTGCCAAGCTTTGAGCACGCTGTTCAATTTTTTCCACGATGTGCTTTCTGTTATGGTACCGCCATTGACATCGAAATCCACAGGCGGAAAACGATAGCTTAGGGGCGAACCTGCGGACAGACAGAGGAGGAATACTGTGCCCACAGTGTCTGAGGTATGCATGCTTTGTTTTTGTTTTCGGTCTCACCCAGACTGATTTTGATACCCTTGCTTGTATTAAATGTTTATCAGCCATTGTTGAGTTGAACGCGGGCTCATAACATAATGGATTACGTGAAGGCACGAAATATTGAAGGTGAAGAGGATAGTGGATTTAGAAATCCCATGGTTGATTGCTGTACGGAGAAAACGCGAAAGGGAAAACAACGATCTGGACAACGAGAAAGGCATACGGAAAGATAATTCACTGTCTCAAAAGCATTAGAACTAACATGCATAAACGGATAAGAGAGTTCCAGCCTGTCACTTCATCAATATTGAAGAGCTGTTGGCATTGCATTGACATGGTATGCAAATCCACTTGCTATAGGTTTTAGTTTTCCTTGATGAACGAGCCACGCTTGGAGATCAAACAAATGGGCCCTCTGAAATCTTTCCGTAGCCTATAATGACAGTCAAACTCAGCGCTGCCGAGACAAGGAGCGTTCGCCAGCGCCGAAATTGAACCCAAACTGTAAAGGAACTGCGCCTTATACGTCGCATTGTAAAGGCAAAGAAGGTGCGACTGTTAGTACGTAGGTAATTCCGCGTATAAGACAAAAGATGACGCAAGAGAGGCATTGTTGTAAATGATGCTCCAATTATTGTCCAGGTATTTTAAAAGACCGTAGTATAAAATATGCTTTTCTTTTAACGGGGTAGATGCACGACTGCGAACAACTTCTCACGGTATATCCCCGTTGGATAAGAACCTTTTATTTATCTCTTCAAAAGGCATAGCTTTCAGACCGTACCTTCGGTCCGTCATCAGTGCAAATAAATATTTTTGTCGACTGTCCCATCAGTCAACGGTTCAGCAAGCCCCTCCGCTCGACCATCCGGGCTGCAGACACCAACTATCAGGTCGATCTTTGACCCATCAAGCGTTCTGCTCATTCCTCTGCAGGACTGACTTGGCGGGCGGCAGACGCTTGACGGGTCAAGAGTAGACCTGATAGTTGGTGTTGCCAGCCCGGATGATCTAGCAGAGGAGCTTGCTGAACCGCTGACTGATGGGATAGTCGACAAAATATTTATCAGCACAGATCACGAACCGAGGGTACGGTCCGAAAGCTATGCCTTTTGATGAGGAAAATAAAAGGTTCTTATCCAAAGGGGGACATACCGTGAAAAATTGTCCGCAGACCCCAGTATTGTATTAATATCTGACCGGAAGAAAAATGAAGATGCGACAAGTGAGCATGCCCATTACGTAACCAAATGGGAAATGGAGAAAATGAACCACTCTTGCAGGCATCAATTACGAAACAATTTGAATCGCACTCGGATTCATGCCATTGAAGGTGGCTCGTCTTCCGGCAGATTACACGTTTCAGCTTTAGCATTGTCACTGACAAAACTTACTTAATTTAAATGAGTATTATTCCATTCACTTGCTGCATAATCCTGGATGTCGGTCTTCTTCCTGATTTTCCTTCTTGATCTTGAGGGTCAGCCTTCTTACTAGCACTGAAGACGGAACGCGGTAGCACCGGAAGCTTCGCCGAACAAAGCAAAGAACTAGGGTCAAGTTTAGTGATTCCCAAGGGGGTCACATGGGTCCCCAGGGGGTCCCAAATCGCCAAGGGGTCCCTGTGGGGGTCCCGTTTGACAAAAGGGGTCACATGAGACCCGTTAGTCATCAGATTGAAACTGACTGAAATGGTTGCAACTCGGCTGCAGACACCACCGTAGTTGCATTGGGAAGTGCTGAAAGCCCCTCCGCTCAACCATTTCGAGCAGTCTGCGCATGCGAAGCTAACCAAGATCGCGAATGCGATCACGAGCTTAGGAGAAACTGCTTAAGTCGTTGTGCTTCAGTGGAAGCATTGATCGGCGAGATAAGCATCACATCGTCAAGAATAGCGGCGTACATTTTTTCTCTTTATGTTGACAATGACTGCACGTGAAGCAGATGGTTTACTTCAGGATGCAAGTTGTGCTCACTGCTTTCTGAGAAAGTGCTGTATTTCCATCTGTTTTACAATTCAGCCGCATTAGTAGGTTCCATAAATACGTATGTTATTCCCTGCCGCGCTATAACTTGCTGGTTCTTCGTCACTGAGTTGTGTAACCTGTATCCTAATGTGTGGGCCGTGGAGAAAAGATGGCTCATCTGTTTTCCTTCATCATCTCTAGTGGAACGCGCATTTAGTGTGGTAACAGACCTCATGACGAAGAAGCGTAACCGGCTGCAGTTAGTGAAGCGCGGTGACCTGCGCTTGCGCGTTACCTCCATGTTGCCGAACATTGATAAGTTAGTCTGCTCGCAACTGTTTCAGCCGAGTATCTCTCGTTGACATTGTACAAAAACTGATTCAGCAAATAAATTGGCATGCTTCCATACAGACTTTCTTGCCGGTCTCACTGAACCTATCCGTTTCCGCTCACACTGACTGGATGCATTGTAGTTAGCATAGATATAACAGAGAGCGGTATAAATTTTACCGTAATAGGAGCGGAGGGACAATATCTGATGGTAATCACTGAATCTAACCGCTACTGCGCTCTACAATTCCAGCCAATCAGCGCACGCGAAACTGACCAACCAGTGTAGGGAGTCCCAAACGGTCTGAAACTTCTCACGGGGGTCCCAGGCGGTTCTGAGCTTGAGAAACACTACCCTACCTAGTCGTGTTAGCTCAATTTAAAGACTGCTATGCTATGCCAACGTGTTCAGTTTTGCTTAGATTAGGTGCTGCAGTTGGCGTACAATTAAGTTAATGAAGATTTGCATAAACCATTCTGCTCAATCCTTCGCTCACATAAGGAGCCGTCGCAACAGTCACTACTGTTCATTCCTGTCATTTATGAAAACTAGATGTCTTGTAACAGGGATGTGTTTCATCATGAATGCTTCCACTTCACGACTTTTCCTGTTTGTCGTAAATGTAAGCTGAAATTAAACTGCACATGCCCTACCAACGAATGGATGAGCAAATTGTGAAGGAAAAGCACAGAAGACAAATAACTCCGTATTTTTCGAAGCTTTCAGAACCTGGTTCCGTCGTCAGCGATGGGTAGGAGAAGGTGTTTACTCTGTGGTTTCATATAGGAACGCAATGAGGGTCAAGATGGGACTAGCTCGGTCTGGTGCAGCATATTGATAGCTGCATTCCATACCTCGCTAAGTTCCTCGCCTTTGTCGCGTTTTTTGGTGTGATTATGGCGAATGAATACAGCTTCTTTGATCCGTCGCAGGTGCACGCTTGGTGTTTTCATGGCAGATTATCCGCGGACGGAGGTCGTCAGAACGGTGTGGCGAGCGTCGGATCAGACAACACGCCTGTGGTCATACTGTCATTTATTAATAAATCATTTAAAAGGTCTCTTTAGGTCGGTTACCATTCTCAGTTCATGCAAATGAAATCATTTTAGAAATAGATAAGGTATTAGGTCGATGGGTCTTATCGCTAAATTAATCTCGTGTGGTTAACAGCTAACCGGTTTTTATCAAAGTGTAAGTGCTGAGTAGCCTATAGAAGTCTATGGTTATCACTTCGTGTAGCTGCGCATTAGTACGCATGAAATAGGAGGATTCAGTTAGCTACGAGGCTGTAATTGCCAGAGTGTTTGCTTCAACGGAACGACCGGACACCGTTTCATACAACATTCAGTAGGTAAGTCATAAACGATACGTCGTTTAACAAGTTAGAAATGATTGAAGCAGAGTACCAATTTAATATAACGCTAGAATTAATTCAGAGATGAGTTAAATTTGAGCTTGAATAAGGGCCTAAGCGATAGAGTCAGTTGAATATAGAGTTTCACGTAATGATTGTGTTATACGTCATTTTGTTCCTTCTTTGGGTACAGCATCTACCCGTTTATTCGTAATGTCTGTAATCACTCGAAAACAACTCCCTACCAGCGGAGGGATGGGAAATTATTAGTGGAACGACAGAGCAATGCAATAACCATCGGAGATTGCGGAACGTTCTGGTTCCGTCGTCAGCGATTTAATGCTTCAGTCGACGGAACGAGAACGTTCCGCTAGCTCTGATGGTTACTGTATTGCTCTGCGTTCCACTGATAATTTCCCATCAATCCGCTCGTAGGGAGTTGTTTTCGCGTGATTTCAGGCATTACGAATAAACTGATAGAAGCCGTACCCAAAGAAGGAACGATATGTCAAAATCCATAGAGAAGCTTCCCGTATTCTGTTACATGTCATTTGTTATTTCTCTGTGACTTTTGCCATTTTTTAATTTCCTTTATTATAACTCCTAGCTTTGTTGTTTGTTGTACACGGACTTTTTTCTTCCCGTTGAAAATGCTTTATTTAAAAAGCAAAAACCCAAAAAGCAGCAAAGCTTTCGGGTCTATCTTGACCCGTCATCAGCGCCAAAAAAGAAAGAAAAGGAAAGGCAAGAAAAAGTGAATGAGTCCTGTAGACACATACCGTGAATTCTGAGAGATAGCTCCTCCACTAAACCGCAGGGGCGGGAACACTTTCAGTCCAACCTTGACCGGGCAGTGTTGGCCTCCGCCCCGTTGGTAAAGCTTCACAGCTAAGTCTCTACGACCGTTCACGGCAGAGGTGCCTACACGGACTGAGAGCAATTTTCGGGTAGGACGAAACGGTATGTCATATATGCACTGACCAGCCTTCAGGCTGTAATGCATGATTAGACAAATCGGTTAGAATAAAGAAGCAGCACAACAATACGTCGATAAGGAAGCTTAAGAAAAGGAAAAACATAAGGAAAAAGAAGGAAAAGACTTCTGTCTTATCTTCGTACGTGCCTGCTTCATCCAAAGCCAGTCAATCCAGTGCTCCGTGTGCGCACTAATTTCATCTTGATTAGTTCTTTGTAACGGGAGCGAACAATGTATGTTGTTTGTTGTACGCAGACTTTTTTCTTCCCGTTGAAAATGCTTTATTTAAAAAGCAAAAAACACAAAAAGCAGCAAAGCTTTCGGGTCCATCTTGACCAGTCATCAGCGCCAAAAAAGAAACCGATTTGTCTAATCATGCACTACAGCCTGAAGGCTGGTCTGCGCAAACATGACCTACCGTTTCGCCCTACCCGAAAATTGCTCTCAGTCCGTGTAGGCACCTCTGCCGTGAACGGTCGTAGAGACTTAGCTCTGAAGCTTTACCAACGGGTCGGTGGCTAACACTGCCCGGTCAAGGTTGGACTGAAAGTGTTCCCGCCCCTGCGGTTTAGTGGGGGAGCTATCTCTTAGAATTCACGGTATGTGTCTACAGGACTCATTCACTTTTTCTTGCCTTTATCTTTTCATTTTTGGCGCTGATAACGGGTCAAGATGGACCTGAAAGCCTTGCTGCTTTTTGGTTTTTTGCTTTCTAAATAAAGCATTTTCAATGGCTAGAAAAAAGTCCGTGTACAACAAACAACATATTAATACATTGTTCGCTCCCGTTACAAAGAACTAATCAAGAACTCCTAGCTTTCGGGAAATCTCTCTCTCTCTCTCTGTCTTCAGCGGATCTTGACTTGGAGCGACTGCTCTTGGAAGTTGAACTATGAACAACAGAGCGGTAAAATAGATGGAGGAAGGTGAGCAAAGAGAGCGGCTAAATTTCGTTACTTGGAATGACGACACAGCCACTTGATTATGTAGACAGCGTTTGCACCTTTTAGCTGCTAACGCTTTATCTGATCTGGATGAATGGTTAAACGGTATCATCTTCTTCTGTGAGTTTCATTTTTCATTAAGGACTAAGCATTGTGATTTCACTTGTGGAAGATGGAAGCTTGCGAAAGTAACGGTAAAATCTAAAAGCTACTGTTGCTGCTGCAAATATTGCTATTGGCGATTAACCTAACGATTTGCATAAAGGTTATACATAGGCGATATAGCAAGCGACATCCGTGTTTACTTTTGATGAGCACTTGCTGTAGGAAGTGAGAGAAAAATTAGGTTGCTGATAAGCGTGCCTTATGCAAACACATTCTGGCCAATCAGATGCGCGCTGACCCAATTTCTAAAGCTATTTAAACCGTCTGAGGTGAATTAAAGGCACATTGTTAATGATATTTAGTTGTCGACTGGTTTCACTTTTCGTTTATGAAGAGGTTCGAGTCATCGGAGAACCTGAACATAGTGAGGTACCGGTACTGATATGTTTATTAAACATGTTTCTTAGACCTATTCATGTCTTCGTCTCGTTCATGTATATTCGTAGTGCCTGAAATTGTCAGAAACAACGCCTTACCAGCGGATGGATGGGTAGTTATTAGTAGAAAACCAGAACACTATAGTAACCTTTCGATGCTTTCAGGACGATCTGGTTCCGTCGTCAGCGACCTACGTTATGAGGGTTTAATCGGTCTGTGTCACTATTTGTAGGTAAGGTGCAACACTTGTTTTTACTGATGCATTTGCATTCCATACTTCGCTGACCTCCCTCCCATTGTTGCGATTGATCGTGGCGTTGTGCCGTATAAACGGTCAATAGTGCCGTACTTATCAGCTCTGTTTGATCATGACACACTGCATGACGTCTATGCACAGGTCCTTCATGACGTTTTCGTACGTACAAAAACTTAAGAGGTGTAAAAGATTTTTTGGGTAAGCATTGTTGCGTAAGATGATGTAAAACTGCTGCTTTCTTTAATTCGTAAACAATACTTCACGTTATGTGCGCGTATGGGTAATGAATATGATAAAACAAAGAAAATGATATCTTCTCCTTTCTTTACGTCTCGCCTGTTTTAGAAATGTTTTTATTGGTCACTTACCAAACGACGAAGCTTTCGGGAGACCCGACTCCCGTCTTCAGCGTCAAGTGAAAAAAATTATGTATAAAGTCACAAGTATATAAAGGCGTAAGGTCAGGAAAACATGCTTTGTGTAAACATTCCATTCGTCCGGGTCAAAGTAATTAACGAGATAAGGTCGTAAACATTTGTGACGTCACGTGTTTTGATTGTCTCATTTGGTCTTTGGCCATTTTGTCTTTTCGTTCTCTTTTTCTTTCGGAATTGTGAAGTCGTGTAGGGTCGTATGATCAGGCTTTCTCTTTTTCTTTATGTATTGCCGTGTCATTGGTGGTCTTGATTCATCTTGCAGGGTCTTGTTCAAGCCAATGTGATCTTGATGTCTGTTTGACTGGGCTGTTTCTGAAAAATCCACAAATGCCATCCGCTGGGTGGAGGGTCATTATGAACTCGTAATTCGACAACATTGGGTAGAGGTCAGGATTTCATTCCAAATTTCACTGACTTCCATTCCTTGGTCTCTATTTATTGTTTGGTTTTGTCTAATGTAAAAGGCTTCTTTAATTTTCCTCGTAAGAAAATGTTGTTCATAGCATAGAACCTTTCCTTCTAAAAATCCTGAGCAGTTGGCTGAGTGCTCAGCTACTGCAGACGATCTAAGAGCCTGGTTCATGGATGCTGAAGGTTCTAAAGTTTGAGGGCGGCCTCTCGTGGAACCCGTGTGACCTTCCAATCTGTCTTTGGCGTTTCTATATCTCGTAAGACATTTCATGTGTTCGTTGAACCTCTGGATTAATGAGTTTCCTGATTCTCCAATGTATTTGGCTGAACAGCTGCATTTGATTAAGTACACAATTCCAGGTTGAGTCTCACTTGCCTTTTTAACTTTGTCGTTTCTGAGAATCGATCTAAAGCTCGGCGCACCTTTGAAGAAGATTCTGAAATTTAACCGTTTGCCGAGGCGTACGATCTTCTCACTTAGACCTGCGTGATAGGGGAGGACCAGAACTGTCTCAGTGGTATTTTCGTTCCTTGCCGTTTGTTGTCCACGTAACCTGTCTTTGATGATTCTTTCTATTAGTTTTTTCGGATAGCCGTTGTTTTTGAAAACTGTCCGGATGTAATTTAGTTCTTCTTTCAAGTACTCGTTATCACAGATATTTATGGCTCTGTTGACCATACCATGTATTATGCCACGAAACACTGAAGGGTGATGATGGGAACCGTAGTTTAGGTATCTGTCCGAGTGGGTTGTCTTCCGATAGACTCTGGTTTTAATGCCTGTGCAAGTTCGAATAACGAGGCAGTCAAGGAAAGGGAGCTTTCCTTCTATTTCTTTCTCCATTGTGAAGGAGATATGGGATGGGAATGCTTGATTTAGAAAGGCCAGTAATAGTTCTTCTTTACCTGTGGGGACTATTGCGAAAATGTCGTCAACGTAACGTTTAAAGAAAAGTGGTCTAATGTCGGAAGGAATCGTCGAGAAAATCTTGTCTTCAAGGGATTCCATGAAAACCTCAGCTAGTACCGGTGATAGGGAGTTACCCATCGGAACCCCGTCAAGTTGTTTGTAGAAGTGTCCTTGGAAATGGAAAAAATTTCCTTTTGTCAAGCAGAAGTTCGTTATTTCTGTTATTTGTTGTGCTGTTAGTCTTGTCCTGTCCTTGAGAGTATTGTCTGAAGATAGAAGGCTTTGCAACTTAGATAGTGTGTATTTTAAGGGAATGCTGGTGAATAAGTCTTTAACGTCGTAACTGACAAGGGCATGTCCGGCTGATAATTGCAAGTTTTTGAGATCTGTGCAGAACGAAATGCTGTTTTTAACGGAAGAGAACCTGTTGCCGGTTAATGGTTTGATTAGTTTCTTCAGGTAGCGAGAGATATGGGATGTGACTCCATTAATTGTGGATACTACCGGTCTCATTGGGATGCCTGGTTTGTGTATTTTTGGAAGGCCATACATTTCTGGGCACCTGAAGTTGGAGGGGAACTTTAGGAGATTTTTAATTCTCTCCAGGGCCGCCTCGTGGGAAACTGAATGTATGTCGGAAAGGAGCCGCGCTAATGATTTCCTGGTGATGTCAGATGGGTCTTTTTCTACCGATGTGTATACGTCACTGGACAAAACCACTTCCATCTTGTTGATGTACTCTGTTTTGTCAAGAATCACTACTTTATTTCCTTTATCTGCTTTTGTGATTACCTTGTTCGTCTCCTTCTTAAGGTTTCTAATAATCTTGGCTTCTTCACGGTCGAGGTTAGGTTTTCTTTTGTACCTGCTGTATTGAAGAATGTGCGCAATTGAGGATCTAATCCTAGCTGCCTTAGATTGGTCAACTTGGATGAGGCTGTTTTCCACACAGGCTATGAGGTCTAGAATCGGTGGATCTTTCTTGTAAGGTACAAAGCTTAGACCTTTCTTCAAAACCGCCTTTGTTCTGGGGTCTAATGGATCTGAGCTAAGGTCGATGACAATTTGGTCTAGATCTTCATCTTGTTGCCTTGATGTAGGTGGTCGATTCCTGGTGATGACTAAATCTCTTGGAACAATCAGTTCGTTGAACTTTCTGATGAGAGTTCTGCGTTGGATGTTAGCTATCTGCATGGCTGAGATTTTAACGTGCTGGTCAAGTTCGGAGAAAAGGGTAGCTTCCATTGAACTTTGCAGAAAGGACGAAACCGTCATTTGTCTATCTCGACATCGTGCGAGGGAATACCTGTGTTGTCTAATGGTGTCCCTTAGAAGGGCAAAACCAAAGGAGATCAGGATTTCGTTAGTGTGAGAGGTGCGGTGATGGTCCCATTTCCTAAATCCTTTCGGTTTAAATGGGACCATCACCGCACCTCTCACACTAACGAAATCCTGATCTCCTTTGGTTTTGCCCTTCTAAGGGACACCATTAGACAACACAGGTATTCCCTCGCACGATGTCGAGATAGACAAATGACGGTTTCGTCCTTTCTGCAAAGTTCAATGGAAGCTACCCTTTTCTCCGAACTTGACCAGCACGTTAAAATCTCAGCCATGCAGATAGCTAACATCCAACGCAGAACTCTCATCAGAAAGTTCAACGAACTGATTGTTCCAAGAGATTTAGTCATCACCAGGAATCGACCACCTACATCAAGGCAACAAGATGAAGATCTAGACCAAATTGTCATCGACCTTAGCTCAGATCCATTAGACCCCAGAACAAAGGCGGTTTTGAAGAAAGGTCTAAGCTTTGTACCTTACAAGAAAGATCCACCGATTCTAGACCTCATAGCCTGTGTGGAAAACAGCCTCATCCAAGTTGACCAATCTAAGGCAGCTAGGATTAGATCCTCAATTGCGCACATTCTTCAATACAGCAGGTACAAAAGAAAACCTAACCTCGACCGTGAAGAAGCCAAGATTATTAGAAACCTTAAGAAGGAGACGAACAAGGTAATCACAAAAGCAGATAAAGGAAATAAAGTAGTGATTCTTGACAAAACAGAGTACATCAACAAGATGGAAGTGGTTTTGTCCAGTGACGTATACACATCGGTAGAAAAAGACCCATCTGACATCACCAGGAAATCATTAGCGCGGCTCCTTTCCGACATACATTCAGTTTCCCACGAGGCGGCCCTGGAGAGAATTAAAAATCTCCTAAAGTTCCCCTCCAACTTCAGGTGCCCAGAAATGTATGGCCTTCCAAAAATACACAAACCAGGCATCCCAATGAGACCGGTAGTATCCACAATTAATGGAGTCACATCCCATATCTCTCGCTACCTGAAGAAACTAATCAAACCATTAACCGGCAACAGGTTCTCTTCCGTTAAAAACAGCATTTCGTTCTGCACAGATCTCAAAAACTTGCAATTATCAGCCGGACATGCCCTTGTCAGTTACGACGTTAAAGACTTATTCACCAGCATTCCCTTAAAATACACACTATCTAAGTTGCAAAGCCTTCTATCTTCAGACAATACTCTCAAGGACAGGACAAGACTAACAGCACAACAAATAACAGAAATAACGAACTTCTGCTTGACAAAAGGAAATTTTTTCCATTTCCAAGGACACTTCTACAAACAACTTGACGGGGTTCCGATGGGTAACTCCCTATCACCGGTACTAGCTGAGGTTTTCATGGAATCCCTTGAAGACAAGATTTTCTCGACGATTCCTTCCGACATTAGACCACTATTCTTTAAACGTTACGTTGACGACATTTTCGCAATAGTCCCCACAGGTAAAGAAGAACTATTACTGGCCTTTCTAAATCAAGCATTCCCATCCCATATCTCCTTCACAATGGAGAAAGAAATAGAAGGAAAGCTCCCTTTCCTTGACTGCCTCGTTATTCGAACTTGCACAGGCATTAAAACCAGAGTCTATCGGAAGACAACCCACTCGGACAGATACCTAAACTACGGTTCCCATCATCCCCCTTCAGTGTTTCGTGGCATAATACATGGTATGGTCAACAGAGCCATAAATATCTGTGATAACGAGTACTTGAAAGAAGAACTAAATTACATCCGGACAGTTTTCAAAAACAACGGCTATCCGAAAAAACTAATAGAAAGAATCATCAAAGACAGGTTACGTGGACAACAAACGGCAAGGAACGAAAATACCACTGAGACAGTTCTGGTCCTCCCCTATCACGCAGGTCTAAGTGAGAAGATCGTACGCCTCGGCAAACGGTTAAATTTCAGAATCTTCTTCAAAGGTGCGCCGAGCTTTAGATCGATTCTCAGAAACGACAAAGTTAAAAAGGCAAGTGAGACTCAACCTGGAATTGTGTACTTAATCAAATGCAGCTGTTCAGCCAAATACATTGGAGAATCAGGAAACTCATTAATCCAGAGGTTCAACGAACACATGAAATGTCTTACGAGATATAGAAACGCCAAAGACAGATTGGAAGGTCACACGGGTTCCACGAGAGGCCGCCCTCAAACTTTAGAACCTTCAGCATCCATGAACCAGGCTCTTAGATCGTCTGCAGTAGCTGAGCACTCAGCCAACTGCTCAGGATTTTTAGAAGGAAAGGTTCTATGCTATGAACAACATTTTCTTACGAGGAAAATTAAAGAAGCCTTTTACATTAGACAAAACCAAACAATAAATAGAGACCAAGGAATGGAAGTCAGTGAAATTTGGAATGAAATCCTGACCTCTACCCAATGTTGTCGAATTACGAGTTCATAATGACCCTCCACCCAGCGGATGGGATTTGTGGATTTTTCAGAAACAGCCCAGTCAAACAGACATCAAGATCACATTGGCTTGAACAAGACCCTGCAAGATGAATCAAGACCACCAATGACACGGCAATACATAAAGAAAAAGAGAAAGCCTGATCATACGACCCTACACGACTTCACAATTCCGAAAGAAAAAGAGAACGAAAAGACAAAATGGCCAAAGACCAAATGAGACAATCAAAACACGTGACGTCACAAATGTTTACGACCTTATCTCGTTAATTACTTTGACCCGGACGAATGGAATGTTTACACAAAGCATGTTTTCCTGACCTTACGCCTTTATATACTTGTGACTTTATACATAATTTTTTTTCACTTGACGCTGAAGACGGGAGTTGGGTCTCCCGAAAGCTTCGTCGTTTGGTAAGTGACCAATAAAAACCTTTTCTAAAACAGGCGAGACGTAAAGAAAGGAGAAGATATCATGAGATACGAGCCTGTAAGAAGCCATATATTCCAAAACAAAGAAAATGTACTCGAAGCAGATGAGAAGCATGATACCGAACTGTTTCAGTTCATTATTCGAGACTTGAGCGAAGTTCAAGTTGCAACTTAACTTGCGGATGCTTCTTCCATATTGAATGGCAGAAAAGCCTCTCCAACAGAAATATGCAACTACTAGTATAAAGTGATGTATTCTGCGGTTAGGAAAACAACTTGAAATAATTCTGCTACAATCCTGTTTATTTGACCATTATGTCTCTACATTGACAAAAGTTAAGGCGCTCTAAGAATCAGTGCGCTTTAACAGGTTTGATTTGGTCAGTTTACTATTAATAGATAAATGTAGATAGGTGCTTGGAGCGCATTGTTCCGTAAGGTAGAAGCTTCGTTTACTTAGTTCGCATGCAACGCTTCACGCGATATCTAATCATTGATTATAAATAGGTTAAATCAACTAATTGTACCTGAACTAGAGAAAATAGCCAATAGCCGGCATGGAAACGTGCCTTAGCGCAAGAAAATTTGCATACAACAGACTGACACATCACGTTGAAACAATATAAGCCGGTGAATGAGCGACAGACTTCAGCGCTTTGGTTAGTTCTCGCCGCTACCTCTGCCACACTTCGCCATCTCTCGCTGGTAAGCAGTTGAGACAGCTAATGAGGTTTGGTGTATTTAGGATAGAATCATAGTGACTGGTAGTGGGAGAGATAGCGCTATCTCTCTCACTTCCATCGTTATGTGATTAGAAGTGCTGAGAGAACATGGTGTATAAGGGAATGAGTTAAAAAGTTGACAGTTGATGATTAAAATAATCAATAAGCATTAGGAACTTCAATTGCGGTATAGAATAAGAAATGAAATTAGCAGAATAATGTTTTCGCTTCAAGTTTCCTAGTTAATAACCTCTTTTTTGGGAAGCAATGTGCCTCCACTTCCCCTTTAATAGCTATGGTAGTCTTCATTCGCTGAGGACAGAACGAAGTCGTTCTGAAAGCCACGAATGCTTCACAGTGTTTTGCGTTATTCTAAGAGCTCGCCGTCTATCCACTGATCAGGCGTTGTTTCAGTAGATTTCATGTGCTAAAGGCATCGAAAGGGGCACGTCCCGTATTCATAGCCTACAAAGTGAGCAGGTATTGTTTCGCAGTAAATATTTGGAAAAGAGATATTTGTTTTGAAGCAAACTGATATGAGATGGCTATAATAAATGCTAAAGTACTTGAAAGTTATGCTTTTTGATCGCAACTACTCTGCTTAATTTGTGGCACGATAAGGCGACTTGACGGTTAAATGCTGGCAAGAAGGTTGAAGTCAAGGAACGAACGATAATATGACTGGTTGGCGATGCAAGCTGATTCCGTTTGAAGAGGAAGATGTTTCATTTTGCAATGATGAGCGATAGCAAACGGTTGACTTCTGCGGGGCAGTATGCGCGATTTGTCTTTGATAAGGAGGCTGCTGTGCAGTTCGTGAAGACGAAGGGTTTGATCCACCTGCACGGAACGTGCCCCCGTTGTAGTAGATCTATGGTCTTGCGGCGTAGGAATGACTGAGACGATGTGCGCTGGCGATGTTGTGGTAAGGAGTGCCGAAAAGAGCTTTCAGTGAAGACGGGAACGTGGTTCCCAGGTAGTAATGGGCCGGCGAATGCTTTGTATTGTAGTATTGTATTGTATTGTATTGTTGTATTGTCATTGTAGTGGTGTTTAGGGTACGAGCAGCGCGTTGGGATAATGCTGTTTATTCATGAGGGTGTGGTATGGAAGGATGACGAGCCCTGCATTCTGCAAGGCCATGTTTGACATGAGCGCTAAAGTGGCGATCAAGTTGAACGCAGCGATGAAGAATGTCGCAGAAGAGTGGGTATTGAAAAAACCGGTGCCTGTGGGACCTTGTTCCCAACGAGAAGTACAACATCAGCCGGGTGCTTCAACAGGGTTGGGTCGTCGGTGGCGTGTGGCGGGAGACGGGTTAGTATTTACTTTCCCGCGTTTCAGATTGGTCAGCCCCTACGCTTAGCGGCTGGATTGTGTGTAGTCGCAGATGAATGGCGGGGATACTACCGTCTGCCGGAGCGCTACACGCACTTACGTGTGTATCACTCGATCAGCTTTGCTGATCCAATGAGTAGTGCTCATATGCAGGCCGTAGAATCCCTCTGGTCCCACGCCAAGCAAGGAAACAAGGTCCTGCATGGCACGCATCGGTCCACGTATTAGCAACCAGTTTTGCCGTTATCGAGTTCGTCTTCGCTATCACGTTTTTTCCTGCTGCTTGTGTTCGCCTGTTCGCTTTCGTTTACGAACGAATTAGTAATAACGCAATTGTACATCGCCCTTAAGCAGTCACAAACAGGTATCCGTTATCAGTGGTGTCGATGAGGTCTGTTCAAGTGGCGCTGATTCTGTTTAGGCTCATGTCGTGCTTAATTGGAGTCAGAGAAGTCGATGATGTAACCAGGGCTTATCTCTTATTGAGCCTCAGCCTTTATCAGGAATTAAAGTTGTTTCTGAACTAGCTGAATTGCGTAATGGAGATTAAACAGTTTTGGTGTTCATGCGCAGTAATGATTTCATTTACGAGAATGAGTTCGATCGTGCGCATGTATTTTTCCCAGCTTTTCCAAATTCTTTAATGATGAATTGGCCACGGTGAAGTTTATACAGAATACAGTTGTCATGTACTGGTGAAGGATATGCCCTCAGTGTGGTAAATGCATGGTGCTGCAGCACAGGAAGGACCGCGACGTCTTTATGAAAAGCATTGCGATAAAGAGTTTTCAGAGAAGACAGGGACATCGTTCCAAGGTTATCAGTTGGCGAATGGTTTGTTGCTCATTGTAGTGCTGTTTTGGGGCGAAAACAGCCGGTCCGGACCACGCTGCTGTTTATGCGTGCGTGGTCGGAAAAGGTGACCAACATGAACTTCTGCCGAGTCGTGTTCGACTTGAAGGATAGAGCGGCGGTGAGACCGAACGCAGCGATGAGGAGTGTCGCAGAGGAATGGTTGTTGAGGAACCCGGTACACGTGGGAGGGCCCGGCCTTATGATTGAAGAGGACCTGTTCCCAAGGAGGAGCAGTGACCAGATGCTTTCACAGGATGAGATCTTGTTCCCCAAGTAAGACCAGGGACCAGGTGCTTCCAGAGGTGTGAGTCGTCAGTGGTTTGTGCCACGAGACGGGTCATTGTTTGCTTGCCTATGTTGCAGGTCTGTCCGCCGCTACGTCTATCATTGTCATAAGAGAGAACGTAGCGTCTGGATCGACTGTAGTCATGAAAGAATGGCTCAGATACTACGGTCTGTCGGATGAATGAGCACTACACGCACTTACGTGTGTACCACTCGATCAGCTTTATTGATCCAGTGAGAGGTGCTCATACGCAGACCGTAGAATCCCTCTGGGCCCACGCCCAGCAGGGGAACAAACCCAAGCGCGGTACACACCGCACGCAGGTGGACTCTTATTTATGCGAGTTCGTCTGCCACTGACGACTCATCCAGGATGAACACCCGTTCGACGACACGCTCTGCGCCATTTGACAGCTTTACCCGCCGCGTTAGGACGGCATGGCGCTATGTGCACCTTTTTGTTGCGAAGTATAGCTATTGCTACGTTTGTACAGGCTTACGAGCGGTGAACATCTGTGGAAGGTTGAGAAAGACGATGGAGAAAGTACCTGCGATGTTCTGCTGTAAGTAATCATCAGTCTCTATATGAGAATGTCGTTTCGTGGCAAAGTCCGTCAAGTTCGCGCAAAAGTTGGCTATCTTTCATTGCGTCGGCCGTGTTGCGACTAACTCTTTTCTGATTCTTGAAAAACAGGGCCTCGTCGATAGTGGCGGCATCTATAAGATGTATCTTCTGATTTCCCAGAATAGGACCAAATCGACGGTGGCTTCACCTGCCGTTAGCCATTTCTGATTTGCTGAGAATATGGCAAAATCGATGACCGCACGATCCATACTATGGGCGTGGCTGTACAGCGGAAGTAACTTATTCAGTTCTACAGTTACAGTTCTTGCTCGCTAAGATGGAACTCGAACGTTCCGAAATATTCAAGAGAAAACCCGTACGATGTTTGCTGACCGTGTCCTCTTATGTATACCTGGTATGCCACTCTTATCCATCCGTTTGTAGTGAGATCGTGCCAGCATACTTATAGATCCATCAATGTACAAAACCAACGGCGAGAATCCGTGAAAGCACAGCAGCATGAATATCCATGCCCCCGGTAATGAATTAGAAGGTAATTGAATTACTAATGATTTTGTTTTCAAAAAACGTTTTCTACTATCTGCTTTTGTGTTTTGACGATATTTTCAAGCTGGACAGAAGGGCCTTCTCGTACAGCATATTAATGGCACCTTCAAAAATCATTCTTTTCTATGTGTTCTTTTATCAGATTTTTATTATTTGAAATCTTAGGCGTTTTGCGCAAGTTAATTTGTTCTTTATCACATCTTCAACTAAATAAAAGATATCGATTCAAAGATTTTGGGTGTTTCTCCACCAATAGTCAGCGGGTGTTGTTAAACCCCAGCGAGTGGTTGGAGTCGCAAGCTCCTCCGCTAGGACAACTGAGGCAAAAACATAATCTTTCGAGACTTACCCTGACCGCCTCTAGCATCTGTCCTTCCCAGTCACCCATACAAAAGTGTATATGCATTTTCTCCTCCTGAACACAGCAATGTCATTTTGACAAATGAAACTGACGATGGTTTCGTTGTTGCCAGTCAGTGCCTTCCTCTTCTAAAGATCAAACGCTGATTTTCAAAATGCTACTTCCAGATGGTGACCATCTTCGGTGTTTTCATCCTATGCTTACTGTCGTCATGCCATATGAAACTATGAGGACAGTATGTTGTCTTTCGTTGACACGTTCATTGTCAGCTACAGCCTTTGACTATCAACTTTCACTGGCCCATCAGAAGACTAATGGTGTTTAATTGTTCAGAAATGATGGAAATTAAATTCGCACCTTCTGTGAACTAATGCGTCAAACGTTATTCTTAACGTGGGCCAGGGAGATTCGGTTTGGGCTTTCGTGCTGCAAAATGCAGCGATACAATTCTTGTCGAATAACGATAAAGGGAAAATAAAGAAGGAAAAGTGCATTAACAACTAAAGAAAATGTAGAAGTTGGCAAACAACGCGTATGTACATTTAGACTCCTGTTACTACGGACTAGGTGCATCAGTTTTCCATACAATACGTGTATGGCGAATCGGTTGCTCATTGGAATCACTGTGGGCCCACGTCAAGCATGGAAACAAAGCCTGTCGCGGTACCCGCCGGTCGAAGATGAACTCGTACTTATGCGAGTTCGAGTGGTGCCATTGACTCAAGCGCAAAGAACATCCGTTTGAGAACATACTCAACGCCATTGAAGAGGTACCTGCAGGTCTAGAATGGTATACCAGCACGTGTTCCTTATGGTTGCGTTCAGTAACTGTTAGCTCACTTCCACAGGCTGGTGGGAGACGGACGCGTTTAGGCACAAAGGAAACATTGTTTTGAGACTGTCGTGCAAGTGGGTTGAAAGGTAGGCAATTTTTCATTGCTTGTCTGCTCTCACTTTACCCTAATGACCGTCTGCACGTAGTCTCTCTAAGCCAATTCTTACGTTCCAATCAGGAGAGCCTACATAGCGGTGTGAGTTCGCGTCCTTTCGCCAACGTGTACTGTCCAATATGTCCTTTTGCCAACCTTCAGATTGCTCTTGCATGTTTTCTCATGCCATCGTGTACAAATCATTTGCGTATCTCCATCTAATGGAGTATCCTATGTGATCGCAACCCAAGTATTGTGGCTTTTTTCTCAACTGAACGATCCATTTCCCATTTATAAGTCCTGTTTCCAATGTCCAGGCCATTTGGCCATGTTTCCCCATGTTACTGCATGCAACTTTAACGGCTTATCTCCAACTTTTATGCTACTTAACCTGATCGCGACATTTGTTTCAAGTTGTATGGTCTTTCTCCCAACTGAACCGCTTAGCTCCTATGTACATTGTGACTTGAGTTGACTGGAGCGAAATGGAGTAGAGTTGCTGTGTTCAAAGCTCGCGATGTACAGAACACTTTCAGTTATTCCGTTTAGTATAGTTAGGCAAAGTACGAAGCATATAATATGGAGACGTTCACCGGACACGTGGCAGCGGCGTTCTGTGGTGATAACGTCCACAACGCGAACGAAACAACATGACAGGTGGCAGGCAACCCCTAAAAGAAGAACAGTAGCCCCCAGAATACTCATCCTATGTAAGCTTACCTGACCAGTAGATGCTGCCGCGCTGTTTAACGCTGAAGTTGATGTAAGACGCCTAGACAGCCTTAAAGTGAACATCCATGCTGTCTACCTGCTTACCTGATCGGTGAATGGCTTCGCGTTGGTCAACGCTGAAGTCAACCTCCTATGGGCGTAGTTCACCTGAGACCTTAACGATTGACTGATCACGTATACTTTGTTATGCCTTTTCCCATCCTCCCTTTTTAGGAGGACAGGAAAAGGTGATCCCGGTGAAAAGGTGAAGTATTTCTTTTAGGTGTTAACAGGCTTAAAATATTCCGTAAGTACTAAGCAGTTATGAGAACTAATGCGCCAGGTCATAGACACAGCATTTTCAGGTACTTAGATCTGTGGCAAAGTATACGTGATCAGTCAATCGTTAAAGTTTCAGGTGAACTGCGCCCATAGTATTGACTTCAATGTTGACCAACGCAAAACCATCCACGCCCTGGTTACGAAAGCTTCGGTAACAGGTATATCGTATTAATTGCACATCCATCCTCTCGTAGGGCATTTGCGGTTTTATTACAGGGATGATCACAAAACGGGAAAGCCATAACACCAAATTCAGGGTCTTCCGTGTCAGACTTAATGTCCACCGTACTTTGTTGCCGGAGCCTACGCCCAATAATATATCAAACAAATGAAATGGAATTATCATTTTGTTGCAGCGTCATCACGATATGGTTTAATTCGAAATGTAGATGCTTAGGGTCACAAATCGTGATAGCGCGATCCACCATTTCCGTGGCAATACTCTCTCTCTCAACGAGTGAGGCGAGGTAAAGTGAAGTGAGCACACCTTCGTCGTAAGATTTCTCCCTTCTCTTATTACCAGCACATCTAATAAGCGAGCCAGTTGTCTCCCTCTTTCTCCACCGTCATCTTAATACATTCAGGGAAGATGGCATTTTGGTGTTCCAATAGCGTGTCCTTCCTTACTTACACAATAGCGAGCCAATTGGATACCATCTTCCTGAATTTCATGCTTTCTTTCTTCTATACGTGCAGCCTGTATATGTAGAAAATGTTTAATTGGGCACTTACCCAAACGGCGTAGCTTTCGCGAGAACCGACTCCCGTCTTCAACGTCAAATATGAACACTCAAGCGCGAAGTAACGGTCTTTTAAATGGATGAGGTCTGCTAAAACGTAACGGTTGGAAAAAAGTTGGGGTCAACGCATTTACGGTAATATTGGATCGATAACATTGGTTTGGTAGCAATACAGTGCTCGTAGTAGGCCATCAATCGATAATTCAGGATTTCGTTTTCAAAGCCTCATGTGTTCCACGTCTTCTGGTTCTTTCCTTGTGATTTTCATCACTTCCATCTATCTTTTCTTTCCCCTTTTTCATTCCCCATCGTTTTTCGTTTGTCCTTTTTAGTAAGTGGCTCCTTCGGTCGTCTACTTTGACTTCTTCCACCTGAGAGGTTGTAAGAAGTCTCATTCACTGGGTGGAGGGAGTTGTTAGGAATTCGCAATGCGACAACATTGGCTGGAGGTCAGCATTCAATCCCTATTCCTTGGTCCCTGTTTATGGTCTGATTATGTCTAGTGTAAAGGGTTATCAATTCTTCCTTGCAACGGGGGCTTTTAACATTGTTGAATAAGTAGACACGGTCTTTATCCCCGTCAAAAAAACGCTTTATTCAACATGAAGAAAGCGGAGCTTTCGGATCCAACTGGATCCATCGTCAGCGCATCAAAACGAAAAAACAAAAGGGGCGAAATAGGAAAGGTGAGTCGTGTGTGCACTTGCCTCGAAACGGTTTTTCGAGAAGGCACAACCTTACCTAACCGCGAGTGTGGGAACACTTTCAGTCGATCTGGACCGGAACAGTGTGGATCCCCACACCGTTGGTAAAGGTAAGAGGCATCATCTCTACGAACCGCTCACAGAAGCGGTGCACACACCGACTGATGGAATAGTCGGTGGCGGGTCAGGAGACTAAGTTGGTCATGTTTGCCCTACCAGCCCTGAGGCGGCAGTGCAATAATTTTCATAAGCCAGGTGTAATAATGAAGCACAAAAATCTTGACAAGGAGGAAAGAAAAGGTAATAACGAAAAAGAGAGGAAGAAACAAAAGGAACAAGAAAAAAGGAACTTCTTCTTTGCCTTAAGGTTCGTGTGCTTCTTCCACCTTTGGAATGTCATGTGCTGCCGTGTATGCACCGATCACATCATCAATTCTTCCTTGCAACGGGGGCTTTCCATCAGTCGGTGTGTGCACAGCTTCTGTGAGCTGTTCGTAGAGATGAGGCCTCTTACCTTTACCAACGGTTTGGGGATCCACACTGTTCCGGTCCAGATCGACTGAAAGTGTTCCCACACTCGCGGTTAGGTAAGGTGGTGCCTTCTCGAAAAACCGTTTCGAGTTAAGTGCACACACGACTCACCTTTCCTATTTCGCCCTTTTTGTTTTTTCGTTTTGATGCGCTGACGATGGATCCAGTTGGATCCGAAAGCTCCGCTTTCTTCATGTTGAATAAAGCGTTTTTTTTGACGGGGATAAAGACCGTGTCTACTTATTCAACAATGTAAAGGGTTTCTTTTATTTAATGCTGTTCATGACAGAGTTACTTGTCCTTCCGAGAGCCCTGAGCCGTTAGCTGAGTATTCGGCTACTGTTGATGATCTAAGAGCCAGGTTCATCGTTGCAGAAGGGTCGAGTGTTTGAGGGCGTCCTCTCCTAGTGCTCATGCGACCTTGTAATTGACCATTGGCGTTTTAATACCGAGTGAGGCATTTCATGTGTTCATTGAACCGATGGATTAATGAGCTTCCCGATTCGCCAATGTATTTGGCTGAGCAACTGCGTTTGATTAGGTAAACTATGCCTGCGTGTGTCTCAATTTCCGTTTTGACCTTGTCATTTCTGAAAATGGATCTGAAGTTCGGTGGATTCCTGAAGAAAATCCTAATGTTTAAACTTTTGCCAAGACGTGGCAGCTTCTCGCTTAACTCCGCGTGATAGGGGAGGACTAGAACTGTTTCAGTTGTATTTTTCTCTCTGTCTACCTGCTGTCCACGTATCCGATGGTTGACGATTTTCTCTATAAGTTCTTTGGGATAACCATTGTTGTTGAAAACCATCCGGATGTAATTCAACCCTTCTTGTAAGAACTCCTCATCACAAATATTTATGGACCTGCTGACCATTCCGTGTACTATGCGTCGAAAGACTGATGGTGGATGATCGAAACCGTAGTTTAGGTATCTGTCTGAGTGTGTCGTCTTGCGATAGACTCTGTTTTCGATATCTGAGCTGGATCTAATCACCAGGAAGTCGAGCAAAGTGAGCTTCCCATCTATTTCTTTCTCCATTGTGAAGGAAATATGGGAGGGGAATGCTTGATTTAGAAAGCAAGGAGTAGTTCCTCTTTTCCTGCGGTTACTATGGCGAAAATGTCATCTACCTATCGTTTGAAGAATTGTGAATTGATCTCAGAAGGAACTGTCGAAAGACTCTTCTCTTCAAGAGATTCCATAAAAACTTCGGCTAGTACTGTTGACAGCGAGCTTCCCATAGGAACCCGGTCACGTTGTCTAAAGAAATGTTCATGAAATTAGAAGAAACTGCCTTTTGCCATACAAAAGCTTGTTAGCTCAGTTATTTGTTGCGTTCTTAATTTTGTTCTATCCTTGAACGAATTGTCAGAAGAGAGAAGGCTGTGTAGCGTGGATAGTGAGTATGTTAAGGGAATGCTGGTGAACAGATCCTTAACGTCATAACTGCTAAGAACATGTGTAACTAATAATTGGAAGTTTTTGACCTCTGAGCAGAAAGAAATGCTGTTTCTAACTGAAAAAGAACGATTGCCGGTAAAGGGTTTGATTAGATTCGTTAGGTTGCGAGAGATATCGGATGTGACACTCCTTGGGTTTCTAAATCAAGCCTTCTCCTCCCAAATTTCCTTTACAATGGAGAAAGAAATAGATGGGAAACACCCTTTCCTCGACTGCCTGGTGATTAGATCCAATTCGGGCGTCAAAAACGGAGTGTATCGCAAGACGACACACTTAGACAGATACCTAAACTACAGTTCCCATCATCCACCATCAGTCTTTCGAGGCATAGTACGCGGAATGGTCAACAAGTCCATAAATATTTGTGATAAGTTCTTACAAGAAGAGTTGAATTACATCCGGAAGGTTTTCAACAACAATTGTTATCCCAAAGAACTTATAGAGAAAATCATCAACCATCGGATACGTGGACAGCAGGTAGACAGAGAGAAAAATACAACTGAAACAGTTCTAGTCCTCCCCTATCACGCGGAGTTAAGCGAGAAGCTGCCACGTCTTGGCAAAAGTTTAAACTTTAGGATTTTCTTCAAGAATCCACCGAACTTCAGATCCATTCTCAGAAATGACAAGGTCAAAACAGAAATTGAGACACACTCAGGCTTAGTTTACCTAATCAAATGCAGTTGCTCGCCCAAATATAATATATAGCCGAATTAGGAAACTCATTAATCCATCGGTTCAGTGAACACGTGAAATGCCTCACTCGGTATTATTAGGTCGTTGCATAAGTTTTTGCTGTTTTGTTAGCTCTTAGGTTTGATAGTGTTTTATTCTTGCTTGTATGTTTTCTTCCGGGGAAATGATATAATATTTTGTAACTCTTTTTTCAACCTATCGATTGATCGTATTTCATTTGCATAAGCTCGTTAGCCTGTTGTTCTTTTACCGGTGAAAGTGAGGATGAACAAGACGGTAATTCGGGGAGTTTTGCTTTACGAGTTCAAGCAAGGCACTAAAGCTGCGGTAGCTGCTCGGAATATTAATATGACATTTGGCAGTGGTACTCTTGGCGTCGGTACAGCTCGGTGGTGGTTTCGCAAGTTTCGTAGTGGGAACGAGAGCCTTGAAGATAATGACCGTAGTGGGAGACCCAGTGACCTTGATGAAGACCAATTAAGGGCCATTGTTGAAGAGGACCCACGGAGATCAACTTCAGATATCGCAGAAAAACTAGGCGTTCACAAAACAACGGTTAGTAGTCACCTCCAACGAATTGGGAAGAGGAAGAAGCTGGTCCAATGGATACCTCATGAACTGACCGAGATTCAAAAGTTGCGCCGTTTCGAGATTTCATCAATGCTCCTTTTGCGCAACAAAAACGACCCTTTCTTGGCACGAATTGTTACCTGCGATGAAAAGTGGATATTGTACGACAATCGGCGGCGATCATCGCAGTGGCTGGATAAAGGTGCGGCTCCCAAACGTTTTCCCAAACCGGATGTCCACCAAAAGAAGGTAATGCTTACTGTTTGGTGGTCAGCAACCGGTATTATCCACTACAATATCCTCAAGCCTGGTGAAACAGTTACTGCGCAGACATACTGCAGCGAACTGGAAAAAATGCATGAAAAATTACAGCGTACACGTCCTGCATTGACAAATCGGAAGGGTCCAATTCTGCTGCACGACAACGCCAGACCCCACGTTTCACAAATGACAGTCCAGAAACTGCACCACCTGGGCTATGAAACTCTTCCTCACCCACCGTACTCACCAGATCTGTCGCCCACGGATTATCATATTTTCAAGCACCTGGATCACTTCCTGAGTGGGAGACAGTTTAAAAATCAAGAGGAAGCAAAAACTGCCTTCGAGCAGTTCATTGCCTCTAAGACTCCGGACTTCTACGCTACTGGAATAAATGCCTTAGCGAGTCGTTGGCAGAAATGTGTAGATTGTGATGGTTCTTATTTCGATTAATAAAGTTTATTCTTTGCCGAGATATTTAGCTTTAAATTTGCGGGTTGAAAACAGCAAAAACTTATGCAACGACCTAATAAAACGCCAATGGTCAATTAGAAGGTCGCATGGGAGAGGACGCCCTCAAACACTCGACCCTTCTACAACGATGAACCAGGCTCTTGGATCATCAACAGTAGCCGAATACTCAGCTAATGGCTCAGGGCTCTCGGAAGGACAAGTACTCTGTCATCAACAGCATTAAATAAAAGAAGCCCTTTACATTAGACATAATCAGACCATAAGCAGGGACCAAGGAATAGACGTCAGCGACAGCTGGGATAGAATGCTCACCTCCAGCCAGTGTTGTCCCACTGCGAACTCCTAACAACTCCCTCCACCCAGTGAATGAGACTTCTTACAATCTCTCAGTATGAAGAAGTCAGCGAAGTAGAAAACCGAAGGAACCACTTCCTAAAAAGGACAAATGAAAAACGAAGAATCGAACGAAAAGGGGGAAAGAAAAGAAAGATGGAAGTGATGAAAATCACAAGACATCACAAGGAAAGAACTAGAAGAAGGGGAACACAATAGGCCTTGGAAATGAAATCCTGAATTATCGATTGATGGCCAACTACGAGCACTGTATTCCTACCAAACTAATGTTATCCATCCAATATTACCGTAAATGCGTTGACATCAACTTTTTTCCAACCTTACGTTTTAGCAGACCTCATCCATTTAAAAGACTGTTACTTCGCGCTTGACTGTTCATATTTGACGCTGAAGACGGGAGTCGGTTCTCCCGAAAGCTACGTCGTTTGGGTGAGTGCCCAATTAAACATTTTCTACATATACAGGTTACACGTAAGAAGAAAGAAAGCATGAAGTTATATAAGCCTGTACGAAATCACATTTTCCAAATCTTCCCTGAATGTACTCTGTATAAACTTCCTAATCTTCCCTATACTCTATATAAACTTCACCGTGGCCAATTCATCATTAAAGAATTTGGGAAAGCTGCGAAAAAATACATACGCACGATCGAACTCATTCTCGTAAATAAAATCATTACTGCGCATGAACACCAAAGCTGTTTAATCTCCATTACGCAATTCAGCTAGTTCAGAAACAAAGACTGGATGTCTTTTAACGGGGGCGTAGATCTTCATGAAGTTGTGTCTTCACGGATTTCTCCCGTTTTTTGGTTCTTGTACGTTGGAGGATCTATAAGTAAACTGACACGGTCTCCCTACCAGCGGATGGATGGGAGTGGTTATGAGAAGACACGGTCAGAAAGCGACGTACAAGTTTCGTCTCGGATATTTCGGAACGCTCGAGTTCCGTCTTCAGCGAGCAAGAGCGAGCAAGAGGCTCTTGCTCGCTGAAGACGGAACTCGAGCGTTCCGAAATATCCGAGACAAAACTTGTACGTCGCTTTCTGACCGTGTCTTCTCATAACCACTCCCATCCATCCGCTGGTAGGGAGACCGTGTCAGTTTACTTATAGATCCTCCAACGTACAAGAACCAAAAAACGGGAGAAATCCGTGAAGACACAACTTCAGTTCAGAAACAACTTCAATTCCTGATAAAGGCTGAGGCTCAATAAGAGATAAGCCCTGGTTACATCATCGACTTCTCTGACTCCAATTAAGCACGACATGAGCCTAAACAGAATCAGCGCCACTTGAACAGACCTCATCGACACCACTGATAACGGATACCTGTTTGTGACTGCTTAAGGGCGACGTGCCATTGCGTTATTACTAATTCGTTCGTAAACGAAAGCGAACAGGCGAACACAAGCAGAACGAAAAAACGTGATAGCGAAGACGAACTCGATAACGGCAAAACTAGTTGCTAATACGTGGACCAATGCGTGCCATGCAGGACCTCGTTTCCTTGCTTGGCGTGGGACCAGAGGGATTCTACGGCCTGCGTATGAGCACTACTCATTGGATCAGCAAAGCTGATCGAGTGATACACACGTAAGTGCGTGTACCGCTCCGGCAGACGGTAGTATCCCCGCCATTCATCTGCGACTACACACAATCCAGCCGCTAAGCGTAGGGGCTGACCAATCTGAAACGCGGGAAAGTAAATACTAACCCGTCTCCCGCCACACGCCACCGACGACCCAACCCTGTTGAAGCACCCGGCTGATGTTGTACTTCTCGTTGGGAACAAGGTCCCACAGGCACCGGTTTTTTCAATACCCACTCTTCTGCGACATTCCTCATCGCTGCGTTCAACTTGATCGCCACTTTAGCGCTCATGTCAAACATGGCCTTGCAGAATGCAGGGCTCGTCATCCTTCCATACCACACCCTCATGAATAAACAGCATTATCCCAACGCGCTGCTCGTACCCTAAACACCACTACAATGACAATACAACAATACAATGCAATACAATACTACAATACAAAGTATTCGCCGGCCCATTACTACCTGGGAACCACGTTCCCGTCTTCACTGAAAGCTCTTTTCGGCACTCCTTACCACAACATCGCCAGCGCACATCGTCTCAGTCATTCCTACGCCGCAAGACCATAGATCTACTACAACGGGGACACGTTCCGTGCAGGTGGATCAAACCCTTCGTCTTCACGAACTGCACAGCAGCCACCTTATCATACACAAATCGCGCATACTGCCCCGCAGAAGTCAACCGTTTGCTATCGCTCATCATTGCAAAATGAAACATCTTCCTCTTCAAACGGAATCAGCTTGCATCGCCAACCAGTCATATTATCGTTCGTTCCTTGACTTCAACCTTCTTGCCAGCATTTAACCGTCAAGTCGCCTTATCGTGCCACAAATTAAGCAGAGTAGTTGCGATCAAAAAGCATAACTTTCAAGTACTTTAGCATTTATTATAGCCATCTCATATCAGTTTGCTTCAAAACAAATATCACTTTTCCAAATATTTACTGCGAAACAATACCTGCTCACTTTGTAGGCTATGAATACGGGACGTGCCCCTTTCGATGCCTTTAGCACATGAAATCTACTGAAACAACGCCTGATCAGTGGATAGACGGCGAGCTCTTTGAATAACGCAAAACACTGTGAAACATTCGTGGCTTTCAGAACGACTTCGTTCTGTCCTCAGCGAATGTAGACTACCATAGCTATTAAAGGGGAAGTGGAGGCACATTGCTTCCCAAAAAAGAGGTTATTAACTAGGAAACTTGAAGCGAAAACATTATTCTGCTAATTTCATTTCTTATTCTATACCGCAATTGAAGTTCCTATTGCTTATTGATTATTTTAATCATCAACTGTCAACTTTTTAACTCATTCCCTTATACACCATGTTCTCTCAGCACTTCTAATCACATAACGATGGAAGTGAGAGAGATAGCGCTATCTCTCCCACTACCAGTCACTATGATTCTATCCTAAATACACCAAACCTCATTAGCTGTCTCAACTGCTTACCAGCGAGAGATGGCGAAGTGTGGCAGAGGTAGCGGCGAGAACTAACCAAAGCGCTGAAGTCTGTCGCTCATTCACCGGCTTATATTGTTTCAACGTGATGTGTCAGTCTGTTGTATGCAAATTTTCTTGCGCTAAGGCACGTTTCCATGCCGGCTATTGGCTATTTTCTCTAGTTCAGGTACAATTAGTTGATTTAACCTATTTATAATCAATGATTAGATATCGCGTGAAGCGTTGCATGCGAACTAAGTAAACGAAGCTTCTACCTTACGGAACAATGCGCTCCAAGCACCTATCTACATTTATCTATTAATAGTAAACTGACCAAATCAAACCTGTTAAGGTGCACTGATTCTTAGAGCGCTTTAACTTTTGTCAATGTAGAGACATAATGGTCAAATAAACAGGATTGTAGCAGAATTATTTCAAGTTGTTTTCCTAACCACAGAATACATCACTTTATACTAGTAGTTGCATATTTCTGTTGGAGAGGCTTTTCTGCCATTCAATGTGGAAGAAGCATCCGCAAGTTAAGTTGCAACTTGAACTTCGCTCAAGTCTCGAATAATGGACTGAAACAGTTCGGTATCATGCTTCTCATCTGCTTCGAGTACATTTTCTTTGTTTCATGATATTCATTACCCATACGCGCACATAACGTGAAGTATTGTTTACGAATTAAAAAAAGCAGCGGCTTTACATCAACTTACGCAACAATGCTTACCCAAAAAACCTCTTTTACACCTCTTAAGTTTTTGTACGTACGAAAACGTCATGAAGGACCTGTGCATAGACGTCATGCAGTGTGTCATGATCAAACAGAGCTGATAAGTACGGCACTATTGACCGTTTATACGGCACAATGCCACGATCAATCGCAACAATGGGAGGGAGGTCAGCGAAGTATGGAATGCAAATGCATCAGTAAAAACATGTGTTGCACCTTACCTACAAATAGTGACACAGACCGATTAAACCCTCATAACGTAGGTCGCTGACGACGGAACCAGATCGTCCTGAAAGCATCGAAAGGTTACTATAGTGTTCTGGTTTTCTACTAATAACTACCCATCCATCCGCTGGTAAGGCGTTGTTTCTGACAATTTCAGGCACTACGAATATACATGAACGAGACGAAGACATGAATAAATCTAAGAAACATCTTTAATAAAAATATCAGTACCGGAACCTCACTATGTTCAGGTTCTCCGATGACTCGAACCTCTTCATAAACGAAAAGTGAAACCAGTCGACAACTAAATATCATTAACAATGAGCCTTTAATTCACCTCAGACGGTTTAAATAGCTTTAGAAATTGGGTCAGCGCGCATCTGATTGGCCAGAATGTGTTTGTATAAGGCACGCTTATCAGCAACCTAATTTTTCTCTCACTTCCTACAGCAAGTGCTCATCAAAAGTAAACACGGATGTCGCTTGCTATATCGCCTATGTATAACCTTTATGCAAATCGTTAGGTTAATCGCCAATAGCAATATTTGCAGCAGCAACAGTAGCTTTTAGATTTTACCGTTACTTTCGCAAGCTTCCATCTTCCACAAGTGAAATCACAATGCTTAATCTTTAATGGAAAATGTAAGTCACAGCGGAAGATGAAACCGTTTAACCATTCATATAGATCAGATATAGCGTTAGCAACTAAAAGGTGCAAACGCTGTCTACATAATCAAGTGGCTGTGTCGTCATTCCAAGTAACAAAATTTAGCCGCTCTCTTGCTTCACCTTCCTCCATCTATTTTACCGCTCTCTTGTTCACAGTTCAACTTCCAAGAGCAGTCGCTCTAAGTCAGGATGCGCTGAAGACAGAGAGAGAGAGAGAGAGACTTCCTGAAAGCTAGGAGTTATAATAAAGGAACTTAAAAAATGGCAAAAGTCACTGAGAAATAGCAAATGACATATAACAGAATACGTGTAGCTTTTCTGTGGCTTCTGACGTATTGTTCCTTCTTTGGGTACGGCTTCTGTCAGTTTATTCGTAATGTCTGGAATCATGCGATAACAACTCCCTACGAGCGGATGGATAGGAAATTATCAGTGGAACGCAGAGCAATACAGTAACCATCGGAGCTTGCGGAACGTTCTCGTTCCGTCAACTGAACCATTAAATCGCTGACGACGGAACCAGAACGTTCCGCAAGCGCTGAACGTTACTGCATTGCTCTTTCGTTCCACTGATAATTTCCCATCCCTCCGCTGGTAAGGAGTTGTCTTCGTGTGATTTCAGACATTACGATAAACGGGTAGAAGCCGTACCCAAAGAAGGAACAAAATGACGTATAACACAATCATTACGAGAAACTAAATATTCAACTGACTCTATCGCTTTGGGCCTTATTCAAGCTCAAATTTATCTCATCTCAGAATTATTTCTAGCGTTATATTAAATTGGTACTCTGCTTCAATTATTTCTAAATTGCTAAACGACGTATCGTTTACGACTTACCTACTGAATGTTGCATGAAACAGTGTCCGGTCGTTCCATTGAAACAAACACTCTGGCAATTGCAGCCTCGTAGCTAACTGAATCATCCTATCTCATTCCTACTAATGCACAGCAACATGAAGTGATAATCATAGACTTCTATAGGCTACTCAGCACTTACACGTTGATAAAAACCGGTTAGCTGTTAGCCACACGATATTAATTTATCGATAAGGCCCATGGACCTAATACCTAATCTATTTTTAAACTGATTTCATTTGCATGAACTGAGAATGGTAACTGACCTAAAGAGACTTTTTAAATGATTTATTAATAAATGACAGTATGACCACAGGCGTCTTGTCTGATCGGACGTTCGCCACTCCGTTCCGACGACCTCCGTCCGCAGATAGTCTGCGATGAAAATTGCGTGCACCTGCGACGGATCAATGAAGTTGTATTCATTCGCCATAATCACACCAAAAACGCGACAAAGGTGAGGAAGTTAGTGAGGTATGGAATGCAGCTATCAATATGCTGCACAAGATTGAGCTAATTCCATCTTGACCCTCAATGCGTTCCTATATGAAACCACAGAGTGAACACCTTTTCCTTCCAATCGCTGACGACGGAACCAGAACGTTCCGCAAGTACTGAATGTTACTGGATTACTCTGTCGTTCCACTAATAATTTCCATCCCTCCGCTGGTAGGGAGTTGTTGTCGTGTGATTACAGACATTACGAATAAACGGGTAGAAGCCGTACCCAAAGAAGGATCAAAATGACGTATAACTCAATCATTTCGGGAAACTCAATATTCAACTGACTCTATCGCTTTGGGCCTTATTCAAGCTCAAATTTATCTCATCTCAGAATTATTTCTAGCGTTATATTAAATTGGTACTCTGCTTCAATTATTTCTAAATTGCTAAACGACGTATCCTTTACGACTTACCTACTGAATGTTGCATGAAACAGTGTCCGGTCGTTCCATTGGAACAAACACTCGGGCAATTACAGCCTCGTAGCTAACTGAATCATCCTATCTCATTCCTACTAATGCACAGCTCGATGATGTGATAGTCATGGACTTCTATAGGCTACCCAGCACTTACTCGTTGAGAAAAACCGGTTAGCTGTTAACCACGCGGTATTAATTTTGCGATAAGACCCATCGACCTAATACCTTATCTATTTCTCTATTTCTATACTGATTTCATTTGCATAAACTGAGAATGGTAAGCGACCTAAAGAGACTTTTTAAATGATTTATTAATAAATGACAGTATGACTACAGGCGTCTTGTCCGATCGGACGTTGGCCACACCGTTCCGACGACCTCTGTCCGCGGATAATCTGCCATGAAAACAGCGTGCACCTGCGACGGATCAAGTAAGCTGTATTCATTCGCCATAATCACACCAAAAAACGCGACAAAGGTGTGGTAGTTAGCGAGGTATGGAATGCAGCTGTCAATATATGCTGCACCGGACTGACCTAATCCCATCTTGACCCTCATTGCGTTCCTATATGAAACCACAGAGTAAACACCTTCTCCTACCCATCGCTGACGACGGAATCAGAAGGTTGTGAAAGCTTTCGAGAAATACTGAGTTATTTGTCTTCTTTGCTTTTCCTTCACAATTTGCTCATCCATCGGTTGGTAGGGCATGTGCAGTTTAATTACAGCTTACATTTACGACAAACGTGAGGAGTCGTGAAGAGGGAGCATCTATGATGAAACACATCCTTGTTACAAGACATCTAGTTTTCATAAATGGCAGGAATGAACAGTAGTGACTGTTGCGGCGGCTTCTTATGTGAGCGAAGGATGGAGCAGAATCATTTATGCAAATCTTCATTAACTTAATTATACGCCAACTTCAAGAGCTAATCTAGGCACCCGCATATTAAAAAATAAATCCTTAACTTCGTGACTTTCACGGACAAGAAATTTTACGCTGCTCTGTGGTAACATCATTTGTCCAGCACAGAATGTTATATTCACAATGTCAGCGAGTCAAGTTTTCATACTGATCTACATTGCTTCTTTGATTTTGCATTGCTCAGAACACAGCGCCGCCGATAAGCTAAGTTCAACGTGAGATTGTTGAAACAACATGCCAGTTCAGTCACTGCCGTCTGACGCGATGATTGCTCGAAAAAATAAAGGATTAAGTCCGAGATTCTAGTGCACGAATAATGTACGCAGAAAAAACACGTTGCGTATCGCAGTCCTCTCTGAACTCGGCTCTGCGGAATTCCTCGTCTTTCGCGAATTCCTGTTCCAACTGCCCAATGATCTGCAGCAATTCGGACTGCTGCTGCGTAATGAAGTCCAGGTCGAATTCGACGTCGCGTTGCTCTTCTTTCAACTCCTCTACTCTTGCGTGCAAGCCACTAATCTTCAACAGAACATGAGTAGCAAACTGCACGGTCCTGTTGACAATGCCTGCCTTATCCATGTTGGCCCGCATTACTTGATCGCGGGCATTCACCTCGATGGCCAGCTCGTAAAACTGTTCCTTCAATTCGCTGACGTCGTGCGTCCATTTGTTGATTAGGTACTCCAACTCTTTGTACGTCATCTCCTTTGCTGGCTCGCTGTAACAACGAGCAGAGTAGTGTCCGCAAAAGCCAAATCTACAAGACACCCATACGGTTGCGCACTGACGGTTGTTGCCAACGTTGAAAGTGGTTTCATTAAACTCTGCGTAGTGGTAGTAACAGGTGGAGCCGAAAACCCCGAGAATGGCGGAACCGGTGCAGCGGCAGCACTGCTGATTGCAACAGTGGTAGATGGCGTTAAGCCTAAACAAAGAAAGTTAAGGAAAACCATGCGTCACAGCAAGCGGATACTCCATCCACCGAACGTTGGACTGATTTACACGGCTGATGTTGCAATCGCCGCAGTCGTCTCCGACCCCTTCTCCTTGGAGGTGGTCACAGAAGGAGCCGTGGTCGTCGCCGAAAATCTGAATTGCACGCCTAAAAGCCAAAAAAGCGCCTTCAACTCGCGCGAGCAAACCGAATGTACTCCCAAGATGCACCTTTCGTCGTAATTGCTATCTAGCAATGACGTAGGAAAAACAATAGGACGTGGACTGCTGTACATCAGCAACGGTTGCTTTGTGGCGAGATATACGTCACTATATATATAACTAATGTTCTTCTTTTCTTTTTTACGGGGTTGATGCGCATATGCGAAGCCAAAATTTTCACGGTTTTTTCCCCGTTTAAAAGCCTTTATTTGCCATAAAAGGCACAATACTCAGAGCTTTCGGGCGCGTACCTTGCGCCTGTCATCAGTGAAAAAAGCCCACTTCGTCGACTGCCCAGCCAGTCAACGGATCAGCAAGCTCATCCGCTAGACCGTCCGGGCTGGCAACATCAGCTATCAGGTACTACCTTGTACCCGTCCACCGTCCGTCGCCCGCCCAGTCAGCCCTGCAGAGAGCGAGCATCCCCACCGACCGACCGGGACAGTGACGCAACACAAAATCACAAAACCGTGAAAATGACGAATGTGGTACACGGTAATCCCCGTTTCTGGTGAAACGTTTATATATATATATATATATATATATATACATATATATACATATATATATATATATAACTAAGAATACTCACCAATCTATATATATATATATATATATATATATATATATATACATAATTATTTTTGCTTACGATGGAAGTGTAAAACAATAACGAACTCCCTTTCCTGGACATGAAGATCATAAAAAAGAGCAACCAATTAAAGACTACAATATATAGAAAACCCACCAACTCAAACCTGTACTTGCAATGTGGCTCACACCACCCCAGATCGATTTTAATAGGCATTATTAATGGTATGGTGAAAACAGATACAAATCCATGTGACGAGGAATACTTGGAGAAGGAATTAAAGCATATAAGGAGGACCTTATACCACAAAGGCAATCCACAAAACTTGGTTGATACGGTAATAAGAAGAAGGCTTAGGGAACGGAATGGAAGAATCAATCAAACTGCGCAAACAATCAACAGGTCTATACCGACCATTACAATACCGTATTTCTATACCGACCATTACAATACCGGTTGTGTTTAGGTATAAGCTTAGGTATCGGCGAAAACAACAGCCATCGGCAGTCGACGAGCACGAAAGCATAGGGCACTGGAAAGATCGGTTGTGTTTAGGTCTAAGTTTAGGCATCGGGGAAGTCGACTGCCATCATCAGTCGACGAGTACGAGAGCAGAGTGCACAGGAAAGATCGAGCCAATCAGCGGAAACGGCGACTGCAGCGCCCCCTGCAGGGAACGAAACAAACTTGACCCAAGAACTCTCATCGTTACCCATACCCAAGAACTCCCAAACTCAAGAATCCAGACCCAAGAACTCCCATCGTTACCAGACATCCAGTTTCCAAGACCAAGAACTACCGTTATTTTCTTATAGTTAGGTTGCTGTAATAATGAATAGTACAACATTGCAGAAGCTATGAGTCTCCACTTAAGTGAGATAGACAACCCTCTGACGAAAACGCAAACGTCTCCCCGGCCGGGAATCGAACCCGGGTCGCCCGCGTGACAGGCGGGAATACTCACCACTATACTACCGAGGATACAGAAAGCACTCTGTGTGCTTAAATTACAAAAATAAAATATGCACCACGTCAAACCACTCATAAGAAATGCCAATTATTTTACCCACACTAGCATCTCACATCGCTTAGTTGCTACTTCACTACTATTTGTGACAGGGACGTCAATTCTTTTTCAAATAAGTAAGAGAAAATATTAATAATTGGTGGTAAACAATCCGCCTATTTGGCCCGGAACTTTTCTCGATAGCTATTGCTCAGTAATCTTGGTTTGCAATTATTCATTTCTTAGAAGTATATAGAAAAATATTGGAGCAAGTGGGCAGAAATTTAAGAGCCACCAAAAATGAGCCAACAGAAACTGCTTTGAATTTCGCTGGCAACTGAACAACTCCGACCCGAAAGATCCCCATCTTCTTGCACGCCTGCTTGTGCCGTTTTTTCTGGTTCTAATAATCTACCTAACCGTTGAAGCGTTTGGCAGTTTTGTTATTTGCTATTAGAGATGCGCGACAACTTCAACGACTGATAGTACCTAAGTTTCAAAATATCTGTGAACAAATGAAGAAAGGTTAACAACGTAGCTAAACTATCTGCCGGAGTGCTTCGCTTCTTTTGAACTGTTGAACTAAGTATGGCTTCTATTTGTCAGACCGTGATTTTTTTGGCCTTGTGATGCTTTCAACGGCGATTGCTCTGTTCATGAACCTTCCACGCATACTGGTGCATACGCCTGCTATGATGATCGTGCCACCCTTTATAACTGTCTGCTTTGCGTCTTCTAGAGGTAATCAAATAGTAGAAAACAGTATTAATATGGAAGCTCTTTTCAAATAATGTGCAAAAAATGTAACGTGCGAATGTATAGAAAACCTATGTGTTTGATGCGCACGATTAAAACAATACGACGAACAATTCGCGGAATAAAAGCATTTGCATTACGACCAACAAAATTCGACAGAATGCAGCAGGACAACCGATTGCCCAATTCTCAAATGCCCTTATCATTGCGAAGCTTTTGGTAACATCAGAGTATGATACTGCGGAAGCAACTTCTGCAGACGGAGATACTGAAGTTCTTCAACCTAAACTGGTACATTTTGCAAGGAAAAGTCAAAAGTTCAAAACCCATAAGTACTAACCCGGGGTAACGTACTGCCCATTAGGCGTTTTTCAGAGGAACCGTAAACGACTGTACCTTCTTCTAATATTTCACTGGTCTGCAAAGCAATTTGAGTACCGATTGTACACCGTTTCGTCAGTTCAACATCAGGACCAACGACAGCTGCAAAAGGATCAATGCCTGCTTACTCGCAGCATAACAATAGCTGGCAAGTTCAATAGCCAGTATTCGGCATTTTGTGACAGTAAAATTCGCTAATTTATCCACTGAAGATGCGAAAAGAGACATTTCGAAACTTGTGCTTATAATTTTCCTAATAAAAAGTGGTGTCTGGGATGAAGTAAACATTGTATTCAATGGCAAAAGGAATGACGAATATCCAAGCAAACTCCATTAAATTAACGGACAAAAATCTTACAAGTGAAACATTGTGTAACTGTTTGTTACTGTTCAAAAATTCAAGAAACAAAGTAATCATTGCAAGGATCTTTCTCAGAAACGATTATAATGAGATTCCCGCTACAAAGGTCATTTACAATGGACATTGCCGCAGCGTTTTTTCAAATTGGACAACATAAATACTTCGAAGCAATGCAAGCTCACCTCGAGCGCGGATAAGGTTAAAATCGCCAATCTTCAGGGCTTCACTGCCTAAAGGTAATGGAACAGATATTATAGATGGATAGATGAAAGTCGAAAGGTAAAAATAGTGAGCGTTACTCGCTAAGGCCTTTTTCTATGCTACCCAAAAATAAAGACATGATAAAGCGTGAACAAGACTGAAACTTAAGCAGACATAAACATGTCGGCTTAACTGATACGTACAACATCCAATTTCAAACACGTTCCTATTTCCAATCGACATAGTCGTATCACGTCTTTTGTTGACGATACAAGCAAATTCTTCTATGACGTTATCTTTGCCAATAATTATAGGACCGCCAAGAGCCAGTATTTTTGCAAACGACTGAACAACGGTACCAGGGCCTATGTGCAATAAATGATTAAGAAAACGATAAACAGATTTCGAAAACACTAAAACTTACCTATTGTTACGGCACCCTGTATTTCAACGTTCGACATGATGACATGATTCACGTCTGATGCCGGCCTGCAATATTTATCTTTACAAGATAAGTTTGAAAAAATGTCTGTAAAAGACAAAACGCACTCGGCTGTTGCGGGTTCCATCATAAGCCAACGCTACAACGCAGACGACATCGCGGATGAATGGTCAATAGCCAATCCAGAGCACGCCACAACAAATAATGTGCATTTCTAAAGATTCAGCAAGAAAGATTACTCTGGAAAGGATGCCAGTCACAAGTAAGTCAGCAGTTCACGCAAGTACACCGGATCAGGATGTTGGCGCAGTTGACAACAGGTCAGCATATCAAGATGAGCAGTTACTGTGCCAAATTGCAGCGATAGTTAAAAATTCAGGATTGTCGTATATAAATGGGAATTGCCCAACAAAACTGACATAAATAGTCGGCTACGCGACGAAGGGGAATTGACTTTCGCTTTTTTCTCTTTGCTATTACGGTTGAGGTTGGCACTAACAAATGACACCTCTTATTGCCAAAAGTATCAAGTCCTATTCATAACCGCAAGATTCCGCGTCAGACTTTTAAGAAGCCGATCAGGTAGTAAAGCCTGAACAGGTGGTAAACCGGGGGCTACAAATAAATCTTATTTGTAAACCCCAGATTACCATCTGAACGTCCAAGCAAGACGGCAATCAAAGGTAACGAGAATGTTCCAACCAGAATGGACAGTCAAGAACCTGACACTCATTTATGCTTGACGATCGGAGAGGCTACTGTTTCGATGTCGATGTGTGTACGTGTGTGCTTGCGAATAAACGGGAACGGTTGCTCTGAGAGTTTCTGTTCAACTTTGTAAGCGGCGTCTGCACTGGTAGACGCCGCAACAGAGAATTTTGGTGGATAGCTTAGCAAATTGCTACGGACTAAAAGCATGCCAATATTGTCGGATAAAATTTAGACGTCCTACACTTCGCGCTCTCTCTTTCTCTCTCGAGCGGAGCTGAAGAAGGCTGCGCAGAGCAAAATTGGGTCCTTGCGTACATATTGTATCGGTTTCGTGCTCTTTTGAAGAGCACAAAATGACAATCAGGTACGTTTACTGCCACGTTCTATGCAACCTGAAAATCAGTCGTTTTTTCCCGCTATGGTAAACCATGACTCCTGCTGTTCATTGTTCAGCTGCGCGTTAATTTTCAACTTGGCTTATCGTTTTGGTAGCCCCAAAGCTTGCCTAAACCTTTGCAAATTCCCAAGTGAAAACACTAGTTCCCCCGATTTCTTGCCTTTATTAATCAACACCTTGCATCACTGACACAGTGAGGCAAAAACGTAGCAAAAGGTACAATGGCCGCAAATAAACTCTCTAAGTAGTTAAAACGATGCACCTTGGCACGTTGCGCGGCGCTGCATACCATTCAAGCGATCAACTGCACTTTTAAAAATGGAAACGACTTCCGGAAAGCAGAGGCAAATACTCGCGTGCTAGCGACCAATTTTACAATTTCCAACTTTTGAAGAAATTGCTTACGACGCAGTGACTCACAGATGTCGTCAAACGTATCAATGTCCAAACGGAGTTGAGTGCACGGAGAAATGCGAAGAATAAGTTCGACCACGTTCACCGCCTTTCCAAGTCCAATGGTCAGGCACGACTGGCAAGGTCGAAATACGCCCTTGCAGATTCCGGATGGGCTCTTGTGAACCATCCTGTAGCTGTCGATACATCTCAAACTGAGAAAATACTTTTCGACAGTCTTTTCCCAATTTGGACACACAAAAGCGCAAAAGTAAATGTCTCCGTAACAGAGATAAGCAAAGATATTTGCCAGTATGTTGTCGTCCAAGTCTTCGTATCCCGTTTTGGTGCTGTCGAGAGCGGTGGTCATCGTTGCTCGCCCTGCGTTGATCCTTCTTAAGCAACGATAATTCGAACAGCTGAAGTTAAAAACAAGCGGTATTTCAATTGTCGCGGAAATTTGGGTTTAATGCTGTCACTGCCGCTTCGAATCTTTTATTCCGTTCCGCCGGAAAAAGCGAAAGTGTAACACGCAACATTTTCTCAGCCAATCCTTCAAACGCCTAAAACCCAAAAGAGCACCGCGAAAGAACGAAAAAGTGTAACATTTTGCAAAGTGGTCCTCCCACTGACAGTTTTGCCGTTCCGCTATTCAACGGTAACGGACTTGGCCAAATTTCTTGGACGGTCAACCTGCAAATCTTGTTTTAGCTGGTTAGTTCGACCATTATGCACTCACGTTTCGGCCGTTTAGTTCGGCCAGATGATAGGACAAAAGTTGCAACGGTACAACGGTAAGCAAATTCTGGAGACAGTCGGTTGTGTAGGGCACTCGAAGGACACGCTTCAAACCCATCAGGTCACTGGCGGGGACGCAATCGTCACAAATAATAATTGGTCGACCAGAACGGGCGTGAACCTGCTGCAAAGCGTTGATTGACTTCTGCAAACGATGTGTCCAATTTAAAGGAGGCATGCAATATACGGTTCTACCGTATAGACTTGATCCTTGCAGATGACCATAACTATTGGCAGCTGTTCGTCCACCATTGCTAGCGGGCCGTGCTTCAGTTCGCCCGACATTATGCCTTCGCAGTGCATGTAGGACAGCTCTTTGACTTTTAACGCTCCCTCCAGACAGGTAGAAAAATTATAGCCTCTTCCCATGATTAGCATACTTTTCGTCTGATATATTTCCTTGGCCAGGTTGTATACGACACTGTCCGTTTCCAATACGCTGCGCAACTGGTCTACAATGAAACTTCGTTCGTTCGAAAGGAACTCCAACACGAAACAGACCAGGCAGCTTCTTCAACGCTTGTATTATTTCATTTCTCCTCGGTTGCATGGAGATGGAATCTTCGCTCATCACCAACGCGAACATCACCAAGGTCAGTATTTGACTAGTGTACGCCTTGGTGCTGGCAACGCCTATTTCCGGACCCGCGTTGACGTGCACACCGCAATGGGACTCGCGACAAATTGAGCTGTAGAAGAAATACTTCGGTTCTCATTGACAATCAGCAACGCAAAATGTTCTAGGCATTCCCACCTTCCCACAACGTTCGTGATACCGACTATCAACGCCCCTTTGCTCTTCGAATACCGCAACGCGTTCAACGTATCGGCCGTCTCGCCGGACTGAGAAATGAAAAAGCAGACGTCGTCTCTAAAGATTGGCGTTTGCCTATCCAAGAAGTCGCTGGCCAGTTCAACCATGACGGGTAGTTCAGTAAGCTCTTCAACTATCTGGCGACCCTGCAACAACAACGGCACTCCGTCAAGCCGACACTGGCACCGCTAAACGTTCATTGCTTACGGCAACAGCCGAATGGTAGCTTGTGCCGCAAGCCAGCATTATTAAGCGACGACAGCGCCTTATTTCTGGCAGGAAATCCTTGATGCCACCAAGTACCACTTTGTTGGTTTCAAAGTTGACACGACCACGCATCGTGTTGAAAATGCTCTCCGGTTGTTCAAATATTTCTTTCTGCATGAACGTTCGGTAGTTGCCTTTCATCAGTTGCTGAATTTCCATGTTCAACAACTGCACTTCGCGGATCTCCTTGGCACCGTGGTCCACTTCGTCCAAACGTTTCATATGATGGATGGTCAACTCTTAGGCGAACAATGGTCAATTTAAAAACCCCGCATATGTGGCGTGGATTACTTCCGTCCTCGATGGATGCAACGTCGTAATCCTCGAGAAAGATGACCTGTTTCGTGTGCTCAATGACGGCACTCGCGTCGGATGCAATGAAATATTCCGCTTCACCGTCCAATTCGCCATTTAGGCAAACATCTGCTAACGCTGGCTTATGGACGATGGGGGAATACGTAGCATTATGAACTGGCGTCCCCATGACGTCTTCTTCTGTCAGAGACAAGAACCCACCACGTCCTGAAATGAACAATTCCAGAAGGAGTCAACAAGCGTCACAGATAAATAAAAACTCTACTTCTACAAGCTATGACTACTTTAAAAAACTGCTACGCGAAAATGTTTCATACCGCCACGTGACTCTAGCACAGGAAAACTCACACTGGAACTCCATATTCCGGCTGCAATGATAAAGAGTGAACTAGCACGGCATAGACAGAAAACATAGCAAATGTATGTTTTAACTTATTAGCCTTTTTTCCTACAATTCCTTTTCTGTTTTAAGCTATCACTTTAGGTGGATGTTAGGGAGAGCAAATGTCCTGTCATTTCTCTTGCAAAGTGACCAACAAGGACGTTCAGCCATACTGCAACCGAAAACCGAAGCGGAAACTGAAATGGTATGCAAAGTTTGTAAGCATTCTCTCACGGAACGGCTACCGTGCAATAGGAACCACGAAAATACTGATCGCCTCAAAACTTCGTTTTGCAAGGCTCAACGCTGAATCCGTTAACCCGTCGAAACGCCCACCTGTGAGATCTCAGCGTGCACGCGGCACCTCACCAACAACGGCTTGCCATTGACGACGATTTAGAACGCGGAATAGATCTGCATGCGCCTTTACTTCGTTCCAATTAACATCTCGTGCGGAATCTGCTCTGGATGCAACAAGGATGCATTATTGACATCCAAATGTGACAAATGAAAGAGGTATTTAAGTCATTTTACGGAACCAAAAGCACCATGTGCACCTTGTTTGTCACACAAAACTCTCCCTCGCTCGCCAACGAAGACCGTTCGAATTACAGCGCGACAACGTGATCGTAACAGTAACACTGGTAAAGTGTTTTCAGGTAAGCTACTACTTCTTAAAATAAAACAGTTTCCCGCCAAAGCATCTGGCACGACGGAAGAGACGGAATCAGAACTAACCTTTCGAGTAAACGACGGGATAGTGATCGCAGGCTTTGCGATTCGCGCTTCTGATGCCAACCAACAGCGGACTCGACAACCTGAGCGCAAAGAAAGGTGGCCAATGCGACCGGCAAAGTCGACCGACGGGTACCTGCTGGCGACCAGCTCACCCGGAAAGTGCGTACTTTTGCAAGCAATCGCGAACGCGCCTTCCTTAAATTACGAATGGTCATTTTTTGCGCGGTATTCTTCGGCTTGCCAAAAAGGGCTTACGATATGACGGAGAACGTGCTCGACAATTTGGCGAAACTTCATGTGCGGATGCGTATTGTAAATGTGCATCATTAGTTTGGCCATCACCTCCGTGTCTGTGTCGCTCTTGAATTCGTAGCCTTTCTTCTCGAGATAATGCCTGATATCCTTGTAGTTCGTAATGATGCCATTGTGAACAATGATGAAATCTGAAGGTGCAGCGCGTCGGGCGATTACCAATTCAACATGGCCAGGTCTAATGCATGCTCAAAGGGCCAAAAAGAAGGCCGAGCTCAACAGTGTAAGCACAAATCGGCAAAAGTCAACAATGTGGAACAGTGATTGTACCACGACGTATCAGCTGCCAAATACAAACATGCCGTTATTTAATAATCAAGGCCGATGACCGCCTTCCTACCTATCGCCAATTTAGCAACGAACGACATTTTCGCTGCAAAGCCGCAATGACAAAAAACGCGTGATTTACCGTTCTCGTCCGACGATGTTTGCGGATGAGAGTTCACCCAGTTTGGTGACCCATGAGTAGCCCATCGCGTGTGCGCTATTCCACAATGCGTTTTCAATTCGCGTTTCAAATCCAACTCGTCGTTTCCTGCAATGAGCGTCCACGTATTTGAAGATGGATAGCAAAGAGGGACCATCGTCTACCGTAGATGCTGTCTTCCAGCGACTTAACTTTGCCGGAATTCTTCAACAACATGATACCATTATTGCCGTCAGGCGTCTTCTCATCGCTATCTATCCCAATGCCTAAGAGGATAACGGACCATAGAACAGGAAAGGCAAACGGCTAACATTGCCTGCCGAGTCGTAGCCCCGATATTCCAAACGCTGAAGACCCTTAATCAAGATGTTGACTATTTCCTCTCGCGTGCGAGGGCACAAGTAGTTCAAGTAGGCAAATATACCTGAAGAGAAAATCGCACAATTAACTTTCCCCTTCCACCAAATCAAAGAATCATACCGCACATGATAAGTGAAGCTCCTAAACCAGAAAAATGCAACCGCCTACTGAGCGACCTGCGCGTAAAATAGGTAAGCGCTCAGTATTACTACGGTAAGCAGTGCGCGAACGTACCTGCTCATACTATGATTCCACCAATATCTTTCGTTACGGCAAATTAGCCTGGCATTAAATGGCAGGAACGCAAGGCATTACGCTTATATTTTGCATGTAAATTATTAATCGATAACAATTATTATGGGGCAAATCGGGGTCAAAAGTACCCAATTTCTCAGTTATCTGCGAGAATCTGCTCCTATACGCAGCCTTCAACTGTTTCGAGCAAGCGAAACTAATTTGCCATAGAACGACGAGAAGGAAATAACGCTAGTGCAGTAGCTTACTTCTCCTAACCGCCACACGTAAAAGTATAACACTTAACTTTGACAATTCTGGTGGAATCACGAAAGTTAAAACAGATAGTATTCTAAATACAGTTGAGCTTGCTTATCGCGTACGGTAAGCGTAATTGTTCCACACGTTTGAGTAGCCGGCAAATGTCTGAAGTGGACTCCTCCCGCGAGCCTGCGGATTCGGGCAACTTGTGCAACAGTGCATTAGCGAAAAGAACTGCTGGAATGCAAGCGTTGCGCAGTTGTTCTGAGTGTACGCTTTTCGCGTTTTTCGGTTGAACAAATTTAATTTGCCATCGGTTGCAGTGCTCGCCAGGACTAAGACGTTTGTAGAAGAAATGGGAAAATCAAATCAAAGCGAACTTGAACCGAGAGAACCTTCAATTCACCTCCATACGGATGATGATATTGTCACGCTCGAGGACCTCGTTTCTGACAAACCTATCGTGCTCATGGTAGGGGAATGCATAATTAGTATTGTTGCTTCGCTTATTTAGTTCAGTTCAGTTCGGCAGCAGCGCAAAGTGTCCAGTTGTCTAGGAGAGAATCTCAACGTTGTTTTCACTGTTTAGCAGCATTTCGATAGGTCACCACTTTTTTCAAGGATTATGGTCGAATCGGGCATATTTTAAGTTTAACGATTACTTTTTCCTATTAGTTGCGCATGCCTGTATTCATTAAGCTTTTCTTGCACAGTCGATTCATTTACTTGCCGAATGTTTTATGCCAACGAGACAGGGTTAATCCAAAAAATGTCTGAATTGAGAAACAAATACCGAACGTAAAAAGACACTGCGTCTGTAAGACAAGTTGCTTGTACGCTATTATCTTTATGGAAGAATCTAACGAAACATATCCATGTTCAAGCGCTATGCTGCTCGCTTTGAAGGCGTGTTCATTTCAACGCAAAGGCGTTGCCCAGCGTCAAGCAAGCCCTTTACACAGTTGAACAACGCGGCTATTGTTTACAGGATATCGGTTTCGTATCGCTTAGTTCTTCCGAATCGGACGACTTAACATCGGATGACGAAAGCATAGCAAACAGCTTGGCACGTAAGGTCAAAAGGCGAATTGGGGAACCAACAGATTCAGAAGATGCCATGAAACATTTGAAGCTGAGAAAGGTGCTTAGAAGAGAGAAGAAATGAAATTACGTCTATCGAAACTGGTATCTACGCTGCGTTTCCCTTTGCGCACATATTAAACGTGTAAGCAAGGTTTGACTTGACTTTTCCACGGCTGTGCTAATATCGACGGAAGAGTTAAATGGTCGCTGTTGCGCAGCCGACTTGACATGATTGGGAGGTCGCTGCTCTGTTCACGTTCGCTCTTACAAACGAAGCGTCGACTGACTAGCGGACTTTCGGCCGTTCTGACACAGTTGAATGAAGAATTGAATGGAATAAAAGTGAATGGAGATAAGTTAATATGGAAACGACCATAACTTTCGGTTCATTCAGGCTGCCGGTACGTTCAAAGAGGAACGAGTGATTGCTGGTGCGCAGAATGTTCGCGTGCAAGTCGTTGGATTTGATCATCCAGTGCTCAATTTCTGCGCCAACAATTACCTCGGCTTGAGCAGTCATCCCGATGTGATCAATGGCGCAAAACAAGCTCTCGATACGCATGGAGCCGGATTAAGTTCGGTCAGATTCATATGCGGTACGCAGGATATTCATAGGTAATGTCAATGTGAATGGCCAGTTGTCGTTGTTATTCACATATGGTCGGTGTGGATTCAATTCTTTGCACTGGCTTAGAAAACGTGAAGTTCCATTCCAAAAAAGCATATTTTCCAAGCTAGTGTAACAAGGAATATCTTTGCTGGTCGTACGCATCGGTTGGCCAGAGCTTTCGGAATGAACATATTCAGTTGTGAGTGTTCTCCTATACGGCAAATACGCAATCACTGACAACAGAGCACGTTCATTTTTAAATAGGCGGTCAGCAGTAATGCAAACATTTGGCTGAGACGTGCCAGATTATTCAATGAACTGGATACATTTATTTTGCAGGAATTTGGAGCGTCTGTTAGCCCAATTCCACGGTAAGGAGGAAGCTATTCTGTACGCCTCTTGCTTCGACGCCAACGCTGGAATATTCGAAGTTCTTCTTGGTATGAGCGATATTTCTCGATTTTCCGTCACTTGCATAACCACTGATCCGGCAAAGTGCTATTGCTTCGCAGTGGCTCGTTTGAAGAGAACTAAAGTTGTCAATTTAAAATTTGTTTTCTCTCACATGCCCCAAACTGTTCATCTCTTTGGCAATGGACCCAAATTTGGGAGTATTTGTAAGGTTGAATCAAAAAGATTTCCAGTTGTCAGTGTTATTCAAAATCATTGAATATTTAGACCTGATTATAGGTCACTGAGCTCAACCGTTAATTTATGTACATTTATGCACATGTAATTCAGTATAGGACGAAGAGAGAGAAAGAGAGCAACAGAAACATAATTCTAATTGTCCAAGGTCAAGCATATACCGAATTTTGTGAACTGTATCTAGTTGGTATTTCTGAGAAGAGGAAATTGCCGAGATAAAATAAACTATTTGGTAAGAGACTTGAAATTCAAATGGAAAAGTAAACTTACCAAGTGTCAACTTGGCAAGGGCGTTTCATAATTATGAGGGAAGCAGATGGTCGCATAGATCAAAACTTGCAGGTAGACATCTTTGCAGGTGACAAAGATGCCGTTTTAACGGATGAATTAAATCATGCCTCTCTGATCGATGGGATGCGTTTATGCAAAGCTAAAAAGCTTCGCTACAAGCATTTGGACATGTCGGATCTGGAAGCCAAGTTGAAGCTGACGAAGGATAGTCGAAGGCGCCTAATAGCCACAGACGGCGCATTCAGCATGGACGGTGACGTGGCCCCTTTGGATCAAATCGTCATGCTGGCCAACAAATACAACGCCGCGGTGCTGGTGGACGACTGCCATGCGACGGGATTTTTCGGACCAACGGGAAGAGGCACCGAGGAATATTTCGGCAGGACTACATGACGAATAAGTGGTGCGAACAACGGTGTTAAAGGACGGACGCGTTTCAGGGCTTAAGGGTGAGGTCGATTTGATCAATTCGACTTTGGGAAAAGCGGTCGGAGGCGCAATGGGCGGCTATACGTGCGGACCGAAGCCGGTGATCGACCTGCTTCGTCAGCGATCAAGACCTTACCTGTTTTCCAATTCGCTGGCACCTCCGGTGGTCGGCAGCGCAACTCGCGCCGTCCAAATGCTTATGGACAACAACGACTTGGCCAAAACGCTTTTGTCGAAGACCAACCGTTTCAGGACGCAGATGAAGGCGGCTGGATTTACGGTCATTGGCAATCCTGCGCATCCAATATGTCCGGTTATGTTGGGCGAAGCGAAGTGCGAAATTACCTTTCCTTGTTGCCGTCCATTTTGCTTGACGAATGGTTCTCTTCTCGCAGGTTGGCCGCGCAGTTCGCCGATCAGCTGTTGAACAGTGGTATCTACGCCATCGGCTTCAGCTACCCCGTTGTGCCGCACGGAAAGGCGCGCATTCGTGTTCAAATTTCGGCCGCTCATTCGGAGGAGGACATCGACCATTGCGTCAACGCGTTCCGGGACGTTGGGAAACGCCTGCATGTGGTTAGCTAGTTGCCAAATTGGATGGCAACCGTGAGCCCAATAAACGTTGCATTCGAAACTACGGTGAATCGACGCTGTGATGTTCAGGTATTCATTGTACAGGCGACGAACTGTTGCGCTACGCGCGCGACGAAGCCCAAAGGCGGCGTTGCCGGGAGGGCATTTAAACGCTCCAAGTTGCTTTTGCATGGTCATGGTAATTCTTTTCAGGAAAGAGGTTTGCAAACGTTGAATTGACTTAATCTGAATGCACTTCCGTTATATGGCATATATGCGCACTTGGCGATTTGATGTAGTCCAAAAATTCACATTTGCAGTACAAACGTCACAGCTGTTAAAAGCTCATTTCACGTTGTAGTGACTTTCGACACGAAAGTACCTGCGAAGGTTTTTGACACCTACGGTAGTAGGTCTCCGTATCATGATTGCTCCTTCTTTCCGGTTGAGCTGGTGGTTCAATAAACGATTTTCTTTGGTTCTACATTTGGTGAACCGTTCGACCTATGGCAAAGAAACCTGCTAATCTCCCTGTTTCGCCCGACATGTCCGCACCCTCGGTGAATTGGGTACCACAGGTTTCCACATCGCTACTGGTCCATGCTTTCATGGCGACAGGCATTAATTCTGGCTCGCACGGCTGCACCTTTTCTTTCAGCATCGACATATTCAAGACGAGCCAACTATGCTTGAGTTGACTCTTAGTGCAATGCCCGAGGAGACCCTTTCGCAGTTGCGAGACTTCATCCTCCTGGCGGACAGGGAGACTGCTCCGTTCACTGCCTTCAAGGCGCTTATGTCTACAACGCTTAGGCGATAGCAGGGATCAGCAAATCCGCCAAGCGTTGACATGTGAAGAGCTAGCCGATCGCCCGCCGTCAGTATTCCTGCGGCGACTACAGCAGCTTATGCCACCGACTTCAGTGGAGTCAGAAGATCCCATTTTACGACAATTGTTTCTGAGCCGACTTCCCAGCCACTTTCAATCTGCGCTGCTGCCGTTTCGTGACAAGCCCTTGCCCGAACTCGCCTTGCCAGCCGACCAAATGTTAATGATGCAGGCGCCGTCCCCATTGGGACACGTATCGGCAGCACGAGATGTGACTGACAGGTTGGATCGCCTAGAGCAGGGATGGGGAACCTCCGGCCCGCGAGACCATTCCATCCGGCCCGCCAGATCATTCCATCCGGCTCGCGAATGGTCTTATATGCGTCCAAACGGCCCGCGGCAGCAAAAAGGTTCCCCACCCCTGGCCTAGAGCGCTGGGTGCAGCAGCTGTCCGTCGACAATCGTGCACCCGTTAGTCGCACCCCATCGCCCTTTGATAGACAGCGGCGTTCGCCTTCTCCAGTTCCCAGAACCGGTCGACAACGAGGTCTCTGCTTCTATCATCACCGGTTCGGTGAGCGCGCACGTAAGTGCTCACCTCCTTCTGCCTGAGGACAACGACAACGGCCGTTATCTCTGCAGCACTGGATCGTCGTTGCATCTTTCTCTCCGACCAACGCCTCTGGCTTCCGTTTTCTTATTGACACAGGCGCAGCTGTCAGTTTGCTTCCTTTCCACTGCGCTGCGCCCATTGAAACGCACTCCTACGCACATTCATCATTACAAGCTATCAATGGCACGACAATTGCCGTCAACGGTTCTACAACTCTCACTGTTCAATTCAACAACCTTCCGCCCATGAAGTGGACATTCACAGTGGCTCAAGTAGACATGCCAGTTATTGGCGCAGATTTCATTTTTCATCATAAGTTGATCATCGATTTGGCCAATAATCAGGTTTTCACCCAAGCTTCGAATCGTGACCGAACGAACGGTCCCTTAGCGGCCATCATGCCTCAGCCAAACGAATTCGACCGAATGCTCCTACAATTCATTCAAACGTGGAAACAATGTGAATCCAAGATTTCCCAGGAGCGACGCCGTCTGGTGCATGTCGAACATGCCATTGAGACAGTAGGACCGCCTGTTTATAGTAAACCACGACGTCTGGCCCCGGAACGTCTACGTGTAGCTAAGCAGTACTTCGACGATCTATTACGTCAACGTGTTGTTCGACCTTCGAAAAGCAGCTGGTCATCGCCACTTCATTTGGTCCCTAAACGGCAACCCGGAGAGTGGAGGCCTTGCGGTGACTTTCGGAACCTTAACCGTTGTACCAAGGCAGACCGCTACCCTCTCCCCCACATAGCCGACTTCAACAGCAATCTACGCAGTAAGACTATTTTCTCTAAACTCGATTTGGCAAGGGCATACTTCCAAATCCCAGTGCGCTCTCAAGACGTCCCTAAAACGGCCGTGACCACACCCTTTGGACTCTATGAATTCCTCATGATGCCCTTCGGTCTCCGCAACGCAGCACAGACGTTCCAACGCGTCATCGGTCAGGTACTCCGAGGCCTCGACGGTTGCTTTGCATATGTCGATGACATCTTCATTGCCAGTCGTTCCCAAGAGGAGCACCGCAGACAACTTATGGACGTGTTACGGACTACAAGTTAATCCAGATAAATGTGTTATGGGAACTCAGTCGTTGGTCTTCTTAGGGCACCTGATCGACCGCCAAGGAGTCAGGCCCTCCCCCGAAAAGGTTTCAGCCATTCAGAGTTTCCCTCAACCCAAGACAGTCAAACAGTTACGCCAATTCCTTGGTATGGTTAACTTTTACCGAAATTTCTTGCCCAATATAGCATGCATCCTCAAACCCTTGGACAGTCTCGTCAACAAGACGCGAAGTTCTCTGGTCTGGGAACCCGTTGCCGTTGACGCATTCAATGCAGCGAAATCCGCGTTAGCCACCGCCGCCATCCTGGAGCACCCGGATCTGACCGCACTACTCGCCCTCATGGTTGACTCTTCGGACCAAGCGATCGGTGCAATCCTGCAGCAAAGGATTGGGCATGAATGGCGACCGTTAGCATTCTTTTCCAGACGACTACAAGACCGTCAGAAACGGTACAGCACGTTTGAAAGAGAATTGCTGGCAGTCTGCGCAGCAGTCAAGCACTTCCGCCACACTATAGAAGGACGCGAATTGATTGTCTATACTGACCATAAGCCGCTGGTGCGCGCCTTTGAAAATGGTTCCCAGGGGCTGCTCGATCGGGAAATCCGCCAACTAGACTTCATTACTTCCATGCAAGCAAATGGGCGCCGGTAAAGATAACATCATTGCGGACACACTATTACGCAAAATTAGCGCTTCTACATACAGCATCCCCACCATCTCCGCTAAGGAAATTGCCACGGCCCAAAGCTCCAGTGGGTCAAGGAGCACACGTCCCTGCGTTTGGTAGCACATCCGGTCGAAGACTGTGCACATCCCATTTGGAAGGACATATTCACAGGTCTCGTGCGAATGTACGTCCCGTCGACGCTTAGGTTGGCGGTATTTCGCGCAACTCATGGTCTTTCTCACCCAGGCGTCCCAGCCACTAAACGCCTGATGTTGACGCGCTACGTCTGGCCCGGCATTCACAGGGATGTGGCCCAGTGGACACGACATTGCCTCCACTGCCAGCAAGCCGGACCTCTGCCCGGTTGCGATGGTTTAAAGTACCTGATTACAGCGGTCGATCGATTCACACGATGCGGAGCTCCTCCTTCGCCGACAAGTGACCTTCCGTTTGTCTCCCGTCTCCAACCTCCCATCTAGGGAGGGAGTGATGTAGTGACTTTCGACACGCAAGTACCTGCGAAGGTTTTTGACACCTACGGTAGTAGGTCACCGTATCATGATTGCTCCTTCCTTCCGGTTGAGCTGGTGGTTCAATAAACGATTTTCTTTGGCTCTACACACGTCCTTTATTTTAAGAGTGTCTTGTGGCTGATTTCCAAACGCAGCGTTTTATAGGTACACGCATGATGCATGCTTGTATAAATGAGCATATAATCGAATTGTTACACGTGATGAAAGAACAGCAGAGCTAACGACGGTGTAGCAAAGTTGTCTGTCCTGCTCCCTCCAATTTTCATTGACTGAGATGTTTCCGTGATACGGACAACCACCGGTAATTTATTGTGGATTTGGATGATAGTAAAGTGACTGGTAACCATTTACTTAAGAATTCCCCAAGTAGTTCTTTGAAAACCTAATAATTGAACACTGTTGGTCCTTAGTTACGCAGAAGACGGAAGAGATGAATTACAAAAGCTGTGCATTCTGGTTGCACATTATTTCCCAATGTCTTAGCTTTGTTCAAGATATACAACTTAAATGATGTTCTATCCCGTCGTTAGATATCTAATTCTTCATAACAACAAAAGATGTCGTCCAATAACCTAACGAGACCTGTTCTTAGCTTTTGTGAGCTACTAACGCTGAGATAACGTTTTCGTATTCCAAGATTTTAAGAATTCACTTCAATTACCGTTAGCAAATCGACGTTTAATCCACCTCAGTTCGGTCGGACGAAGACCCGTAGTTCAATAGAAAAGGTGAAGTCGCTGCTGCCGTTGCATACCGTATTCGTAATCTCGGTAACAATTGCAAACGGAATTATGGAAAGGACAACTCCATTAAAGGAGTTTAAAGTTGTTTGCATTTTAAAGCGCGACTGACATAGGGTAAATACCCGAAATTGGCACACAAGTGTAGCATCATCCGGCCATGCGACTGCTGTGTATAGCCGTCTGCATGGCCGTCGTATTGTTACCTGCGAACAGAAGTTTCGAAGTGATCGAAGGGAAGAACTGCAGCTGCAAAAGTGCGCCGCAGTGCATCTGCTGTTGGCACTGCACTGGGAGTAACTGTAAAAACTACAAAAAGACGACATGTCAGGCTACGGCCGACGATGGCGAAATAGCGTTCTGTTATAAGGAGTTCATCGGACAGGATGTTGAAATAACCGGTCACGCAAGGTACGGTTGCCTCGAGGATACGGCCGTTCCGTTGACCAAATCGAAACAAGCAAAGGTTATCCTGCTAGAGTACACCAATGGCACCGGAAAGGCAACTTTACAAGAGAAGACCCAAACGCTCTGCTACAATAAAAACTATTGCAATGAAATGGCCGATTCTGCCGTCACAACAATTACCTTGAAAAGGACGTTGCCGCACATTGTTACTGCACTGTTCGCTTACGTTCTTATGTAACGTGGTCATCGGTACAGCACTTTCTCGGTTCAACATTAGTAAAGTTCATGAGCAAAGCTGCGTGGTGCCACCTGCGTTTTTTGAACGGTCAGAATTCGAAATGGTCATGCGACAACGAGCTGTCTGTCCGTTCCTCCATGTATAAGCCGACCTTTTGCCAGACGTGTTTGCAACCGGTCGACGAGTACAGACCGACATCCTTGGGGAAATAGCTGAGCCGCTCCGCGATTTCATTCAGAACTGTCTGATCAATGCGCCCCGACCAACCTCTGTGCAAAAGTTCATCACGAATGCACAACTTGACGTGATCACGTTCCAACGGAAGGAACGGAATGAAGTGGTCGATAAGCGACCGCGAAATTAGATGACTGTACTGAAGGCCGCCTAGTCAAATTAGTGCGGTTGTTACTATTTCCACAACGTGGGCTCGGATTACCCTTTTCATTGAAAACACTTTCTACAATAGCCTTTTCCATGTCGTGTAGGGATATATGTTCCCGTGGAATTCCCTGCTTCCACACCTCGAAAGTTCGTCTTGTAATTTCGCTACCGGCAGTGTTGCTGAAAACAAATCGTTGTAGCTGCACACCGAGCATCTATACAAATATCGGCAAGTTCGCCCCTCTCTTTTGAAAAGTTTCGTCAGAATCATCGCGAGCCGTTTCCTGGATTGGCTTAAGAACGTAGAACAGGTTGATGCGAAATTTTTCTGCCAAGGCGACGTCAACAGTCTCGGTTGGTCATCATGCGTCGTATTTCCTGTCTGGCCAACACTCTGTTGCAACCAGGAACTTGACTACTACTAACCTCCGAACTACAGCGATGCGTTGATCTCATGTCAGCGGTCGCACTTCTTTTCCTTCGCCATCTCGACGTACATGCTCCAGTTACTTTACATTTTGAGTTAAGCTACGGCGCTGACGGACCTGCCGAGCCTTTGAGGCGATGAACTTGATTATTGTTAGGGTTACAGTAAAGTATCCGGAAAACTGGCAAAAAAGACGCCTTCGCACGTTCACCTTCTATAAGGAACTAACAAGCAATGGAAATTCCATTAAAATTTATAAAGCAATAAAATACAGACGAAGTTGTATTGCCTTACGTTCTAGTCGTTTCTGCCCATCTCCCTCTGTTACTTTGCAAAACAAGTGCTCTCCAATGCTCAGAAACTTGACTCTTAAAGAGGCAAGTCTAGCAACTCAATTGCTTGCCAACGAATTAATGCATTCCTGAGACAGAATCAATAAAGATATTAGTATACTGACATACCAAACGACTGGAGTATTATATGCTGCTATGCCTGTTTTTGGTGGTATTCCGGCTTTCCCTTTTTGATGATAGCTGCAATAAATATGCAAATAAATCTGTAATCGGCCTGGTTCCGTCGTCAGCGATCTGGAGAAAGGGCTAACGCTAGATCACCAGATCGCTGACGATGGAACCAGGCCGTTCCGAAAGCTACGATAATCGTTTTTTGACCTCTAATATTTCTAATAAGCGCCCATCTATTCGCTGGTAGGGCATTTGCAGATATATTACAGGTATCATCAAAACGGGAAGCCGGAATACCACCAAAATCAGACACGAAACACGTAACAAAGCATCGAGTATTCAAATAGTGGTATACCGACAGAAACCTGCAGTGAACCGTCATACTTGCATGCTTCAGCAATTCTACAGTAAACGAGAATTTATCTAAGCTAGTTAAACTTGAATGACCATATTGGGAAAGTTAATTTAACTTGCACGACTATTTGAATGAATTCTTACAACAGTTTTGCCGTTTTGAAGAAAGCAATACTCTGTTAGGCATCGTGCACACTGGAAACACAAAATGGAGTCTAAAAATGAAAACGTGCCTTCGTTACATTTATACTCCCTGTAGAAAGCTACTTGGTGGCAAACAGGTCAAGTGAAAGCCCAACCAAACAGGATCGGATTAGCGGGAAAAGGTAGACAAACACACGAAACCAGTTTCGTACCTGAGAAAAATGAATATGCAATCGCGGAAGTCGACATGGTCGACATCTTCTCTGAATTCCATGAACGTTTTGATGCCGTTCAGCACGCCGGGCGGCATCAATTCGACCTCGTCGAAAATGAACAGACTCTGTCTGCACAGCGACGCGTTGCCACGAACCCAAATCTGCAGCTGCTCCTAATGGAAACGGATCAGCAAAATGGCCGCAAAGTGACGAATTTACTCTAACCGTGTACAGTCGGCCTTTTTCCGGTTCCGGAAAATGGAGACTGCCGGAAAACTGATGGACGTATCGGCTTTGCAAACCCTTCTTGTACAGATGGCGAGCAATGAACGAAGTGACGTAATTCTTTCCGCCTACCATCATTGAAAGCAAGTCAGGCGCCATGCTGCTTCAATTTTGCGTTAGCTACCGCCCGTCCATCCGTGGAACGAAAGTACCAATGGCTTCTTCTTGTCAATGGCACTGAAGTGCGCACCTAACGCGTTGACCACAGTATTTACAACCAGGTGCTGTCCGTAGACGCGTTGCTTCAATTCCATCTTTAATCCTTAATGGACAAGGTGATAACCGCGATCGCTTAACGAGCAAACAATCCGCATACCGGCCAAGTCATTTCTGACGTATTCATTGGAGCAGCATTCGTAGAAGTAACAGCTAAATGACGTCAGCTGATAGTAGACACTGCCAAGATATCCGGCCGTTGCAACGGTTCCTATTACGGCGGCGAACTGTCCAACGCAAATACTGGATTGTAGCAAAAGAAGCGACGCTAAACTAGTGCCAGTCCATTTTTCAACTTGCATAATATCCTAAAAGTGCGATTTCTTTATTGCATGCGAAAAGGTAGAATAGTAAACGCGGAGCGCGGAAATGCGATCTGACTATTACGACCCGAAAACGTCGTTAGCCACGTCGAGCCAAGTTAAAGCTTTCAACACTTTGGCTGCCTCTGGATTCGTGTCCAAACTCCAAACGTTGAACTGTTGCGCCTCTTTCAAGGCGGTCAATCGAACGGTATCCCCTTTGGATGTGTTTTCCGTGACGAAGAGTCGGTAGTTGTCCGGCAAGCAAGCCGTCACGCCATTCAGTGGACGACCTCGAAATGTTGCCGTTTCCGTACCGTCCTCCAGGCGAACGCGAGTACTGTCAAAGTAAGTTTCAACCCGAGCGGAACCGTCGTATGAAATCTTAACCGGAAGTGAATGCACCCGCGCGGTGTCCATTTTCTAGCGTGGGCAAACATCAGAACCGCGGCATGGCGATATGTCTTACTGATCAACAATTGCGATCAAATAATCAGAGTTGCTTACTACCGTACAAAGACAATCAGGCGCTCACAACAACGCTTTATTCATATTCGTAAAGCCGACACCCACGCAGGTCAGCTTAATCTTTTTCGGAAGATGACGGTGGTTTGTGGCATTGCTTTCCACACTGAAATCGGCTGTGCCATCCAACGACTGGCTCAACTCTTCAATCTTGAAAACTACGCCCAAGAAATCCCTGATATGTCTAAGAAAGTTGGCGCTAAAAGTAGAAGAACAATCACGCGGTGCAACCAGGACGCGAGATGGCGTTTAAAATCAGGGAAAAGTTTAAAAAGAAATAGCTCTGCCATGTTGTGAGCAACCTTTTCAGGACACATACGCGCTAACAGATTCTCATATCTTATTATTACTCGTTTTGTCTATACGCACCTACAATTCCGTTCATTGCTTAGTGTTCCCTCATTTTGACGTTTGAGACATCATCCGTACGTATTCATTCATTCGGTTAAATGTTAAAAAGAAATCAAAACACCGCTTTTGGTCATGAAATATTGGGAATACCAATGAATTCACATTGTTGTTTAACGGTTGAGGTGCCCGTTGTCGCAATGTATTGAGTCTGAAATCACTTCAAAACGACACCTTAACCAGTGACTGGTTAGGTGATGCTTATTGGCGAAAAACAGACACAAATAGCTTACGAACCGGAGCTTTCGGAACAACCTTGTTCCGTCTTCAGCGATTGGCAAAGGCCCGTTGTTTTTGGGCAATGGGTATAAAACAATAAAACAACCCATTACCCAAAAAACAACGGGCCTTTGCCAATCGCTGAAGACTTAACAAGGTTGTTCTGAAAGCTCCGATTCGTACGCTGTTTGTGTCTGTTTTTCGCCAATAAACACCACCTAACCAGTCGCTGGTTAACGTGTCGTTTTGAAGTGGTTTTAGACTCAATACATAGCGGGAACGGCCACTTCAACCGTTAAACAACAGTATGAACACGTCTGAACCCGTTACAAAGTGCCCCATTTTGAATATCAATGAATGAATATTGAAGATAAACGAAAGATTAATTGACAGAAATCTCGTAACTAAGTGAATTCCGACAAGGAAATGCTTAAATGGAAGCGCAGGCCCAGCTGCTAAACATTCGAAACACTGGACTTGCCATACAGAAATCAGAGATCCATCTCTTCACCATGTGATAATTTGAAAAAATTTACATATTGGAAAATGTTCCTAACAATTGACACCTTATTAAACAACCAGTCAAGACGTAGCAACTGAAATTTGAAATTCTTAATGCTTTGGGGAGAACGTCACCCACTATAATGTGATCGCCAAAAACAAACTGCATATTTACGGGAAATCGTGAACCATGCCTGCTGCTGCTGTAAATTCAATTGCGCCTAAGCGGAAGTGAAAGAACTAAAATGCTGCGACTAACCAATATTCCGTGAGAGGTCCAATGACCAACTTTGAAACGTCCTTTTGGCACAGGGTCATAAAGAGAACGGCAAGCGATTGAGCAGTTGCGTCGCAACAGCCGCCCTGAAACATTTCAAAGTATGAGCATGCAGACTGGATTAACGGCTAAGGAAAGAGCTGACGCGGTATATTTCCGAGAAGAGATTTAAGGCAGCTTGCTTTCCAACTTGTTCAGGCACTGCCGGTCCCATTTCGCTGCCCGCCGGATTTGACGTCATTTCACCAGCCAGAAACACGCCTTCCGTAGTCTCGGCCGACAACAGCACGCCAAAGCCGGGAGATCTAGAATGTTCGAATGAAGTATGTTGCGTACAGTAAGGAGACAACCTGCGCATTCATAAAACGTCAGCGCGAAGAATATTAGAACTCAGCAAGCTGATCATGCATAGCAAATCGAGAGGAATCTTACTGGCCAGCGCAGTCGCCCTTTCGGTGGTCCGAATAGAAGTAGACGTCGCTCAGGTACCGCTTCACAGATGCTTTGCAACTTTCCATACAGCGGTTGGCCATTGTCGGCGAAACGCGACAAGAATAAGCAATTCCACGCACCTTCCGCACTTTGCCCATATCCTCCACTTGAATGGGCCGTAAATACCGGCAAACTGGGCTGGTAAAGATGACTTCGCCGCCGCCGTTTGGCAGAAAGCCGCGCTTGGAAACCTGTACAAAAATTTAAACATTGCACCTGTCGAAACAAAGCTCGAAGGCAACCTTCACGTCCAGTCCTTCGGCGTCTGCGTAAAAGCGTCGCATCACTGGAATCCAAGCAAACTTGATCAAGTCGACGGACGGATCCCCGCAACCGTTCGTCACACCACGCAAAGTGACGTTCAACGGAGCTTTACAAAATGGAGCCACGTAGCAGAGTATCTCGAGATAATAGCCGATGCTTCTCTCCTTGCCGCAGTCGAACTCCAACGAGCCACCGGACAAAAATCCGGGATTGAAGAACAGTTCCGTGCCGGTTGCACCCAAATTCACCACGCTACCGTTCGTTAATGCGCACATCAGTTTGAGAACGTTAACTTCGTAGTCTAAACGTAATCGTGAACAATCGGGACGAATCAACAAAGAACCGGTTACTCGTAACGCCAGGTTCAAAGCTGCCGGAACGGATTTCGGTAATGCGGATTGGGCGACGGCTGAGTACTGACAAGACCAATCTCATTCTCATGAAGTTATTGCCTTTGAAATTTAACGGTCTTCCGTGGCCGGCCATCGCCTAGGAAATGGCAGGCTCAGGCAACGCGCAGGATCAACCCCTCTTGATTACTGTAGAAGTATGCTCAGGGACTGATTGAAAGTTTTAGCAAACGCATAGCATTTCCTTCCTTTACTTGGCATTGCGTTGCGGACGATGGTAATTCTAAATGAAAATAAGAAAATGGACATAAGGCAATACTACGAGCACAGAACAATGACGCAAGTTTATTTACTTCACATTCATAAAAACAGCCCAACAATTATTAACGGGCAATGATTCACCCCCACGCTTCGACAACGCTATAATGAAGAACAAGCTTTCCACTGGAGCCGAAGCAATCGTAAACATTCTCCAGCGTGTAATCATTGGACAGGCAGAAGCACTGACTAACGTACAGGAACAACGACTCCGCGTCGCCCAATTTCAAATATTTTCTAATGAACAGATTTAGCCAGCCAACCGTGCGCGTCGTAGCTACTTCCCATTTGCGGTCTTTCATTATTGGAGCGTCGGCCACCGGTTTCAGAATGAGCTCAATTTTGCCGGGCACACCTGTCGGCAGCGGATCCGCTTCAACCATGAATTTGTTCCTTCGACTTGAGGCAGCTAAAAGCTGGCTAGCAAACCCTTAGCAAAGCGAAACACGGAAAAGCTGGCAAAAATGAATGCCACCGAAAATATCGCATTATAGGCGTAGCGCTCCCATGGTTCCATCATGTAAAGCGACGTAACCATCGTGTACTCGAGATAGAGCGCTTGAATCAATTCAATGGCGCGTCTTGGCAATCGAACCATCAAATCCACGGGCGACATGACAAGTCATCGGTTCAGCAGGAGCAGAAGCAGCAGAGTACAGTTGTATTGGCTGGCGAATCCATTACGCTAAAACAAAGGTACTTCAAGGCTGAACCTGCTCAGAATGACCAACTGTCGTCCGAACGAGCACGACGCGATGGCAGCGGATTACTGTCAACGATTGCAACAAACGTCGCAATCGCCCAAAGGGAGAAAGCCAATTGCCTTTTGGAAAAATAAACGTACACGAAATGAACTTGCGACGATAATGGACATCTACAAATCCAACTTACCAGCGCGGCAGACCCGCCTTCCACCCGGACGGCTGCGTGCATTTTTGCCAAGCGCCACGCAACAGTAGGACGATTAATTCAGGTACGTTCATCGAGGACTGCCGCTGGCTTGCCAGCAGCACCCCAAGAGAATTGCCACGCGGAATAGTCGGCCATGGCTTGTCTCGAAAAGTGGCAGTCCGTGGCAGCGGGACCATTAGACCTGTCGCATCCTGCGAATAGCGCCTGGAATAATGGAATATCTACAGTAAACCGGTGGCTCCATCCCGTGCGTGCCCTACCTTTGGCGATGGCGGTGGGCCATTGCGCGCTCCAGAGCAGATGAACTGCAAATTTTTGCGACCTCGGTGTGCTTTGCCAAGGAGTTGCCGCGTTTGAAGAAATCTGACGCATGCGCATCCGGTTGCCGCCTGCCGAAGCCGTGAATGACACGAAGCCATTGGTGCTCCTGGACCATATGTTTACTGGTGGCGGTATGGATGGAAAGCCGTGCCGCGCAGTGGTCCTGTCCCACTGGTTGCCTTTGCGACTCGCCGCCGTCAGTTGTTAACTGCAGTCACTTGTCGTCGGACAATGTGCCCACGCTGCCATCGACAACGCGAATTCTGTAGGATTGGTTGTCGACTCGTAAAGTTGTTAAATGAAAGAGTGCCACTTTGCAGCAATATCTCCTGCAACCAATTGCAATCGCTTTGCCACCTCCCTTTGGCGGGACTGCAATCGGTTCGCTCGCTGTAAGTGCCCAATTTTAGTCTACGCGGGCGCGCGTTTGAAGCGTGCACTTCATTTTGGACTTTTTAAAAATTAACTCGACTTTTTGCGCAGTCGCCCGCATGTCCTTGCAAGGCCGCGGTCCCGCGCGCATGTTTAAATTTTTCACCATTACAGTAATCATATAAAGATTTGCACGTTAGCATACTTTTGAAATTCCGTATCTCGACGGCGCTGCCTTTGCAGCCACGCCGACTACAACGCGATCGGCACGATTCGAAAGGAGTGCTTTGAAAATTTCACGTCGCTGCAGGAGTTGTCCTTGGCCAAGAATAAGGTGCGCAAGATTTTCAAGGAAGCCTTCGTTGGACTGAGTCGCTTGGAGTTGCTGTACGTTGGCGCGTTGTCGGTGTGACGACGTTTACATTTCCTTGCGCTTCTCGAAATAGGGATCTCAGCCGAAATCGTTTGCGAAGGATCGACTGGTTCAGCTTCAAGGGATTGAACAACCTGCGGTACCTCCGCTTGGAGCGCAACGGCTTGACCGTAATCAACGACGGCGCGTTTGGAAGTTTGAATCAGCTGGTGGAACTGTACCTTAGCAACAATCGATTGATCAGCGTTGACAAACGCTGGTTGTACGGTCTGGAAAGGCTCAACAAATTGTAAGCGTCCGTTTCGAGCCTGTTTGCTAATATAAATAGAGTGCAGTTGTTGCGTGCAAAGTCGCAACAATTGCATGCTTTATTCGCCCACTGTTACAGTAGGTATTTAAACATGTGCAGGTAGTATTATAGTTTTACGTCATATGTGTGAGTCGTAACAGTAAGAACCCTACATGTTTGCAAGTGATTAGTTACTGTCGAGAGCGAATAAATGCTGACGCTCGATCAAAGGGCATAGCGATACTTCGATTAGCATGATTTTTGTTAAAAATTATACTTGAAACATTTCAGGGTGCTGTCAAGTAATGGCATTGAACGATTTGATTGGGAAGGATGGCGGTTTTGCATGCGACTTGTGACTTTGAATTTGTCGAAAAATGCGATTCGCTCAATCGATTCGAGAACGTTCTCCTATTTGAACAGATTACAGAATCTCGACCTTTCGTTCAACTCAATCAGCGCAATGCATCAAGATGCGCTCAGCCTTCTGCCAAATTTGCAATATTTGTTAGTCGACAATGCATCATCTTTATTACACCTACGTATGTAGTTTTTTCTTTCTTACAGAGATCTGAGTTATAACAAGTTGTCCGAAGTATTCATGGGCGGTCAGCACGTTTTTCAAGGGCTGTCCGCCCTTAAGGTGCTCAAATTGAATGGCAATAAGTTGCGGTCACTTCCGGCCAACGTTTTCCAAGGACTCAATCGACTTGATCACCTCGAATTGCTCGACAATCCAATTGTCGTCTTCTCCGAGGACGCCATTTCTCCTATTGAAATTCCCGCATTATTGTACGTACGCCAATATTCCATTCATTTCATTGTGCATCGTTGTGCTTCGCAGGTTGATCAATAGTACAAAATTGTTGTGCAATTGCAAATCGAAATGGCTCGTACTATTGGTACAAAGAGTCGACGCACCATCGCCATCAAAGGAGACCGTTTGCGGTTATCCGTCCGCATTGAATGGCAAAGCGTTGATCCAATTGCCAATCGACGTACTTACGTGCGATGGTTCTCTTTTGTTCGATGTGCCAAAAGGATTAGATGTTTCCAACGGGTTTGCTTCCATTGCAGATTATTGGCCACGACCGGTGATCATTGATCAGCCAAAGGCGGTGACCGCAACGTTGGGCGATACAGTTGTTTTCAATTGCTCAGCTCAATGTGCCGACTGCAGCGTACTCTTCTATTGGTCAAGAAATGACGTTGTAATATTATAGTACTTGCTTTGTGTGGATGTACATTTCTTTTTTGTTGAAGCGTATATTTCCGTTTGCTAACGGTGGATTGACGACGTCGGTGCAATGGAACGGGACGGGCATATGGATTGCGTCATTAACAATTGAAGCGGTTGATGAAAGTGACGCGGGATTGTATAGTTGTCACGTAATCAATGAATTGACAATGTCATTGTCCGACAAGGTTCCGCTGACTGTTCAAAGTGACCATTATTATCAATGTGAGGTGAACACGTTGAATATGTAAATTTTCAGTTCCACCACATTTCGTCAAAAAGCCGGCAAACGTTGCCGTGACGGTCGGTGGAACGTTGCGGATGGAATGTGCGGCTGCAGGTTGGCCAACGCCGTCAATATCGTGGCAAAAAGATGGCGGCGAAAATTTTCCCGCCGCTAAGGAGCGTCGTATGCACGTAATGCCGACAGACGACGTTTTCGTAATCGTCCCTGTGAAGGAGAAGGATTCCGGCCGCTATGCGTGCATTGCCGAAAGTACGGCCGGCAGAGCACAAGTCGAAGTTGAAGTTGCCGTTCTTGGTAGCGTTGGGACCATTGTGCAATTTGATGCAAACCGCTTCGCTATTAAGATCGCAAAATGCCACCAAGTTCGATGAGCGACAAAACGGTATCGTCCGGCGAAATGGCAGTGCTGGAATGCGAGCACGATGTTGGCAGTTCAACCGAATGGTTCCACAATGGGAAACCATTGAGATCCGGTCAACGTGTGTTCATCTCTCGACAAGGTCAGATGTTGGTGATCATTGAGGCAAATTCAAGAGACCAAGGCATCTATGCATGCCGATATAAAGGTGGTTCAAGAAGCGCGCGTTTAGTTGTACGAGGTAGGAAGGAATGTGTTGATTGGTGGTGTTAGAGTGTCATTTGCTTGCAGACTCGCAGGATGCCAGTTCGAAAAGAAAAAGCGGTGCAACAAAGAACATTGGCCAACATCCCACGTCGTCGTCGAATCGACCACCCGTGCATAGACCAAATTTGGATTTGTTCGGAGCAACCAGTTTGGTCGTAGTGGTCATTATTCTTTGCATTGTAACCACATCTTCCGTGTCGTTGTGCATAATTCAACGTTGCCGTCGAGAACCGTCACTTTTGGTCTCCTTTCGTCAGGAGCCATTGGAAATTGCTGCGGTGACCGGCTTGACAATTTGAAGTGCGCAAAAGTAGCTTTAAAAAGATTATGTGCTCATTTGATCAATCCTAAGTGCTTGCCATATAGTCTCAGTGGACCAGTGCCTTTGCCGCTCTATCGGGTAGAGAGAGAGAGAGCTTTATCGAATAAACATAGATGTACCTTACTTGCTGCGACGTTGGCCTTTTGTAAGTTCATTGCTACGGAGGAAAATGTTTGTTCACACAATGAGACGAGCAAACAGGAAGGAGACATAAACATACGTTAATCACAGGTTGTTCAAATAGGCGGACAGAACGGCGCACGCGTCTTGACGCTTCATACGACGCAGAAAGTGAAGCAGTTTGACGAAACCGTGCACGTTCTGTTCGCGCGACTCCCACAGAGTGAGTATCTGAAGAAGAAAAGAGTAAGAATGAAAGAAGAAGAAAAAAGGAACAAACCAGCTCAGTGGGCGACGGTCTTGAGGCAAAGTACGGTAGGTAATGGTCAACAGCTAATAGATGAGCCAACATACGCCAGTCGTTTCCGGTTTCCAGCGGAGGATCGAGAAGCGACGAGAGTCGAAGTTTGATTGGCTGAGCAAGTCTTTAAAAAGTAAGAATAATTTAACTTACAAAAAACAACTAATCGGTTCTCACCTAATAGCCGGGAAAAAGTTGCCATAACAATCGGAGACGTCCCACCAAGCTTCCGTGTCGACGTCCATAAGTAACCCGTCACCAGTTTCCATTGTCTGGTAAATTCGGACGCGACCCTTGAAGCTATTTTGTTCGCCAAGCATGTTCAATTTGAAATTGCAATTGACCGCTTGAGGGCAACCGGATTGCAGTCGTACTGGCGTTATGTTCTGTTTCGTTTCATCCAAAGGAATTGTCCATCCCGACCCGACCGATTCAATACGAAAGTGGACGTCTTTGTAAAAGTTGACGGGAAAAACGTCGGAGCAAACACCGCAAAGGCGTCCGCCCAATTGTTCTTCTCGATCGGTTATCCAATTGATCGTTGTTCTCGTATCAGCGGCGCAATATAGGCGAAGACATCCACCGTCACCAAAGAACGCGAGCAATTTGGTGCGCTTTAAAAAGAACAAGGATTTGGTGGAAGCATAGTTGAAATTGGTGATACCTTAACCAATTGGGCGCTTGAATGCTTTGGTTGACCGACTAAGACTAATTTTCCAAACGATTCAACCAATATATGGACGAAGCGGCTTTCGACTTGACAGTAAACATCGCTATTCAACGTTTCTTGACCAATCACAGCAGCAACAGTCCAATCGCTGATCAATCCCTCATAGGGCAATTCTTCACTTACTAAGCAGCTGAATTGCCAATCGTCGAGACGCGGCTGAGAGCCGCTGTTGGACGATGGCAACAAAGCGCTATGTTCGATGCTTAATACGGCCGGTTTTTTCAGCACACTTATTCTGTTCGAATGAAACCAAATCACCGGTGTGATCATCGTTTGAAGATCGCTAAGCGGAGCACATTCGTCCGTGCATACAAGCGACAAATCCATATGTTCGCCTTCCGAAAGCGCTCCTTCGGGCACAAATAAACTAATCGCGTGATTTTTGAGCAAAATGCAATGTCCGCTCGAATTGGGATTTGCCGCCGTATAGCGACTTGCATTGGTCGACACCAAAGAAATCCTTGAATATTGATTAGAAATGATTAATTGTTTGCTTGGACACTTCGCACCTGTCCGCGGAATATTCGTAGTCCATTCTTGAATCGTCCACCGTAGCGTAGTTGTTATCCTCGCTGGTGTTTGGATAGTAAATTGCCGAAGAGTCCGACTTTTGAGACCCTACAAAAGCATTGCCACATTTATTGGCCGAAAGCGTTGAATCAATTTGCGGCGATCAACTAACCGAGACATCAAACAACTTCACATATATGCACTGGTGCTTACTGGTAACTCTGCTCGTTGCATACATGCAATCAATTTTCGTGTATTGCTTTGTGAAAAATTAGCGTTATTTGAAATGGCGCTAAATGGGACATGCAAAACGTAGGAAAACGAGGTTTCGATGACATCCTAATGGACGGCGTTACAAGGGCATTTCTCCTTGTGTATGCGTGTCCTTTTATTAGTACAACGCGAGAGTTCTTTTCCAATAGGAAACAAGAACATTTGCGACAACTTCGGAAAAGTCCCGACCCGTAACGACTCCACTACTTCCAAAACGCACCGTTCACAGTTCAGCTATGTTCAAACTGCGCTGAGCCGTGCAATTAGGAAGACTGCCAGTGAGCGGACGTTTAAGTAATGATTACGCAACAGAACAGAGACAGCACAGTTTTCATTGAAAAGACTGAGATTTCTTTAAAACTATGACCGTTCTCGTATTTCCTATAAGTTGATGCTTTACACGCTGTGCCGTTGCTGCCTGCCTATCAGAGTTGCACATTTCCTGCACTTGTATTCCCGTGTAAAGATGCCAAATCGCGTACCAGTAAAATCACGCATTACACTACTTGATGTACTTTTGAAATTTGGAAATCGCAGGCACGAGATCGCGTTACACGAGATCCTGTCACCCCCGAATGGCTGTATATTCTTTCTACTTGACTACTTATTTAGGAAAGTAGCCGTATCGTTGGGCTCAAAACGTAACACAGAATATCACAAAACAAGGAACTCTTATTAAAAGAATCGCTCGCCATCGTAAGTTGCATAATCAAATCTCCGGCTTCCGCCCGTCGTGAGGTGAACCAACTGTTTACTCGATGCATCCACTACACTACTTTTTATTTGCCCACTATTCATTCATAGCTTTCTGGATTGACTGATGCTACATCGCTATATTCTGTTCGACGAATCCTTGTTTTGCTTAACCGCATCCACGACGCAGAACAGCAATGGCGATGCAATTACGTCAGAAATGATCTGTATAAATGGAACTGATTTCCAGTTTATAATGAACGGTTACTGTAATCAATTGGCGGTCCCGTAACTGTACGCCAGTTTGCATCACTTCATTCGATTAGGCAGCACGCTTTCACCATCATCATCATAATTAGAAGTTCGTATTCACGCTTGACTACACGATAAACAATAACACAGTTTGTTTGTTCAGTTATTAATTAAAATGTATAACATATGTAAGAACGAATCATTGCGTACAGTACAGTCTGAACGCATCGACTTGGAAACTTTTGGAAAAGGAAACAAACTGACGAGAACGCTTGCCATCGCAGTACCGTAAGGGTGCACTTCTCATAAAAAAAACGATCATTACTGCCCAATACGAAAATTTCACATGTAGTTGCGTTATTAATATTACGTAAGTGAATGTGGCATCAACAAAATTCCTCAGAAATTGCGGTTATGCAAGTTTGACTGCACACACTTACGTCGGAGACGACAATTTTCCTCACGCCTGTTGATTAGCAACGAACTACAGTACTTAAAAGTGATGATTATTCTCACACTAAGGGAAACGGAGCGAATTCTAATTTTGTAGTCGAAATCGAACAGATCGTTATCTGCAGTAGACGGACGATGCGAAATCCGTTGAGAACGGGGTAAGCTGATCGAAAAGAATGATAGAAGAAGAAAAACGACCATGCGATAAGCATCTTACAGTGTGACCAGTCTATCTGTCATTGGGATCGAAGCTCTCTCTTACCCCCAACCGATGACAATGAGTCAGCACTGCATTGGCGAAATTAAATTTTCCTACTGTAAGTGAAAAATTTTGTTACCGCAACGGGGCGGCTAATTTAGCATTGTCCGCTTTGCTTACACGTAATAAGGCCGTTCCTGCTTCTTTCCGAATTGAGCGTTGGCGGTGGCTCGAAGGAACGATGATGACTCATCTTCTTCGATATGGTATCCGGTGGCGCCATGCAGCTGTGCATCGGCGGAGAGGGCGCTGCTTCATAGTCCTTTGCGCATCGACGGCAGGTGCGACGACGAAGCATTACCGCGAAGACGAACGCAAAGGCGATTATAAAGGCAAAAAATGCGGCACCCAATCCCGCGTACATTGCAACATTGTTGCCACCGCCTTTTGAGTCAAATTTGTCCGCCAATTGTTGGCTGGGCGAAGTGTCGACTCGTCGGACTGAAAGTAGAAAAAAAATTTTCTTTTGTAAAAGAAAGTGACAAATCCAACCGGCTGAGCATAAGAGGTCAGAACATGTGCGCCACTGTCGGTCAGCACCGTGACATTGCTGACCACCGTGACGTGGAGGTGGATTGTCACATACTCGTCGTCTTTGACGTCGACAGTCACTTTGACATTCCGACCATCGAGACCAAGCTGACCAGTCGCCATCAACAGGACACGACAGGTTACAGTCAACCTGTTCTTTCGCCTCACCCGGACAAGGCAAACCTCCGTTGGCCGGAACCGGATTGTTGCAGTGACGATAGCGAGTCAACTTCGCTTCCGGATGTCGGCTGTTGGCGAAAACATCGCAGCTGGTCGGGCACACGCCCTCCCAAGGACCCCATTGGCTCCATTGGCCATTAACTGCGATGCAAATATGAAATGAGCAATTGCAGGCACATAGCCCATTCTTACCGTATACATGCAACGAGGCAGGCTCCGTTAAACGTTCATTGACGATGTTGCGAGCACCGCAAGTGTAATTGCCGCTGTCGCTTAACCGCGCCGCGGAGATAAGTAAGGAGCCGTCGTTGGCCACTATGACGTTGGGATCCTTTCGGGAAACAATTTCCACTCCGTCTTTAAGCCAAAAAACCTGCGAACGTTAGTTGAATGAAAACAAAAGAGAAAAAGATAAAAGAACAGCTCTCACTTCAGGGACGGGTTCACCCTCAGGCGGAAGACACGGCATTTCGACCAAACTGCCCAAAGGTCTCTTCTCGGAGGCCGGTTCACGATAGAAGTCCTTCAACATATCTAAAACAGCAATCATAAATCAACTACACTACATGGAAGGACATTTGGAGAGGGCTTGTTGCTGAAGCGTAAGAGTGGAGGAGAAAATGCGAGCTTAATTCATCTTCATTCAGCCGGACAGTGCGTAGATGGACAATGGTCATATAATTAGAGGCTCATTCACTGATTAACAAAGCTGCTGCTTCGGAAAACAGCAGGCAACGAGTCCCCGCAACTCGTCAACCGAACCATTCAATCCCAACCGTCAATGCCAAGGCCGCAGTTGGTCACAATGCGACATTTCGCCCGTCCACCTCAAAAGCCTTTTCGCTCAGCCAATTTGCATACGGAGGCGCTGTTCAAATGTTTGAATTTAAAAAAGCGACGCCGCGCATGGCGCGCTGGGCAAACAACGGAAGCGTTGTTTGAAATTTTGAATTTCAACGTAGGCGTCGTCCGCGCCAAATTTGCATAACGCCAACGGAGCGCGCGCAACGCATTTTCGAAATTCGAGCCGGTACGCGTCGGCAGAAGATATGCAAATTTTCAATTTGAACGTTTAAAATTTGGAAACGATCCACCTCTCTCCGGCTCCGCTCTGAGCGCGGACGTTCAAAAGTTTAAATTTCAAATTTGCGCGGCGACGCTGCCGCCACCTTGCCTGCGCTCAATCGAAATTTGCATAGGGCCGAATCAAGACGTTTGCGTTCGACGGAAAGCGTCGCGACGACAAGTATGCAAATTTTCTCGGACGTTCAACAGTTAAAGGAAGAAATTAGGTTCCCTCCATTTCCTCGTCGAACACTGAAGACGGCCGGCGCGGTTTCCCCTAGTTGAAGACTCCGAAACGCCATTTTGAAATTGCCGAACGTTTAAGCGACAAACTCGAATCGGCGCAGGGCGGTCGTTGCGGGCTCGTTTCCCGCTCGTAGTGTAGACCAAGGCCGCCATCGGCAAGCACTGCCCATCGTAGTCCAATGTCAACCAAAATCGATCAAAACCAAAGAGCGTTTGTTTTGAAAGTCGAGAAGTGAGAGCGCACTCGCGCTGCCGATCAAATAAATGCGTACATATTATATATGTATAAATATACACACGGTCACTTTGAGGGCAGAATATTCTCGGCGCAACTCTAAGCCGTCGTGTCAAAGTGGTGGCTGTCAATCGGCCGAGCGGAAACGGCAGCCATTAGCCAACGCCGATCGCCAGTCGAGATACCATTGGCATTGGTTTACGCGCACAAACGGACAAGGTTGGATCCCACGGGACGCCTTGGCAACACAAGGCTCTCTCTCTCTCTCAAGGCAATGGGACAATTCCGTTCGAACGGATGTTATCTGACCAATGTTGGCATTCCACATGGTCAGGCCGTGCCGAGATTCACCGCTAAAGATAAGCGGACGGTCGCCAAACACGTACATAAGATGATGTTGCAATGAAAAGCGGGTTGGCACTGAACGGCGCGGCACAACGGTGGGCAATTAATGGCCAAAAAAGGCCGGCAAATTACAGCCACTTTGCCTTGCCTTGTTGGGACGCGTGCGTTGACTCGCTGCCAAACAATGCGACCCCAATTGTATTCCAAATTATCGTTGACTCTACGCCTTCTGCTACGTAAGCAAGCAAAGAGAGAGAGAGAGTACGGTAGTTGGCGGGACGGAAGCCTCAGCATTCCTCCATTGCGTAAATAGCCCAATCATGTTCGCCTCGTTGGAAGAAGAGGAAAACAATCAGCAGCAGTGATTGCGTTTTAACAGAGAGAGAAGTGTCCAAAGGCCGACCAGCCGTCTGCAATCAAATCGAATTGACAAGATCGGTGGCCAAATTGGCCCGATAGAGGTCAGCTCACATTGCCAACTAAAAGTCGTCGTTGCCAGCGCATATAGTAAAGCGGATTCGCCTCGCTAACGCGCACCACTGATCAGCCAGGCGAAGCGCCGTTGAGCCGCCGCGCCAAAGGGATGCCGCCTCGTATTATATATATACACATACACGTACAGTTGGTCGCTGACGGCGCCAATGCCACGGGCAGACACGTCAGGTGACGCCGACTGACCATTGAGATCAACTGCCGACGAAGCAATCGGACATAAGGAAAAGGCAACTTACACGCCACTCGTACGGTAGCCGGTTGGCTCTTCACCTGAACGCCCATTTCGCCGGTTGAAGCGCCAAACGCGTAGCATTCGCAGGCGTAGTCGCTACCGCGACTAAGGCGGAACCGTTCGACGGCCTGACGACTCACCGCAACGCTTGTCTGTACGAACGGGACACCCGACGCCGAGTCGACGCCCTCGCGGCGTTCGTGCAGCGCATCCGGAATCTGAAGCGAGAAAAATAAGAAAGACAATAAAACAACGAAAAACGCCGCAAAGCGCCGAGCGGCCGTTCGAGGCCACCGCCCGCACACAATGGGCCAACAAAGGGATGAGGACAGCTGCGATCCGCCGCCGCCGACGGACAACGACGACGTCACCTGGACGAGACACAATAAAGAGTGACCACGGGACAAAGTTGTACGGGTCAACGAAGGCTCCCTAAAGGCGTCCAGGTGGCCCTGCAGCAGCAACAACAACAGCGGAAGCTGTGCAAATGTTTTGCCAATGCAAATAAACTGGCGCTGGGCAAAAATGGCCTTTCGAGACCACTTAAGACAAAGCTAAGAGGATGAAAGGCTCACCCAAAGTCCATTGCACTTGAAGCTGATGCGGTCGGCGTGCACCGCCCGGCAAGTGAGCGTGACGGTCGTTTGCTGATGACGACCGCGAATCAGGTATGCGTCGTTGGGCGTCTCAATGAGCACCGGTGGCGGCCTGTTCGGTTGATCGCTTGCGATGGTCGCTTCCATAGGCTGCAAGTACATGTCCGCATGAGCCGTTGAAGCGAAGCGACATCAAAGAGAGATGCGGCGGCGGCACGAACAAGAAATGCCTTTCAAAATTGAGTCATCACCTCCGCGACCGACCGACTGCTTAAACAAACTGGGGCGGGACAGCCGGCGGCCAACTGCTCACCGCGTCGGCGCCATCGACGGGCCGTTATCTGCTCAAAGGGCGCCAACGTCCGTCGCCACTTCCGGCAGAGAGAAATGTCCGCGGCTGTTTCGCCGCCGCCGGCAATAAGGTAGGCAACGCTATGCGAACTTACGAGCGCGGACAGCGGGCACATTTTGGCGCCGTCGGGGCCCGCCAACGGTGGCGACGTGTCACACTAACGACAACTCCAACCGCGGCATGGAACCGCGGCGGCAGTGCGACCTCATCGATCGCCGTCGACCAATCATCTGCCGCCGCGGGCCACCACCGTAGGAGGCAAACGAAGCAGGGCCGATCTTCATCTTGTTTGGCCGAACACGTCACTAATCTCCTTCGCCAGCGGGTGGACTACCTACCGGCCACGTCTGCCGCTCGCGTCACTCCAAGGACCGCCCTGAAGGTCCTTCGGAGTATGCCGTTGACCGCAAAGCCACCGCCCGATTGCGCAAACAGCGGCACCGGCTGCGGGCAGCTGCCACGGCCAAACTAATCCTCGCTCTCTTCGAGAACCGCGTAAGCATGAACAGCGCAAATGCACCAAAAGCCATCGGCGACGCGAAAACGGGAAACAACGCCGCGGCGGCGGTGGGCGGGAAGTGAACCGCGCTCGACTGCTCCCTTACAGCCGTAAGGGCGAATGCCGGCGCTTGATTGGACGCCGTCGCGCTTGTACAGTAACTTTGCGACGTACCTGCGTGACATTTGAAATTTTGAATTTTGCTTGTATCGTACGCTTGGCAGCAGGCCAGCACCAACGGGGCCGCGGTTGTCCGATCGCAGCGCTACGTCGCCTCAAGGAACTGCCGAGCAGGTAAGGGAACCTCCGTGCATGGTAAAGCTCCGTTTCGCCCAACGCTTCGGCGTACGCATTGGCCGTGGGGAAAGGCGCCGAACAGGCAAGGACGGTTGGGGCGCATCGATTCGCTCGCCAGCGGAGATTGCCCGCCAAGCTAACGTTGACGATATGGCCGAATACCTCCGAGGTCCCACTTGGGTCGGTCAGCCGGGTGGGGCTTAGGCTTTGCCGTCGTTGACGGGCGAATCAATGCGCAACTACCAACCTGACCACCGCGTCGGCGCCGAAGTCGGTCGCGACGAGGACGCGTTGCTCTGTCCCTTTTGGCAGGAGGAATTCCAAGTGGAAGCGCAACGGGCGGCGGCCGTTTTGCGGTCGGAAGGTGCCGGCTGAAAGGCATCGGCAGCGGACAAACTTCCGACGCTTTGCAACTTTTCGTCCGCTTGCAAACGCCGACGGGAAGGAGGACGTCGGCGCAAATGCAGTGGTACGAGTCGGCTGCGTGTCCATGTATGCATGCGTTGCGGACTGCACGGAAGGTGGCGCCGGCTCGCACGGGATGCCGACACGGTAGCCAAGTCAAGGAGAGCACTTTTCGACAAGGACGCACTTTCGGAGCGAACCGTCGTGGACACTCGGTCAACTGACCACCGGCGGTCGTCAAGTAGCGCTCTCAACGGGAAAACACTCGACGACGGCCACAACGGCGAAGGCGCTCCAACTCGGGACCTTACGAGCTTGTGGTTCTCGTCAGTTGAGAGGACCGGTTTGCAAGCAGTTAAAGCGCGACCAAAGGAGCCCAAACGCTGACCAGTGCACCCTGGCAACAATAGGGTGGAGCAGAAGAACAATGAGCGCTGCCGTAAAGGATAGCCCTTCCGAGCGGAATGTGGTCGGTCGCCTTGACAAGCGTTTTCCCAATGAATGGCCTATGGTTCTCAAGGCTGCCGGCTCAACGAGCGGATAAAATTGAGAATGGCACAACAGGTAGAGAGTGGTGACATCGACGCGAAGCGAACGAATCGATGGTCTCTCAACCTGATATTGCTTGGAGAACAGATGAACTTAGTGCTTGTGCATATGTACATATATCCGCCATTGGTCGATCGAGCGCCTAACGAAAACAAACAGCCGTTCGTCGGCCAAAGGCACAACGTGGGCATCAAGGATCGCTTCTTTGACATGAACTTTGATCGTACGTCGACAAGTGATCCGTCTTTCACCGACAGCTCACCGCGCAGGTGGCGATGATGAGGAGGCTGCAATGAAGCTGACCGAGACTTACCGACTTAAGAAAAAAGCGCCATCCCAACTGGCCGTCCGAGGAGCAATCAACGTTGTATTTTTATTGACGCCGCCTTCGGTATTGTATGATGGGCAGAAATGTTACTGGGCGTGTAATAGGCGTGGTGGCGATCGACCGGCTTACCGCAACAACTACAGCTACAATACACGACGACGACAGGGTCAGCGACGGACTCTGAGCCAAAGGAAGCGGGTCATCGTCGCGACGGGCGACCATTGCGTCGCCCCATGATCGGTGTCACGCGGGGCCAATGGCGCGAGATCGACCAGACGATGACGGATGACCATCAAAACTGGTTAACCCGTTCTCTCTCTCTCTCTCTCTCTTCGTCGTAGGCAGGTAAGCGCAATTAGCATTTTTGTGAATGAAAAGGCGATAAGCAACAGCGCGACGTGCATTCGAGCGGTCGGCGTTGCAAGCAGATGCGACGACAGGAAGGAAGCACGGTTCGCAAAGGAAAAAAAGAGAGGAAAAAGCCGACCAAATCGCTAACCCTTTTGCCGGAACGTTGGCTTCAACAGCAGGAAAAACGAGCGAACACGAAATAGCGTTGCACGCGTGCTAGGAGCCGCGTCGAGAGCGGTTGGTCGGCTGCCCCGTTGGCAATATTTACCGACATCCAACGAACAGCTAAGCGTTGCCGCAGGCGGAAAAGCACTCAAAAGCATCGTTTTGTCGTTCGGCAATGTTGCATCGACGCCAATGCGACAATACGAAGAAGACGGAGAAAGAGAGAGACGACAATTTAAGTATTTTCCTCCCATTTGACCGTACGCCACCCGCGGTGAGGTAACTGACAATTGACAACCGGTTTTAACAAATGCAATGACTTTCTTATTGGAGTTAACAAAGCAGAGGGTTGGCAATGTGGGACGCACCCGCGGTGACCGAACGAAACTTGACCATAATTATTTTTTTCAAAAAGACCGTCGTCCACGCATTCGAGTGTCACTTCGATTCAAAGGACCCATTGCGGCCAATTGTGGACCCAACCAGCGCGCGCCTCTTCGGTGTCGCCAAACTCGAAGAAGCGGCGATCAACCAAAGCTATTCTTTCTGCACAGATGATTTTACATCCAACGGACGAAGGGCGAAACGTCGCCGTTAAGCGAAAATATGGCGCGCATTTTCGGTGAGGTTGCAAGCAAAACCGGAGTGAGCGACAAACAAGATTGGTGTCACTTCGGTGTGCTCGATGAACGTTGCTGTGCATACGGAACGCGCTTGCAGAGTTTCGGGTAAAAAGTAGCCGCCACCCGCTGAGAGCGCAACGAAATTTAAAGGCAACATATATGCATACGCGACGGTCCGCTTGGCTCATTGGACCGAACGCTTAAATGGAATGTCTCGAGAAGAAGTCTTACTTTCCGCAGCAAAACGCCGATGTTCGATTCGATGAGTTCTCTTTTAATTAAGACGGAGAATTGAGAAGCTCAGCTACGATAGATGTTCATGCTGCGGGGTAACCCTTCCTGCGCCTATTGGTAAGAAGAGGTCGCTGTTGTTGTTCTTACTGTTCAATTGAACGGAACTATGAAGAAAGGTGATCAACCAAACGAATGCGTACCTTACAGATGGAGGAGAATTGGTCGTATGCAAGCAGTGAATAGTCGTAGCGACACTTTTCACCTTATTAAATTGCCGCCGACGACTTAATTGCCCATTTCGTCAGACGAAGCAAAAAGAGGCGGTTCGAATTGAAACGTTGGCAAATGGTCGAACGGACGTTCCGCCGACAATGATTGTCGCCAACTTTGATGGACAAAAAGCCGACTACTTTTTTCCGAACCATACAAATTGAACGAAGGAATCTGTGCCGGCGCCAAAGCAGCGCATTTCAAATTGCGTCCATCGTGGCGCGCACCGACCAATAGATGGCGCTGCGTACCGCCAATCGATCAGCCGACAGCTTTGGAGAAAATTAAAAATTTGCATGCAACTCCGTCGACCATTGTCACTTTGCGCTGAATGAACACCCGCTGGCGATGAGCGCCGCCAATCAATGGGTCCATTGAGCAGTGGCACAATGGAAGTGAAAAGCTGACAATATAAGAGCGTCGTTGCAAGGAATGAATGGATAAATGGAGCTCGTGAACATGTAAAACAATTTACTGGACCGTAAGAAGTGAAAAAGCGTCTCAGTCGGAGATATAAAAAATGGTCGCACTTTGGGCGCGCAATTCTAAACGTCATTGCCGGTTGCTAAGCCGGAGGAAGGCTTTTGAACAATGCAAGGTTTCAATATGGCATCTTCGATCGCCTTGTGCTTCTCCTTCAACTGCTGCAAAGGGTTAAAATTATGCTTCGAAGTGCAACGAACAGGTCGTTGGCGACGTCACCTTTCTCAGATGGAACAACTGTTCCATAACCTTTTTCTGACTCTCCGTTGAGCAGCGAATCTTCGACGATACACTCTGATACAATGGACTCTGCGGTCAAATTTTAAAAATGACATTTCACAATGGAATTCACAAATACGCGCACCTTCGAATTGAAGCTGCTCAATGAGGGCGACCGCAAACTGGGCGACCGACTGAACGTGTACGGCGTCGCTTCGCACTCTCCCATTGAGGACGAATTGGACAAAGACGATGGGAAAGTTTTGTCGAGCGCTGATTCATCATTGTTCAACTTTTCTTCATTCTTCTCATCGTCTGCCCTCTTCGTTCGTCGGTTCCTTCGAGTGGTCAACGGCTGGCAAAGCGGATTCTGAAGCAAAGCGCAAGCTGACAACCGCTGCCACTTCGAACGACCGCCGCCGTCTTGCTCCTACCAATCCTCCGAAGGAATCTCCAAACGGATTCTCAGGTACAAATACGCTGGCGCGGTTCTTTCGCGCCAACGGTACGCTCGAAGTGACCGTCGCCGCCTGTTTCGGCGACTTCTTAGAAGAACCAATGTGCAACGAAGCGGACAGCTGACTGATGAGGCTGCAGGCGGCCGACGACGCTTTTGGTTTTACGGAGGGCGACGACGGTGGATGATGCAACCTGAAAATAGTTAATACGTTAGCGCTGATTTTCACCCTCTTTCATACCCGTTGGACGAAGTTTCCTTTTTGCCGCTTCTGAAAGACAACTTTTTTGAAAGACGTTCGCCCAATCCGCCGCCGCTTTTAGCAGTGATGGTTGAATCGTCTGACGTCGTCTTTTCTTGCTTACGACGCATCAAAGGTCTGACAATTGAAGTTCGCAGCGATGCTTTCGCTTTGGGCACTTTGGCAACCGTTTGGGACAAGTCGCTTTTCGATCTGTGCAATGGATGTTGACCGCCGACCGCCGCCTTTGGTGGAATTGTTTCGTTCTCCTTTCCTCCTCCACCACCACCAATGGTTGGTAAATCCTTTTTGAGCGACTTAATGGCGTTCGATCGGTGCTTCGAAATAACGTCATCCCACATTTCCAATGGACTGCTGGTTAACGGTTTAATTGGTCGTTCATCGGCTGGACTGGATGCGGGAATTCGACTTGGCGTGCGAACAAAATCACTCTGCGAATGCGATCTTCCCGAATTGTTGTCCGACAGAGCGGACAACGGTGATAGTCCATTTGTAGTTGGAGGAAAATCTTCAGAAATGACACCGTTCAATCCGGCAACAAGAACGAATTCATCTTCGCCATTCAACTCGGATACGTGCTTCCTTAGACGAGCATGCTTCTCCATAGCGGCATCTTCCTTCGCCTTCTCCCACGAATCAAGCACTGCATTCTCTCGCATTTGTTCCAAATCCTAAAAGGACTATTCATCATATCGTTACATCAATAATTGACACGTTAGAGATTGATCATTTCTCAATCAAACAGAGAAAGTTCACTGCATGTTTTTCAAAAAGGTACAACAAAACACTTTCTATACGTGACGTCCAGTTAGAATTGCCTTCAGTGAATGGAAATGCCTCAACCGTACTACATTGGAAAAGCTATTGACAATAAGAATGAAATAAGAGCAAAAGGTGATACTCATTACATTGGATCGATTGGCACAAGAAACGTCAATCCCGTTGAGAGCTTCTCACGTTCTTCATCGCGAATATTCTCACGTAGGAAAACAGTTGACAAAATTTACTGCCGTCCTCTGTGAGCGTCCGTACTGACCAGCAATTTCGCGCCAACGCAAAATCAAAGGAATCATTGTGTGAATGGACAGCGCGACAAAGCGTTATGCAAATGGCATACGAACTGTTGCGTATTAAGTAAAGAAGTGTATATGAGCAATGACCAGCGTTGGTAGCCGACTGTTCGAACGCAACGATAATCCTAAATCAGTGGAAGCAGATGGCACCATTAATCGAACGTTCATCGACTTTGCAACTGACGTTTCCACGCCTATTAAGACGTTCAGTTTTCGCAAGGTGCCAACCAAATATCGATTAATCCGGACGAGTTGTAGCTTTTTGGAAATTTGCTACCGAAGAAAGTAAAAATAAATAATGTTCTTCGGCAGAAAGTTCGCAAATGGTAGTAGCAAATTGCTGAGCAAAGCGGACATCTATGCGACAGGTGCAAACATTACTCAAAGTGAGTTCGAACATTTTCACACTGCATCGCACTGTCACATCAATAATATATACTCCTTTAACGTTAACGCTTCTCATTGCCTCAACTGTCAGCAACAACGATTAATAACATTACACTTTCTAGCAGACAATTAAGACATTAAATTAAATGAATCGTGAAATATTTAAGGAAAAGCAAAGTGCTCTGTGAACACCGCTCTGAAAATTATGCATACTGATTTTTCCCCAACTGTTCAGCGGTTAAAGCACTTTGTCAGCTGCGAACACATAACAACACTAACACTTACTCAAACATACTTGGAGCAATGTTATATAACGGTACATATATATATATATATATATATATATATATATATGTATGACATTTGTGTGTTGCACACGGTTTTCCCGTTGGTATTGTTTCAGTGTATCTGCAATTAACCAAAGAACCTCACCAGTCAACGATGGGTTAGTTTATTGGTAAAGTTGCGAGAACACTGTAACGTACGAATCGAAGCTTTCGGGACGCTCTAGTCCCGTCGTCAGCGAAAAGGAGCTCGACCTCCTTTTCGCTGACGACGGGACTAGAGCGTCCCGAAAGCTTCGATTCGTACGTTACAGTGTTCTCGCAACTTTACCAATAAACTAACCCATCGTTGACTGGTGAGGTTCTTTGGTTAATTGCAGATACACTGAAACAATACCAACGGGAAAACCGTGTGCAACACACAAATGTCATCTCAACGACCCGTTACGATGCATCCAGTTTTCATATATATATATATATATATATATATATATATATATATATATATATATATATATATATATATATATATATATATATATATATATATATATGAGTGTGTATAAAGTTTCTCTACCAACGGATGGATGAGAGTTGGTCCCACTCTCATCCATTCATCCATCCGTTGGTAGGGAGACCGTGTCAGTTGACTTACAGATCCGTCAGCTTACAAAAGGACAACGGGAAGAAAATCCGTCAAAATACAACACCGTTATGAAGTTCTATGCTCCCGTTAAAGGCATCCCGTCTTTCGATATATATATATATATATATATATATATATATATATATATATATATATATATATATAGGGTATACGGGTATCCGTAGGAAACGAACGGGTATACGGGTATCCGTATACGGGTATATGACTCAAAACATTGTTGTCAAGAACTTACATGTGCACAAGGAGCACAGGACATTCTCCCGGACGAGACAGACAAAGGATGAGCAAACATTACGTGACCGACTTATCCGAAAGATGCCTCCACACAGACCGTGCCGTTTACTTGGACAACGTGCCTCCTCCAGGGATGGTCGGTAAGGGAAAGGCTCCGATACCCAGCCGGCCACGGTGGAACCAGCCCCGATGGATCTAGATTGATCTGACGGGCTCCACTGTGGTTCGGCCGAGTGAAGAGACTTTTTCTGAAAGGCAAACCTGGGGGAGGGCACAAAGAAAACCGACCGCGCTGAAGACGGGTCTAGGCTGACCCGAAAGCTCCGCTTTCCTACATATATATATATATATATATATATATATATATATATATATATAATTAAAAATTGGATTTTTTGTAAACGTGTAATTGAACATGATATGATGTTACGACGATCACCGTTGGAATGAATTTTATTGACATATAGAAATCCGTAGCTTTCGGGACCCACCGCGTCCCGTCTTGAAGCGGTTAAACAATGAAAGCACTGGTATGATGCATATCTATGGAGAACTGGTCTTAAACTAGAATTATAATGGGTTTAAATCAAGTTTAAAACCGTCGGACATCTGCTGGTCGTCTACGTCTTGTTATATCACAAGTATCCGTATAATTAGTGTCCATATATCACTAATATCAATAACGTTGTCCCTGTTAATTTGATGCAAATGTGAGACTTTTGTAACGGGTATCAAGTGTAATTGATTAAAGAATCACGCAGATTTCTTCCCGTTGATCACGGTCCAAACAAACAAGTAGATGGAACACTTTATTTCTGAACACGTGGCGCTAAAAAACCTTTAGCGAAGCTTTCGAGCCTCCTCTGGGCTCGTCATCAACGCTGCGGTACGTGTCTTGTTGCTGAGGTCCAGCCAACCATTTCTGGGCTTTAGGAGAGGCTCCTCCGGCCTTTAGGAGAGGCTCCTCCACCTCGGCCGAGACAACGGTGGGAGGAGGCCACCGCTGTCTCGGCCGAGGTGGAGGAGCCTCTCCTGAGGACCAGAACTGGTTGGCTGGACCTCAGCAACAAGACACGTACCGCAGCGCTGATGACGAGCCCAGAGGAGACTCGAAAGCTTCGCTAAAGGTTTTTTAGCGCCACGTGTTCAGAAATAGTTCCATCTACTTGTTTTTGGACCGTGATCAACGGGAAGAAATCTCCGTGATGGATCTTTTCTGTCTCGTTCCCCGTCATACTGTAACTTCCTGGTATGACGTCATCCCTACGTTGATTGGCCCGTTAATTGTTGGAGACATAGGTGGCGCCACCGTCACATTTTGCAGGCCGAGCGCTCGAAGCAATCTTTCCTTCCCTTACCTAAGCCTAAACTATAAAATAAGAGTCATGTCAATCTTTCCTTTTAAATTACGAAAGCAACACGACCGTAGGCATCGTTTTCTGCCCTTACCTAAGCCTAAACCATAAAATAAGAGACATGTCTCCCTTTTAACTTACGAAGGCAACATAACTTACATAGGCATCGTTTTCTGCCCATACCTAAGCCTAAACCATAAAATAAGAGACATGTCTCCCTTTTAACTTACGAAGGCATCTTACAAAGGCTCTTGAAGTTTACGATCGCTAATGCATCTCGGCGCCCTCTTCGTAGCATTTTATATCAGCTTTCGGCAACAGAAACGTCATTAGCGCCCCCAGCGCCCCCTAGCGAAATGATAATCAAGTAGGGGGAACGAAACAGAAAAGACCCGTCAAAACTATTCTTATGGCAAATAATACTCGGTACTAGTGGACTTTGGCATTGGGCTGCGTGTTCCACTATTGCTGAAGATTTAATTGCGACTTCCATTATTTTATTGGGGTCCAATGTCTGTGGGCGACCCCTTTGCCTATGTACAGTCCCATCCAGTCTTGCTTTCGCATTGTTGTAACGACCGACATTGGCAGAAATTGGCCTTTTACCCTATTACAGGGGATTGGCAGAAAACATTATAAAGATCGGGAAGAGGATGAACTTCTCTGGTTCAAGGAACATAAGATCTATCCTCAGAAAGGACAAGACCAAAATACCGGAAAATGAAAAAGAAGTTGTTTATGAAGTTAAATGCAGTTGCTCCGCATCATACATTGGTGAAACAGGAAACACATTGAACCATAGGTTCAAAGAACATATTACCAATGTCAGTCGTTAGTATTTTAAAGAGTACTCAGACGGGTTCTGGAAGCTACTGTCGTTGCCTCGTTCATCATTTTGTGTTACGTCACTGTCCCGGTCGGTCGGTTTGGATGCTCGCTCTCTGCAGGATTGGATGGGCAGGCGACGGACGCTGGACGGGTACAAGGTAGTACCTGATAGCTGATGTTGCCAGCCCGGACGGTCTAGCGGATGAGCTTGCTAATCCGTTGACTGGCTGGGCAGTCGACAAACTGATATTTTATTTTATTTTCCCACCGAAGACGGGCGCAAGGTACGCGCCCGAAAGCTCTGGAGAATTTTACCTTTTTTGGAATAAAAAAAGTTTAAACGGGGAAAAATCCGTGTTATCGATGATCGCATATGTGCACAACACCCCGTAAAAGAAGATTTTTCAATGTCAGTCGTTACAACAATGCTAAAGCAAGACTGGATGGGACTGTACATAGGCAAAGGGGTCGCCCACAGACATTGGACCCCAATAAAATAATGGAAGTCGCAATTAAATCTTCAGCAATAGTGGAACACGCAACCCAATGCCAAAGTCCACTAGTACCGAGTATTATTTGCCATGTGAATAGTTTTGACGTAAGAAAAATCAAGGAAGCGATATATATAAAACACAAGATTACAATTAACAAGGACAACGTTATTGATATTAGTGATATATGGACACCAATTATACGGGTACTTGTGAAATATCAAGACCTAGACGAACAGCAGATGTTCGACGGGTTTATACTTGATTTAACCCCTATTGATTATGTTGAAAATGCTCAATCTATGAACGGGCGCGTTAGTTCTCATGGCTCTATTGTACTTACGGAATGTTGTCAACCCGTTTTTCACCAAAAAGAAAAAGAAAAACCTTTAACGGTGCGTAGCTTTCGGAAACAACTTTTCCCGTCGTCATTTGAAAGGAAATTCAAATACCCACTCCGATAGATATTTGAATTTCCTTTCAAATCACCCGAGATCAGTTATGAAAGGAGTGGTGAGATCACTGGTGGACAGAGCGATCAACATTTGCGATGCAGAATATTTGGATGAGGAGCTCTCCCACATTACCAAAACTTTGAAGAACAATGGATTTCCTACAGATCTCATTCGTTCTACAGTTCGGGAAAGGCGAAGTCAAAGAACTACCGGAAATAGAGAAACCAGAAGTACTGTTACTCTCACTATACCATACCTCAGAGGACTAGACGAGAAGCTACTCAGATTGGGAAAAGATATGGACTTCAGAATACATTTCAAGAGCGCACCAAACATGGGAGCCATACTCAGAAAGGACAAAACTGTTATTCCTAAACTGAAGGACAAACCTGGAGTGGTTTATGCAGTAAAATGTGGATGCGGCGCAACCTACATTGGAGAAACAGGCAATTCCATTAAACATCGTTTCGCCGAACACATGAAGTGCCTCCAACGTTACCTGAATGCTAAGGGTAGGGCAGAAGGTCAACTGCAGAGGCATAGGGGAAGACCACAGAGTTTGGAACCTTCAGCTGTCATGGCCCAATGCATAAAGGCTTCAGCGGTAGCAGAACATGCAGCCACCTGTTCAAGTGAGCTGAACCCTGAGGTCCTTTGCTTGGATAAACATTACAAGACCAGAAAGATCAAAGAAGCCCTTTACATTCGCTCCAACACAACGATAAACAGGGATAACGGTTTGGAAGTGGACGAGGCATGGAACGCTTTGGTTCTATCTTTGAACTGTTGTTCCCTGGATCGGTCATAAAAATACCGGATGGCCTGTCTGGACCTTGCAAAACAAGAAGCTAATTGACCTTTGTTTGCACACTTTGGTTTTTCGTCTCTATTTACCTTGTGCCTTTCTCCTATTGGCCAATTTTGACGAAAACATGCCTTACTAATCCGTTTTGTGCCTTACCACATAACATTATTGCCATTTCGATTGCGCTGACGACGGGAAAAGTTGTTCCCGAAAGCTACGCACCATTAAAGGTTTTTCTTTTTCTCTTTGGTGAAAAACGGGTTGACAACATTCCGTAAGTACAATAGAGCCTTGATTTAAACCCATTATAATTCTAGTTTAAGACCAGTTCTCCATAGATATGCATCATACCAGAAGTTTCATTGTTTATCCGCTTCAAGACGGGACACGGTGGATCCCGAAAGCTACGGATTTCTATATGTCAATAAAATTCATTCCAACGGTGATCTTCGTACCATCATATATATACATATATACTTATGAAAAAATATGAAAAGATACGGTATCCTTGTTCAACGAGCTTTAATAGGCGAAGCTTTCGGAACGTACGTGTTCTGTTCCGTACGTTCCGAAAGCTTCGCCTATTAAAGCTCGTTGAACAAGGATACCGTATCTTTTCATATTTTCTCATAAGTACGAGACACCTTGTTACTAATTCCTCTTGCTTCAATATATTTATATTTTATAATACGAGACACCTTGTTACTAATTCCTCTTGCTTCAATATATATATATATATATATATATATATATATATGGATCACTATCAGAAGCCCGAAAATCAGAATGCTCAACGGTGAAAGTCCTGAACGTTGAAAATCCAGAAATTTAAAAAACCTGACGGACATGAATCCTGAATTGTGAGAAATCGAATTCCAGCAACGAGATGGCGCTCTTTCGTTTTCTTTTCCGCCTTCCTTTCTTCGGTTTGTATAATAATTTCGTCTATAGTAATGACTACTTTCGTTACTATGGACTGCTAGATTTTACCACTCACCTTTATAACGCTGAAGACGAAAACAGAAGTTTTCGAAAGCTCCGTTAACAAAATAATAGATTTCCGTCACAGGTGATTGCCGTGTTTGCTTACGAAGATGAGATCCTACCCCGTGTGCAAAAACCTAATGTTTGATATATTAGCACATTAATGTTGCAGCTTGTTATGAAGTCAACAGATGACTATGACGAAGTGAAAAATAATCAGCACAGTTAATAGGCGACAAACACTCACATGAATTCACACGCAAAAAGAAACGTTCGACATGTGACGAATAATGGCGCAGCTACAGGCGTTAATGATTGAAATTTCAACTAGCAGAAATCACAACGATCAACGCCTATCCTACAAATTGAATGCAGATAAAAAGGTTAAGTCGCCTTAGCAATTGAACATGCCCCAATTGTCATTGGCAGCTACAATCCATTCCAACGAAAATTGTCGGTCGTAGAAAGCTGAAAGGACCGTTTCGTTCCAAAGCGCAAAGCCGAGCCGCAAACGGAGAAACAGCAGAAATAGACACGTGCGCGTGTACTTGAATTCCGAATACAGTAATGAAAAATACCTGCAATCTTTTCCACTTGCTCCTTTCCACCTTTCTCTGCATCGCTTCGCGAAGTTCTATCTGCTGTCTCTCGCGTTCAATTCTTTCCGTTTCCCGTCTGTCCCTTTCCGCCTCTTCCAACATTTTGCGTCGCTTTTCTTGAATTTGCTCGTCGATCGCCTTCTGCAATTATTAAAAAATCGTTTCGGGCGCAATTTGCAATCCGCAAACACAGTTTCCACTGTTTACCATTTGTTGAATCGTTCTTGCGCGCTGCTCTTCCAGATCGCACTCATTTTTCGGCGCCGTCACCATCGCTCGTCGTTTGTGTCTGAAAGAGCAAAAGCGGTTCGCTTAACCGAGCGGCGAACGAATAGAGCAAATTGTTTACATTCCAAAGTCGTCCGACATCCCTGGATAACTTTTGCTGATCGCCTGCTCGTGCATTGTCAACAGTGAACAATCAACGCCGTCACCACTGCACAATGACCGTACATCGCACCCGCTTGGACTGTTTGACGATGCTTGTGGCAATTGTTGTCCAAACACCATCGGTGACACGTAAGCAGTTGCCGGTGGCGCCATACCGTTTACTCTATCCATTTCGATATTTATAGGTGACCAGCCTTGATAAGCACCACCATGCGTACACGGACCAGCCGTACCAATGGATAATGTCCGACAGGGCGTACTGCTCGAGCAAGGAATTGCACAATTTAATGGAACAGCATTAGTCGGCATCAGGCGAGTTTGGCCAGCGGTACAATGATAATAAGCATATGGGGAAGGATCCGCCTAAAATGTGGAATAATTGGTTAAATTTTTTGTAAGGATATGCTAAGCAAAAGGAATTCACTGATCGATTGACCGCCGTCGGATATACGGAATCTGGAACGGTGGCGAATTGTGTCGTTTGTCCTTGCGGTACAAGACCATCGATCCGCGGACGAGGAGGAGGACAAGCAAATTGTGCCTGCGGGAAACCATTGCAAGTAGGAGCGGCAGCGACTGCAGGTTGATTGGGAAGGTAAAATTGGCCAGACTCTTGGTAGAAGGCGGTACAAGGAAGCGGACACAATTTGACCGAATCACCGGGATAAGAACTGTATGGCAAAGCATCGACACGCTTTTGCATCATAACAGCGGATGATCCATTAAAGTTGTCAAAACCATCTACAATACTCCTAACTGCCCCATGGCTTAAGTTGGCTGCTTGGCAATTCTGCAAAAGGGCAGCGAAACTTTACATTGCATCCAAATGAAACAAGATAGCGAATATTTCTACTGGGAGCATTTCTTTAACACGCTACACTTAAATTTAGAAATGGAAGCTAAGTGCTGACACTGACACATAATGATCCAACGGAAAGCTGCTACGATTCCCCACGCAAAATGAGGACTCTACAAATGTATGAAAAAGATGAAATGATACGGTATCCTTGTTCAATAGGCGAAGCTGTCGGAACATGAACCATTGTCAGCGCAAACCGTTCTTCTGAATTGCGCTGTCGTCGGAACACGTACGTTCCGAAAGCTTCGCCGATTAAAGTAGATTGAACAAGGATACCGTATCATTTCATCTTTTTCATAATTATGAAACGCCATGTCACTAATATCCCTTGCTTCAAGACTGCAGATAATCGCCATTCGCGTCTCCCCAGCAGCAAGTCGACTATGTTGCAATTTGGATCAAAAAAATTTTTTTTTTAAATGAACCAAAACGGAAGTCCAACAAAACGCCGAAAAGCAGCAGTAGAAGTCGTAGGATGGCATAATGGAAATTGCACATTGACAATTCCCCATTGCTGTTGCAAACATCCCAACTGCCCTTAATCTTCCCTTCTATAGCCTAACTTCTAGCAAAATTATTAAACCAAATTATTGAGAATCAAACGAATGAATGAATCGTCTATTCATAGTAGCTAAACAAGAATTACGTCGACGTGCGTTAAAGGTGAAGCGTTGCAAAGATTTAAACCTTTGTTTTCCCTTTGCCGACAGATTGTTGGACGCAATCAGTAATTGCGCAGACAAACTACGGAAGGCAACAACGGTTGAGAGCAATCGTCTCCTAAGGAACGGAGGAGCAGAAAAGGAATGCCCACTTCACAGGATGCCATTACGCAACTGGAAGGCGCTTTACGCCGGTGAGCCGCTTTTGGCGAAAACTTGCCATTACGGTAAAAGTTTCTGCTGAGTCCACTGCGCTCCACTTCTTAACGACACTTTTCACGTATTCCAATTAGCCGCTGCAATTGAGACAACTTTGCTTAGATCGGGCGGGACAATTTTCACGGACGATTTGCATACAAAGCCCAATAGGCAGCGCATTCTTCAAAACAGGAGAGCCCTACTTAACTTGAGCCTTAAAGGCTAACTTAAACTCGATTCCAACGCTTTCTTAAACAACCGGTAGAACAGGAAAGTGGCGTACGGCAAAAACGCGAATTCCGACTTCACTTCTCCGCGCCAACGGTAAAGCGGAGACGAACGTTTTCGCTACTTCGATTCGGTCGAAGGTTGGCTACTGTAAACTTGGGATCCAATTGCGATGCAGGGACGATTCCCCAAACGATGGGCTGCGCTACCAACACGGTTGGCGCGCGATTTGCCACGTTGGACAAAACCGAAATTTGAATACCAACACGCACCCGGAAAGTCCCAAAATCCAAAGCGTAAACGCGCTGCAATTGGGAAGGACGGAAGAGGGGAGCACGCTGACATTTATCGATTTCAATGACACATACATCTTGCAAAGATTCGTCATTAAAACACGTAGGCAACAGTCGAGGTTGGCCAAATCGCCCATTAGTCATAATGAATACGTTTCACTGGCAAATCACGGCTTCGTTATGCGTAATTTTTATTGTCAAAACAACCAGCACGCCATTTGCCATACGTACAATCGGTAACTGAAGTTGTAAGACATTTACCCCCTTTAGTACTACAATACGACCATTCAGTAGAAAGAAAACTATACCGTACGTTATTGCTCCTCTTTGTATTTTATATAAATACGCAAAGCAAATAGTGAGCAACGCGGTTATTAGTAATCGCACAGCTTTTATAAAGGTGATCCACCAATCGACAACTTATCGCAGTCTAAGGAACATCCCATTTTCAAACTGGACACACCAACGGGCAACAACGGGTCCAAAGGCGACTTTTCCCTCCTTTACGAAAACGAAAAAAAAACAAGTGAAGCTGTTGCCGAGTAATTGAAGAAACCGTACAACGACTTGGGCTGAAATTGCAGTTGGCCGTTCCTGTTTGTCCAAAAATCAAGTTCGCTTCGTCAATCAACAAATCAAACGTCAACTGCCGTGCAAAATGCAAAAGCAACGTAGCGAAATTAATCGGAGTAACTTTTTAAGGGGAGAAGTTTGCGCCAATAACCGGAGCTACTTGTCGGCTGAAAAGAAAGTGGCAGCATTGCTTTGCACCCGGAGAGTCCCAAAAGCCAAGGCGTAAGCGCGCCGCAACTGGGAAGGGCAAAGCAAGGAACTACGTTGACATTTATCGATTCCAATGGCATATATATATATATATATATATTGCAAAGCATCGTCACCAACTGTCGACGTTGGCCAAATCGTCTATTAGTCACAATACTTAGTTATTCGAACAAAGCTAACTTCGCACTGAAGAGACAGTAGTTCTCATTAGGACGCTTCTTGCCAAGGAAACGGTCGCTCCGTACTAGTTATGATGATTTCCAATTCATCGAATTAATGAAGATTCAAAGCGTCCAAACATCTGTTCCCCTTTTCACGAAAATGATCAATTAAAAAAGGACAATAGACGAGGAAACGAAAAACCAGCAGTCATCAATCGACAGCAACTTGGTGACCTTTTGATAATGTCATCAATGGGTGACCTGAATAGGTTGCACGCAGTCACTGCTCCGCTTGTCCACTCACTACACCTTATCAAATGCTCATTTCTCCAACATACGTCCGCAACGACCGTTTGTACGATACGAATTCCGTCGGGGCAGATTACGCACGAATTAAACATCAAGGAAAGCCGAAAAAGGTACTATGGCATTTCTCACTTCCTTTCCTCTTTCTCATTCTTTCCTTCGTGCAGTACCGAGCTTTCGCCCTTCTGTACTGCACGAATTCACACGGACCACGAACAAACGTCGGCGCAAAGCCTAATTAGTCAATTCCATTTTCCCACCACCTTTTCTGCATTAATTATTTACTTAACAATTAGAAAAAGTTTTGAAAGCTTCTTTGTTATTCCGCAGCTTTGGGACACCTTTCTTTCAATTCCTACGCGACGATGAATACCCTACTTCGCATGCCGTCTCAAAAGTTAACAAACAATCGGAATAGTAAAAGTTTCAATAATTAATGCAAATGACGTATGCACGCAGCGCTACGAAGCTCCCGTATTCCTAGCAATTATGAAATTGTCGCCATGAACCCCCCACTCGAGCTCCGGCTGGGCAATCCCAACATTACGTCAATAATGGCCATTAAGAGCGTTAATGCTCGTAAGCGGTTGACTGCAAAAGAATTGACAATCATCGCCGCAAGCGAACGCACCCAAAACGGAGGACGTTAACTGCGATGACTCGTTGGCAAAGTTTCCAATGGAAACTTGCTCAAGCAATTGAAGGAATTCACGGAATGCTGACGGACAAAACTGTTGGAAAATAATAGCAAAGCGGTCGCTGATGGTCCCTTAGGCATACGACGACTATTGGCCGACCAAAGTGCATTTGCTGACGCGAACGCGTCATTCCCAAAGAGTCGCGCAATGTCTAACGCGAGACAAGCGAACAATTGCAATCGACAACTTGTAGGCAAATGAACGGCGCGAATAAACAACGGCTTGGGCGAACGAATGACCACTTGAATGGGTCTTTATTTCCGCTTCGCACATTCAGCAGCGTCGGTGAACGGTTGGCAAACTGCTTGAATGAGCGCTCGAAGAAAGCGAACGAAAAAGATGAAACTTTTCGACCGCTTCATTCTTTTGCCCTACGCGTCACTTCGTTGCTTCGTGGGCTTAATGGGCAAACTTGAATGAATGTCCCAATGTTTTGCCTTAATATAACGGAGGGAATTGGGCACGAACGCCTTTGCGGCAACGAGTAATCGTCGACGGCGCGCGCGCACTTTGCTGAGCATCGCCATTAATACTTTTACCAGTTTCCCTTCAACTTATCGCAAAACTCGCGCCAAAGTCTCCTGTGTACACACGAATGCGATTCGACGCGAGAAATAGTTGTATCCAGTTTGCATGCAATGTAATCTGCACGTCGTGTCGCCGAACACACAACCGCGCAGTTCGCGGCTTTGCTACGCAAACGAAACTTCCAAGCTCGATTCCCCTTTTGCAGACGCACTTCGAAACGTCGTTCACGTCGGACGGCGAAGCGGCAAAGGGAAATTTCCAACAACGGATATTAACGTTTGCTCGCCTTGGCCGCCCAACGGCGAAGGGCGCAAACCGAACGCGAAATGTTACAATGCGCCTAAGATCATCCCATCGACGCCTAAAGTGTCAGGATGCCGTCACCCGTCCACAGGGGCGCAAACGGTTTCGCGGAAAAGAGTGAAACTTTGCTTTGCGCCACAACGACCCGTGTCGGTACTATACGTCGCCTACATTTCGCAATACATCGGTTTGGTTACATTCTACTTCCTCAGGCGGCCAACAAATGAATGACCAATAACTATGCCCTGAATGAACTGCAAAGAATGGCCGAGTAATCATTTACGAGTCCCCATTGAAGATGTCATTGTAGGGTGCTGCTAACAGCGGTGGTCGGCTTTCCGCCGCCGCTGCAGACCACCACTATGGTCGACTTGCGTCTGCTTGGGGATGCGGCAAAACCAGTTGGAGCGTATGCAATCTTGCTATGCCGTCAAGTGGCGACCGGCCACTTACCACTCATCTGGAATGCGCGCGCTTCGCAGATGACGCATCTGCTCTCGATGGGGTCGTCTCCGCGATTGTAGCGACCTCTCGGCCCTTATGTAGCCCAAATGGGACAAAGGGACAAACAGGGCAGAACGCCAACTTGATCCAGAAGACCCCGGACCGCCCGAGGCATCGGCACCACTCCACGCCTCAATGCACAATGGGTCCTGCGAGCGGTTGCCAAAGTGATCTTCAAGAAGCCAACTTTCGCCGGAACGCGAAGGTTGATTGCCCATGAGGCGCCTAATGGCCCGTATGGTTTCATTCCCGCGTGCGCGACGCCATTGTGTCCGCTCGAAGAGCAACCTTTGCACGAGCCAAAAAAGGCCGAGCCGAAGTGCTCCAAAAAAAGGCGCCCACTGCATTTAAAGAATTGGGTGCACTCATTGACCTTACCGGTCGGCTGTTGCTCCTTTGTGCACCCGGGGGTCGAAGGGGTCCGCCGAAAGGGGTTGCAAGAGGAATTGAACGGAAATTTCAAATCTCTCGGCTGGACCGGTTCGTGCAGGCCACCTTTCAAGTATTTGCTAAAGGGATGGGAAGAGTTTAACAGCGTTACAAGAGTAACGTCGTTTCTAACTTCCCCCCCTCTCTCTCTCTGTCTGTATGTAACTCCGATGGGGAACGCGAGGACAATTCGTCTCCCAGTCTTTTTAATGCCCATTGCAGAGGTGCATTTTCGAGCGGCAAATGTTAGAAACATCGACAACGATCACTGTTCAATCGACGACAAACAGCCAAACGGACAACCGTTAAGAATTCGCGTAAACAGCGAACTGTAGAGATGCTCAGAAAGAGATAACCGTTGTCAAGGCCGGCAACGTCCTACGAAAATGTCTTAATGAACTCGGAAAGCGTGACCTCGGCTGCAACTGCACAAAAGAGGCAATTTGTAGCGATTCGCTCTAACTTAAGCTTAAAGCAGCGACCACAGGCAGGAAGTAGGGAGGGTAACACGCAACTTACGTTTGCCGAGACCTGCGAAGTGCACTTGCTCGATTGGTCCATCGTGGTCAGCGGAGACTTTAGCGGAGCCCCGGCGCCCGGTTTTCCGAACGGATACCATTCTTGCAGTTCGGCTTCAACGGAAAACGAGCAACTCCAACGACGGGTCAAAAGGCAACGGTAAAAGGAGATACCGTACCTTTTTCCTGGGCCCACTGGCGACGCTTTCGCTCGACCAGCGATTCGCTGCGCGAAAAGTCGCCAAGATCAGCCATCGTGGGCGGTCGCGAAAAACTTCACCCTACAAATTCGGCTAAGCGGCAACGGTTCAACCGTACGCGACGTTGCGCGCGCCTCGCAGGCATTGCTCTGAATACTTACTGTAGTACGCAGGTTACAATGAAATAAAACAAAGGGCGATCGGCCAGCGGGGAGCCAACGAAAGTTGGAACAGGTTGGGCAAGCAAATTTGGCGTGCAATCGCAATTGGCGACCAACGCGCGCTGCCCCAACGAAGTGACGTTTGGCGAAAATTGACGGCCGAAACGCCGGTCGTAACTTCAAAGCATAAATGCCCAGTCGTGGAAAAAAGAGGCGAAGCGGGCGAAAAAGAAGAACCGGACGAACGGCGCGCCAACGTTTGATCAGCGCGGCAAAACCTGTCGCCGCGCGCGCTAAATGGGCGGCAAAAAGGTGCCCATCGCCGCACGACGACAGCGCGAAGACGTTCGCCAATTCGACGGCTATTTTCACGCCGTCCCATTGTTAAGGGCCGCCAAACGACCATCGCTCGCCCGCAAGTTGGCCGATGGAGACCGCAACGCCTCTTCAGGATCGAACCGGTCGACAGGGAAACGTTGGGCGCCGACGACGCCGCGCAGCCAACGCGCCTGCACGTCCCTTTCACTTTCAGACGACAACAAGGCGGCAACGTAGACCCCGTTGAAAATGCGACGTATTTTCCAAAAGGGCGGAAACTTTTCGTGGGATGAAAGGTTGGGTGCATCGACGAACTTTCGCAATTCAATCAACGTTCCGCAACGCGTATATTAAAGGTAGCGCAAAAATAGATTAAGCCCAACGCGTAGACTGATGCATAGGTAGATAGAAGAATGCGTGCGAATGCACGACGTCTCGGCGGAGCAGCTAGCGACGCCGCAGAGTTGACCAATGGCCAGAAGTGTAGCTGTACCTCAGGGAACCCTGCAACGACTGAGGCACTCGAAAAAAATGCTGAAAGCGCACGGATCGCGAAGCTCCGTGCAGTTTCTCAAAAAAGTAGTCCGCGTGCGCGTTCGACGTGTAAACCGCCGGGGCTACTTTGTTCAACCGCGCTTGACGCGGGAACACTGATGAACATTTTACTTACGTTGGTCAAAACGCATTATATTTCAAGCTCACTTTTGAATTAGAAAAGCCTACAGGGATCGGACCTACGCCCGTACTCCCGACCGAACGTACAAGCGCTTGCGCATTGCGGAGCCGTGGACAGCCTTTCCAGGCGAAGCGCCTTTGGCAGCTTCTTTCTACCTTTAAATATTTTATTATACGGTAAGCAACAGTTCAAGCGCACTTTAAAGTTGAGTCGCGTGCGCCCTTGCACTGGTAGTTCGTCTGACGACTTTCGAAGGAATCTCGGCGCTTAATGGTCAATAAAAGCTTGAGCGGCTCACCAAGGTAAGTTTTGTCTTGTACTTCGTCGAACGCCGGAAGCGTCAAGGGCCAAACCAAGGACGCTCCCAAGGGAAGAAGTGCCTTTGCAGCGAAACAAGCGAACTGCTGCAGGCGTCGGCAAAATGCGCACCTGCGATCCCCCCCTCCGAGGAGCAGGTCCGAAGCGCACTTCTTGTCCGCTTTGGACTTACTGTTCGAAGCGGAGATCCCAAGCGCGCATTCTTCCCAGGAGTCCATCTTTCAGAACGTATTTCTTAATGTTGAATTATGCACACGTCGGTAGCAGCTAGTTTGTTTCTTTGCGAGGGCACTCGTCCTTTGGGAACGTCCTGCCCTTTGGCTGCTAATGCTTTGCTCAATTTTTGCGCCACAACGCGTGGCTCGTCATTAAGATTTAGAGGCGCAATGTAAGCGTTGCCTTCATAGCTGCGGATGCACGCGAGGTGACGTGGCGAGGCATTTTCTTTCTTCGCCTACAAAGGATTTCATATTCCTTGCCGACGGTTCGGCAAACGACTGCCGAACAGCCGCTCGCCGGTTAGTACTCGGCGCGCGGCGCTCCCTCGCAGCAGTACGCGCCTTTCATCTCCTCGTTCGCCGAACGCTCCACCTTCCAGACGTCAGCGGCAGCCGGCGGAAGCGCGTTGAAAGGTTTGCGGGCCTCCGCCTTTCGCCTAGCGTCCTTTGCCTCCAAATCTGCGTGTTCGCTTTTCGTCAACTTACGTTGCTGTTTCTTTGCTGATTATTCCCCTGGCCAGTTGGCAAGGCGAAATTGGCACCCCCAGTTGGGTCGCTAGCGAAATTCGCGCGGCTCGCTTTCCCAAGTTGGCCGCCCGGACGTCTCCCTCTGCCTTTTCGAAGGCAGCTTATATTGTCTTCCTTACGGTAGGCCATTCTCACGTTCGCTATTGGTTCGCCGGTTTAATGCTTTTCGTCCAACTAAATTCGCAACGATGTCCCGGGAAGCCGCATTTGCCCAATTCCCTGTATGGCTAATTTGATAAGACGGGGCAAATTGTCAGTTGGAATTCGGCGTCCATCGTTGGCCAATCGTTCAACGACCGGCTTTGATGGGTCCTCTCTTGTTGAACTTCTGTGCACCAGGGGACGTTGGGTAGCGCAATCGTTAGTAATATTTTTAACGAAGCACCGTTGATGCGTCGGCTTGAACATTAGTGTGAAGCGTTCGCTTTCAGCCGTCGTCGTCGTCGGATGAGTCAACGGCGCTGCTCGGTATGACAGCTTTCCGTGAACAATGTGGGCGTTCGGCGTTGCCCGCGCTCTGTACGACTTCCACTCGTCAACACCGGGCGATTTGCAGTTCAATTCGGACGAAGTTGTTTTGATAAAGGGCAGAGTCAATAAGGATTGGTAAGGCTATTTGCATTTTTTCAAATTGGAATGTTCAAGATTTTCAGGTTTCAAGGAGAATCGCTGGACGGTGGTCGTCGAGGCATCTTCCCGGTCAATTACGTGTTCGAAGTGAAGTTGCCAAAGTTAACCTGCAACGACAGTCTCCTTATTGCCATTGCCAACTTTGAGGCGCAGACGCCCGCCGACCTGTCCATCCGTGTTGGTTAGTTCGCGCGAACATTACACATTTTGTTGTTCCGTAAGTTTTTTTTACTTTCCTTAAGGCGATGTGATCGTTGGAAAAACACGCATAGACAATAACTGGTGGAGAGGGGAATTGTCCAATAAGCGGGGCTTGTTTCCGGCATGCCATGTACAGCCGTTGACCGTTGCAAAGGGGCATGCGGAAACTCCATTCCAAGCGATCGTAAAGAATTCCCTGAAAGCCCAACTGCCCGACGAGATCGACCTCAACGAGGGTGAAGTCGTCGTTGTTGAACAATTGTTGGACGATTCGTGGTGCCGAGGATCGGCTGCGAATCGTCGCGGCATTTTTCCATTGGCATTCGTCGAACGAATACAACAGCCCCCCATTGTTGCCGACGCCCAACCAAAGGCGCACGGTATTACTAAGTACAAATTTGCAGCCAAATGCAGCGGGGAGCTAAGCTTCGACGCCGGTCAAAAGGTAACGCTGGTCGGCCACGTGGACGATGAATGGACGCTCTGTAAGATAGGCGACAAAGCTGGCATAGCGCCAACTAGTTACATTAGCATAACGGTCGATTGTCCCAAATTGACGAAGAGCGAATTGCAAAGTGCCATCGCAACGGTATCCGGAGAAGGGCCGTATTCGCAGGGTTCATGTTCGGTCGACTTGGAAGATGCCGCCGTTGCGGTTCAGAGTTGCGTTGGCCAAATTATGAGGGTCGCCTACGATTTCTGCAGCGCAACCGTCGGCGACCTAATAGCGCTCACCGACGACTACGTTCGAGTGACGAAGATCCTAAATGACCATTGGGTTGAGGCGGTCAATTTGAAGAATCAGCGAAGCGGCATAATACCAATTTCGTATTTGGCGCCATTGGTCAACAGGGACAATCCGGAGCCGACGGTACATTGGAGACACTGTTCGGATAACGGACAGCTGGATAGGGCGATCGCTCGGACGATGCTTTCGTTGGAGATCGACTCGAAAAGCGCCAGATACAGTAATCACTTGGACTCGCATCTTTCAAGTCCAACTTGTCAGAGCAGTATCCCATACTGGGCTCCGACATGCCGGTCGACCGACTCCTTGACGTCCAAAGCGATACCTCCGCCGAGACCGAAAACTCTGCCCTCCGTAGCGGACGCACCGAATCCCGTTCGCTTGTCAACCCAGTCGGCTTCGAATGACAACACGCTGATGAAGGCTGTTGACGAACTGCTTCATTCGGAAAGGGAATACCTTAGCGAGATAACAGCATTGAGGAACGTATGCGACGCCCACAAGGAAGAGTTGGATTTGTTTCAGCTTACCCTTCGCCTTGGAACAATAGTCGACCTGTCGTCGAAGCTCGTTCGCAAGATGGAGCAAAGCCAAAGTGAGAGTAACGGCATGTGCGTGCAACTTTAGAACTTGCTCATTCGAAGGTAGCGCCACTTTGGCGCACTTTGGTCAAACTTTCTACGACATGTCGTGTCAGCTGGCATCGGCCTACGTAGCCTACTGTAATGCTCAAGAAGAATCTCTGCCGCGGCTTCTGCAGGCAACTTTGAATAAGAAGTCACATTGGCAAATCGCCCAAATGGGTAACGCTTTTAGGCGTCGGCCGACGGTGGCAGAGCGGCGGCCGTTGAAGCATTGATGCGCGACCTGCGATCCTCTTGCCAATGCTTCGACTTGAACACGACGCTGGTTCGCCCAATACAGCGCTTCCTGAAGTATCCGCTTTACTTGGTTGGACTGCTGAGGAATGCCGATCCGGCCAGCGAGGCCCATTTGAAGAGCGCCCTTTGCCGACTCAGCTCCGCCTCCAAATTGCTCAACGAGAACAAGCGCCGAAACGACATCGGTTCGCTCGTTCGACCGTTTCCTTGTTCATCTTGGAAAGAGCAACTTTTTCAGTGAAAAAGTATAGGGAAGAATGCGAACGATCGTTCGCTGACCGTTTGTCTAAATTCAACGTTCATTCGATGAGGAAGAAGAGCAGTCGATTGGGTGTTCTCCTCTCGTCAACATTTGGCTTAACGCAGTTGGTTCGTTCACTCTATACACACACACACACACACATATATATATATATATATATATATATATATATATATATATTGTAAGCATTGAATTATCCGTTTTTAGCGAACGAACGAACAATTTGATCATTGCGTCAATTTGTTCAATGAGGACGTTGGCAGAATTAACGCATTTTCTCAGCACGTCCAAGCGACCGTCGGAAGGGCGATGTCCACGTTGAGTGCTCATCGTGCAATGGTGGAAGCGCTTGACGAATCAACGGTCGGTTCGGAGATGTGCCCGCGACGAGCCAATGCGCTGCGCAACTTGTCATCCAGCAGCATCGTTCAAGAGCTTGTACGAATTGAAAGCTTAAGGAAGTGAATCTATATATTACTCATTGAAGACAACCAATGTGCGTTTGCACGTCACGGAAGCAACGTGCAAATTGCAGAGCAGCGCCAGAACATTGGCAAAGCTGATCGACAAGCGCAGGGACAAATTGTTCGATTGGGAGGTGGCGACGAACAAATTTCAAAAGGCCACAAAAAGTGGCGATTACGCAAAACTGACTACGGTGAGTACTGCCACTTTGTTTATGGAAATTTTTGTCCAGTGTCCAATTATCCCTTTGTTAATTGTCGCCGTTGTTGTACAACGGCAATATGCAAATGAACTTACGTTTGTAGTCTTTTAACGGTTGGTCGCTACACAAAGAGATTTCACTTACGCATAACTATTAATAAGTGACATTGCAGCTGTCGGAGCAGATGAAGAATGCCCAGGCTGAGTACGATGCGTTGAATGAACAACTGATTGTCGATCTGGCGTCGTTTCATACGGTGGCGACGAGCGAGCTGGAAACAGCGCGTACCGCATTCGTTCACGATTTGAACCGGTTCACTGCATGGCTGGCGGAGCAGCTGCAGTCGGTGGGCGCCAGGGATCATCAACCGTTATACGGCAACGGCAGTTGTGCATCAAAGCCGATTGAGCATTTGAACAACGAATCGCCGTTGATCTCCTTTGAGGAGGTCAGTTATTGTTATCGCTACGAGAGGACAACAACGTTTCCCGTTAAGGATGGACGATGTCCCGTTAGGACATCAAATCCGCAACCGTCGACCGATCTGCTGATTTCGCCGTGGAACAATGAAGGTGCCTATTTTGCAAGCAAAATTACGGCTTCATCGTCGCAGACTGGTAAGTTGGTTTTCAAATTTGCCAAAACGAGTGACAACGGCTCATTGAAATGTCGACGGCATCGTATATTCCTGTTTTAGCGTTGCCGTGTTCATTGAAAAATTCAGTGCACAACAATAGTTGTTCTCGCTTAATGCAAATGACGTCGTCACAAAGTGAAAGATCCATCTCTCCCCTTTCCACTTGTAATTATCCCACGGCAGCCGCAATGACCGACGGTGGTTGTCAAGCAGAGATGGTCACCACGTCTGTCAGCATTGACGATGACGTGGATGAATTCTGCGTTGTAGCATACGACTTCCAAGCTTCAGGTCCGGATGAATTGTCCGTATTTGAAGACGACATAGTCGTTGTGCACGACAGACGCGACTTAAGAGGCAATGCAGACTGGTGGTTAGTTGAAAGTGAAGTAGGTGACTTTGGCTACGTTCCAGCCACTTACTTGAGACCATATACGATCATGTAACAATGCAGTGGTCGGGTCAAGTGATGCTGCCTTCGCTCTTCAAGCGCGCTCTTTCGTTTCGCCAATTGCCGGTGCTTGCGCATCTTCCTTGCCAATGCAGCTTCTCATCGCTGTGCTTCTTTTACCTTCGGTTCGCTTCGGCCATCTACGAAAATTACCACATTTTATCAGATATTAAATTTTATCAGATATACATTTTTCGGCCAACGCATGTGTTGGTTGCTCGACATTTGCTTTGGACGGCGGTTTTGCTCACTTCCTTATTGATGTCGCTCCACATAAGCCTCCGGCGTAACCGACGTAACGTTCGCTGTTCACCAATGTAGATAATTACAAATTGCAGGTACCACTCATGTCGGATTTCGTTCAATATTGAAGGAACTATTTGCAAGAGTGAAGAGAACGACTTTTGGCAATGAACGCATCCGCAGAAATCGCCTTTCTCTGTAGCATTTGTGCTTTGCCTAACTTTATCGCTGTCTTCAAGGCGCATTTCAAAAAGTATGCATTCGGTCCGTCGCAATTAGAACACCGTAATCCTTCAGTTCGTTCGCTTTCATCGCAGTTGTGAACCTCTGCTTCTGTACATTTCGTTTATGATGTCGATATTGGCTGTGGCTTGCTTGTTGATAATTTTAGGTGCTCGCCGGGAGGCAAAACATGGAATCGTTGTTTCTTGTTTCCGACCGTTTGCTGAAAAAGCGGGAAGCACAAGTTGACCAGCACAAATGAAGCGTGATGAACTAATCGATAATTCCAAACGTGTTCTCAAAGTTCCCTAAATGGCGCAACTTTGTCGACCAAGTCAAGAAGTTGTGTAAAACTCGTTGGCTGAATTTGAAAGTATTGAGCGAGTAGTAATCAATGAAAACAGTCGCGAAAACAATGTCGATCGCGGTGTTTCACCGTTATTGTCACCTTCAGAGAAAGTTCTTTTCCGTAATTTTAAAACTTAAAAGCCCAAAAAGGTGCTAATTCCAAAAGTCCACATTACTAGTTAGCTATTTGTAAAGCATACCATTGAAATGGTCGTGAAAATTGGCAGCTACAGTATCATATGCGCAATGTAAAATCGGATACAATAACAAGCAGCAGCACCAAAGCAATCGGCGCCTAAACAACAACTGAAGAAATTTTAAAATGGCGCACGCCGGTTCCTAATCGTCAATCTATCAAAGTTACGAGCAAAACCGAAATTACTCAACTTTTTTCGTTATCTATTTCAGTACACTTCATGTGGTCACAAAACGGCCTTGAATTTACTCAAAGGCAGAATTGTCAATCAAACTGATATAGTAAAATGTAGCAATTAACGGAAGCTTGCGCAATGAAGTGTCACGGGCGAAAAAGTACTCCGCAGTGAAAGAAAAGGTCTACAGAGAGCGAACAATGGCAATATGAGTTTCGTTTAGGAAAAGTGGGCTTAAGAAACCTTTCCTAAAACGCAATGAAACATAGGAATAGCCAAATGAACTGTAAACAATTTACCTGCGTAACAAGAAAAGTTGGGGAAAAGGCAATGCAACGTTAAGGAGACGGTGGTCGAGGTTTCAATTTTAGCCTTCCGCTCTTAAAAAGACGAACGTTAGAATGACTGGATGGGAAAAGCGGAAAAGCACTTACGTCATCGCAGGACATATTGTACTCTGCGAGAACAGTGCGACAACGGGATACAATACTGCAATGACGAAACTATCTATGAGTGCAATTCAGAATAATTGCGACACTTACATATTTGGCGCGACGATACGCTTATGTATACCGCATAACATAAGACCAACTGTAAATACGACGCTGAAGGAGAATAACTTATTATTCCACAACGATTCGATCAGTCTTCCCTGCAAAGTGACGATCAGTAGCCGTCAGCAAATTTCGAATTAACTCACTTCTGCAGTCAAAGAATCCAACAACCAGTGATAGGCGCTAAAGAGCAAAAGGCAAAGCATCGTAGTCAGCACCCCTTTGAAAGCAAAATGTATGCTCGCGTCGCGTAGAGCGGAACCATAGGGTCATGTTACTTCGGCGCCCCTCCCCCATAGGTGTCGCCTCTCGAAGTTTCGTCGGTGCCATTGGTCACAATGACATCATGCTACGCCATGCTGGTTCATTTCGACGCTACTCTTGACGCATAAGGGCCTTCGTGTAAGGAAAATGTTGGAAGTAGGGCAGCGTTCGCGAGGTTACCGGCGTTGGGCCTTTCAATAGGGAAAGCGTCACACCAAAGTTGGGAGGAAAGCCATAAAACTTGGGAACAAGCGTTGCGACCAGATAGGGTACCCTATATGTTGGAGATGAGTGGCTGGATTGTATACTGTGGCATGAGAAAAACATCGAGCAGCAACCTGAAGGTTGGAGAATGGATTTGTACATGTGAGTATGTGCCAAGAGTAGCAACGAAAGGAACCAGCGAGGCGTGGCATGACGTCATTCCGGCCAATGAAACGCCACCTACGGGCGAACCGACGAAACTTGGAAAAGCGACACCTATGGGGGCGTTGGAGCAACATGGTCCGAACCTTACCTCGCCACCTTTTCGCGTCCGGTTGCATAAAGCTGACAACCTCCATAAGACGACGTTCGAACGCTTTCAGATCTTAAAACCATTTCAGAACTTTAGCGACAGCAGCGAAAGGACAGAAGGGCAAAAAATCACCTTCGCACGCATCCATTGCAACCAATTGTAAATCCGCCAAAGCGAAAGCAATCTTCACCACCACTGTCGACAAAATCGCTCGCGATCGAAACGTCGAAGGACGTGGCAATGCTCAAAAATGAACTGTTTAAAATGCATACTGTACTTTATACTCAAGTATCTGTAAATCAATGCGACACAGAATGAAAAATCTTTCAATGAGCAACACGAAAACGACAAAGGGTTGATTTGAGACCGCAGCTCCAAGGGAAAAATATCGATCCACCGAGGCAGAGTATGAACGGACAGTGAGAGTTCGACCCCAGGCGAACTGTGCTCTGCGATAGAGCAGGCGTTTTGGCACTGCATTTCATGGTACCCTATTCGAAGTCAAAATCCACTCAGTAGGTGATTGGGAATAACTGGATGTTAAATAATCGCCGGCAGTGATTCAACTGACGCTCTTTGGTCACAGAGACGGTGGCGAAAGGTTGAGATGAGCTAACGATGTGCAAAATTCAGATATTGTTTGCCATGCTTGATTACTTAATGTTACTGTACATATTTGAGGACACTTCTTCCGCAAAGGTCGGGTGGTACCGCTGGCAAGTTGTCCATCTCCTGAGACGGTGAATCACCAAAGGGCGCTCCTTAATGTCGGTGAGCATTTCTTTATGACCTGCAGTTCGCCATTCAAGGGTTAATGCGTACGCGAAGGTCTGCGTAATCTTAAGTGAATGTGCATAGTGGTTTCGCAGTTGTAAGTCGCTTTAAACGGGCACTTCGTTCGTGTCCACCGGTTCACCTTGGCTAAATGGACTGCTTTTGTAAGTTCGTGGAAGCGTCGTAGGCAGTTGGCTGATTCACGACGGTTATTCATGAGAAAGCGCACGCTCACAGTTCGCATATTTGCATCCTCGTGACTCAGCCACGTACGGTTTAGCGGAAACGGGCATCCCATTGAAAAGTCGACTGCAGAGTCGCATCCGCAACCGGTTCTTCGTCGCAGACTATCATTTCACAACGTTCATTGTTCCACCTCACTGTACGTCCATTTTGTTTGTTGGTTTTTAATGTGTAGACCGTGGATTCCGGTTGCTATTGCAGCAGAGTGATTGATCGACCGTAGTGGTGAAAAGAATTAGTTTTTTTGTTTGAGATGCTTTGCTTGCCGACGGCGACGACGAGGGAAGAACGCTAGGCGAAGCTAACTTCGCCAGTTTGGCAGGATGATGACCATTTTCAAGACTTGGTTCAGAGGAGGCGGCGAATCTGAGTCGTGCGACATGGTCGACGACTCGGTTCAAATTAGCCGGCCTTACAACACAAGGCACGAATTCCATATAGGTTACAACCAAGTGACCGGAGAATTCAGCGGCGTACCGGACAAATGGCTGAAAATGCTACATTCCCAAATCAGGTTCGCTTCCAAACGTCCGCAACGTCGGATTGCTACTTTCGCTTGCGTGAACATTTAAGCGAGGCTGATCAAAAGAAGAATCCTCGTGCAGTTGTTCACGCGCTCAAATTCTACGCTGCAAGTATAAAGCGCAAAGAACAATCGGCCGCCAAGTATTTGCTTCAAGAGGAAAGTGTCAGTCAGTCGGACGATGAGCTTCTTGGTAAAATGATCAGTCTGCGCTCGGCGAAACATCGATAGTGTTTGCAATTCGCGTTCTTTGAATATTAGATTCAGAAATTGACGAAAACGTTTCGCGGTCAATTGAAGCTCAGTCCGAGCTGCGTTCGCCCGAAGTGGTTCCGCAACGGGTCAGCGTGGAAAAGGAGCGCAGGAAAACGCCGCCGCCGCTTCCGCCTAAACCGCAGCACCTCTTTACACTTGCCCAACAGCATCGTCTTGCCAAAAGTCTTCAGCCTGTAGCTGCCCCAACTGAGCAAACGTCCGAAAATAAAGTCGAGCAAGCCGCTGCTTCGCCTACCAAAGAGGAGGTGAAACCAAGGCGACTGTCCAAGCCGGTCCTAACATTGCGCGACAGCGAAATTCTGGAGGAATTGAGTAAGTCGTTTTTGGTTTGTCGAATCGCATGCTTCTTGCCGTTGTTGTATAACTATTGATGCGTAGGTTCGAACAATTGGAAAAGCCCTTTTCTTCTTTAGGGACGATCGTGTCGAACACAAATCCGACCGACAAGTACGAATTGCTTTCAAAAATCGGCAGTGGGTTTGTTTTGAATTATTGTTATTATTATTGCGCAATGCGCCTGTATGGCTCCGTAATATTGATTTAGAGCAAGCGGCAAAGTATTCCTTGCAAAGATGCTGTCCACCGATCAAACTGTGGCCATAAAGTGTATGGACTTCAAGGTGCAACCAAAGAAGGAAATGCTCCTTACGGAGATAAAAGTGATGAAACAGTATCGGCATGCAAATTTGGTCAACTACTTGGAGGTGAGCGAAGGCGCGTAACGGTGAATATTAACGTTGATTTTTGTTGAAAGAGCTTTCTGGTTGGCAATGACGATTTGTGGGTTGTAATGGAGTATTTGGAAGGTGGATGTTTAACGGAAGTCGTTACGGAAACTATACTGGACGAAAGGCAAATTGCGTGCGTACTCGTTGAATGCTTGAAAGCTTTGGACTTTCTTCACAGGTAAAAGAAGAAAGTTTTTTTCTTAAAAATTCCAACTTTTTGACATTTTTTAAGTCATTCAATCATACATCGCGATATTAAAAGTGACAATGTTTTGCTCGGTTTGGACGGTTCGGTAAAGTTGACGGATTTTGGTTTTTGCGCCCAATTAAATCCCGAAAGAAGCAAACGTTGTACAATGGTTGGAACACCATATTGGATGGCACCGGAAGTTGTCAATCGAAAACAGTACAATTATAAAGTGGACATATGGTCATTAGGTATAATGGCGTTGGAAATGTTGGACGGAGAACCACCATACCTCAACGAGGCACCTTTAAAAGCGCTCTATTTGATAGCGCAAAATGGCAAACCGGTAATTAAACAGCAGCAGACATTGTCGTCTTTGTTTTCCAATTTTCTTGACCGGTGCTTATGCGTTGACGTGGACGAAAGAGCGACGGCTGCCGAACTTCTTCAACATCCATTTTTGGAATCCGCTGCACCATTGTCTCGTCTCATACCATATATAAAGGCTGTGAAACAATTGAAGCTCAAACGACAAGATCAGGTAAACACCACTCCCACAACGAATGTTCAATCGCCTACCGTCGATCAAACTGTCTGAACATCTGTCCCAACTTATTACTATTTGAAATATAACTACGGCAGCTATTTTCTCGTTATTATTATTATTTCCAGTATTAAAAAAGTTTAATTGTAACATCAACGGGGCAGCAGTCTATGCGATGTCGTAAATGGAACAACTGTTTCTCCACTTCCTCGAAACGCCAATGGTGAACCGGTAACATAATAGCAAATGATCTACTAATTTGCATAAAAATTCTACATAGCGATAATTGGGCAAACAGAGTCGGTCTGTCATCCTTAGCAACAAAGTATGATGCAATAGAGAACAAAGCGAGCATTGGCGAAACATAAGCGAACGAACATGTTTTCATACCTAAAATTCGTCTTCGTCAAGCATACATCGTCTATGAAGTAGTGTTTCGTAATAAGAAGAAAAGCAGTGGACGTGAATAGATGGATGGATCAGGAATGTCAACAAAGGCGGCGAGCAACAGACAAACCGGTGGCGCTCCCTAATACACACCATATGTGATTGTTAAGTTGTGCAAACATTCTTCCATTGGCCATTTATGCTTTCAAATGGTCCGATGCCGCGGTGGCCACCGGCGTATTGGCGAAGTGAAAAAGAAGAAAAAAGGACAATATTGCAGAGAAATAAATTGTCCGCACAACGATAACAAGGCGGTGACCAAAAATTACCCATCGTCGATGCACCATTGGACTTTGTAATGGCTCTTTTTTACATGAAAGAAAATAAACTAGACAAAGGTTGACAAATTTGGATTGTTTTGTCTATCCATTGCGGGTCCAACAAATGTCTTATTAGGTGCACCATATTGTCCTATAAATGATAGCAATGATGTATTAAGCAAAAGTGACATTGCAAAGTGACCTATGAAGGATCCATCTTCGGTGAAACGACCTGTTTCTCCGTCGCCGTATTCGGCCATACTGTCGGATTCTGATTCGCCTTTGCTGCCGCCAGTCAACGAACGACGATCCTCCGGAACAGAACTGAAACGAAATACAACTGAACGACAATTACGTCAAATTCTAATTTACTCTGGGAAATATTCGCCGAAACCTTTGTTATCTTTGAGCATTGGCTCCCTTCCTTGTTCCTTCTCTTTGGCCGACACTGAAAAGTTGTAAAATCACTGACGCGCAATTTATGAAAAGGCGCTAAACTGGAAAGGCGCCTAAGCAAAAGTTTGATAACAAAAGATGCGCTGATGCAGACGTACATTAACTCTAATTAGCGCGTTTACCAAATCAATAAACAACGTATTGCTGATTGAAAAAACTCAACTCGTCAAAAAATTATTTACGCTGTTGCGTAGGTGTGCTTTAATGAACATAGGGATGCTTTAACACGATAACAGCACAATGTGACCACCATCCCGCTAGTGATAACTGGCATACAGAAATAAGTGCGAATAACTGAAAATATGCATTTAGAACTTCCATCTACATTGATTACTAAGAAAAACTGCTCAACACAACTCGTTGGCAAATTGAGCTCTTATTCACCTAAAATTTCTTTCGCTGATTGCATCAACTTGGAAGGGTAACGCAGTAAAATAAAGAGCGCTGAGCTGAGCTGCGAGATGGAAACAGCGCTAACGGAAGCACAACTGACACAAAGCGGGCAATATTACACAAGAGGGCGTTTCTTAATTGTTAATTCGCTACGTGCGGACGACTGGCCAATGCAATGCAAGGATTAACTTTCACAAAGTCACGCTTAAACCAATTCTATTAATATCTCCGTAAACACTTATAAGAGCGTTATCTTCGAATTGCAATGATCAGAACTTGTTCAGTCACCAACAGCCGACTTAGGCCGCCAAAAGTTCAACTGACTCCAGAGATATTGACCCATTTAGTTAAAACAGCTGACATATTTGCACATAAGGGGTATGCAAGAATAACAGCGTCATTATTCTCACTATCTCCGTCGAAGAAAGACAGACGTACCTGGATACTTGGCCCCGCGGCATTTGACAACAAAGATGATAATTAGCACAAGCAGAATGAGCACCAGAATTGCCACCAAAACTGCAATAAGCCAGGCAGCCAACCCGCCGCTGCTGCGCCCTCCGGTGGCCAAGTAGTATATTGGTGATTCCGTTTCCAAACCTCCATGCTCGCTGTCAACAACGCTCACCGCTTTCACCTCATATACAGTTCCAGGATACAGATTGGTTAGCATAACGGAAAAGTTTCCACCATCCGGATGACTGGTCTCCCAATCGTCCGTCCCTGAATTACAGTAGTGATCACATGAATAAGATTACTTTCACTACCTTTCACGCGATATTTGAAATAGAATTTGTCTCCAACCGGTGTCGGATTGTCAGGATCGTACTGTCCGGGTATCCATGTGACGTTAATATGGTCAGTACCAGCGCCAGTTTCGGCCAACGACGGTTCGGATGGAGACACTGTTTAAAAGCAGTGTTAATTCGTGACGATCAAATGAGAAAATAACGAAGCAGCAATTGCGCGCACCTCTCTGATGCAGCTGAATGCCGACGGCGAAAAGAGGAAGGATGGCAAAAATAAAATTCATCGAAACGAGTTCAATGACAACGCTTCGAGTGAAACGGGCGAAGCTCATCAAATGCGTCTGCAGCTGAGATATGCGCACAATGTTAACGAGACGTTGGTAGTCGCAATGAAGCGTAAAAGCAGCCTTCACGAGAGAGAGAGCCTTAGAGCTATGATGGAATCAATCCATTCGGCAAATGGCAAATTGAAAAGCGTTGTCATGGCTTTAGTCCAACAGCAAGTGACGCTTAGCAAAGCAGAGAGAGTGAGAGAGAGAGAGAGAGAGAGTGAATGACAACAGCAGCGTCGCATATGCATGAATATATGAATATATGTAATAAGAAGAAAACGTTGAAAATTACCTTGACTAATTCCTTCAGGAATGGTTTTAACATCAACGGAACTTGGATCGCCGACTCCTGCATTTGTTGAGCCACGAATTTCCACTCGGTAAGAACTATCGGCTTTCAAACCAACAATACGATCGTGAGTCACTTCAGGTGGATGGAAGCTGTGAACACAAGAACCTTCCGCATAATGAGCATCGCTCCATTCAGAAACTAAATATATCGCGAAAGTATTTACGTAAGAAAGCAACTAATTGCTTACGTAGACAGTACGAGAGATTGTAGCCAAATAATTCACCATTGATTTCATTTGGCGCTTTCCACGTGACTCCGATTTCTCGATGCGACAAAGGGAATGCGCTCAAAGATTGCACTGCCGACGGTACTGCGACAACAGGAAACGCTCTTACACAGTAAGAAAAAAATAGTAATAAGGGAATACCTCCTTCAGGCATTTCAAAGCGCAACTGTCCGCTCGGAGGACTATCGTAGGCATCATTTGAAGCGTAAATCTCCGCGTAATTGACTTTGTATGGCTTCAAATTGTAAACAGTGCCGTGTGAAACGGAACGGTCAAATATAGTCTCCTTTCTGACTGGTTCCGATCTTTTGCTCGACTTATGCCAATGGACAATCTGCCGAGAAAACGTAACGCTTATTCGCCAAGAAGCACAGCTAACAATGCCAACATATCATTATTAACCTTATCCTTCAATAAACTTCAAATTTTAATAATGCGTTTCACCAACATTGATGCTAATGGACACGGTATAGATACTAACATTAAAACGAGCCCGTCCCTACAGCGAGCCGTAAAGTGACTGCCATTTTCTCAAATATTTCTTGGACAATAAATCGAAAGAGCAAAACGTTGGGCAAACTGGAAAAGAGATGCACATGGCAAAGCAAAATGAAACATTTCTAATCACGATAGGAAAAGTAAATAATTTTAAAGTTACGCCTAAGCTAAGCTCAACTTCGACATTTCACAGTGAAAACGTTGAGGCTTGTTATGGATTCGCACCGTTCAAACAACAGTGCGAATCCGTAATAAGCCTCAATATTGAACCCGATTTTCAACCAGTGAAAACGGACAAAAGATTTCCTACTTTTGTAAGAATAAATATAGCATTTTTTGTTTGGATGCATTCCAAGGTCGCCTTCCTGCGGGAAACAGAGCAACTTCACTGTTGCATCAAATGCACGTCCAACTTAATGATATTCCGACGAGATAGGCGACGGAAAACTCGGCATGAAAAGAATTCCTGAACAGACGTCATTCGACGGTTTTTGTTATTTTGTCAGAATTTTTGCCTCAGCCAAATACTTCAGCTCAAATGTTGTCTCGCAATTTGAGAATTTCAAATTCTCCAATGAAACATTTGACAGAGAATCACCTACACCAGTCAACCGAGCAGTTGAATGAAAAAAAATGGATCGGTGATGCCGTTCGGCAGATCATCACTAACCTTGTAACCTTTGAAATTGCCGCGCAGAGAGTTCGGATCGACCGGATCCCAGGAAAACGTTGCAACGGAAGGACCATCGACGCTGACAAGTTGAAAATTCTGAGGCGCCGCTTCGGGATCTTAAAATGGTAAAGTGAGGTGCAAAAAACCTATTAAGTGCAAAGCATTTTCGTACATCCTTCGCCCGAATATCCGCGAACAGTCTGCGGCGACACACGCGCTTTTCCAACCGAATTGACCGAATGGACGCGAACATCGTACGGTACGTAAGTGGGCTGATCGTAAACGGTCACTGAGTGCTCACGTGGTTCAGTTACGACGGCTGATTGCCATTCAGCTTCGGGATCGTCGGTTCGCTTGTACTCAACCAAATAGTGAAAATCAGGTCCATTCCAATCGACGCGTTCAACGGGATCCCATTGGACTACCAAATTGTCGGGTGAATTCCCTTTTACCAAAACGTTGTTTGGGTTGACTTCCGGCAACGCAGCAGCCGTTGTGCACTTCGTATGCGCCACAGCGGGGGCGCTATCGCCAACCTAATGGACAAAGGCGTCGATTGTAGGTTCATACTTTGTTGTACGAACGAAAGAGAGATACTTCGTTTCGGGCAACCGCGCGGAACGTGAAATTCCCATACGGATGCAGAGGAATGGTAATTGTCCACCAATCTTTGTCGGCTCTGGTTGTCACTGGTACGGGATAAATCTGCCACGCATCCGGTTCGCCAACGTCCGAATTGTAATGGACCCAAAAGGACTCGACGGGCGCGGCGGCGCGAGGTCGATCACGATGTTGAAATCGAACGGCAGCGTTCCGTTCCGAGCACGTTACTCCAACAAAAAATGGCGGCATAGGTACATCTTAACAAAAACGGAATAATGGTGCAAATTAATGGAATAAAGAAATAAATACCTTTGACCAATACGGTGGCCGTTCGTTCAGCCTTGTCAAGTTTTGTTTCGGCGACACACGTGTATTCAGCACTGTCCGCTGCCCTTGGATTGTCAATGATAAGTGTATAATTGTCGTCAACAGTTATGTGGGGATGAAGTTGATCCAGCGGAACTCCATCTATTAGCCATTGGTATTTTACCGGAAGAGACGAGTCGTGATAGGCTTTGCACTGTAGACGAATAACGTGGCCAGCAGTAACGGTAATATTGTTTGGATATTGAAACAATCTGGTTGGATCGCGAACGACAAGTGAACCAGTTTCGTTATGGCTGCCGTATTTGTTTGTTGCCACACATTCGAATTCACCTTCGCCTTTCTTGTCAATTCCATAAATGGTCAATTCGGATTCGCCTTCCGGACTGATCTGACTATAACGGTACAATAAACTGCTCAAAGTTGGACTTCTCCATTCAATTTTCGGTTTCGGACTTCCAAAGACTCGACACTTCAACGTTGTAAGTTGTCCAATGACGGTTTCCCGATGACCGGGTCCTTCCAAAATAATTGCGGGAAATGATAGGATGTTTAAGTAGAAATTGGCCCATACACTCCCGTATTGATTTTCTGCCTTGCACTGATATACAGCGTTGTCACCAGACCCGCTTTCTCCCTTCTTCAACTCTCTTATAGTAAGCGTGTTGCCACTAACGACGTGTCTGTCGTCTTCCACCAACGCTACAAAAAAGTGACTGATACAAAGGTGAACAACCATTTGCCTTTTTATCATACGTTTGCCGTTTTTGAAAAACGTAAACACCGGTTCAGGACGACCAAGTGCATTGCAGACAAACTCGACGGATTCTCCTTCGGAAGAATTATGACTGGCTGGCAATGGGCCATCCCAATAAGGAGCGGCTAAAATGGAAACGACAAGCAAATAATAAATTGTAGTATTCATAGTACGTATTTTTATTACGAAGAATCGTAGCAATTTAATAAATAACAATGATCGCCTACCGTGAACTTGGACGTGCAATTGTCGATTCAATTCCGGCGCCAATGGAAAGACGCATTCGTAAGTGCCTTCGTCGTCGAAGGTGGCTTCTTCTATGCGTATCGACTTTCGAAAATTGGTACCCCAATTGACTCTGCTTTGGTCAATTTCACCGTTCACCTTACGCCATTCGGGCAGCAAATCCGGACTTAAATGACAACGCTCACCATTTCAATGTTATTTGCAAAGGTGAGAACTCACTATCCCGCAAAGACGCAGAACAACTCAAAATTTTCCCCTTTCAGCGCTGTCGTTACCGACGGAGAAACAAATTGCTCGTACGGTGTAATATGTTCAACTATAAAGCAAAACAAAAGATGGTTTTTAAATTGCTGACAACGTTCACTAAGCGCAGCCTACTCGATTTGCGTTTGTTCTTCAAAATATTCAGTCTGAACTGATTTCCAAACTTGTAATCCTTCAGTTCGGTGTTCTCAGCAGTGCACGTAAAGTACATATTCGCTTTTGATTGATCCGTATAGTTGGCATATTGTATGTAAATAGTTCCCTAAACAAACGAAACAACGCGCAGTGAAGATGAAGAAGAAGAAAGAAGAAAATAAGGTGACCAACCTGATCGCTTATCGCAACCGATGAGCTGTTGATCGTTTGAAATTTGCTTCCGTCGTCGCCTTTGAAAATCCAAAAAACTCGAGCTTTGGGCTCCGATGAAGGCGGAGAACAACTTTTTTCCAACGGATCGCCGAGTTCAATGTTGATTGTTTCCGGTTCCGATTTGGGAAAGTAACTCATAACTAAAACAATGGTCAAAAAGTGCATTTGCAAGAACAGTATTCCAAACGGAAAATCAAACTAACTTCCCAACGAAACCGTCTCCGATGAATGATTACTTATTCTCCACAAACCGCCAATGGCGGCAACTATCCGTTACGGCAATGCACATGCGAGTAAGAATAGATAAATCTGTATACTGTGGAGGCAGTAAGTACTTCACGGTGCATCAGAAGTGCAAATTTTCTTTCAAAGCGTTTAGCTATTATATGCTTACCTAAAAATCACGTGTATTAAAAACAGTAATTTCAATTAGTCACAGTATATATATATATATATATATATATATATATATTGAAGATCGGATGTCTTGTAACGGGTCTTGGCATGTTTGAAGTATTCACGTCTAGTACCCGTTCTTGCGTATTCGTAGTGCCTGAAATTAACGTAAACAACGCCCTACCAACGGGTGTGTGGGCAGTTATTAGGAAAATGTCAGACACTGTGTAAACCTTTCGAAGCTTTCGGAACGATCTTGTTCCGTCATCAGCGATTTATTGGTTGTGTAAGGGAATCCCGATCTCGATGGGTATATATAGTATGGGATGCAATTATCAATGGTATGGGATGCAATTATCAATATCAAAATGGGATGCAATTATCAATATCAAAACATGGAATGGGATGCAATTATCAATATCAATTATCGATGGTATGGGATGCAATTATCAATATCAAAACAACGGGATGGATCAGTCAGTGAAGTATGGGATGCAATTATCAATAAAAGCAAATGTTGCACCATACAAACTGATCACCTGACCCAGCTTATATATACCCATCGAGATCGGGATTCCCTTACACAACCAATAAATCGCTGACGATGGAACAAGATCGTTCCGAAAGCCTCGAAAGGTTTACACAGTGCTCTGACATTTTCCTAATAACTGCCCATTCATCCGTTGGTAGGGCGTTGTTTCCGTTAATTTCAGGCACTACGAATAACTAATACAAGAACAGGTACAAGCCGTGAATACTTTTTAAAATATATATATATATATATTTATATTTATATTTATATTTATATTCGAAGAGACGTCAACAATGAAAAAGATGAAATGATACGGTTTGCTTTTCAATCTGTTTTATTCGACGAAACTTTCGGAACGCACCTGTTTCGTCGTCAGCGCAATTCAGGAAAACGAAGAGCCATGACGGGATGAAGAAAATGAAGAACCATGCCGTGATGTTCCGCAGTCAGCACAATTCCATTGCTTCCGGCAGGAATTGCGCTGACGACGGAACACGTACGTTCCGAAAGCTTCGCCGATTAAAGCTGATTGAACAAGGATACCATATCATCTCATCTTTTTCATAATTATGAAACGCCGTGTTACTAGTACCTCGTGCTTCAATATATATATATATATATATATATATATATATATATATATATATATATACGCTAAATCCTGTTACAAGCCCTACACTTGCATATACATATAATTGATAAACCAGTTCATTTTAATCAATCAACATCCGGTCTTCGTAGATAACGTGAAATGCACGACAACTAAAATGTCATTCCAAACAATTTACACAGCAATAGACGCTGAAAACAGCTAAACCGAATGTCCCAATAATGAGACACGGAAAAACATTCGAACATATTGTAGCACCGTCACCTTCGTTAATAACAATGAAGACAACACCAAAAGGCTTTGGCATCGCTGACAAAAATGGAAACCCATTTAGGCACAATAAGAATTACGAAATTATCCCCACGTGCCGATGTGTTATAAGCTCAACTTTCGAAGGCGGGAAAGTGACCTCCATTTGTGCATAATTAGTCGCAATTTATCCGGCAAACCACTCATACAAGCGATGAGAAAATACGATCGTTCGCCAACGGAGTTTAACATAAAGAGAAGTAACAAGTGAATGTGGTCAATAATTGCAACGATAACAAAAACGCGCTTAAGCTGCGTAAAGGTGAGGCTAAAGCTAATTAATGGACAATCGTTTTGTGCGACTCGACTGTTCACAAATATTACCACAGCAATAAATAATAATAATATTAATGACAAGAAAGATTTGCTCACGTCATAGTCCCACTGGGTATTATACATTCAAAATAAATTAGACACTTCGTTTCAATGCTAAAACGCTAAAAACGTTAGCGGAAATTCCGATCAGTCATTTCACAGTCGTTGGCTTAAATTGGCTTAAGATGAGTACACAATAAGTCGAAGACGGATCAACAAACAACTGCTGTCGCTGCTACTTCCGCCAACGCGCCTAAGTGTAAACATAATTCGTCTTTTTGCTTCGTCGAAATACCACAGCAAATAGCGGTCGATATGAGAGCAGAAGCAATATGCGATCGCTGCGCGGAAATGCTAATAATATGGCAGGGCGCCAAGTTAACATGAAATCGAATAAGGAAACGGCGATCGCGGCTGAGGCAATCATGATCAACATGGAAGCGCATTAGCTTACACGTTCGACGAAGAATGATCTCCTTATCATAGGCGGATCCGTTGCCATTCTCAGCAATGCACTGATAGATTCCCTCGTCCTCGCGGAGCAATTTGCTAAGCACGAACGAGCCTTCGCCGGGCAATTGCGTTACCCTTTCCGACAACTTGTTCACGTCGAACGGCTTCCCGTTCTTCAACCAACGATACCTAAATAAACAAATACACAAAAGATGTACGTATATTCGCTACAAAAGAGGAAAAACGTCCAACTGACTTGACGTCCGGGTAACCTTTCGCCTCGCAAAGGAATCGTCGCTCCTTCAAATTGACGGTGCTCAATTTCTCGCCCAGCATTGCCGAGTCGATAACAAAATACATAATTCCAGGATTCGGCTGATGGACGAACGACGGCGGAGTTGGTACTGACAATTGAAAGAATTTACAATGAAGTCCCAGCGGCACTGTGCCACTCACTCTTGCTCAGATCCGGCAGTTGTCTCGAAGTTGCGGAAGCGTTCGAACCGGCTAAAATACACAACTTTGCACGACTGACGGAGAGCTAACGGCCCAACGAATTCAACGCAACATGTTCTTTTGCTCGCCAAAAACAAATTACAAATAATTGATTTGCATATTTCCCGCTCAAATATACGCCCTTTGCATTTACGCTGTCGCCAATGTTTGCCTTTCGGAAAATAGCGAGCGAGCGAACAATCGATACGTCGTTTGAATTATTCTCGCCCAATACGAAAGGTTTTGTTAGAAGGCGGTGGGAGCTGTTGCCCAGCCGCCAACAATTACAGTACGGCCAAAGAAAACAGCCGTTCCACTTTTCCATTCTCTCATTGTTCTCCCTAAAGAGACGTCAAGGTCACGCTGGATCGCTGACCCGATGCCCCTTGCTGAGAGCATATATCACTTTCGCTTGGCCGAACAAACGTACATGCACACCTGCGCACCGCATAAACCAATTTCGCTAATCAACGTTGAACGGCATTGACATCTCCATACGAGCGCAGCGAAAGTAACGCATTATGAATGCGCAATGCAAGGAGTTCTTTGTACTTGACGACAATCCAATTGATAATGAACGATCATTCGAAGGAAGTACGCGTCGCGGTCATTGTCCATTTTCACGAATCCACTTTTACAAAAAAACAGTGCTGCAACCTCAGCCTTCAGGGAAGTCCCGCTTATCTCTTAGGAACAACAGGGGCGTCGCTAATTCGAGCAACTAAATCGCGCAATTAGCGCCATTGCCCGCAAATGCGTTACTCGGCCGAATCGGCCCTTCCGTAACGGGAGGAGTTACAACTTCCGATAAGGATCACAAGGCTAGACAAGTGCGCAAGGCCGGCAAAACCAGTTGCGCCGCCGACCAGCGATTTCTGGCTGCCGATATACACATATTCAACTAAAAATAAACAACAACCTTTCCGGTCAGCTGCCGCCTCTCTGGTAAAGCCGACTAAATGTTACTGTCACTTTGCCAACTCCGCCATTCTCTTAATGAACAGCAACATGCACTAAGCCAAAGGGCAAAACGTGGATCACGCGCTAACGAAACATTTGCTGTTTTGCCAGCATCTCTACACACCCTGTCCCGGCGCTTCGCTGGGCTTGCAATCCGCTACAGTAATTCAAAAATTTGAATCTAGACTCAACAATCGATAAAGCACCTTAGCTACAGTAATTTGAAATTTTAAATCAGAAGCAATCGATAAATAAGCGTCTCTACGGAAATTCAAAATTTTGAATAGACAATTGACAAACGAGCGTGGGTACAGTAATTCAAATTTTTAAACGCGACCGCGGCTCTTCTACGCTTAGCAATTCGCCTAACTGCGTAAAGCGATCAGCGTCGTTACGCGGCGCGCAACAGCGATTAGGCAAACTGCCAAGGTCGTCCAGGAAATATTAAGGTCGCAATGATAGGGTTGAACGTATACGAACCTGAAGGAACGAAGAAGAAGAAGAGCAGGGCGTGCAGAAGCGCGTCCAAGCGCTTGCTTGTCAAAGTGCCACGCATCACCACACCGGAGCAATTATTCAGCTCTGCTTTCATTCCTACGAGGAGCAAGCCGAAACTGTGCCTACAGAGAATGGCTTGATGATGATGACGACAACGGCAACGATGAGCTGTGGGTGACTCGCGCACCCGCTTTGCTTCTACCTAAAAGCATGTGCAAATTTCGAGGTCAAATATATCGGAATCGCGCGCGTTCGTGTTAGCCGAAGAAAGCACGTCTCATATATCCGCGGTACACATGCAACGCGCTCGCGGAGCTTCTCGTCAAATGGACGCAGACGCTTCGATCAATTTAATCCAAAAGGCGCCTTATCGATTCGTCCATGACCGTCAGCGAACAGCGTTATCGCTCTCGTTGTATGAATATATGTGAGCAGCGCTTGAAATCGAATAGACCCAGCTTCACCATGGAAAGCTAAGGAGCGACGATGCACGTTCACCGTCTACCGTCCGTCCAGATGGCACTCATTACATCACTGCCCACCGCGATACAATCTAAGCACAATCTGCCACCAAATATAGACGAGCCACTCGAATCAACGAACAAACGGTCACCGTTTACAATATGATTCGCACCGAGCACGTCTCAATGGGTCAACAGGAGCGTCGCGGCGGACAGAAGCTTGGCAGCGTAACGGAAAGTGCTCCGCCCACCATCATAGGCGATACTACAACGAGCAGACTGCCTAACCGTGCGGAGGAAGCCGGTAACGTAAAGCGGCAATGCGCACTCTGCAAGGAGGCACGTTCGTCGCCCATCACGCGCAACAGAGACAACAACAACTACGTGACAGACAAAGAAGAGAGAGTGCTTTTCGGCAAAACTGAGCGACCGGATTGGTGTCCGTCATTTCGATGACTCAGCAATGCTTAGCCGCCTACCTTGAAGCAAAAAACCCGCGACAGCGCCGCAGGAAGAGGCCGCGGGCGTATCGATTGTAGGGGAAGAAGGCGCGTCAAAAAGGACGAAAGAAAGTTACGTCGCCGTCGAGCAGCATGCGAATCGATCCCTCCATTAGATCCGTTGCGCAAAAAGTAAGCTTCGAGGGGTCGCCGAGGTCACCGCGGACATTGGGCGCCGCAGCGAGCGCATCGCCGCAACGTTCGGTCGGCGAGCGCAGCTCCGGGGAAGACGTCGGTTACAAATGAAACGAGCGCCAAGCCGCAGCGCGTGACAAACGTAAACAGCTGACCCGACACGTCAGGCGGTCGACGTCTCAAAGTGAAATAAACTAATTGGGCAACCGACCGGGCGCTTGACTCTTGGCCGACGCTGGCGAGCCGCATTTCAAAGTCGCATGCCTACAATCGTAATGGGCAAGTTAGGATATACAGTAAGAATTGAAACCTGAACATCCTTGGGTTTTTGTGTTCCAACGCTCGTGCGACCGGTTCCATTGGCGAAACGGCAACGCCCGAGTAAACATGTCCCGCAGGTTAAACTTGGAAAGCTGCCTAACGGACGGCGCGTTCGACATGTCGCGCGCGAACGCAAAAGTGCGCAAAAGCCGGCAACTACGCCGTCGCTCGCAATGCAGCGAGGGACCGAATTGTACTCCAAGCGTAGAACCATTTTCGCGGCATTGCACTTCGACGGCGGTCCCTGACAGTCGTTTGTCTCGTCGGCGCGACAATCAGCGGCAAAGCCATGGCGGCTAGCGACAAAGGAGCAAGAAGGCGAAAAGGCAACTAATCGTCACGGAACTTTAGCAGCAAGAGCAAAATCAAAATGTCCACCGGTCCGCAGGCAACTGCACAAGTATATGGTAATTAGTTACAGTATACTGAAATCAGGTTCGATCGATCTTCTGTACGCTATTTGAATAACTGACCCGTTGCAAGGAGAAGACATGGGGAATGTGCCAGCTAGCCTACGCCGGGGTGTCTACTGGTCAAATTAAAGATGTCTGATTCAAAAGGAAGAAGGTTAATGGAAGGCGCGACTTGTGCGCAGTGTACAAACAAGCAAGCGGTCAGTAAGACTGCGCTGCTCGGCGATAGCTAATCGGCGAAGACGCCCGCTGCGATGCGTTGTTCGGCAATTTTGGAGCTTTCCACCTTCGAGCGTTCCAGAAGAACTGGTTTCGGGCTAACGCAAACCTTCGGTCGACGAGACTCTTCGTTTCAACCGGGCGGGCCGTCGTTGCCTCCGTTCAAATGGAATTCAATTCCCCAAGGAAGCGCGAGGCCCATTTTTCACCGCTGCAAGCGCTTCGTCCACGAAGCAAAAGCAGTTCATCGCGTTTCGGCGAACAAAACCGCGTTCGAATCGAGCACGCCACCGTCTGGCCGTTCGATCGACGCAATTCTCGCGGCAGATGTTTCCAGTGATTCAACGAAGTGATAAAACAGCGGTCGAACGCTACCAGCGAGCAAAATAGCTGCGGTCGACGGCGGAAACGGTCGGCGTGACTCAACGCCAAATTGGCCGCACTGCTACGAAGGACGTTATTAGCGATTATAAACGGGCGCTTTTCCTGGCCATCAAAGCGATCGTCCAATCGGCAAAGTAAGTCCAACGGTAGGCCATTGAAGGTAGAGCAACGACGCTTCGTTGGCTTAAGGTGCCTTGATTGCACGCGGTAGCAAGCAAAAATTACCCAACAAAGCCGACTTGGCAAAACAGGCAAAGAGATCAGTGATCACTAACCGCGACCAGCGAAATCGCCGCTTTGCACGGTCGTTCGCGCCGTAACAAGATGGTGAAGTGTTCAGCGAACGACGGCAAGCGCAAGTGTCCCGGGACCAACTCGTTTACAATGCGCCATCACCTGTTTGAAATGGGCAACAGTAACTCCAATACCGTAACTTGATGCGCAGGTACAACGCAACCATTCGTCTTCTCGAAGGAAATGCGTGCGTTGACGTCGCGTCTGCCGGCGCAGAGACCAGCAAGACTTCCTGGTTTATTCCGAAGTTTTTCGGTACGTGTAACATCAGTTGCTTTTAGTTTTTTCATCCCGCGGCTGCGCTGGAAAAACGAAGGCGCTGTTCGAGCGAGAGAGAGTTCAAAGGCGATATCCGGCGTCCAACCGTCGGCCATTACGCTCCGCCGGGCGGAATAAGTTTGCGCCCGTTTCAGTGTTCGTGTCAACGCGAACCGGCGCGCCGCTTATCGTTCGGCGAATCGAATTCCATCGGAAAGCCGCTAGGTGGCTCCGAATTGCATCAGTGGACAGCTTAGACCGGATTGTGTCACTTCTTCAGACGTACGACACGTCGTGTTTGCTTCTGCTACTTGGCCGCAATTGAGTAATGGCTTTTCTGGTTGCCTTTGACAGAGACCCGCGAAGCCTCAAGCACTAATCGCTCTTTTTAGCTGACACCTACAGTAGGCCATTTCTATGTTCACTCGTCGACTGAACACTGCGAAATCCATTTTTCTCGTTGTCCGCTGACGGTGACTAATAATCCGTTGAGCGACAACGCGCCAGCGTTGCGTCCTTGCAAAATTTGTGGCGTATTGTTCGTTAAAATTTCCAAGTTTCATCGCTGGCGAAGCATTTTCCCCTTTCTTGCGCTAAATTGCCGCGCTTTGCGCAAAAGTTGGCAGCCGTTGAGTGAAAATGTTAGCGTTAATCCCATTATGCCGCAGGAAGTAGTTTGGCCTATTTAAGCTCAACTTTTTTGAAGAAGACACATTGAGGACTTTGCGCTTCTTACTCCCGCACTACTGCGCGAACTAACCAAACCTTCGTTGCCGAATATGAGCGTAATTTTTCAGCATTGAACACAACGGAGGGGGAATTCGAACGCTTTAAAATTTCCAGTCAACTGTTGGAATTCTTTGCTTGAGGTGCAGTGGCCAATTTCTTCGTTATCCACTCATCATCCGGTTAGCGAAGTGCTGCTTAAATGTTGCACAACGTCCGCTTGCAAAATAAGCAATCTGCCCACTTTGGGAACACATTCGTTTATCGTTTTGCTCTTTCCTTTAAAACGGCGGTGTGTAAATTGAATGTCGCTCCGAAGTGTGCCCAAACGATTGTATATGTTTTTTAGCACTGCAGCGGTTGGCAGCATTGTCAAGCGAGTGTTTGCCCTCAACCGGACGGTCATAATTCCATTTGCACAGCTGCATTAGGAGCGAGTGACGGCCGACCGCCTGACTCCGTTCAATGCCTGCTGCCAGACGCCATTGGCAAAACTCGTCTTTGTACCTGAATATCTTTTTGTAGGTCAACACTGCTAAGGCAGCTATTGAGCCGCATTATGCACCGCCGTTGCGCCGGTGGCTCTTTGATCTTCGGTTGCTATATGTTTGCTCAACTTGCACCCGTTTGGCGATGTTTGCCGAAAAAGTGTGCCGAATAACGGGCGGTCGTTTGTTGCAGCCCGATTGTGCGTTATTGAAGAAAAACTTTCTGCACGCATCCCGTAGTTCGATTCGAACAGGTACTGCCGCTTTGTTGCGACGACGAATTTACCTTCTTTCTGGTTCATCTTACGGCATGCTCTGAATTTCCACTTTTGCGTCGCGCCTCTTCACGTTGGCACCCCGCAAATGGCAATTCCAAGGTCGCTATTTCGCCATGTTATCCCTTAGCGAGAGGGGTCGATGATGGTTAAGCGTTGAAAAGCGATGGAATCCCCGTTGGCAGGAGGCTTCATTGGGAAAGAATGCCAAAACTGACCTTTCTTGACAATGTTGTTCCGTCCTTCTCCCTCTTGCATTGGGTCGTTTGCGGAACCGCATTGTTCCGAAAGATCCCTTTTGTCCCTTTTTCCCAATAACGCTTCGTTTCCACGGAATTGCACGCTTTTCAGCAACGCTGGTCGTCGTAATGGTAACTTTTTGTCCCGTTTCGCATTGGCATGCTTTCCATTGGAAAGGATGAGCATTTCCCGCTATTGCAACTTCGGCTGATTGAATAAACTTGCGGGCGAATTATGCATGTACGTGACGTTAATGAGCGGAGCTAATAGAAACTGTCAACTAATATTGAATTGCCTCCATTACTCGACAAGTAATTGTGGAAACAGAATAATTGATTCATTTAAAAATGGACAGGTTGTTGGCGATGATCGCCTAAGTGACGAATGAGTGGGATGAATTTTTGGCTTGCGCGAGGTCTTTCGGATTTTTCCGATTTTTGCCGCGAGAATTCGCGCCGGCAAGGTCGCGCACGCCGGGACAACCATATGTCGTCGAAAAGACCGTCCTTATGTTCCGTCGCCTTGCGCGGTACCACCGCAGGAATGAAGAGGGGCGAATTGCATGATACGCCCCAATGGGAGGAATGCAGACGAAGTTGTTCATTTTTTCAAACGTCTTTTTCCTCCTTTGACGTTGGAATGTTCACTTTGAATGGAACGATGTCTTAAGGCTCCGCTTGAAAGAAGTTTAAAGGAGCAACGTTTGGCGATTAGAAGTGGGAAGACGACTTGTCTTAAAGAGGAAGAGCCGATCATTTTGCGAAGGTCTTCTAAAATATAATACCTGAACAATGTACAGTAACACAAATGCATTGTTTCCGTTGCGTAACTCCCCGGCGGCCTAGCGCCGAGCGATGCAACCTACCTTCACGCTGACGGCTTCGTTTCTCTGACATGCCTGCCCGTCCCATATGCGCAATCTCGGGCAAATATCCCCCCTCCCCCGCAACGTTCCAACAAGTGGAAGGTCATGCAGGAATTAGCGCAGAAAATAGTCCACTGGTGCAAAATCTCGGGCGAATCTCCCGCACATCATGTAATACTAGGAAGGTCACTGGGCAATTGGCGCCGGCTCTAATTCAGCATATCCCACAAAACGTCGTATGTTGGGTATTGTTCTAATTGATGCTCAGGTTATTGTCCAGCTATTTTAGAAGACTCTTTGGGACAAAGGAATTCTGATGGGTTTAAGTTTCATTGTGTCAAAATACGGCAATATACCCGTTGAAAAAGATTTTATTCCTTGCGAACTTTCTGGACCGCTCTTTGCTTTGTCTTCAGCGCTTGTATCTACCACAAGTGAAGATGTCGAAGAAGGCATGGTTGCGTAAAGTATTGCCTCTCTGCCATTCTCGTATGATCTCCTTTCCTTCGATGGTGGTGTGGCCCAACCTTTCAGGTTTCTCATGTGTTTGTTGTTTCAATTTGCGGCTTTGGTGAAGCACAACCCGTTTTTATCGCCACAGTGATCCAGATGCTGCTAACCTCTGTTCCTTCATCTCTGTTGATACAAACGTTGTGGCGAATGTAAAATGCTTCTTTGATTTTTTTTAATCTTGAAATCCTGTTCATCAGTGTTTCTCAACCTTTTTCGCGCTATCGCCCCCCCCAGGACCTCGCCGTCGCCCCTTATTGCCCCTCTAGACATCACAATCGCCCCCTGCTCTGATTGGTCCCCTACGGCTTACGGAAAGCTGGCTAGTTTATTCTTAGTACTTTGTTTCCCTGCTATGACGTCACACGTATAAAAGAAGTTTTTGTCATGAAGGATGAGTATAAATTCAGGACTTTATTTCATGCATGCACAATTTCGTTTAGCGTATGAACTTTAGAAAAAATTAGTGAAAAGCCTGATATTGAAGATCGGATGTCTTTATGTCCTAATAACTGTCCATCCATCCTTTGGTAAGGCGTTGTTTCCGTTAATTTGAGGCACTACGAATACACAAGAACGGGTACTAGACGTGAATACTTCAAAGAGCCTGATATTGTCGAAACGAAATTTGTTTCTGGATGTTAGGCTGAAAGCTGGTCAGCCGCAGCCTTAGATAACCACGTTTCGGTATTTGTAACCGGTTTCTATTCTTCCTCAGAAGGTCTGTTACTACGCTAAACCCTCTTTCCACTAAATACGATTAGGGAAACGCGATAAGCAACTTTTTTTTACAGCAATTCCTAGGCGAGGATATAAGTTAGGTATCTGTGGTTGAAGCCAGAAAGTTTGGTGCCTGTTTTTAAATTTGGGCTTCAACCCTTCATTTGTTTGCAACTCGATCAATTCCTCTTGTATGTCTACTGCTGCATTCTCAGCACAAGAAAACGGTTCTATCACCAAACTTGGGATTTCCATACATGTGCATCCCCGCTTACTTTGCCTCAACTTCTCTCTCATTTTAACTTGCATGGTTAAGGATGTGATAATAGTTGCTACTCTTAAAATTTCAATAATAAGTCTATTGCTCAATTCCCTTTCGTTTTCTATTAAGTTTATATAAGACGTGAAAAGTGACGCCAGTTATATGCGTAACTGCCAATTTAGAAGCTTTCTGGAAGGAGACAATCAGCTGACACCAGCTTAACAAAGAAAGACTAGCACAGGAAGTCAGATGTCCACCAAAGGTCAAAAAAAGCTGAACAATAAGAACCATCTATAATTACAACGTGTTGGAGGCAGTATACAGAAAGGTTGAGAGTAGCTTCGATCAGATGCGCCTTCCTGAGTAGGACGATGATTATACCGCGTGAAAAGATTGTCACCGATAAAACCGTCGACGAACGATCGCGAGCACGATTAGCATTGTCGTTTAGTATGAGGGAATATTATACTTGCCGCCGGCTGCGTATGTGACTGATTGGTAGACGCGAGGACATTCGTACTTGCATTTCAAATCTCACTGTATACATGCGTCTGAAGCAACATACCAGTCGATTGTCTCCTAAATGCACAACAGCTACGTAACGCCCCCTTCAATTTTCCATCGCCACATTCAGTCTTCTATCGCCCCCTTTATCGCCCCTCCGCTTCCTTCGCTCCCCGGGGGAGGGGCGATATCATTCCCTTGATGAAACACTGGACTAGATACAAGAAAGCAGAGAGAAAACAGAGAGGTGAAAGGATGAGGTCGAGAGGACGGCCACAAGAAAGGGACCCATTAATGATCATGGAGGAAGCGGTCAGTGCCTCAGCCTCAATATGTTGTCCGCAGACAAACAATCAAATGACTGTTTCCATTTTGAAACATTAGCAGAATTTCAAGGTTAGAAAAAATCAAAGAAGCATTTTACATTCGCCACAACGTTTGTATCAACAGTGATGAAGGAACTGAGGTTAGCAACATCTGGATCACTGTGGCGATAAAAACGGGTTGTGCTTCGCCAAACCCGCAAATTGAAGCAACAAACACATGAGAAACTTGAAAGGTTGGGCCACACCACCATCGAAGAAAAGGACAATCATACTAGAAAGGCAGAAGTACAGGAAATATATTATTAAGACATTGAAAAGCAGGATCACTTTAAAGTCCAACAAGTTCCATCGAGGGAAAGAAGACAGCAAGTTCAAAGAAGCCGATGATTCTTCCGTTTAAAATACTCCACGGCCCCATGCTTGTTTTGACATTTTTCACCTATGGTATATGCAAGCGCCGAGGACGGGACAAAGAGCGGTCCCGAAAGCTTCGCAAGGAATACAGTCCTTTTCAACTGGTATATTGCCGTATTTTGACACAAAGACCCTTTGAAGATATATCAAACGCTTTGGCCTTCTGGGACGCACTTGGAACGACCCCAAACGGAAATCGTTGTTTTGGCATGCAACGTTCGCACGTAAAGGAAGGACAATTGAATCGAAGGTGATACTTCCACTGGGCGACTGCTCATTGGATCGAGCGGTTACGCAAGACGATTGCGAAGCGCCCATTGCGCGGTCGAAGCGGCGGTGGCCACTTCGGATTTTATTACCCCAAATGCCGTTCCTGAACGGCCACCGCGCCAAAGCGTTTTCCCGCACGTTAATGTCGTTTGCGCCAACACTTTCGCTTCCTTATTGAAATTCGCCACGCCAACACGGTCAGCGGAAGTGAAAAAACGTTACAAGACTATTGATTCAACCGTATTCGTTCGGAAGGGAAAAGAGGAACGACTTGGCGCGCTTCGGCGGTGCCCGAACGTTGAAACAGCGTCGGCAGGAAAGAGACCGCTGCAAAAATTTAATTTCCACTTCGGAGGAACAATTCGCCCCGCGCGAGCGCGCCCATACGGCAAAGCAGCTCTCAACGGGCGTCCTCCAAAGCGAAAGTCTAGAAATTAGCGCATATTGTACTTGATAATCATTTTACCGATAGCCGCCAATACGATGCCTTCGGGCCGTTGCGAGGCCGATTTTGCGTCCTGCGAATCGGCGATTTGTTTTCTCGCCAAGTGCTCAAAGAGACAATCGACAGACGCTTGCCATCAAAACGACCACTTTACCTTTTTCCACTTGTCGTTGTCGCCGTCGTACAATCGGTTGACGTTATCCCATTGCGAATTGTCGGTGCGCAGCCGTAGCGAAAGGGCGCTCGGACGATGGAGGTGTGCGTCGTGGTTTTTTTCCACTTTTAAAAATCAAATATCGTTGGCGATCCACTTCGGGCAGAAATGCACGCGCGGTGTCGATTTCAGCGATTACCATTGTCGTTGGGAGTTGTAGAAGTTCGTGGCAACGTGGTCGTGACAAAGTCACTTAGATGCCAATCGATCATTCGCTTCAGTCAAGTAATTAACTCTTCTTGTTCGCGGCAACAAAGCACCGTTCGTTTAATTTCCTCGCAATTCTAATATATGAACGCTTAACGCAACGGCCGTCTCCGAGACGAAGTCGTTTCGCTTTCAATTTACGACCACCGTTGCACAACCGTCGTGTACACACGACACCGTACGGCTTTATTTATTCGCGCTTTCGCCAATGGACGCGCAGTTGCAAGTTGGCTTTCCGCTATCCGCCGTACCGGTGGGAAATAGCCGCTTATCAACGTCGGCCGACAACCGTTGCCTAAACTTTGCCAACCTTTCAGCTAATCAACCGTCAATCCGTCAGCGCAAAATGGGTGACCATTCGGCTCGGAAAGGTCGTTATTCTGCCGAAACTACCTCTCCGTCTAAGTTTACGACAAAGTTGATGCGCCGCCGTATAGCGGCTCGTCACACCCACCCGTCGGCGCCGCCTTGCGATCGATGCGCGCGCTTCTCCTTGCGAGCCTCCCTTGGTGCGCTACCATTTTCCGTTGCCGACGAACGAGGCACCGGCGCCTTGTGCGGCGACGGGCGCGCTCGCCCTTTGCGCTTTGTGGCCCAACGCTGGGCGCAAGGCCGGCCAACGTCGCGCCATTCTAACCTGCAAATCAAATTTTTGTGGTTTACTGTAGAAAATTCATTACAAATAACGGTCACAAGTGCGGGCGCTGCAACGCCGACTTGTCGTGCATCGCGAAGGCGCCCTTGGCAATGTGCGACCACTGAAAGAGACTACTGCGGAGCGGAACAATGGCGAGCGTTTGTCCGACGAAGGTGACCAACGCGGCCGCGGAGCGCGTAATGAAAAGTGAGTGTGCCGTTGTTGTCTGCGCGTTCTCGGCGTCAAAGCGTTCCACGCTGCGTGCAGACGTTCCGTTGCCGCCGTTCCAAAGGCTAAAGATGGACGAAGTGTACGACCGGAAGACGAACAAGCCTCGTCCGGATGTGCTCAAGGAGCACTTCATCAAGGAGGGTCGCATCGACGAGCACGTCGCCATGCGCATCATCGCCGAAGGAACCGCCTTTCTCAAGCAGGAGAAGACCATGCTGGACATTGAAGCTCCGGTTACCGGTTTGTGGCAGCGCTTTCGCTTGTGCACCTTTCTAACTTGTTCGCGCTCAGTTTGCGGCGACATACACGGTCAATTCTACGACCTCATGAAGCTGTTCGAAGTTGGCGGTCCACCGGCTACCACCAAGTATTTGTTCCTTGGAGATTACGTTGACCGGGGATACTTTAGCATCGAGGTGAGCATCCATCCATGCCTCGTTTTCCCAATCTGTCCAACTGCACGCGCGCGCCTCCCGTTGGCCCTTAGGGCGACGTAGCTTTGGGAAGCAACAAGTTTTGCAAACGATAGCCAAACATTGGCGAGAAAGAGAGGGCATATTGTTGCGAGGAGACGTTGGGACCATCTCCCGGTTGGTGAGCAAACGGCTTGATGCGCTGCGATGTTGTATTCGAAATTATGAAGAAGAGACCGATAGGCAAAGTAGACGAAAATGGAATTTGCGCCCGACGCGTTACTTTATCGCGGCGCACTTGTACGGCGTGGGAATTGTCGAGTATCCGAAATCGATGCACTCTGTTGCTTATTGTGCGCCACTTGTCGGGACCTATTTCAAGATGGCGCAGGGACAAAGCTCTCCTTTCGGCTTTCAATCCCCGAAACGACGGTCGGGCGCGCGCGCGGTCCTAATGAAAGGCGACTTTTCCGAAAAGGGTTCCATTTCGCCAGCGTTCAGGTGCCGACTGGCCATACGGCGCCTCCTTGGCGCCGCACGGAGCCTTTGCGCACCGCCGATGAGCGCGCACCCACCAACGTCAACCTTTCGGTGCTGTGCGGCGTCTTCACGCGGCACGGCGTTCCTCCTTTTCAAAGTTGGCTGACGATTTGGGGCAGCTGAAAATCAATGCGCCCAAATGACACTTATTGATCCTCCGGTCGGCAGAATGCACTGTCTTAAATAAATGGCCATGTTTCAATTTCCAACCTTCATCACTCATAACGTTTTATTTATCTCTCTTGCCGGCAACTCGTGCCTGCGCCTCGGCTAGGTGGGCGCGAGCACGACAACAGAGGGAGAATGAGAGAGAGAGAGAGAAGTGGGAGAGTAGTTGGGGGCTGTTTGTTGTTGCGCGCCCCACTCCGTGCGTGTGTGCCTGTCGTCTTCGGCTCGTTTCTCCAAGCTGCTCCTTCGTAGGCATCCGCGCATGTGTCTTTCAAAGCCGTTAGCTCGGCCTCGAATTTCACTTGCCCTCCCCCGTTCCACTGCCAGCAACGGGCGAGCATGTGCCCGTTGAAGGGCGATGGAGAACCTTCCCTAAAGTCCAAGCCTCTTTGGTCAAGCCAGCGGCGTCCACGGGCGAAACGCGCCAGCCGAAAGGCAGGCGAACGGCGCGCGTCTATTTTTCCCGTTTCGGCCGTTCGCCTCCACATTTCGCTTGGGCGTCCGCTCTGCCGTAACGACCGGTTATTGGTCTTAATTCAGGCGCAATGCCGCGACGGAATTCGAAAATAATTTTCCATTCTTCAAAACGACACCGAGCTTGCAAGCTGGACGGCGATAATCCGGTTGAACGTTCGAAACGACTTACCGCATTCCGACCGGTCGGCCCGTCGAAAAAGGGGGTTCGCTTTCGAATGGCGCACTTTGTTCGTTGGGGCGACTGTGAAAGATGCCTGCCAATTCGCCCTAAGCGTTGCAACCGGCTCGCTACCGTAATTCAAATTGCCACCACCCCCGTACAGTAATTCAAATTGCTGCCGACTTTTTACAGTAATTCAAAAATTTGAGTGCCTTCATACAGTAATTCAAATTGCAGAATTCAGGCGGTTGCACTACCAGAGAGCGCTACTTTATTTTGTCCACCCTACGTCCAGTCCGCCGGATTTCAGCGTAACGTCGCTAACGCGTGGCCGTCTTATTTTGCTTTGCTCTTTGGCGGAAGCCGCGGTAAGCGTTGCGTCGCAATTTGGAGTGGCCAAGCTTTTACGTTTCGCCGTGCATCGTTTCTGCTTTGCGTTCGAAAAACGCGCACAGCCGGCTTATTTTACGGCTCGTCGCCAACGGGGTGTGTCCTCGAGTTGATCGGCAGGCGTTAGCTGGGTGTGTCTGCGTCCCGGCCGCGAACATCCCTTTCGGGGCGCAAAGAGCGCCGCTTGTCGCTTAAGCGTATTGCTGAACGCGGAGTCGACGGGCCGACGACGAAGCTACTGTTGGTGAATTGGTTTTACGTTTTTCTTCACTTGCCGCTTTCGCCCAGTTTGTGGTTGGGAAAAATTTCTAAATAATCGGCGAAACAATTCGGCTCCGCTTAGGGTTCAGTTCTCTTCGGAGTGGGCTGCCCGCATTGAGCGACTTAAGTGTTTTTCTTGGCCGATTGCTAAGTGCCGTCGTCGAACGGTGTTCAAAAGAGGAAAATACCGTAGGCATACAACCCCTGCCGATCGTTATTCCGATGCTTTTCACCAGCTCAATCTGGTCCGCATCGAGGAGGAAAGCTTCTCCGGTTTTCATTCAAAAGTGGTCGCACGAATTACGAACGGAAATGTGGCAGTCGGTGTTGTTGGCATCCCGTCAACCGTACTTTCGGTGTCCATTGATGCGATCGCACATATTGCCTTGAAAAACGTACGGCTAATAAGTGCTCGTTGGCAACCTGTACTCTTCACCGATCGGTGGAGCAGTTTCCGTTTTTGCCGTAAACGCTGATCAGCGTTGCGTATTCTCGAAATCGACCCCTTTTTTGAATCGATGATTCACGCAAAGGCGACCGCCATTCGGTGCGACTTCGCTTTCCCTGTAGCGCTTCTTTGCTTCCATCCTTGAATATTCGCATTTCGAGCTGTTTGATTTCCATTTCGTACGGTCGCTTTCCAACGGAAGTGAAATTGTCGGCCAACTTTACGGACGGTCGCTTTTGAACGTCATCCTCAAGGCGGCTTTATACGTCGTTATGCCCAGCTGCGATGTTACTTTGGTTTCAACGTCAGTCTGCTTTCTTCATCTCCGGATGGTTGTTTGCCTTTTTGCTTGAATTGGGCCCGAAGCGACCGGCAGAAGTGCAACGGCGTTTCCGTATTGTCGACGACGCCTTCCACAGTGTGCCTCGAAGGCGTGGAGCATTTCTAAGAATCTCCGCGCGCCTACGACGCGTTAAGTAAGTTGAGGCGACGTTTTTGTCCGCCAAATTTGAGCCTCGCAGTCACGGTTTACAGTAAGCTTTATCATTGGAATCCTTTGGCTTAGAGTTCGTATTATTCGAAGATTTTCTCCAACTCTTCGTTTGGTGAAGTGTTGCCATGCGGAAGTGCTTTGAATGCTTTTCAAAAGGCGACTGTCGGGGAGAGCTGCGATGAATACGCTGAGTTACGCGGAACGTTGTTGCCCAATTAATTTAGTTTTCGTTAACGTTGTTGCGATATTTTCCTTGAGGAAGACACTTTTGTTGACCACTCGTGCTTGTACCCTCTGCCGATTTCCCGGAGTGCTTGTATGCAATGGCAGTTTCATCAAGTTTCAGCGGACGGCCCCTACGCTGTTTGCGATGCAATGGCCATTGCGAGAAACTCATTCGTTTGTCATTCGCGCACGTTTCTCTTCACACGTCGCGATGCCAGCTAGGAGCTATTCCCTTCGGCAGCCGAAAAGGAAGCTATGAACAAGTTTTATTACGGCGAAGTTCCCACTTTCCTTTCAGCATGTGCCGCACCCATTTGTCGAGTTTTTTTTCAAATTTCCAATTCAACGCAACTGCTTGAAGCCACAGGTGTGCAGTTAGCGTTAAGTTCCGTCGCGATCCGTCATTTTGTGCCGCGTAGGCCTGTTTCAATAGCGGTCCGCAGTAATCGCCGTGGTACCTTCAAGCGGCTCATTCCTGGCTTTTAAAGGTTACCTTCTCTTATGGATAGCGGTGAATCCAGTAATCACAAAAGTGCACTGAGAAAACGTTATCCAACTTGATAATCGTTTGGCGGAAGAGCAATGCGTGTGCGTATCCGCCCAATTCAATACTGTTGAAGCGTTTTATTTTTAGTGTGTGCTCTATTTATGGGCGCTGAAAATATGCTATCCAAATTCCTTTTTTCTGCTGCGCGGAAACCACGAGTGCCGTCACCTGACCGAATACTTCACGTTCAAGCAGGAATGTAAGTGCATCCAACTTTTCCGGCCGACCGCTTGTAGGCAGAGCGTATTGGCCAATTCCATTCAGGCAAAATCAAGTATTCGGTAATGGTGTACGAAGCGTGCATGGAATCGTTCGACGCGTTGCCGCTTGCCGCCCTTATGAATCAACAGTTTCTGTGCGTCCACGGCGGCCTGTCACCGGAAATACACACGTTGGACGACATAAAGAAGGTGCGCATGTTTTTTATGTTTGGCAATTGTCAAATGTTTGACGCCGTCAGCTGGATCGATTTCGAGAACCGCCGGCCTTCGGACCCATGTGCGACCTGCTTTGGTCCGATCCGTTGGAAGACTTTGGCAGCGAGCGCAATTCGGATCAGTTCTGCCACAACTCAGTGCGCGGGTGCTCATACTTTTACAGGTAAGCATTTTTGAGCGACCACCAACAGCGCAACCATGTTGCCTCATGTTTTGAAGCTATGCAGCGTGTTGCGACTTTCTCCAGCACAACAACTTGCTTTCAATAATTCGAGCTCACGAGGCGCAGGATGCCGGGTTGGATTTTTCGATTCGCAAATCGCCAAAGTAAGGTGCCCACAATGCTTAGATATCGGATGTACAAGAAAAGCCAGGCAACCGGTTTCCCATCTCTTATAACGATCTTCTCGGCGCCCAACTACTTGGACGTGTACAATAATAAAGGTAGTTTCTATATTGCGCGCCAACCTCGAAGAGACCGTCGCCTCTTGCAGCTGCTATATTGAAGTATGAGAACAACGTGATGAACATTCGCCAGTTCAATTGCTCTCCTCATCCTTATTGGTTACCCAATTTTATGAACGTGTTCACGTGGTCGCTTCCTTTTGTAGGCGAAAAAGGTATCCCCATTCATTGTCGTCTCCGTTCGGCAAATATCGCTTTTGTTGCAGTGACGGATATGCTCGTCCAGCTGTTGAACATCTGTTCGGACGACGAGCTGATGCAGGACGGCGACGACACGTTCGAAGGCGGTGCACCGTCGGCTCGTAAGGAGGTGATCCGTGCGAAAATACGCGCCATTGGCAAAATGGCCAGAGTGTTCTCAGTGCTTCGGTCAGTTCGAGTTGTCCCGTTGCGTTGCCAATGTCGCAATGCCGTTTCCGTTGTCAGGGAGGAAAGCGAATCTGTTTTGGAGCTCAAAGGCCTCACTCCTACCGGTCTGCTACCCTTTGGAGCCTTATCGGAAGGTCGGCGCTCGCTGCAAATTGGTGCGTAACGCAATTGTTGCTCTTGAAAACTGCGCATCTCGTAGCTGTGTAGTTGCATTAGTACATTGCATTGATTAGAATGACTAAGGCCGTGTTTTACCATTCATTCGACGTATCTGGTGCTCTTGGGACTTCCGATGCCCGATCTTCGGCGGTCGACAAGCCAACCGTTTGGTAGTGCGATAAAAATGTAGAATAATAACGATTAAAATAATGCTTATTACGCAGCGGCTTTTAAGTTTCAACGGAAATTTAAAAAGGATGGATTTGGTCGTAAAAATGGCTTGCTTCGTAGCGAGGAGATCAAACGCGTTTTTGTTGGAGGCAATTCCCAGTTAGTGACAGTCTTGTATTGGATACCCATAGGTTGCCGGACGGATCCGCGTGCTTATTTCAGCGTTACAATTATCCGATAGCACGCGAGGCCACCCAACGTGTGCAATAATTACGCGCGTTAGTTTTTCTCGCACGCAACCACGTAATTGTGCCATCGAAAAAGGGACATGAGCTGTCCAGAAGCCTGCAGGTATCAAATGCAAGACTATCAAGAACAATTTAAATTTTTTCAAAGACAAATCGTATTAGTTGACTTAATCGTTTTAAATTTCGTTGACCATTTTTCGTCTTCGTATTTCAACTTTGCTCCGTGCCTTCTTTTGCTTTTGCCACTTCCCGCGTGTCTTTTAGCCTACAGTGTTGGTCCCAAATTTGGCCCACCTGCTCATCCTGTTTACAACGGTGTTGTTAGGTCGCATGAAAAATGGCTGCAGAAATGTCCCCTAACGCGCACTAGGATTCGATGCGTGAAGTTATTCATTGTGAGTGGGAACAAAACTGGGATGCGTGTTCTACGAAGGCAGAAGATGACTTTGGTTGTTTCATCGTTGGTGGTTGCCTGCGGCAGGCAAGACACAAGCGACCGTAGTCGTTTGCCCCAAGAAACTGTTGCTTGTCGGTTTACGAAATCTCGGGGGATCATGCTTCTCGTAACGCATAATGACAGCAGCGCTTGGAGTTGCGCGAAGTTGGAACAGATCTAATTGGCCGTGAGGAACGTTACAAGTTGGGAATAAAATGGGAGTAAAATTGAGAAGTTGCCTTGCCGGGAAGGAAGATGACGACAAAAAGTAGCCGCAAACGGTTAGCATAGCTAAATCCGGCTTTTAACGTATATCAGTATAGTCTGCGTTTATAATTAATAATTGTTGTGCACTAATCGCTATGCCAATGATCATTGTACTTGTTGATCGCTGAAGATGATGGCGCTTGAGAAGTCCCCAACGCTTGTAATGTTTTTGAAGAAACAGTCAGGAATGGCGCCAAGCCTGTTTGCTTCGTATTAGCAGTAGCGTCTGATCGTCGCTCTTCAGCTATTACTGGTTTGGCTCCGCATCAGAAGATATCGAGCTTCGAGGAGGCAAAGCGATTGGATCAAATCAACGAGCGGATGCCGCCGTGCAATCGAGAAGCGGAATTCAACGCAATCGCGCCGGTGCCGAGCAATGGTCCCGTTTCGGCGGGCACCTCATGGAGCAATTCGACCCTTTCCTCGTCTGTCCCTTCGTCGTCATCGCGTTCCTCGAAGGTGACCCCTTTGGCGGATAGTACACAAAGTGGCAGCACCGCCAAGCCGTCCGGCAATCCAGTTCGACCGCGATGACACCGCCGCTGCTTCTTTGCAGCACAGATCATCGACGAGAAGGGGGCTTTGTGTAAATGTTGTTGTTTGTTTACTTTTCTTTATTTTTTCTTTCTCTCTCTCTCTCTGTCCTAATTTTGTCTAAGCTAAAATACCGTTTCTCCTTTGTTGCGCGGTCGCGCTTTCACAACGGTATGTCGGCGCCTTCGACTCGGTCCTTCTAGTTTTCTCTTTCCGTTGTCGCCCTGCTTTCTTTCGTTACTCCATTGGCGCTACCCCTTTGTCGCCGATGCGTTTGCAAAGTGACTGCTGGCCAAAGCGGTGGGCGTTTCGTTCCTTTTCCTCAGGATGATGCCTAGAAGAAACTGTTAGTTCAGAGGCGCACCCGCCGCGCTTTTCCACATGCGAACTGCTCGTCGCACGTTTCGATTTGATTTTTTCTTTTCCTTCTTTTCTTTGTACCGCTCGGTTAGCTTTCTTAGTCGACCGTTTAGGAAGAGAAGCTGCCCCATGTCGTTCCGCCTATTCTACTTGTAAAGTGCTATTCCTTTGCTTCGTAATGGCGGTGGGGGGAGGGGGCGTTGGTCGACACCTTCATCGTCGTCGTTCTCCTTCCTCTCAACTATATATATAATGTATACGTAGCGCGCATGCTCTCCATGTGCCAGAACGATTCTAGTCATTTGCGCGATAGTCCGCTGGCCATTTAGTTTTCCCTTTCAAACCGAATGGAACAGCGCTTGCCGTTCAGTATAACACTTTTCTGGTCAACGTTCCTCTCGACTTCTTGATCATTCATCTCCTACCGTCGTCATTCGCTTTCGTACGTTGTAGTGTTCTTGTCTGAGTCGTAGGCTCGCCGACCATACATGCACACGATCGTCACCACCACTTTCGAACGCATTCGTTTCCTCTGTTCGTCCGCTGTTGAAGCGCTTTGACGGTCAGCCTTTTTTGTCTATTCATTTTTAAGCGCGCCAAAGGTTCGGAAAGCTTTTTTAAAAAGTTATTATTTTTGGTGAATTCTTTTTTGTTTGTTTTCGTTTTGAAGCAAAAGTCAATAAAGCCTTTCTCTAGTCATCGGTTTGCCAGAGCTGCTGCCGTGTGCGGGGGCGATGGCGGGATATTTGGAGAGCGGAGTCGAACGACCGGTAGGATCAATCCAAGAGCGGCCAACAGGCAAGAGATGTGCACGAAAAAGCCGAACAGTATTGCCAACGGAACGACGACCAATTGCAGTCCGAGAATGACGTTCAGCAACGCCAATGGGAGTACCACTATGGCCATCCAAAAGTGCGCCTCGTCGACAATTCGCTTTCGATGCTCGCTGCCGATCAGGCGTTTGCTGTGCGAACTGAAGGTGAGAGCCGTAAATGCTATTTTGGGATCGCCTACCTGAAGCCAAGCGCTACTTGCAGGCAGAGAAGAACAATTACTATGGCGCCCAGAATGCTGTGTACGCTGCGCAAATGTTTCCCGTTGTCCCATTTGGCCTGAACGGAGCATGCTGCGCCGACGGCGACGATCACCGTTCCACATATCTTAGCATTACATTGCTGATTCAAGGTATGTCTATCTACACGCGCATGTACCTGAGCGATCGCATGCACTCTTCTCCATCCGTTCGTCTTTTCGTCGTTGCTAATGCGAGCCGACTTGTAGAGAGCCCAAAGTGCTCCCGCTGGCAATATGAGCGCAAAGCTGATGCTCATCAATAGGCCGTGCAAAGCCAGTAGATTAAAGTTAATGGAATGACATTGTTGATGCGACGAACTTTCCCTCCAGTCGCCGGCGAGCATCCAGAAGTCGTCCAGCAGCCGGCTAAAGTTATACATTCTTCCAAAGAATACGGTAAGCGACGTCGGAGCTGTTTACCCGTCGTACGCCTCTCCACCAAACATATACACTTCGGTTAGTGCGGAGGCCGTCGAAGCGGCCGATCGTTGTTCGGGAAGTCCCGATGAGTCCTAAAGAACGTTGACGCCCTGGGAATGTTGTGTTCACGTTAAGGCACCTCGCATCTGGACGACCGGACGCTCCAAGTCTTTTGCTGCAGATCGTAGATGACCACTTCGTCCGGTTCGATCATGGCGGAACCCTTCAACGTGAGCGCACTATTCGAAAAGGGTGCCTCGCGCGAATGCGCTGCTCTTTCTGCTTACAAGCAAATGCTGTGAGCTGTATCGTCTGCCGCCGTATATTAGGATGGCCGTTGGCTTTGGTTCCACTTCGTCTGTGGACAACAGCGTTACGGCGCTGGCCTCCATTCTGGGCGAGGCGCACAAGGGCAGCGATTGCCAAGTATGCGATTGAACGTTGAACAGCCAGGCGTCGCCGGTGGGACATTGACCGTACCTGCAAGAAGAAACTCGTCCATCTTTTTCGACCGCGCGTCGACCCACTTGGAGCAGCCGCCGAATATGAGCACTTCGGACGGACTGACCATCATCGATGTGGCGTATCGCCTCGGGTGAGGCACGAAAGGGCTGTAGACGAACAGCCGGTCGATAACTCCAAAGAAGCAGCTTTTATTTAGCCTGAACGGAGATCAGCCGTACCTTTGTACCATCGCTGCATTGGAATGTCGAAGAAGAAAATGTCCTCAAGGTAGTGATGGTCGATTGTCGATCCAAGACCGAAAATAATGTGCGATCCGGTTGCGTAGAAGCCCCCAACGGCGCCCAGTCGCCCGGCCGGTCGCAAGTCTCCTTTGGGCGTCAGCTTGTGCCATTCAAAGGTGCTTGGAGCGACGGGATAGTATTGGCAAACGGGAAGAAGGAAAGTGCGAACAATTCGTACCTCGTCAAAAACACCCACACATCGTTGAAGCACCGATTTTGATCGCATCCGCCGACCAAATAGAATTTGCCATCGTTTAGACCGAATGCGGCTCCGTGCATGGCCGGTGGGGTGACGCTTCGATGAACGGCATACCATCTGCCTGAAAGGAGAAACGAAAGGCGTCCTTCCGATTAGTACGCGAAGATGATGGCGCACCGGCGAGAACGTCGAATATCCATGTGTCGTTGTAGTTTTCGTCGCGCTCCCCTTTACCGCCGAATAGGACAACGTAATGGCGCAGCATGTCGTAGCCAAAGGCTGCGTGCTTTCTTGCCTGTGGTCTCGGATTTTTCCCATACTCGACTACCCGTTTCCAATGGAGCGACATGGCGGCGGCGACCACCAAAAGTGACCATACAACAGTCCATGCAATCAGCAGTGGACCGTGAGCGCTCATTTACGAAGCCACATACGCATTTGGAGCGAACGACGCTCTCGCAAAGCCGTTGGCCGTCATCCTCCTCTCTACGTGTAAGGCAACAGTTGTTCGATCGGCGACAGGTGAACAAACTTAACCTGCAAACCAACGACAAACGTCATCGTTCTTTCGTTGTTGACGATTACTCTTCTGTAAACCGTTATTATCGGTCGCCCGTTTTCTTGAAACGATTATTCAGTCCTTTCTCGGGAAAGGACATTGTTAAGCGACTGCCAAAGTTCAACTTGGAAGCGTTTGTATACGTTGATGGCTAAGTTGCAAGCTGGCCTAAACGAAGCGATGCGTCGTCTACCATCTCCTCCAAGTATAGCGTCGGCGAGGCAGCGGCGCATCAGTTTTTGCCCATCCATTGGCAAAGTATCCCGGAATTTCAGGCTAACCATTCCGTGCGTTTGGTGATGCGGCCGCGCTGATTGCTGTCCACTTTACCGTAGCTTCTGTTGCCCAGTTCGAAGGCGATCGCCGACGTTGGGTGTACGCCTCATATGTAAGCATGAAATGTAAAGCAATTGCAGAAGGTAAACAAGTGATGGGAGTATTGCACGATGGGAAAGCTGATTGGCTAAAATGAAACTCGTGCCCATAGGATGACCATCATTGGTGAGTCATTTGTACACTTTTTCATTTCCGGTGCATGAATGGCAGCTAGTTAATGAATTGAATTAACGTAGCTCTTTGGCTACGAAAGCTGTCAGGGGTCCTCGCAGAACATTGGTAGTTTGTTTTTCTGTTCAATTTCGATTCTACGTTAAGCGACTTCGAGAAGGCAGCATTCAGAATAAACGTATCATCGACTGGCGACTCTTCTAAACGACGTCTTGTTCACATTCGGTCAGAGAAACGTAGATTCCGTGGTGATCGGTCTGCTTCGTTGCTTCGAAGTCAAAGTGGAATAATTTGGCGAACGAACGCAGCATAAGGGGAAAACAAGATGCTGTTGCTGCATTTTGAAGCAGCAATCAATTTTGCTTATTTGCTGTCTGCTTGGAAAATGTCAAAGGATGGATGTTATGGTGCAGCCATAAAAAATGTGATCGCCTATTGCTGACGGAAGGTGTCCGCCAATTTTTTTGCATTCCACCTTTCCCAGTGACCATTTGAGAAATCGCATCCGCTGTGAACGTGTCCACCTGTGTCAGCGTCTCAAAAAAAATACCAATCGCTTATAACGCTTCATATTGGACGCAGCTTATGACCGCGTCAGTCGTACTTTCCAATTGGACTATTGGTGTTCAAGTATTCTCCCCATTTTATCTTCTCCCTTTCAGGCGATGTTCTCAAAGTTTCAAAAGCCAACACCAAATTGGTTCACTTTGGAGCACGCTTGCCTTGCAAAGAAGGCGCTTCGCATAGGTTGCGCCTCAGCCGCTTAGCGAAGCTTGCCAGTTTCAAAATGGACCTTTTCCCGGATAGACCTTCCCTCCACTTTGTTATGGGCGTATACGCTTTACCGCGGAAGGCTTTGCCGTAAGTTCTGCAGTTGTGCAAGAAAATTCGCTCCCGGAATTTCAGTGAGTCGAGGGGCGACTTGGGAGAGCGGCGGAATTGCGATCGAGATCAAGCTACAGCATGGTTTTAGGGAAAGCAGGTAAACTGCAGTTCTTCCGCATTGTACCTGCGTTTCCCTAATCATACTGCAGTATTCCGCGCCTTCACCTAGCCGTAGCGCAATTCGATGATAACAGGTAGGATTGCATTTCATCTGATAAGCGGCTGTTAGCATCGCGCCAAAGCGAGTGCACCATTTTGGTGAATTTGGCGTAGGCACAAAGTTGACCACCTAATAATTCTCCTGATGGTCCATAAGCTCCACGTTTCACTAAGTTGGGGAATCGAATTTAACTTTAGGGGTCTTCCCTAGTTTCGCCCTCCTTAGCTTACTGCGCATCCGACCTGCCATTTAGTACTGTTTAGATACTGCGAATCCGAGCTCCATCGAGCAGTATAGCAGCACCGTTCTGCCCATACCTAACCCTAAGTTCCAATGTGCACCTAACGCTGTGGAAATCCTTTGTTGGGGACGCTGATTGGCCGCTAAGCAAGCAAAGCATCGTGAGGCGAACTACGTCATATTTATATTGGTCGCGTTGTTTTGTTGTGCTGGATAACCTGCATTTTAGCGATTACTCACGCTCGCTACAGTAAGCTAAGGGGACAAAACTAGGGAAGACCCCAATTAGGCAAACCCTCTTCTAATGACTTTTACCTTAATGCCAGCGAAAATCGGTCAAGCAAGTGCAACCGCGTTCCGAAAACTTCCTTTGTGCGCCATTAGGTCGGAGATAGGATATTTCATTATTGTCAGCCGAAAGAGACATGAAGTATCAAGGATTAGTCGGTAGGAATGGCGGCCGCTCATCCTTGTGGTTTCCGCAGGGATTTGTCTCGTGGAACGTCGCTACTAATTTCATACCGATCCACGTGTTCAAGAACGGATACCCTGGTTTGGTCAAGCTTAGCTGTTTGCATTATGGGCGGCGTGGGAGCAGGCAACCCCAGCTGGGTGGCTGATGCATATTGCTTTTGCAAAATGTGCCTAATGTCACCGGGCAGTTTGGACCACTGGTTCTTCTCCAACTCGGTGTACAGCTTAGCCGTTTCCAGGCTTGCTCTTTCGGACGTAGAGGTGCGGGGTGTCCTTGCTTCAGTGTCGTTCGATAGCGTTACATTCTACAACAAAGGGATACACCTGTTCATAACGCGATTGCACGTTGAAGCATGTTTTGTCACCTGCGTTGACTTGGTTTCATCCGTTGCGAACGACCTTTCAACTTTTACGATCAACTCCTTATTGGCTCTCATCAGTCGACGGCATGTTTCTCTGCTATCAACGGGATTCCCATTTACTTCCATTATTATGTCGTTAATCTTGAAGTGGTCATTCGCTATTGACCCATTTCGTATGGACGAAACGAATACGCGGCCTTTTTTCATTTTGACTCCCAATCCGAAGGAGCGCCGGTCGTTCGCCACATTAATGTTAAGGACAATTGTCTCCTCAACAGACTGCCTTCCACTGTCAGATTTTTCTGAGCCCATATGCCGTTCGCCAGTATACTTGACAGCCTAATAGCTCGGTTTGTAGGCTGCCACGATCCGTAGTGTATCGAGGCATATTTTTCAATAATTCTTTCCGCTTTAAACTATTGTTACTTGTATTTGCCGAAAGTTTTAAACGGACGTTTGGCAAAAATTCATTTTTGTTGAAGGATATTTGTCATTATCTTTATTAGAACGAAGCAAATGTTCCTCGTTAAAATGACGGCAGTAACAAAAGCATAATCAGAGCACATTGAAGCTGAAGCTATCGGAAGCAGCTTGTTTCACGGACGGAACATCATCGGTCGGCTGACTCTACCGAACATCAGCTATTTGTTAGCAGCCTCTTTTCCGTAAGGGGTTCTTCATAGGATGTGTTGTCGAAAGTGCTTTCTGTGAAGTACGCATTGCGCAGGCAAAAAATTATTAAATTTCTCAAGCAAGTTAAAGTTGGATCAATGCAGGCAGTTTTAATTAACCACACGTTGAACACGCGAAGATTGACAATCAATGCTTCCATTACTGAATGGGGACCAGACGTTGTTTGTTCAGTTAGCGTCTCCATGGACTCAAAAGAGCGAAAAGTGAATTTGTCAATGCGTTCTCTCATTTACGTTCCATTCAGGCGCCTTTTGTTGTTGTACTCTACATTAATTCTTAGTAATGTAGGGTCTCTCTACCTTCAGTGCCTTTTCTATTAGTCGATGAGCACTGGACATGTGCAGTGCGTTTCACTCGGACATGTGCAACGCTAATTGGTCTACCTTCCCTCTACTGATTATACGAATAGATATTGATTACGTAACCGTGAAGTACATTGGATTTTCACCAATTCGTATAAACCATGTGAAGTCTGTATAAGGGCATTTCATGTTGTACGGTGATCGCATCGTTTGAAGAGCTGCCTTGTTAGTTCGTTTGCACGGACCAAGCTTTGCCTTTTGTAACGAATAATGTTGTTTCTGTTAAAATTGAACAATATTGCGAAGATCGAATAATATTATTGCCTCCATTTAGGGCGACGAACCTGTCGTTTGGCCAAAACGTCTAGGACACCCAGGGGGCAGTGCCTTTATAAGGGAGGTACACCAGGACGAGAAGATGGCGGTTTAGGATCAAGTTTGTGTGAACTCTCTGAAGTAAACGTGTGTGTGTGTGTGTGTGTGTGTGTGTGTGTGTGTGTGTGTGTGTGTGTGTGTGTGTGTGTGTGTGTGTGTGTGTGTGTGTGTGTGTGTGTGTGTGTGTGTGTGTGTGTGTGTGTGTGTGTGTGTGTGTGTGTGTGTGTGTGTGTGTGTGTGTGTGTGTGTGTGTCCCTATTTGGTGCTCTTGCTTGCGCTTTCATATTGCAGTGTGACAACCCGGAGGAAAACAGTTCCCCTAATTTCAGCTGCCCATTTGTCATGATCAACTTGACTGTAATATCCCCATTTGTAGCAGCTTTGCATTTTTTAAAATTGCAGTTGGGTTTTGAAATTTTGGAACTGAAATGTGCCTCGCGACTACGTGCATTTCCATTGTTCGGTTTTAAACGTTATCCTCAGATTTTTAATCTGCACAAAGTGTCAGTCGTGGAAATAACTGCTCAAGGATGAAGTAGCTCGAAATTCCGCGTACAGGTCACCCGAACGTTATTACGTTAAAATCTTTCGGTGTCGTTCCATTGATCATTGACGTACCTGAAATTCAATTTATCACTGCTCGCCACACTGTGATAGTCAGGTTGTACTGTAACATTCTTGCTCATGTTTCTTTAGTCATACCGCATTGCAGCACGTTAAATATGTCGGAAGTATTTTGAGGCCAAATATTAAAAATGAGACACCGATGCGCCAAAATTGCTCAAACAACGGTTGGTCATACTGTTGGCGGGCACATAACAGAAAGGACGCGTTTGAAAGCGTTGTCGCAACGCATCTTCCCTGCGTTCAATGTAATCCATTCGACTAACCTGCAGTGCGACTCCAGGCGGCCATGTTTCATTTTATTGCAGCTGCTGTTCGCTAATGCTGCAATGGTTGGGTAGGCAACGTGATGGCGGAACAATCAGCCTTTAACTTAAAGCTTCGCATTCCATTGCACACTTTGCGAAACAGAGCAGCTGGGATACCCAACCGTTGAACAAATCATTGAATTTCGTGGCAAAAGTGGCTGCTGAGACTGTTAATATTTAAATGCGGAGTGGTCGCCTTGCCAACTTGTTTTCGTAGATTGAACCACAATGAACATGTTTCAAAACCACTGCCGTGAGCAATGCGCTTCAACGGTCTTTAACCGGCACAGCGAAGATATCTCATGTTTCGTGGCCCATGTCAGCGAAGATGTGAACTTTCCCAAGGGAGGGACCCGACTGGTTAAACACAACCGATCTTTCCTGTGCGCTATGCTCACGTACTCGTCGACAGGACAAGGTTACCACGTGTGTTCTTGTTTGGGGGTAAAACTGTAAAAAGACCCCACAAAGCTAACCATAGCAGCTACAATCGCAACAACCACTCTCACTTGCGAGCACCACCATCCAACAGAGGGATCGCCACCTCTGTCTTGCACAAAGCAAACCATAGCAGCCATGAACGCACCCATCACTCACTTGCGAGCACCATCATCCTATCATCCGCCTGACGAACAGAAACATGACGCAATTCCCACAGACGGTGCCGCCAACGCTCGCACGAGGGCAACAACCAACATGCTCCGCCTACCGATAGTGGCGTCGTCTAGGGGGGATTTGGAAATAGAGCCAGAAAGACTACTACTTTCGCATTTTGAGGTGCTCAACGACGCTCATGCTAATTTCTAACCCATTGGCCAAACGATGCTTTTCATCGAACTTGCCTATCACTATACGGTATTTTCGTGTAGTTGTAGCACTAGGTGGTTTGTGATTTGAATGTAACAAACATTTGTCCCTGCTCAAATCTTGCAAAGAGGTGATTGCTTGGGCAGCGATTGGCTTTGAGAGTCTGCGCTGCAGATAGCAATGTCGTAGTGCTCATTAAAGGAGAGACAAATGGAGAATACGAGCATTGCCGTTGCAACCGATGCTCAGGGTTCAAAGACAAAGGCGCAGCTGCGTGCCGAAAGGCGCGCAATTCAGGTGACTTCTTCTTTGCCAAAACTTCTTGTCTTCCATGCACACGTTTTAATTCAGGAAGCTCAAAGAGCCGCCAAAGCCGAACGGCTGTTAATTGGGAATGTCGAGGGAGACGGTTCGCCGAAAATGACGGACAGAGTCGATTCTACTCGGTTGGCCGCCGTTGTCGGCTCGCAGTCGCCTTTGGTCGGCGTTCGCGTGGATCAAAACTGCAAGTGCACCAACATTCCGATGTCCGAGGTGCCCGACCAATTCAGAAAGCTGTTGGCCAACGGAAACGTACCCGCATGCTGCGAGGATTCCGACTCTCGCATTGTGGAAATTGCCGAAGCGGTGCGCGAGGTTGGCCGTCGCCTCTAATGACCTGTTTTGCCATTCCAAAGTGTTTGCCACAGACGATTATCAATTTCCGACAGTCGTCCAACAAAACCTGTCCGAGGGAGTTGGACGCGCTGTTCGGTGCCGGCTTTCGTTTCCTGTCCAACGATTGCCCGTTGCCGCCCAGCGTTACAACCTTGACGAAGCAGCTGAATTGGCAATTGTCCCTGCTGCCCGACTCTTGCACCGAAACGGAGGTATACGACTTGTCGGTTGACGATTTTCAAGTTACAACATTTTTTAATAGGCGAAAGCCGCGCTGCTCGAGTGGCTGGACGATTTCCTGGAGCAAAACGTTAAACTTGCGGCAAAGGCCGTGGCAATTTCGGTATTGGGCATACTGCAAGGCATGAATTCCAAGCCGGTCGTTTTGACTTATTCAAAGTATGGCTGCCGTTCGACCGTCCGGTTCGTAATACGAAATTTTGCCTAGCTCTTCGTTGGTGGAAACGTCCCTTCGCTACGTGCAATCGCAGGGAGTCCATTTCGACGCCGTCATAATAGACGATGTGCCGCAGAGTCACGGTGGGTGGCGGTTGCCCTAAGGTTAGCCTCGTTACTGTGCAGTTTGCCTTATTCTTAGGGTTCGAACTGATGAAGCAGCTCGTTCCCAGCGGTATCCGATGTCAGTACGCGTTGCTTAACGGCATCAGACACGTGCTGAGCGAAGTTAAGGTGGTTCTTTTGGGCGCCTACGGAGTCCTCGCCAACGGCAACGTGTTGACGCCGATGGGTTCCTGTCAGGTGGCACAAATTGCCGGTACGCACAACATACCCGTGCTTGTGCTTTGTCAGACCTACAAGTTTTGCGAGAAGGTGATGACCAGCAGCAATGAGGTTGCTTGGAGTGACTGCGAAGTGCTGCCGAGCGAGCTGGTCACCGGTTTGGTAACGGAAATTCGTATTTTGCCTTGCACGGCCGTTCCGGCCGTTTTGCGGGTTAAGCAGCCTGTGTAGAGGCACTTCTGCCTTTGGATTTGCTTTCCTCATTACCTACCAATAGAACTGCACGTTTGGTGCTCTGTAAGTAAAGGTTAAGTGTTGAAAGTCTAATTAATGCTTCCTGAAGCGGTGGGGACGTTTGATAGCTTCGTCTTGCAAGCAGTTTGCGTTTTCCAAGACATTGTTCTTCGGTAGATAAAACGGTTTTAATTAGGGCATCGCCAGAGGGATGCTTAAAACTCGCGTATTCGTCTCAAACGTAACAACATAACGAGATGGTAAAACCGTGAAAGCATTATCTACGTAGCTTCAGGATTTCCGAAACAGGGTTCTCTTCGCTCGGAGTTCTTTAAAGCCGAAATTGAACGTAATTTGAATAATTGAACCTGCGTGCTTACCGCTTGTGTAACCAAGAAGTCGCCTGCGACCGACATGGTTGACTCCAAGCATCTTCAGTTTCCCTTCGTTCATCTCCATGAGGGCGGGCAAGTTGATCTATTGGCGAGGAAGCCTTCTAAGTGTCGTTAGTGGTTTGTCGTTGCATGGCTTATACCTTAGCTATGTCGAACGCGTCCATGTATTTCTCCAAACGTAATCGGCTAAGGATCAGTTGAACCGAAGGCGTCTTCTTCAACACGTGACCATGACTGGGCGACGCCGGCAGCGAAAGGAATGGTCGCGTTTCCGGTATGCTCATGTCGCGCGACAGCTCGAGCGTCGACTGGCTGAAGCCGTGACCCGACCAAGCTGATGTTGCGTACCTTAGTGAGCCGGTTATTGGGGCGCTTTGGGCTCGCTTCGCTTGGAGCTTCTTCGTTCCGTAGTCGGAGCGCAACCATTTTGTCCTAGCTCTGCCTTTGCGCTTGCCGTGCTTCGATTTCTTCTCCTCCAAATTTGCTTCCCCTTTCCTTTTTGCTTCGCCGTCTCCGCTTGCCAATAATTTGCCCGGCTCTTCCGGCGTCAATGGGTAACAATAGGGTGTTCCGTATTGCCATGAATATACGTTCAGGTTGCCATTTGCACTTGATATTCTTGCTTGGTCGTTTCCTACGGTCACGCGAAGCGGCGTATTGCAAAACAGCGGCGGTAAGGTCACTATGGACGATTCACGGAAGTTGATCTCTTCTCTGATCATGTCATACTCCTCTGAGACGATGTAGTTGCTTCGGTCGCCAGTGAATGCATTTCGAACCATATATATGTCGGTGGCCTACTTTTTGTTTCAACTCTTTTTCTTATTTTATTAACATATTTATTGTTTACCTGATATTCATGGCCGGTAACCGAGACGACGCTTTCCTGCTGATCGTTTTCGCATTTGATGTCGATTGAAAGGTTCGCTTTGCGGTTGAGCATCAGTAAGTCAACGTTGTTGCGGTTTTGGTTATTTCCATTCCAACTGAAGGTCATTGTCATCGGTTGAAAACCCTAAGAGAGATGTGGCTTGGCCATTAATTCAACAACGATCATTGTTGGTCCAACCAAAAGGCACAGTCTTGCGTTGAGAAGTTGTTCCAATTGACCGCAGATAAAGAAGGTGGTTTCCTTAGTTTCCCAGCGCGGGTAAAATATGGTCGCTCCGCTCCAGTTGCTCATCCAGCGCACATTTTCGTTGCTTTGGCCAAGTATCCGGCGCCAGGCGGGCTTCAATATTTCCAAGCAGGTGTAGCAGGTTGGTTCCTCCTGAGACAAAACGGTTCAACGACATCGGCGGGTCGATTGCTACCTGCAAACAGAAGATATCCCGCACCAGAGCCACCGTTCGCCGAATGGTGTCCGCCTTGGCCACCGAAGTGCGAACCGCAATAAATCTCTGGCCGCTGGTCACATCGCTGCATATGTTAATCGATATACCGTTTTCGCGGGTCCGCTCCATCAGTTGCTCTATTGCGGCGCTCGAGTCAATGGCGAACTGACTGGGCAGCGCCACACTGACCAGCAATGGAGCCAAGTCCTGTAGAACAGTGGCGTATACTATGATGAGGAGCAGTTTAAACTCTCAATTTTACGCGGATCGCTTTTCTTGCCTTCTCTATGGCGTTGAACGGTCCGGTAATTGTAGCCTGAACATTTTTTTGTATACGCGCTTATGTCCATCCGTCAACTTACTATGTTGCTTTTCTCAACGTTGCTGAAGCGGTTGGAATCGGGAAAGTGAATGTAACAGCCGGTATTTTTCATCACTCGCTTTGTGTTGAGCCCACATTTGCCGATGATGTAACTGTGCTCGTTATACGGAATGTCAATTTTTATCACTACGCGATTGGCCTAAAATGAAGGTGTTAAAGGCGGCCCTCTTTCCAATGACCTTCAATGGGACCCAGTAGATTTCGTCTCTTTGGAGTACGGTGTCGATGAAGGGCTTCTTGGCATCAGTCGACTTGGAAGTGGTCTTCTCCGTTGTGCTCATTTTTTAACGGTCAAACGCTGATTGACTCTCCTATTCCCGCTGCTGCCGGCGACTAGCGATCTTTCACCGGTTATGGCTGCCTATGATCACACTTTGCTTAACCCGTTCCCATGTGGAGGTCATCCAAATTATGCAAATGAACCGAAAACGAGTGGAGCAAATCGGAGGGTTTAGACTTTGACTGCGTGCTCTTAGCATTTTTAATTTTGTCCCATTGCAAAGCAACTTGTTCGAAAAGGGCACGCTTCGCTCAGTAAGTCAATTTGTCATCGCAAAAAGCAAATTTTCAAACATTTCCACGTGGTAAACATTGAATTGGTTAAATTCGATGTTTGATAGCTCGTTTGAACTTCTTACTTCAGCGGAGTCGATGCCCTTTTAAATTATCACTACATATGTAATGGTGTAATACATTATGTAATGTTAATTTGAAAGGGCATCGACTTCGCTGAAGTAAGAAATTCGGGTCTTTTAGGATAGCTGCCCTCTTACCTGCACATCCTGAAGGACAATGCACAGCTTGCATCACACTTTGTTCAGCAGCCCCGGTTAGCGCCGGCGCTACGCGCCGGCGCTAACCGGCCTATCGGAGCGTTCCCGACATCGACCAATCCGTTGGCGGCAAACCTTTTGCAGCGATAGTGAATGTACGTTATTGTGCTCAGACTTGCTCGTCATTGAGAATGGAACGAGATTGGTTCATCTGAGCGCGTCAGCTTGTTGAATGCCGAATAGTGTATTACAGTGACAACTACGCTGGGTGCTGAAGCAGTGCACCTAACTTCAGATTCTCCCATGTTTAACGATTTCGAATGGTTTCTGTATTTCGTGATTCGCTTTCAAGACAAGACGACGTTGTAATACATTTACTTGAAGTGTCGCAAACAAAAAACCGGAGAACAAGGGCTACACGAAAGGGCTATACAATTCACGGGGACTTTCATTCGGGAGGGCAGTAGGTGGAGATATCTGCCAATAGTTTCTCGAACGAACGTTCACCGGGATGCAGTCTTTTTCGCCACATGAACTCGCACAGGTAGGACTGCAGCATGTGCCTGTGGGTTCCACACCGGGCTTTATTGTGGCGCTTGGCCTGGGACCACATGGATTCCACAGTCTGCGTATGAGCGCCGCTCACCGGGTTGACGAAGTTGATGGAGTGGTTTACGCGCAAGTGAGCGTAAACCTCCTCCGGCAGACTGTGGTACCCGCGCCATTCGTCCGAAATGACGGTGGTCCCAGGTCGGATGTGATGTTTGATCACCGGGATGAGGGTGGCGCTGCTGCGATCGGGAACTTCAACGAGGAAACATTCACCGGTTTCGCGGCAGACACCACCGAAAACCCACTGCTGGGGAAAGGTCCAGCCTCGTTTGTACTTTCTTCACGAGAAGAGACTTTCGTCCACTTCTACGGTGAGGCCGGCACCTCCAATTACCCCGTGGTTGCGAAGGACTGCCTCGGCCACTACTGTCCTGGCGGCGAGGTTCCATTGAACGGCCGTGGACGCCTGCATTCCCAGTTCCTGCACGCAGAAGCTGCAAGTAGTGTAACCGCGGCTCCATGCGTACAGGAACTGGACAATTTTTTGGAAAGGCAACCTTGTCCCTGGAAGCAATAAATTTAACTTCAATGTCAGCTTCGGCGTGCCGATTTACCTTCCAACCAGGTGCCTTTGCGTGCAGCTGTTTCTTTTTTGCACGCCACCTTCCAGCACCTCCAACGAGGTGGGCGTGCTGCCGTCCCTACTGACAGGGTCATCCTGTCACCGCAAGAGCAGAATCTTTCGCGGTGTAAGATGCCCTTGTCTTGCAGGAAGTGCACGGCCTGCTCTTCGTTTTGTACTTGTTGGTTCAGGAGGGAAAAGTTGAGTGTTTGAGTGGTAGACATAACGAATGACTGGCTGTGGTGTTATTGATCGTTATATAGGGACAGGTCCCAGTGTGAAAGTCATGAGGGGTTTTCGACGAACGCGTTGATGCAGCATGATTGTGTTATGCGAATTGGTTCACCGAAGAAACTGCTACGTGACAACGGGGGCTAACACCTCTCGGCCTGTGTACTCATGGTCTTGCGGCCTAAGACCAGTGTTCCAGCTCCGAACCGCAGCCGCGCAGACTGTCGGCGCTAATACCTTTTCAACTTGAGCAGTCAAGCTAAGCGGCTTAATTCGATGGTTCCATTGAGCAGATCATAAGATCCGCTAGTGAACTGGCGTACCGTTGGCGGTACCTTTTTGAAAAGGACCGTAGTAGGGGTGGTGTCGTAACCCGGAATGTGTTTTGTTGGAAACGAGCGACGCGGCTCAATTCTATTTTCCGGGTGAGCAGACGGTAGGTGAACCGTGGCTGGATAACGCGTCCGTTGGCGCTAATCGCCCTTCTGACCTCACACAGGTGCTCATCACTGAGCGCACCATAGACACGGAGGAGCTATAATACCTCTTCACCCACGTCCATATGCCTTCCCTCTTTAAAAAGGACTGCAGTCCCGTCTGCGCACCACTCAGTATGTCAGAGAACACAGTGAGTGGCTGAGCACTTCACCCGTGCCGACCGAGCTGATGTACACGTTCAACGACGCTTACACCGGTGACGACGTCCACATTCTGAAGGTTCGGTAAGTCGATGTCAACACTGTGTACTACGTCGTGTGCAGCATCAAATTTATGGGGAAATCTTAGGAGTTCAACAGGTACAGAGTGCACAGTTAGTAGGAATGAACATTAACTGTTGTGTTAAGGTCTAGGCTTAGGTGTCAGCAAAAACTACTGCCATCAAGAAACACTGAACGCACAAGTAGTTGGAATGAAAGTGAACGGTTGTGTTTAGGTCTAGGCTTAGGTATCGGCGAAAACGACTGCCATCAATAAGTACCGAGCGCACCTGTAGTGGGTATGAAAGTGAACGGTTGTGTTTAGGTCTAGGCTTAGGTATCGGCGAAAACAGCTGCCATCAAGAAATACCGAGCGCACAGGTAGTGGGAATGAAAATGAACGGTTGTGTTTAGGTCTAGGCTTAGGTATCAGCGAAAGCGACTGCTATCAAGAAATACCGAGCGCACAGATAGTGGGTATAAAAATATATGGTTGGGTTTAGGTCTAGGCTTAGGTATCGGCGAAAACGGCAGCCATGAACAAATACCGAGCGTGCACGTAGTGGAAATGAAAGTGAACGGTTGTGTTTAGGTCTAGGCTTAGGTATCGGCGAAAACGACTGCCATCAAGAAATACCGAGCGCACAGGTAGTGGGTATGAAAATATACGGTTGTGTTTGGGTCTAGGCTTAGGTATCGGCGAAAACGACTGCCATCAAGAAATACCGAGCGCACAAGTAGTTGAAATGAAAGTAAACGGTTGTGTTAAGGTCTAGGCTTACGTATCGGCGAATAACAACGGCCACCAAAACGTACCCAGCGCACACTTCGTCTAAATGAACGTAACCAAGTTGTGTTTGGGTCTAGGCGTACCTATCGGCGGGCACAACTGCCTTCATCAGCCGCCGGTTACGAAACCAAAGCGCACACGATAGACCCGTTGTGTTTACATCTCCGTTTACGTACACGCGAAAACGGCTGCTAGTAACAAGCACCGGGCTGCAAACGAAAACATGGGAAAACGGCTGCCATTTACAAGCAACGGGCGCAAACGAAAACTGTGTTTGTGCGCAAATCACTTCGTGAGGAAATAGCATTGCTTTCGCGAAATAACATAGCGCGGTCAACATCTTTCAACCGCGAACGGAACCAGCACCGCTTCGGCTGACCGCATCCGTAACCACGCTGCAAACGAAGGCACCAGGCTACAGGCAGAAGGCGCCACCATCGCCGGCGCTCGAGCGCCGGCCTCACTGCGTGACCAGAACAATGGATTGCGTAATTAGGTCAAGTGTACTGTACCACGGGCAGCTAAACCAAAAGATCCAGAAATTCAAACGAGCTATCAAACATCGAATTTAACCAATTCAAAGTTTGCCACGTGGAAATGTTTGAAAATTTGCTTTTTGCGATGAACGCTCAAATTGACTTAATTACATTGGTTAAGTTCGATGTTTGATAGCTCGTTTGAATTTCTTACTTCAGCGGAGTCGATGCCATTTTAAATTATCATTACATATTCGTGCGATACCTGAATTGATGATTAATCATATTGTTCTTTCCTTAAAGAATTAGCGACAACAGCGCATCAACTAGCTCACATAGACACATCATAATTCGGACACTCGTCAGCGCGCTCCTTAGCGATTACAAACAATTTTCAAAAGCCTCTGTTTACAAAAGGTGAGCATAAATATTTTTTGACATACCGATTCCAACGAAACATTCTAAGATTATATATCTTATGAGAATTTGCACATGCGGCGAGCATCCTTTACTCGTCAAAAAAATACATTCAGTACAGTAACTCGGTAAAGTATAACCATGTACACCGCATTAATGGTGTGCAGGTAGCCACCCAGCTACGTCCTGCAAACTATTATGTGAGGGAATTTGCCTTTGCAAGCGTTGTTTGCTTTGTAGTTGCTATTCCATGCCTGACATGTGCAGGAGAAAAATCTTTACTGTATCTAAGGATGACAACGTTAACGGTAGGTGGAGCAAGAGAATGCAGGACGGTAGAATGGATTTCGACATACATCCAAGCCGGTCGCTACAGCCTAGTAACGCGTATTACCATCAGGTACCGGCAAATAAGTTAACACGGTTCGTTAGTTTAAACAATTGTCCCAGGGCCTTTACAGTCGTCCTCTGGAATTGGGAATGTTTAACAAATATTAAGATGCAATTTAGACGAACCGTTGTCCTTCAATTACTGGTGGTCCACGATCGCGTAAACTGCTTTTGCAACTTTCCATGAAGACTGCGATGGTTATACAGTATCCCGGGACTGATAATTATCACACCTGCACATCATTTGTTATTACTGTTGATTCACAACAGGTTCCTGGGAAGTGCGAGAATGGCGGAGTACCTTGCGTCAATTTTTGGCACCGAAAAGGACAAGTAGCTTATTGCTTTTACTCAGTGACCACTGGAGCTAAGCGTTCTTTTCAGGGTCAACTGCTCGTTTTACTTCAAAATCGGTGCCTGCCGACACGGCGACAAATGTTCGCGCATACACAACCGGCCGACGTTCAGCCAGGTAAATGACGACCGCTGGCCGTTTGCCGAAGATTAATTTCCGTTTTCAGACGATCTTGTTGCAAAACTTGTACCAAAATCCGAAGATGGATATCCATCGTGCTGAGGCCGCTCTTCGTAAGTCATCGGCCGAAGGTCCTGCTTCAATTATTTCAGTCATTCGGTTTTTATCTTTGCTTTCGAAGTGCAGTTAAGATTGCGGGCTGTTGTCGGTTGGTGTTGGGATTTCACTGTAAGGTAACGCGCTCTTTTTAAGCGGGTAGAGGAGACCAGTCTTCGCTGGTAAGTTTTCGGGCGCTGGCCACCTTGTCGGCTTGTAAAGGGCTTGTATAGGTTTTTAATGTTCGTTTGGAATTGTCGGTTGAATTGATCTTTGACGTTCGATGATGGTCGTGAGGCTTTCAGGATGTTGTAGCTAAGGTTCCTTTTCTGGCATTTCGATTGCAGATGGTCGCTGCGACTGTCACAGTTGTCGTGGAATGGCACCTAACTATCAAACTAGCTACTGAGCAGGCGTTTGTGCAATGGGAAGCATTTCTGTCCTAAGGCTAGATGGTAGAATAGGGCCCAATAGTTTTCATAAGGTTGAAGAACTATTCCCGCTATGTGGTGCATTAGGGTCTGGGCTGAGTCGCACGCTCGCATATTGAAGTGTATTAGAAGTACGACGGTACGGTAGGTTGTTGTGAACAGCTGCTACTGTGGGTGAATGTGCGCGGACGTTTCGCTGTGTTCAGTGCAATTATCTTTTAATGTGATGTACTTGTAGGGATTAGGTTTACCACCCGTTGAAGTGAAGCCGCGCGATGTATTTGACGTTTTGATCGGTACAGATTTTATGGAATCTTGGAATTTCATACAAAGCTGTTGTTTTGCCTCTGCGTTCTTAAGCGATTTTTCAGTTAACTTTCAGATGTTCTTCTCCGGAAGGATTTCAGATTCAGCAAATTTGTTATAGCGCCGGTAGGGAACCTTGCCGGTTCCCGGAAGCAGAGTGTAGACGTTCTCTTTGTTCTTACTTTCTCCTTAGGTCTACCTTGGACAGTTAGCGTTCTCGCCCATAAGGGAGGCCTGAGATCAGCAAGCTTAACCGCCTTAGTAGTGATCTCTGTTTCCTTTGCAGTTGGAATAACGGACGCTCAAGAGCAGCTGCATTTCGACGAGTTCTTCGAGGAAATATTTACTGAAGTCGAAGAGAAAGTAAGCGGCAATCCGCTCGACCATTGCTGCCACATTTGGCTATTCATTTCTTAAATTTTAGTACGGCGAAATAGAGGAGATGAATGTTTGTGACAACATCGGCGAACATATGATTGGAAACGTGTACATCAAAGTCAGTTTTCACTTCTGGACAGCTTGGTGCAGTAGCATAGCGTAAGTTGTTTAAGTTCCGCCGCGAAGAAGACGCCGACAAGGCAGTGAAGGACCTGAATACACGTTGGTTTGGCGGTATGCCGATTTATGCAGAACTGTCGCCCGTAACAGACTTTCGTGAAGCTTGCTGTCGTCAATACGAGATGGGGTATGTTGTAACCTTTCTGCGTTGCTTCGTTCATATTACTTCCGTTTCAGTGATTGCGGTAAAGGCGGATTTTGTAACTTCATGCATCTGAAACCAATAAGCAGAGAACTTCGTCGTCGTTTGTATGGTCGTCGTCGACGAACAGGGTAAGCATATTAGCTTTGTGTATGCTTTATGTATATGTAGCTCATCAACTGATGACCATGATAGTAGCAACAAGCTGCTACTTGTTAAGGTCATGTAGAGGTGTCTTTAATTGGGTAAATTTTGCAAATTGTTCGAACGCAACCTAAGCATGCATGCCTGGCCAATTTCAAGGTTGTCTTAGTTTCAATTGCCCATAATTTAACATATCAGTAGGATTGATTGAGTTGATTTCAGTTTGACAAGCATGTTATTTGAAATATTTTTTTCTTTAAGACCCTATGATCGTAGCCGTCGTTCTCGTAGCAGAAGTCGTGGACGTGATTTTGGCGGCGGCGGCTATGGGGCACGACGTGCCAGGTATTATTAAGCCATCACGCATTCGTGGCGTACATGAAATGGTAATTGTGAACTAAACACTATTTCCTTTATAGACATCATTGATTGAAATTCTCACTTGAAATGATGGCGTATTGTGCGAGTGCTGCAGATCTTTGCTTTATTAAAATACTATTTTTCCGTGTCGCATTTTTAGCATTATTGCGTACATTAACCTTACGTGTTAGCTTTGCAATGCAAATCGAATATATTGCATGTGATTCATGCAGTCCCTCTAAATATGATCATTTCCCAACGTCAAATTGGTGGTATTCCGACTTTCCCGTTTTTTGATGATACCTGTAATAAAATCGCAAATGCCCTACCAGCGATGTTGAAAGGGATCCTTTCAACATCGCTGACGACGGAACCAAGGCGTTCCGAAAGCTTCGAGAAGTGTGTCTTTGACCTGTGATATCTCTAACAATCGCCCATCCATCCGCTGGTAGGGCATTTGCGGTTTTATTACAGGTATGATCAAAAAACGGGAAAGCCGGAATACCACCAATTTGAAAACATGAGACCCGTTGCAAAGCATCCAATATTCAAACATTTCCCAACGTGAATAAATCACGAAGTAAATTTTGGAACATAAAGCATCTGAGGCACCTCTCATCTTGTCGACTAAGATATATTTGTCCCCAAGGCAACCGTTTCCCAAATGACTGGTGTGAACAATTTACTATGCAGAAACTGTAAGGCCCAAAACCGCAATTTTTTCACCATAAGTGCTTGTCATATTCTTTGCACTTAGTCTATGTCTGAAAAGGTCAAGGTCTGGGGGCAAGTTTGGCAGAAAGCCGAATTTTTGGCGTTAAATTGGTGTTTATCGGTTTACGGCACCTATCCATAACAACGAACTTGATTATCGGATGGGGTACTGTTAGTTACGGGGCAGATAGGTAACAAAACTATCGAGCGGTATGAAAACGACTTGATGCATTCGATTGTTAGTTATGAGGTGGAGCTTTTGCTGTTTCAGTTTTATAGCTGTTTGTGGGCAATTTAATGTTTTGCGGTAAACTGCACATCTAACGAAAACTTATTGTCTGCTCTATTCCGTAAAGTTGCGTTTGGGCTATTCATTATTCTTCTTGTATCTGCGAAACAACTAATATCCACGGATTTCCCCCATACATTGAATGCTTTTATTCACTCAAAAGCAGAGCTTTCGGGTACTTCTCGCGTACCCATCGTCCGTGCCAAACTTTTAAACAACGACTGCCCAGCCAGCCAACGGTTCAGCCAGCTCATCCGCTAGACCATCCGGGCTGGCGACATCAACTATCAGGTACTACTCTTGTACCTGTCAAGCGTCCGTCGACCGCCCAGTCAGTCCTGCAGAGGGCGAACATCCCCACCGACCGACCGGGACAGTGACGCAACACCAAATGAACGAACGACAGTAAACATTTCTTCTTGTTTCGTAATAATGCCTCGAACATTAATTCTCACTTGTTTCGTCTGCTTTTACTTTTTCGTGCAAAAGTAGAATAAGTGCTCATGTAGCGGTGAGAGAAACTTATACGGCTCTTGGTGACCGTGTGGCTGTTGTATGCACGGTGCAGCATGGGTAAGGAAGTCTCGCAGCGGAAATGAGTCATTTGATAATGAACCAAAGGAAACGCCAAAAGTCATACTAAATGTGGAACACTTGAGGACCCTGGTGGATTTCCGGTCCGAGGAAAACGATACGAGAGATTGCGCAAGGGTTGGATGATTGTCGCTAAACAGTATATGCCCACTTAAAGTCAACTACTGGGGTAAAATCGAGTAAGTGGTTTCCTCATGAGTTTAACGAGATGAAAAGTACATCCACGCCTAGAAATTGAAGATCACACCTTTCACGGAACGAAAATAAACACAGCCTTGATCATACTGTAAAGTGTGACGAAAAATGGATACTCTATTATTAGCGCAAAAGATCTGCTTAATGGGTCGACGCTGTTTAACCTGAAAATCACGAGGAACGACCCTGTGTTCGCCCAAAAAATGTGACGGTCGTTAAGTGGTCCATGACTGGTGTGATTCACTACATCTTAAATCCTGGTCAGCCCATCACGGCAGGTATACATTTTCAAGAAACTGATCGAATGCACGACGAATTGAATTGCAGGCAGCGTTAATTAATCGAAGAGATTCTACAGTTCACGACAATGATTTCGTAGAAATTCTACCACATCCACCATACTCAAGGATCTCTCCCAGCAACGCATTACCACCTTTTCAAACATTTGTAATTGTTCCTTTGCGAAGACTGTTGCGGATTCAAAACAGACGAAACTCGCACGACACTTTTACTACCAGAAGCAGCTCCGTACTGACACACACAAGAATAAGGATTCGCAGGTAGGCAAGGTATTTCGTCACCGGTTCTTACAAACAGATACTGCAATTATGTTGCTGTGCAACAATACCGGTATTTCATTTACGAAAAAAGCGTACAACTAAGCTAGCATCGCGTTCGATTTTAATGCTGCTTATTCTGCTCAATAATGCATCGCGCACATTGAGTTACGCTTCTTTGAAAATTGCGTTCAAAAATCCCATTTCATATGTGACAACCTAATCCAAACGCTAATGGAAAATAACATTTGTATTAGGTTGTCATTCAGATAAGGTAATGTGGGAGGAAAACCGAAAAACCTGTCCCAAATAATACCAACCGACCTAGAAGGATGAAATCATTCAAAGTGTAGTTTACCATGTGCCAAGAGTTGGAAGTCAGAAAATACGCCATCCCAAAATTCCCACTCTTAAATAACACAATATAAAATAATACAAGACAAAATGAGTGATTTTGCAGTATGCCTCATGAAAGCAGCATAGCACAACAACGAAATAATGCACCAAAAGACTGACGAGTCTACCAGTGCACGAAAAGAGGTGAAAGAATCCTGCTACGCCAAGTATGCAAATTAAAAGGCACATGATCGCCTAATTTGTGTAAAACATCCACGTGACGCATCAGGTCACTTGAACAGCAAATAATGATTAGGGAAACACTGTAGAGTGTGAACATGATGAAAGATGAAAAAAGGCCGGCTTCTCAATTTTAAAACTGCTAACAGAGAATTGCGGGAGATTAAGGATTGCACATGAAAAGCAGGGAAGCTTCAGGCCAGCACAAATAAGCGAAAACCTAAAAACGTACTCACGAGAGCAAATGCCTTCTGAACGTCATTTATGTAAACCAAAGCGATTTAGAACAAGGTCTCGTGCATGAAAACGAAAACTGTACAAAGTTTCGAATTACCCATTGGAATTCGCAATGGTAGAAGCACGGTGTACCACTGCGAATCCAATATGTAAAAGCAGGTCTCCTTGTGCAAACTTATCCAAGCATGGCAAAATCCATTCGTTCGCCAATTTCAGCACAAATGATTAAGAGGATTATCCGGCGATTTCTGCCACTCCTTCTTGAGCATTTGTGTCAATTGGGAATGTCGTAAATTTGGATATGACTTTTTAAGTTCCGGCAACCTTCTTTCCTGATAAGCGGCAAACGCCGTACGAGCACGTCTTTCAGGATGGCGATCGACGGTAACATCCGGACCGTTGGACAGAATTGATATGGCCTTATCAACTGTACGCGCCTCCTCGGCATCCGTCTCGATTCTATTCACGTTTTCTGGAATTATCACCTCCGTTACCACCACCGACGTGGTTGGCTGACGCTGCTTTTCCGCCTGCTGAGTCATGCGCACTCGGTTAGCCATAATTTCAGACCTGGTCAGCTTCTCCTGATTCTTCTTGCTTTGCACGTTTAGCTCTTCCATTTCCTTTTCCAGCTGAGCACGAATGGCCTGCTTGCGCTGCAACTCCTCCAACTTCTTCCTCTCTCGGTCGTCCCGACGTTCCATCTTACGCGCAACCAGCTTGTCATCGTCCTTCCAGTATTCCTCCAAACGTTCCTTTTCTTTGCGTTCCAACTCCGCCTTTCGTGCTTCGTCTTTGCGAGCCCGAGCTACGGCTGCCTTTGAATTCTCGCCTGCCCATTTCTTTGGCATTTTTCGTAGCAAGTATACAATGGCGCTTTGCTAAAATGAACGCAAAATAAGAAAAAGTATTCAGGAACAGCCGGTTCACGAGCGCATGGCTTCGTTCCCCATCGCTGCTTGCTGTATATTAAAATAGTACAGTATAGTATACCTAATTACACTTAAATACGATACCCGGAGCGACTTTCCCTAATTGTGCTTGATAAGCGTGCTCGTAATTCGTTATAGCGCTTGCGTTGCAGAAATACCACCATGTTTTATAAGTCAACTAGGTTGGGCGCAGAGTTTTTCACTGTTTTTACGAAATTCGCAAGCTATGTCCGTCTCACCTACAAATCAGTATACGGTAATCGTTCGTCGTAGCTCTGTTCGGAGTGTAGACGGTTGTCTTTTCGTGAGGTTTTCTTACGTTGTGACTTCTCACTTTGTTTCTGCACTCCTCAACGTTAATTGGCTATGTGCGTTATCTGGTCGTTTAGCTCGGGAGCACTGACGTTTTATTGTTTAGCATCGTTCGTAGAATGGGGCGAAAGAAGAAGAAGTTCGTTAAGCCGTGGTGCTGGTAAGTACTCCGCAACGTGCGCGACTTTTGGAGCTTTTGCCCAACCAACTTCGTCGGCTTAAGGTATTGCAACCGCGAATTCGACGATGACAAAGTTCTTGTGCAGCACCAAAAGGCGAAGCATTTCAAGTGTCACCTTTGCCACAAGAAGTTGTACACTGGCCCAGGATTGGCTATCCACTGTATGCAGGTAGCGCGCGCTTCTTCGAATTCGTCTGCTGTGAGTCGCACGATGAGATGCTCGCAGGTACATAAGGAAACCATCGAACGTATTCCAAACTCGATTTCCAATCGCGGTTCAACGGAAATAGAAATTTACGGCATGGAAGGCATTCCTGAAGCCGACTTGAAGGCGCACGAAGCGGCCGTGCTCGGAAAAGGCTAGTTTGGAACTGCAAATGGCAACTTGAATGACAGTTTCGCATCTTAGACGACGAGCCGTTGGAGAAGATGGCGCGAGTCGAAGATCAATCTTCCTCGCAAGTCAACAAATCTCCTGTCGTCCCATTGATACCTGGGATTTCTGCAGTTAACAATTTGCCGTATCCTTACCAGCTTCCTGGGTCTGCTGTCAGCGGAATTCCTCCAGGTAAATTATGCTTTGCACTTTGGTCAGTTTGCCTTTCTTCCTTTGACTATAAATACAATGCTTTGTTGGACGGACGCGAACAATCGTGCCTATGGCGCTTATTTCTTCCGTATCTGACCTGCACAAATGTGAACACATATTCTTTTATTTTGACCCTCATACTGGCTCATTTCTTTCGTACGGATACCAATTTGCCGTTTAATATTTTATTGGGATCTTTTCTTTTTGTACGCCCTTTCCTTGGTTGACAGTCGGATTCTTCGTAAATGATCATGCCCTTTTCTTTTTGGTGTCATTTTTGTTACCTGCTCTGTTGTTCGTTTACCTTGTTTTCGTCTGGTAGTACCTGATTTTTGTTCTCACTTAGTGGCTTGGGATACTTGTGACAGATTTAGCGTGCACACTGGCACAGTGCAACCTAATCATCCTATCAGCAGCGGGCAGAAAACAGATAGGGCTGTAGTGTTTGTTATCACCATTGATTTTCCGGTAATTAGGGTTTCAGTGCCCCATGAGCACATTGCCACATCGTATGCGTGATTTTTCTTTCCGTTTGTTCTCCGTTGAATGGGCAGTTCTTGCAATATCAATGTAGTGTTTCCGTTTTGTAACATTTGGATGCTCGTTTTTGAACGCGCAGCGAAGCTTTAATGTTTCTTATTTGAACTACGCCGCCTAGATATGTTCGCAAGTTCCTTCGTTCCATCGATATTCTCAGCTTGAGTGAGTCAATAATAAAGAGCTGTAGGCCTTTTGCTTACTGCTCCACGTCTTTACAGTAAGCCTTAACAATGGTCAAGTTTATCGGTGTACATGCGCGGCTCGTTCGTCAGCGCCGTAAGCCTAAGATGAAAAGTGAGGGAACCTTCCCCAGTTCGCTGAAGTGAAAAGGGTGAGTGAAGAGTTGAGCGCCAACGGAAGATTTGCGCAACGACTCCGCAATGGAAAGCTACTGTAGCTGTCAAGTTATTAATTATTATGCGTTATTGTAGGGGTCTTGTACAGATAAGAACGGGAACCCAACGTCTTTCCGTGTTTGGTCCATTGATTATTTAAGTAGTCGATTGCCTTGCTCAACGTTGGCCCCGCTTGTTCTTTTTTACATTGTCTCAAAAGGGGTATTTTTGACATTAACATTTTCCGCCTGACGGTAAGAACTAATGACCAAAAAGAAGTGCTGATACTTCACTGCTTTGCATTAAGTGCTTAAGGATGAGTTTCCACATCTTGTTTTGGTAAATGTGTCAATTTCTTAATGTTTTTGTTTCGAAGGCAGCGTTCGTATTTCTCTCTGTTCTCCAGTTAATGTAATTGCAACTTACTGGACGGTGGGTATTGTAAAGGTAAAGTTTGGCCTCGCATAACGCGAGATTCCGTTCTCAAAAGAATTTCGCGTTTAATTTTTATTTTTAGCAGTATTCGCCCGTCTATTCCTCCCAGTCTTCCTCTTTTTCCCTGTGGCACTACCCTGTTCCTTCAACGGGGCACGAAAACTAATGAAGAAACGAACGCACTACCCGGCAGCAAGGTGCCTGAGGAATAAACTGCTGTCCTCCGTTGATGCTTTGTTACGAATCCACACCGTTGTTTCGAAAAACTTTTATTGAAACCGGAGCTATCGGGGATCTCCTGCCCCTTCTTCAGCGGAAGATAAGTAGGAGTAGGTCCCCTTCTCCTCCGCCATCCACCGCCTTTATTACTACTCTATAAGTTTTTCGAAGCAACGGTGTGGATTCGTAACAAAGCATCAATGTTAGACTCCACCGTTAAGAAAGGACACCCGATTGTCCTCCGTTATTCTATTACAATCTTTCGATAAATTTTGAGGGCAGAGAAGATGGAATAAGTGTCGTTTAAGAGAAGGAGACAGAGGCAAGAAAGGGAAGCTGTAAGGGGCAGGATAATCTCTCAAGCAAGGCGAGGAGGACTGGAAGGAATAGCCGGGCGAATACTGTTAAGGATTGGAAACGAAGTGTTTTCATGAGTACTACAGAATTGCCCGTTATACGAGGAAAAACGCGAGACGTGAAATGTAGAAGCGGAGATCTCCGACAGAACATCTGAAAAATTTCTTAATGGCGTGCGTTGTCTGAGGACGGTCTTTACTGGTGTATACTTACACTGCCTATCCTCGGGTATTTCGAAATTTCGTTTCTGTTGATAAACGAAAGTGAGGCAGAAGATGAGTGAATCAAAAATGTTTCGTCAATAATAATGGCATACGGTAGATATGGCATTCCTTTCACAGGGATTAATCCTGTTGGTGTTCGCAGGAGACAGTAATTTCAGTCGTTTTCTTAGATACTTCGATCTGCTGAGCTGATGCACGTCAAATACGTTAAGTATTAATAATGTATGATGCTGCTCTATATGCATACCTCGCACCAGCACAGAGCATCTCCTGTGCATCTGATGACGCTTCTGTACACAAAATACCGTTATACGGCCATGCGTATGTTAACACAAGCAGGGACTGGCATTTGCCATACGTTTGTTTGTATAGGAGCAGATTTTCAATTAGTTTCTACTGTTTTCTTTCATGTTATTATTATTATTATTGTTTGTTTTTATGTCCACGAATTATTAGTATTCTTTTTTCTAGCGATGCAATCAGCTGTCCCTTCCGCTGTGCCTGGCGCGACGGGCGTTCCCCCTATTGCCGGGCAGCAATCGTCTACTGCGCTACAGTCGGGGATGCCTTCTCCAGTTCTTTCAGCCACGGTTCCTGGTATGTCGCCTGGCAGTGTTCCACCAGTTATGCCAACCTATCCAACGTCGAATTATCCAGTTTCGCCCGGCACCGTGAGTTTGCTTGCTCATTTGCCCGTTTTCGTTTCACGGGGTTCTTCTACCTTTAGACCGTCAGTCAACCTTCCAATACGACACCAGCAGCGTTTCCAGCATACCAGTCGGCCGCAGCAAAGGGTCAGACTCGTAGTACGCCATCTCCGGTTGCCCCGAGACCAATTATAGTTGGATCAGGCGGTACAATGATAATGCATCCGGACGAGGACATGTCATTGGTATTTTCGTTTCGCATTGTTGGCTGATGAATGAGCGTGGTTTTCTTCTTTAGGAAGAAATAAGACTCTCATTTCCAAAGTATGCCGTCAAAGGTCAAGGAATCGGTGGGAGAGCGACCGCCGCTTCCATGGCAGCGCCACCGCAAAGTGGCCGTCCCTACAACGATGCAGTGACAGGTAGGTAGTATTTTTAATCTGTTCTAACAGTTTGTTGTGTTCCTTCCACTGTCACCAGTGTGTATGTGTGTAGTAACGCTTGCGCACGTAAAGAGTCAGCCAATTTCGGTACGTACATCTGATTGAACACTTTTCTACATGAATTGAAAATATTCGTTAGTCTGTGACGCTGAAAGTTGGTCGATCTGAGTGACCGGCATTGGTCGGTGCTACATTTCGACCGACGTACACACACATACATCTGTCAATCGTAGATGAAAAAGGTAGGCGTTGCTCATTAGGCGCAGCCAAGCAGAACACCTATCAGTGGCACAGGTAGGCGGTGGTGCCGTCTCGAATTCATTGTAGACATTTATCGCTATGTTGCGTCCTTTTCTCAAACGATCAGTTGCGCGGAACTTTGAAAGGCGCAAGCTGAAGCTAATGTGAGTGTAAAGGCAGTTATTGCACAACGCGGGGATCGCTAAACGTAAGTCTTTAATCTGTTGTAAAGCAGTTCAGCAGCGGCTATTCGACTTGGTCTACGTTCGCCCCTTTTCGCCGATCCTCTGAGATCTGTGTTTTGATGAAAAGCGCTTAACGAGGTACAGTTGTTCGACTGTATGCTAACGTGTGTTTTGTATTCCATTTATTTATAAAGAGCGATTCCTTGTTATTTCTACTAAATGTCTCTTTTTTTAGATACGGCTTCGCCAACTTTGCCTGTTCCTGGAATGTCACCTCGCTTTTTGCCTCCCGGGGCACCATTCAGTACTTACGATGACAACCACCTCCCAAATAACGTCTTTTCACAGTGCTTTTTTGAATTTCAGATATGGGCCATCCGCCGCCTTTATTACCACCGTATCAGTCTCGAAACGTCTACTAACCTTTTTGACTTCGGCATGTTTGATAAAAAGAAACAGCAACTTGCTGCATTCACACTCGGCCCCACCCTTTCAGTGTGACTAAGGCATTGCTCCATCGAAGACAGCTTATGACGTGATTTTCTTCAAAAGTATTTTTCCTACAGTGTTGTGCACACTTCGAGGTATGTATTAGCGAAGGTTTTTCTTAATTTTGCCACGATGTACGACAGTCCTGTCTGTACACATCCTACACTATTTGTGGTTGACTGTTGCGTGAAGTCAATTAAACTAGTTTGCATTCAATACGCCAACGACGCGTACCTTCACTTGGAGTGTCAGAATAGTTTGTTCCGTTCTTTTCATGCCGACACATTTTTGTCGCTTTAATACAAGCCGTTTATGGACAACGATGTCAGCTTTAATGGCTTTTATTTGCTCTGGCCAAAATGAATATACTTTCTTATGATGCAGTCTGTCGCGTTTCTCTTTGTCTTTGATTGCATGCGACCCTTCGCTATGTTCTAATCGAATAGACTTTTGGTGTTCATTCCTTGTACAATGAATACTGTAGCAAACATAGTGAGCAGGGCATTGTAGTTGGGCGTTTCTTCGAACCTGTTAAAGCATGTTATATGGATTAGCATTACAGCAAGGCGTCTACCTGATTCTGACTACGAAATGGCCCATCTGATTGACCGGCACCGGCAGATCGGTGGTCATGTTTTCAATGTCGTTCCTTAGTTTATTCCTTAAAATCGTTTTTGGACTTGTTTCCTTGCTCCACGGAAGTGTGCCTTTGATGAGCTCGTAGATCATGTAAAACAGGGAGCGAAGATCGTCTCCTCTGCTTATGTCCTGTTCACAGAGTGGGTACGTTTTCTTCTTTTGAATAGTCAGTACTTGCCTGTCCGCATTGAGCGCTCACGGACGCGTACGTTAAGGTTCCGCGAAATACTCGTCGTTCGCGAGCCGGATAGATGCGGCCCGTGTGGTCGCGAAACTTTCTGCATAATCCGAAATCGTACAGGTAAATGGTGCGACATTTGGCGCCAATACCTATGGCAAAATTGCTCTGAAAGTGAGGCGTCAGGTGGGTATATTTGTTGTCGATTGTTGTGTGCAAGTTACCGTTTTGATATCACCGTGCACGATGCCTTGATTATGCAAATCTCGAATCGTTTCGATGCATTGATAACCGACCATTGCAGCGGTCCTCAGGGAGAATGTTCCGTGTTGCTTCAAGAGTACGTCGACGGATGGGCCGAGCAGTTCTATGACGATGAAATGCTTGTCGTCCGTTTCATTTTCGCAATAGAACAGCGGAAAGTGTACGTTGCCTGTTCGTTATTTTCGCGATTGATGTAATATTCATTTTTAACAAAGTCCAACCTCGCATTTTGATGTAAACTTCAACTTCGCGATTAAGTCGGCACTTCGATTTGTCCTGTTCTCGTAGCTCCATTTTGATTGCCACGTAATCCTTCGTAAGCAGGTCGAACGCTTTGTAGACGGTTCCATATCCGCCTGTGCCAATCTCTTCTTCCTGTAAGTTTGCCATCGAATTGAAACGTCACGACTTCTAAGCTTGGTAGTACGAGCTGCGTCAACTGTTGGGATTTTGTGGAAGATGAGGACATTAAGGTTCCTTGTAGCAGCGTCTTTTGACATTGCATTCTTTTGGTTGTTTTGCATTGGTATTGTATTTATATTTTCAAAAACAAGTTACATCGTTTACGGGATTGCTTGTGCCACGTCTGCAGCGGAAAAGGTCATGTCGAACCGTGCAGCAGGGCTGGTCGACATTGAGCATGTGTGTGTGTGTGTATGTGTGTGTGTGTGTGTGTGTGTGTGTGTGTGCGCGCGCGCGCGCACCACGTTGCATAGTTCACTGGAGATAGGCACGAGTAGTTTCGAAAACTTGTTAATAACGGACAAATGTGATGATGGTGCAAAGCAACTCTTAAATGTTTAATTTAAGAGTTGCTCTTTTTGCCTAAACTTGTATTTTGTCCAGAAATGAAAGACTTACGATTTTCCATCGGTCGTTCAAAGGAGAGTCATCTGCTGGCTTTCGTACGTCGTCGCAGCCCATCGTCGAATTTGCCGGTTAATGGCATTTGGTTAAGTAATTCATCTTTAAAAATGTCGCGCTTTAAAATCCAGTGCAGTCAGTGTAGCTTTAGATCTTAAAGCCCACTGCATATTAGAACACTTTATTGTTTGGGCGAGCAACCGCAGATCTTATAGTAAGAAAAACGAGTAGGTCGCTTTCTTCATTGTCGTGTAGCCTTGTTCATCCAATACAGTCGATTGAATTGCAGACTGAGGAAGTAATCTTATTGCTTTCTTGAATGCATAGGAATTCTAGCGCCTAATTCTAGGCCTTAGCCATTTACAGATTATTGCCACCAACGGCGATCTGTTTCTGCGAAATAAACTTGGACGGTTGGTTTTGGTATCTACGCGTATCAAAGTTCTTACAGTATCCGTCTTTTCGTGCGGAATGTTTCGCTGTGTACTGCCCCTCCAAATTGACCTGTTTGTTTGTAAGTTTATTCCTAAATATTTTCTTTTGCCAGCGGTGTAAATGAATTTGTTGCAGCTTCCAGTCGGACATTGTTGCGAAGTTACTACTTCCGTGCTTGCATAGCAGGATCATCCACTTGCTTGAGCGTTGTTCTAAATGGATACTCTATTCTTTCCCGAATCGAACACCTCAGAGCAGTGTTAGTTTAATAGTTGAGAACCTGTTTTACCGAAGCATTTTGTTTTGATCTTCAAAATACCTTTTTCAAGAAAGCGAAGCCAGAATAACAGTAAAGTGCGACCGATTTATAGAGGAGAGTCAGAAAGCATATTTGCATATTTTAGTCGGACAACTCAGTTGGCAGCATCTTCGAACCAGCAATTCTGTTCAGTCTGAACGTTGTCCTCAAACGGAAATTTGCGGCCGCTAAGAATATTTAATTGCAGTACTGTTGACAATTTAATGACGCGCAAGTTAGCGTGATAGATATTAGCCCAAAGTGAACTTTAGACCGCTTACATTCGCTACGTTTTCGTTTTGCTCATTTGCAAATAGAATGATATCGAAAGAGAACAAGGTAAATTGAAGTGGATGTCACTTCTGAACGAAAGCATGGATGGTTGTGTAAAATAGCTAGTTGTGTCATAAATAGACTGCTTCTACGTCATGTACAATTAGGGACTGTTACATTACAAACGATAAAAAAAGCAAGCAAGGTTTCGGTACAGTAGTTGCAAGTTCAAAGCCCTGGTTCCGAAAGCTACGATAAGCGTTTTCTGATCTGTGATATTTCTAATAAGCGCTCATCCATCAGCTGGTAGAGCATTTGTAGATTTATTACAGGTGTCATCAAAACGGGCAAGCCGGAATGCCACATAGACAATATTCTACTAATAACAGTAGTAAGTTAAAGTTCTTGATAACAATTTTTTTGTAGCGGGTTCATCGATTAAGGTGAATCGAGAAATCACGGAAGATTTTACCCGTTGTTGTCGAAGGCCACGTAAATGGAAAGATTTTTATTTCCAAAAAAAGAAAAGGTAGGAAAACGTGGCGCATCGTGGTCAGGAAAGCGGAGCTTTCGGGTCAGCCTAGACCCGTCTTCAGCGCGGTCAGTTCTCTTTGTGCCCACCCCAGGTTTGGCTTTTAGGGAGAGTCACTCCACTCAGCCGAACCACAGTGGAGCCTGTCAGCTCAATCTAGATCCATCGGTGCTGGTTCCACCGTAGCCGGCCGGGTATCGGAGCCTTTCCCTTACCGACCATCCCTGGAGGAGGCACATTGTCCAAGTACCTGGGATGATAGGAAAAACCATGTCTTCAAAACGAAGAACCAGATACAGTTTGTAAGTACGGAAAACCAGGTACGTATATGTGCTTCTCAGGTAGCTTTCTGTTACGCCGGTAGTTGTCCGCCATAATATCATTGCCAAAACCGAACCGACTCTCGACAGAAGCTGGTGTTTTACTTCCCATCTGCCGTCATTGTACTGTAAAGAGGAACAATGATTAAGTTCAATGTTACCGTACCCTTGATGTCCCAGAAAGGGTACGGTAACAATGAACTTAATCGGTATTGAATACTGGATGTTTTGTAATGGGTCTCATGTCTTCGAATTGGTAGTATTCCAGCTTTCCCGTTTTTTGATGATATCTGTAACAAAACCGCAAATGCCCTACCAGCGGATGATTGGGCGATTGTTAGAGATATCACATATGTGATATTTCTAGCGGATGGATGTTAGAGATATGTGATATCTCTAACAATCGCCCATCCATCCGCTGGTAGGTCATTTGCGGTTTTATTACAAGTGTTAATCGGTATTGACGACCTTGAAACATGGGGTCTTGCTACCCACTCTCCCATCCTTGCTCGATTGCCTACTATATGAGCCGGTTTTCATAGCCGTCGCGGCTGCTCATTCAGTGGGTTGTTTGTGACCTAACGAGGCATTCTCCATCCGTCGTCAGATCACCCTCAGCTCAACAGCCGTCAGACTCGCCTTTCTGCGGCGAAAATTCTCAAGTCCTTTTCGCTTCCTGCTTTCCAATGGTCGCTATGGCTGTTTACAGCTAATTTCTCACATTTGCGCATACGAAACGCCTTATATACCTGTCTTCACCTATGCTTAAGCCTAGGCATAAGTCTTATGTTAGGGTTTAAGCTTAGGCGAAGGCATCAAAGGCCGTCGGGCATGTTAGGGTGGGCAAATTGAGTGGAATACGGCGCGTTGTTCGCGAACTACTCATAAAGATTCAGGCAAAATAATTAAAGCGTTTCATACGTGCAGGTATGAGAAAGTCGCTTCAAGCACTCATAGTGTAGACCCAGCAAGCAGAGAGGAAAAAGAGCTGAAAATTTTCGCTGCAGAAAGACGAGCCTGACGACGGGAGACGTATTCGAAGTCACCAAGAGTGAGTGACGTCAGGGCATGGTAGAAGTGAACTTAATTGTTGTTCTCAGCGACAGTGACGCATCGGGCGGACAGAAAAGAGGCACGAAACTGTTAACTTTTCCCCTACTGATTATTCTCGCCAAACTAAGTGTACGGTTAAGTTTATAGCGAAATAAATGTACACATGCTTCTGTACAAGGTATAGTCACGTAATGTGGTATTCGAGACCCAAGCGTTTGGTTGAAAAGGTCCGTTGAAAAGCAGGGACGTCTACTTCGCGTAAAAGATTAGAAAGCCATATAATTACGGTAGCTAAGTTAACTGTCATGATGGAATGTACGGCTTGATCCCGTTGGAAGTTGAAAACGTGTCTGAAAGTATACCGAAAGCAACGCCCTACCAGCGAATGGATGGGCAGTTATTAGGGAAAAATTTCAGGACACTATAACCTTTGTAGCTTTCGGAACTATCTTGTTCAGTCTTCAGCGAATGTTAATGGTTAATAACTGCCCATCCATTCGCTGGTAGATCGTTGTTTTCGGTATACTTTCAGACACGCTTTCAACATCCAACGGGATCAAGCCGTACATTCCATCATGACACATAGCAGACCCATTACGAGACATCCCATTTTCAGCTAAGTTAACTTTTCTATGCTTAATTTCTTTTGCTGGCAATTTATTGCGCTGGTAGTCCATTGATAACAAGCTTAATAAACTTTGGTATCTCGCAGTCATTGTTTCTGTAGTATTAATAGTATCTTGGTTTTGTAATGCTGCAGAAGCATCGCGAAAGGCAAAGGATAGGCATTTGATGTCCTTAATTGCGCTTCTGCGGTTGCTTCATGTTCCAACGTAAGGCACAGGGTAGAGAAAAATTGGTGATGCTCTTTAAAAAGACAAATATGCTGCGGAGCCGCTGTGATTATCTTTTGCAGCAGCCTACCTTTCACTGAATTATCTAGGGAATTATGCAATCAGTAATACAGCGTAAACGGATCAGTGAATTGCTAATATGCAAATTAATGGAGGATCGTGCCTTTTGTCCATAGTATTAAATTTCTATTAGATAAATTCATATCTCATTTTTAGCAGAGGTATTTGTTGAATGGATATATATATATATATATCGCTTTAGTTGCACAATTGGTTCCAGGCCATCGCAATAAAACGAATATCGCAATAAAGTGGGTCAGGTGAGATATTGGTTTCCTAGCGCTGGAGAACAGTTGTCCTCGTCAAGAAGACCTAGCTCCTCCACTGTATATAATACGTGCAACGAGACTGAGACAGCGCAATTGCCGTAGATAACACATCTTTATTGCTAAAAAATTACTATTCACTATCCGAACTCTTAGCAAGTCACTAACAGGTCGCTCGTCCGCCTACGTTTGACTGTCCTCGCTTCGAAGAATAGAGATGAAGTGTCCAGCAAGGACCGACACCCAGTTTACATAGTCAATGTTGCAGGCGTCGCGGGCGAAATTATAGCGAGGCGCAATAAAGCGAGGGGCAATTATAGCGAGGTTATAGGTGTATATATATCCAACAAAATTCTGTCGCGCGCTTCGGTTTTCTACTATGGCTATATCAAATGATTTGCAGCGAATCAGTAGATGCAAACAGTCGAGTGGAGAAAAAAGTAATCGCTTTAATGAGCTGCAATAAATTAGTGTTCACCGTTTGTTCCACCTGACAAGTGCCAACTATGCGTGCCCGTCAGGAGGACATTCCCGGATTCGTGCTACGTTACCATCACTCTATTAAACGAGAAGTAACTTCAAGTTATTTTAAAACATTTTGTTGGAAGGTATGAAATGTCTTTGAATGATATTGGGCATGAGAATGCTCGTACATAATGGCTGCATCATTTTTGATATGAGGATCATTTCAGATGTAGTCTTTAAATGACATTTCATACCTTCCAACGTTATTGTATTATCAGTTTTCACAGTTTTCTGTTTCGCAATGTATATACATTATGTCAGTGAATTTTTTGCGCAGTGAACATTAGCCTCGTCACATAGCAACCCTTGATCGTTTTTGCCATCTTGGTTTCCTTCAGCCTTCGTCAGCAAATGCTCCCAACCGAACGGAGTGCTTTCGTTAACGTTATCTTCTTGCATAACGTTGAGCAGCAATTCCTGAATCATGTCGTAATCTGGCTCTGACACGTAGCTGAAAGTTGTGTGCTCAGTCATTCACGCTGTCAGTAACAGTTAATACCTGAGCGACATTAAATGTTCGGCAAACAGTTGGAAGTTGGCGTCCAATTGTTTGGCCATCACGACTGGCGATATTCTTAATTTCATGCTCAGAATTCCGTGCTTATCCAACTTGCGTTTCCATGGCAGTTCACCAACAATCATCTCGTAGGCCATGTAAAAGAGGGATATGAGGTCGTCTGCCCTGCATAAGTCCTAAAAACGTGCGTCCAACGAGCATTCCGCTAAGGCAGCGTTGTTACCTTCTTGAGGAACGCCCTTGTAGACGCATACCGAGGAGTACCACAAAAGCCAACGTTAATTCTTTCGCCGAAGGGACTTTCTTTTCTGTGACAGTACTTTCTGCATAGGCCGAAATCAATTATGTATATTGTGCTTTTGTTGCTTCCCGTTCCAATGGCGAAATTGCCCTGTGAATGCTCGCTTATTTTCATTTTTGCCACTTTCCGGGCTTACCGGTTTGATATCCCGATGAATGAAGCAGGCGTTGTGCAAATCTTTAACTGCATTCAAGCATTGCCTAATAATGGCTGCGGCCACACCATTGGAAAAGACAGTGCCTTTCAACCCTTTAATCAGGTAGTTCAGTGAGGGGCCAAGCAGTTCTAATACCAAAAAATGAGGCACTGTGTCGATGCTGCAGCTGATCATATTCGCACAATGCCTACTGTCTTGTCAATGGAATACTTTTTTAAAAATTCTGTTCATTGGCATCAATTCGCTTACCTTTCATCCGTTCGTATACTTTCTCTTCCCAGCCTATATGCGTTCTTACCGAGGTGTCGACGGTTTTGCTTGCCTTTATGGCTACGTAGTTCCTTGTGGTCACGTCTCGCGCCTTGTAGACGGCCCCGAAGGCGCCTGAAGAAATTTCTTCCTCCTGAAAACTCGCAGTGCAGCTTACGCGATTTACTCAGGCGACCGGAAGTTGTGAGGCGTATACAGAATATTGTTTTGCGATTAGTGATGAACTTACAATACGCCACGTGTTCTTGACCAATTCTTTAACTATAAAAGGGCTAAACTTCTTCATTGCTTTATCCATTCGCTTCTTCCTTTCTCTGCCGTTGCACAACGCTGACATTGTTCTGTCGACGGTAGAAGCGGTGGTGGCCCAATGTTCACGTTTATTTAAACTTCTGCTTCTTTAATACAATTCTATTCGCTTTAAAGTAATGTTTTAATTTGGAGTCGCTGCAAACTTCAACTGATCGACAATCACTATGATTTGGTTACGTTCAAAATGAATTCAGAACTTCATCATTACTGGTGGATATGCGGCCAGGACGAGGCCGGGATATATATATATATATATATATATATTTCTGCAAGTGTAATAATATCACGGATTTGTCCCCGTTCGTTGAAAGCTTTATTATTCCAAAAAAACTGCAAAGCTTTCGGGCATAGCCTTTGCCCGTCTTCAGTGCCAAAAAATATAAAAAGAAAAATAATAATATTGCTCAACTACCCAGGTTGGTCAGTCGGTCTGCAGGTACTCCTACTCAGCCGACCTAGGCAGACGCTTCATCAGTTGGGTCATACCTTTGACCGCGTCGAATCCGCAATCCGCCCTAGTCAGCCGTGCAGAAGCACGAGCATTCCAACCAACCCGACCGCCCAGAGCAGAGACAAAGCCATAAAAGAATTACAAGAAATTTCAATATATATATATATATATATGTTGAATTGTTATTTCAGAATGGATTGCAGCTCCTTGATGTGGTGTACTGACTGCGTGAATGGTTCCCAAAAGTGAACCTAACTAGTGGATTGTTGTAGCGATAGGGGAAGACCTACTGTATTTGGTGAATGGGTACAAGTAGGAGTAAATATCCAGCATGGCTCAGATGTCAAGTGCGGATTTTGCAACATCCGGTCTGATGAAGTAGGGCGGTCCACTCTTGACTAACCTCAACTGCTTTATCTCTGTTATTGGTTTGGTTTGTTCGTATGAAGATGGCTTCCTTTATTTTCAGTAACGGAAACGGTTCTTGCGGCACAAAATGTTCGGTGTGAGGTCGTGCGAACATTGAGAGGAATGTTCGACGACCGCTGGGGCATCGCATCTGCCATTGTCTTTCGCGGACCCAGCTTCGCGTGGCAGACCGCGTTGCTTCGTTACTTTCTCGTTCAGTCGATCTTTCGCGTTGGTATGCCGCGTAACAAAGGCCATGTGTTCTTGAAACCTGTGGAATAAAATGTTGCCCATTCCTCCTATGTAGGAGGCGTTGCAACCACATTTTAAACCTCTGATGGTTATATTTTTAACTCCCGGTTTTGCTCTGGGAGTTAAATTTCGTAAGCAATTACAGTTTCTGCACATTGGCGACGGCTTCTATTTTCGAACTTTCCATTCAGTGTCATTGGGCAGCCAATATATCAGCCATTAAAGTGATTAATTATTGAATGAATATTCCCGCAAGCATCCGTGGACAATTGAACAAAGCGTTTGTTCAATGATCCCGGCCTGTTCTGCGCTGAACGGACCATTGCTAAAGGGGAAGTTTCGTCTCAGCCGTTGGTTGCGACATCCGTACAACGAATATGAACGGCACAGTAAATAGATTGTGCTGCAAAACGATTGCAAAATTCCAGTTTCGATGTTTTCCTCAAAATGTCTCGGTCAAAGTGCACTGCTTTATAGCGAGGCAGTTCGCTCACCACTGCGTGCAAAGATGGTCGCAGACTCAACTTCTGACCGTCCGCACTGTGGGAAAGTTTGGTGTCCCGCGCGCTCTGTTCATGTGAAGCAGTGTTTAGCCTCTGAGATTAATATCCCCTAACGTAAAAGTACTTCGCTGAAGTTGTAAACATTGCGCTCAAAGTTTGGATTCAGACCTCAGTAGTATAACACGATGGGGTACTTGGGGTTATCCTCATTTCAACAGTTTTCAGGTGGAAATAAAGCGCGGGATGCTACTCAAGCGCTAGGATGCGTCACATTTTGTAGTTGCCATTTTCTGGTTCTTTCTCCGCAACGCATGGCGGAGCGGTATCCTCGCTAATAGCGATTGGTCTTCGAAGCTTTATTAATGAAAAGTTGGGTACTCGTTTCTCTGGCTCAGTCGTATACAGAACAAGTAATTCGAGCAATTGCATTCCATTGAGCGAACGGCTTTTGGTGATTGTTAACCAGCGTCACTCAGCTGTCCTTTGTGTACCTTAAGCATGATATGAAACTTATCAACGGGAATGAACCGGCCAACAGTAACTCATCACTTAAGCAATACAATACGGCTAACACCAAGTTGCTCTAGTTATTTTCTTGAACGGAAGCCAATATTCATGTGCGATCCAAGTAGGTCAGCAAATCCGTTAGCAATGTCTCATTGGAATGCATAAAATTGCTCATCAGTTCTCTTGCGAAAATGTCATAGCCGTTCTTACCTGATTTGCATGAATCAAAACAACGGCGATGCCGAACAGCGGCGCCTTATCCATGTACTTTGCTGGACTTTGTTTCCCGTTCGAGGGTCGCTTTAAGCGTTTGTGGCATACTGCTCTTTGAAATGGGATCACAAATCGAAATTTCCTTGCAAGGCCCGCCAGCGACGTGGTGCACGCTAATGGCAAAGATTTGTTCAACGCGGGACTCCTGAATTTCTCGCCGGATAGATGAAAGCAGCTGACCAATATCTATGGGCGACGTAAGGCGAATCATACGTTCATTTAGTCGCCGCTTTGTATGGCTGATTATCTCTACGCTGCGGGGGCCCGCATTGCTGAAGAGCGACTTGTTTGCTTATTAGCATTGTTACTTCTTTTGCCTCTTCATTGCTGTTTGTCTTCTTTCCGTTAGGTTAAATTAAGAAGTGATGTTGGCGAAATCCCTTCTACATCGCTTGGATTAGGCGGTATTACGGTTGCAACAAGCGGGCGTAATAAACAATTCATTTGGGGAATTAAGAAAGGCACCCGCCGCGTGTTAACCAAGCAAGCGGAAAGGCGCTCTTCGTCAATTTGATTTCGCGCGCCTCTTTTAGTGGAATGCAGGTACCAGATTCGAAGTGTACTGCGAAAGGTGACCCAACTCCGTCCAGTTTCTTTATTTTCGTTTCATTCTCTGGCTCTTTGTTTCTCGTCACGGTTTGCCATTCCTTGCGAACAGTCGAATCCACGTGCACCGGCAGAACGTATCCGCGCTACGAGAAATTGCTTCGACCAGTCTGCCGCGCTGCGTTCGTATTAGAGCAATGCCGATCTAAAAGAATTAAAAGGACCTAAATTATTTCAATTCAGTTGTTGGCTTTCAATCCGTCGTTCAGTAGTTATGACCGTAAAGTATCTGCTCGTTTCGTCGATCACTGGTTTGCGCTTCCGTTGGAGTTTGCTGGTGATTGTCGGCTAAACAAGGTCGTTTCATGACGGCAATCATTGGCGGGTCAAATGACGGATTGGTTTGTTCTACGCAAGTTTTATTGCTCGCATACCTTTCGTCGGACAGCCAATCTTCCCAGCCAAACGGCGTTTGCTCGGTTACGCTGTATTCGGTCATCGTGCTTGTCAGTTGTTCAACAATGAGGTCATAGTTTGGTTCGCTCGTGAAGCTGAAAGTACGACTGGGTGAAAGCCACCTGTGGACGCTACCCACTCCAAAGTAGAGACGTGCTTGGCCAGTATTTTCATATGTGGACCCATCTTTGACGCCATTGTATCCAACCGGCAAGCAAGTTTCAATTGGAGTATATATTTGATGTCGCTTTCGTATGACCACGGAAGTTGGTTGTTGATGAGTTCGTATAGCATGTAGAAAAAGGAAATCATGTCGTCTCCTCTTCCCAAGTCCTGAAGGCAACGGGCACCGTCAGTCCCTTCTATATAGGTGCATTAGATTCGAATTAGTCATTTTACCATCGACAGATGAGCTTTGCAGGACGCGTAGCGCACCGTTCCTCGGAAACCCACTTCGCCTCTGTTCGACAGCACCTTTCCCTCCTTGCTGCGATATCTCTTGCACATTCCGTAGTCGATGAGGTGAATTGTTCGAATTTTGGTGCCGAGGCCAACGGCAAAGTTCGCCTGAAAGGAAGCGACGGGCGGGGTGTAAGTTTTGGGCCCTTCGCAGCGCACCGGCTTTATGTCCCGATGGATGAAGCCGGCTTGGTGCAACGCCTTGATCGGCTGTAGGCACTGCTTGCCAATCATGGCCACCACACCGGTTGAAAATTGATGGCCATTCCGGTGGATCATGCTGAGCGAAGGGCCGAGCAGTTCCATCACCATGAAGCTGCACTCATGGGACACCCTCGAGTAGAACACCGTCGGAATGTAAGGGCAGTCTGAAAATGCCGACTTGACTGGCCAACGCTTCCGTTACTTGTTGTTTGCTTCGCTTGCCTTTTAGTTTGCTCATTATATGGACCTCCCATCCTATTTCGCTGCAAAGCAAGTTTTGCGTGCTTCTGCGTTCCACCTTGATGGCCACCTGTATTCCCTTGTAGGTGTCGTACGCCTTGTACACGCTTCCAAAGCCTCCCGTGGCGATAAGTTCCTTCTGAAATGTTGCTTTCGAATTTTACGTCCTCTTCCCCTTTGTACGTCTCGGAAGTGCACATTGGGCGTCACGTTTAAATACCTAACAGTTAGAAGTAACGGTTCATACAATTTTCCATTTGTCTGCCAAGAACTTCTGCACCTCTGCCGTTCTCGTCGTCGCTGATTGGCAGGAGGTCTCATCCTGCGTCGTCATTTTCGTGCGCATTCGTTTTCGTCTGTACGTTCCACGCAGTCGTAGCGGCGCTGCTTCGGATGCATCTATACTTTAAACTGGTTGTCGACGGCCAACTTGCTGGATAATAAAGTGTTCAAGTTTGCTCAAGAAAGGAAGATCTTTAAAGTGTCACTGTTTGAAGATGGTATTATATTCCGCCTATGAAAAAAATTTTCCGTCGGCTAATTTGAAGCGAAAGGCCATTGCACGTGGACACGACTTCGTCCCCTATGATCCGGCTAACATTTGTCCTCCCTAGAAGGGATTCGAGGCATCCTGAAGGCTTGGGTCTATTGAGTCGAAAAATAACGGAACCAATCTTCAGCTTTATAAGAAATATCAGTAATTGACTTTCAGTAAACGTACTAGTGGTTTGTCATGCAATATTTAACTTACTGTAGCACCTGGGATCAATGCCTGCATACTCTTCTTTACGACCCCTCGCAGACGTGACCAGACCTAACCTGGCGCGCAACCTATCCCTTTTATTCCTTAGCTTAGCTATGTATTTATTATAGCCCTCTTCTAACTATGAAAAATAGGTGAAAGGATACGGTAGCCTTGTTCAACGAGCTTTAATTGGCGAAACTTTCAGAACGTATGTGTTCCGTCGTCAGCGCGATTCCGAATTCGGAGTATTAGTAATCGCTCTACGCTATTGTTCTTGTTTGCCCATTGACCACTTGGCCATCTGGCGTCTCCGTTCTCTTGCCGTGGCTACTGGACCATTTTGCAATGGGAATGAGTTTCTAACTGCTTAAGCATTCAACAAACAATAACAACCGTTTAAGAAAAAATCCTCTTTTGTGCAGCATTTGGGGGATGAATGATAAGCAATGCACGAAATCAACTATGGGAAAACGTAAGCGACTAATTATTGTACGGGGGCCTACGACAAACTTTGGGCACTAAAATTAGCGCTCAGCAGCAAAGCGGCGGCGCAGCCGGCTGTAGTACGGTTCTTTCCGGAACGCTAAAGGAGATCATGAACTGCCGCGTTTGGAATAATTGCACATCTTTTGTGCGGTTAGTCAGACGACTGATAAACTAAATTTGAGCTTGTGTCCCAGAAGGCACATTCGTATACGTACCGTACCGCAGCGAAAGCGTCTACTAAACTATGTTTTGTTTTTGTTTTATTTTAAATGATCCGCTTTGCCCAGTGCTTCCCAACCTGTTTGGCACCAGGGACCCCTTTCATTGCTGACAATCACCCAGGGCTCCCACCAACTCTTCACAACCGTTCTTATTGTCCCATTAAATTCCCTACAAGTTTTAGATTAGATTCCCAAGTGGACTAGAGCGTCCCGAAAGCTCTGATCGATCGTACGTTACTGTCTCACGTTTTTACCATTAAATGTACTCACTCGCGACTGGTGATTTTTTTTTGGTAATTCTAGAAGCACCGTAACGTGTTCATAACAGATTCACCGTGGCAATCCACCGACATGCCCCCTACTGGTTTTATGCTTTTTGGAAGTGACTTCATAGTAGACTTTCTTGAATATGTGTTTGAAAAATGGCATTTAGCGCCGAATGAGCCATTGAGCTTGTCGCCATTGAGATTTGCCCAGTCGAACGACAAACAACAGGGAAAAGTTGTCTAACAATTCTGCAAGCATAAGCTAATTCCTGCATAGGGCGTTTACTTCCGGACTAAAGGCGTTGGTCATTCATAGTGCTTATCAGATTAGAGTAAGACGGAATCAGGTTCTGACTTTTGGAGAGGGAAAGAAAGAAAGAAAATTTGATGGATGCATCGTCACAGAGTATCGCAAAACGAGAAGTCCACGACTCCTGACAAATTCACAGCTATATAACCACTTGGACGAACGAAAACATTGTTTGTTTCGCATCCTGCATGAAATCACCAAAATTGTATCGCCTTTTACCCTTTTGAACTTCCTAGTGCTCAGTGACCTGCCATTAAAGCACCGGAGTGCCTTTAATTTTGTCAGAGCTCTCCCAGGGAACCGTTTACCTTTCGTGCCTCTCTAGGGCTACCGTTGGGAATCCCTGGTTTAGTCGTTGTTCCGGTTCCCTTTGCAAACCTGTTGGCCGTATAATGATTTGGGATGATTCGCCGCCGGCTCTTCTGAATTATTCGTTCTGAATATGCGTAACACATACTGCGCGCTATTTGTGCGTTTCCCCCTACTGATTGTTAATCTTTAGACGTTGAATACTGTGATCTGTTAGCTGAGAAAATTTTCAATGTGGTACCGGCCATTTCGGCTACCAAGTTGCGGGCGTTTGTCCATTTTGAAATTTCAGTGGTAAGAAAAATCGGAAGGACAATGCTGTGTGCATCGCACCTGACCAACACGAACGTTTCGAAATTTGTACGGTATGTGTACTCTTGGAAGGTTATGTTGCGCCAAAGAAGGGAGGACGCCAATTCGTTGGACTGACACAAGGGAGTACAAATAATTCATTGAGACAATGGAGGAGCCCATCATCCATTCATATTTCTACGGTCACGTAAATGGCAATCCTCCTTAGCCCATTTGTTCGTCCTTTGGAATGTTGACGTTTCAATCGCAAGTGGTTCTTCGTCGGTCCGTTTAATGAAGTGCCAATCGAATGCAGCTAACTTAGGACTGATACTCACTTTTGCTTGCTCTATTTCAATGGATGACTGGCTTCGGATTTGCAGGTACGCGTACGGCTTAGAGAGTATGCCGTTTGCACTTAACATGATGGAATGAATGAAACAGCTTTCATTCATGTGCCAGTGGTACGCAACGTAAAAGCCAAAACGCTTAATAATTTGCGTGTTGCGTCGTTCTGCTCTTGGAAGTGCGGATCACGTTTGCCAATGGCCGACTGCTGCTTAGCTTGACAGGCCTTGCAAAGTTCGTGCACTCACCGTTACGCTTTCCAGGCAGTTGACTTTGGCCAGATTTTTGGCACACGCAAGTAGTAACTGTTCATTCACGCGATCGTCGTTTCCCGGCTGGTAAATCTTTGATTTGCATAGAAACGTACGACGACGCTGGAGGTTGCCTCAATGAAAGCTGCACCATTGAACTGACAAAACTGTACAGTAAACTCCAGCATACGACTGACCATTGTTCAGCGTATAATTGGTACGATGAAACCCTAAGTGGCTCAATTCAAACGAAAGAGGCGACCGCTCCTAATTTCGCGGGCTCCAAACGTAGGCGGTCTGACTGACTTGCCCGCCTAATTGCTCGTTAATTAACTTTGCCTTAGTTGTTCATTTTAATTCATCACTTTAAAAGTTAGCCAAGCGAGGACAGGCAGGACGGGTTCCCTACTTTCCCCCTTATGCTCATACTTAATCCCGTGAGCAGCCAAAGCAGAAAGAGCTTTCATTGTCCCCAAAAGGTCAACGCTTCGCCTTATTCAAGAATCTTCACAAATGTTGAAGTGATAGGTATGTCTTCAATCTCAGCTTATCGAAGTTTGGAATGTACTGCGCCTTAAATAAAGAATGTTCTGCTCTCAAGGGTTCTGTGCGTGTTATCAAATACGTAAGCAAAAACTTTTCCTATATTCCTGGGTGAGCCAGTAGTCCTTAACGTTGAGCGCAGGTTGCACCCAGGAAGGTTGAACACGCATTTTCAGGTAAATGCATACTCCAGGCAACTCCACCCCTTTTCATGTATTTTCATTTCAGAGTTATTCTATGGTTTTTGTTCCTGTGCCAATTCCGACTAATGTGAAGTTTCGTCTTGACGCCATTCTCTATCGTAACCATGGTGAGCAGTTTGTCCAGCTTCCTGTAATTGGGTTGGTCGTCCTCTCTGAAAATGCACAACGGTTAGCATAGTACGCAGACAGATCGTTCCTTCATTTCCCACTTCAACGACGAGATGTGATTTGCAAACTTCTGCATGTGCGTTCCGAGACTGCTTGTCAGATCGTTTAATGAATAATCAGATTTCATCTGCTGAACCTTGCTGAAGTTATTTTCTGTGCACCACGGCAACTTTCCAATGAGCATTTCAATGATCACGTAGGAGAGCGAGATTAGGTCGTCGACCGTGCCGAGTTCCTGGGGAGACGGGTGCCCGTTTAAGACGGCATAACTTCCTTGCTTGATTACCTCGTACCGGTGCGCCCTTTCGGACGCGTAAAGAATGGTGCCACGGAAGCCCGTCTTTTTCCTTCGCGGCATAAGTCGTCCGTCCACAGTTCGATATCGTCTGCTCATACCAAAGTCAATCAAGTACACTTGTCCACGTTTGCCTCCGAGCCCAAACGCAAAGTTTGCCTACAACGTGCGAATGAGTCGGCAAAGGCGTCTCTCGCTTGGACGGTGGTCACCGGTTTGATGTCGCGATGAACAAAGCAACACTTGTGCAGATCCCGGACAGCCGCTAGGCATTGTCGCCCAATAAGAGCCGCAAGACCCGGCGGAATGGGATTCCAATTCAAACCGTTCTGCATGTCGTATAATGTAGGCCCAAGGAGTTCCATGACGATCATGTCCACCGCGTCGTTCTCCATGTAGGCTATTACGCGCGGACAGTGGCGGCTGTCTGAAACCAAAGTGGGTTACCCTGTTCGGTAGGGCAGTGGCCGGGAGCGTGTACGTCGGAACGCTGTCATCACGTAGACTTCCCATACCAGTTCGCTGACCATGTTCTTCGGCTTGCCGCCGGTCTGAACCTTCATGGCTGCCAGGCTTTTGTTGTGCACATTTCTCAGCAGGAACACTTCTCCAAAGCCGCCCTTCGCTATTCGACTCGTCTGAAAACTGAACGCGTCTGAGCGCTTTATAAGGCAGCACTGTTCATCGCCTGCCAAGTGCTATCCCCTCAGAATTGCATACGATGATTTGTATTAAAATTTCAAGGCATGTTTTATTACGGTATGTAGAATTCAAAAGGATGGCAACAGGAGTTGCAAAGATGATTGTTTACCACAATCCAGGCGTTGTTAATGATCGTGTTTGTCTTGAATGACTTCCGCGATATGACAGACGACATCCTGCCGATAGTTTATAGCTTCTGAGTCCGCAGATGTTTCTGAGAAGCCTGTGCGCGAGGAGTCATGGCTTTAAACTACGCTTTAAACTCGGCATACGCTTTAAACTACGTCGCCAGCAAAGTGCTCGGTCGTTACGTTGTATCGCTGATTTTCAGCGCGCGTTTAAAGTATTAGCTTTTTCGGTCACCCTGTAGTTTCCTGTTGCTGTTCAACCGACTTCAAGTTGGGATAGATACACAATTACCTCCTACGATTAGAGACTCTGAGGTGGCGGGTCATTGATAGCTTCCAACGGTAGATTCCGTTTGCTCAGGGAGAAGCTTGAATACAAGTACAGTGTCTTCAAGTGCCATGGCAAAATTGTAAGCTCGCCTTTGTGCCGTTGTCTCGACCGGCTTTGGGGAACAATTGACAAGCGAAAAGCTTGCCAAGGGCCTGGCACTGTTTGCTCTGCAATCGCAAAGTGCACAGCTAGTCGGGGGCCACTTCAACGGTTCGACTGGCCAAATAGGCGACCCCTAATTAGACCGGAGCTGGTGCCTGTTGGCGGCATCAGGGTCAGGACCCCGTCGGGCTGCCCCGTGCACGTGTTCACTCTGAACCATTGCAATATGGGTCAAGATGGGATTCCAACGGGGCGCGAGGAGTCGGTCGTTTTTTACTCAATTGTCTCAGCAACGGCGTAACGAATAAGGCGACCCCTCGTTGAGCGCCGTTCGGCCGGCAATGGATGCGGACCAATATACCGCTAGTGGCGGCTTATTGTGCCTGCTAGCGGCCGTTACCGTATGCATAACAATTGCAGTGCCACTTATCCTATTGATCGCTTGATTCCTTTTTATGGGCGCTCGTGCGTGCAAAGCCGTCCCGGTGCTGCCGGCCGGCTGGCGCACCCTTGAACAGTGCGAAAATATTTATGGCTTCCGAAGTGACCCGTTCGGCGTCATAAATTTTCCTCTTAATACCACGTAGGACGGACGCGCCGAACGGTATCTGATTAGCTGATTAGCGCCAGGGCGAAGTCGATAACATGCTATGACTTATGGCGATAAGTCACGTTGGCCGTAGGGCAGCGTACGTTGATCAGATTTCCTGCAATGCGCTTAAGCTATCGCCAACTCAGTTGGCCATCAACGGATAATACGTTCTCCTCTTATTTGCTCCAAAGAGCACAACGCGAAAGCACGCACACAAATGCGGCAACGGTATCCAATGACCTTTCAAGTGGTATAGTGTTTGAACTTTGCTGCCATCATGCGAAGACAATCAATTTTGTAGCAGTGCTATTGGTCGTATGCGCAGCATTCAGCTTTGCCAGTATATTGTCAAAGTTCAACTTTCATAGTCATTTTGCTAGTGCGGAACTCAACGTTTACCAACTTTGGCCAACAGAGTCTTGTCAACTTGCACGGATGCACAGCTTAGCGGAAATGTGTAATCAACTGCAGGATTGATACTATAATTACCAGCTGAACACTGAGTTCTTTCAACGGAGGCCTTGTTCAACTTTGTTCAGGTGCCTTCCTACGGACGTAACCATTCATTAACCGTCGATGTGTCGCCAAGTCTGTAATCATGGAGTGAATACTTTTCCATCGAATGTACTGGGGTTCACTGGGCAAATGAGGGAGTACTGTACCTGTGACTTTTTTCAGAGCTTGTAGGTTATGACACTCACTGACGACCGAACGGCTAAGTTCTGGAAGCTCCGAGAAAATTGTACATTTAGTATCGTGTTCCGTTTTACGGATAAACTGCTTGCCCACTGGCTGCCGAAACGCTTGTTCTATATGATTGCGGGTTTACTGGACGTCAATGATTAATGAACAGAGCATATCCTGAAGAAAGCATAGTAAATCTCGCTTCTCACACTGGTTTCTCGAAACGAGATTGAGCGTACGAATGTCATCCGTTCCAAGCAGCGTGCAATTTGAGGAAAAAGTGATTTTATTAATATTAATGCATCGCCTCCGTGAGCTCCTGAGAGACTTTGCAAATAGATCTTTTCTCACTGGTTTCGCACGGTTAAAGTGCCCAATGGTTTCTTTGTTAAGTTTCTCCGTAATAACTTAGCATAGAACAACCTAAGTGATGGAATGATTTATTATTCGTGGTGAAGCTACTCAAATGCAGTGAATCTTTGACATTCACTGAAGAGGGAACCGTATCAGAAGTTCTGAAGTATTAACATATAATACATTTCGCACGTTCATTTGCTGGCGTCCGTTCGATTACCAATAAACTAGCAAACCGGCAATTGGCTAAGGGACTTCGCACTGTTGAAGGTGCAATGAATGAAGATGGCCAACGGCCCCACGAACCATGCGAAATTGGCAATTATTTATTCCAATTATCCGCGTTCTGTTTAAATCCCAACGAATTTGCAAGTGCTTCAAGAAGAGCGACGTTATCATTCAGGATGTGTCCGCAGTAACTGGAGGAACGGATTGGAAATAAGATCCTGAGGAACCAATGTTGAGGAGTACTCCTTGAAAGTGCAAGGTAAGCTTGCCTAATCTTTCTTGCGTTTCACCCTTCACTTGGGCTGGTGGTCATCCGTCAACAAGCGATCGACCCACAGGTTATGCTAATTGATTACAACTTGTAGTATTTGTAGTACTACGTCTGCACTGGTCGCTCAATCAAACCTGTCCCAGTATGTCAGTTAATGAAACAATTGCGCGCGTGCGACAAAAGCCCCCCCCCCCAAGCCTTCTCGCAAGGAACGGAACGGTGAATGGAACGGTGATTATTGATTTTGAGGGTTGTTCTTGCTCCGCAGAAGTCCCGTTGGTGGCGCCCAAATGGAGCCTATTAGCGGTCGAGCCCCCAATTTTGGAAATTGCTCATTTTGGCTGCTCCATCTTGGAACATTTCCATTCTATTCTGACAGGGATAGATCATTTGGACCATCGGTTGCGGCGGGGTCAATTTTTTTCAAATTGCAGCCCAATATAAACAGAGCGACAGTTGCGGAGGTCGCTGCAAGGTCGATCTCCTCTTTCCATTTCTCTCGAGAGGCCATTGAAGCATTTTCGTTCTGTCAGCGCGATTACGTCCCGTTGTGCCGCCTCGATGTAGCGTCTCTGTGTTAATCATCGTCGCAGCGGGGCACCGCGCCATGGCGACCGACCGTCCGGGCTGTTCGCACTTGAAAAGGCAACATCGAGGTCGGTTCCCCTGGGGACGTTGGCTGACGCGCATTCCACTTACGACAGGCCTGATAATGCATCTGCCGCTGAACGCTTTCTCTCTCTTTCGAGTGCACTGTCCGTTTTTGCAGGTAGAAAATTTTACTTTTTCTGTACACATAGCAAGCGGGCAAGGACCCCGAGGAGTCCACTGTACATATGGCAACGCGGATGACGGAAATAGACGCGCTATGCTATACAAGTCACGGGAGGGCACTCGGGATAAGCGCCAACGGGTAACGCTCAAACGATGCTGTAACCTCGGGCCTTCAGTTCAGCCAATTGGTCCAACGAGGCAACCACGACGCCGCTTTCCAGTTGGGCCACGAAGTCGGACAGCCGGCTGAACTTGCCGCCGGCTCGCCTCCTCTCAATGCGCACCCTGAGCAAGGCGACCACCGTAACGCAGAGCACTATGAACACGCAGGCGACGATGCCAAGAACGGCGCCAACGGTGCTGCTCGATCCGGAGGATCGCAGCAGTTGTTGCCTTTGGGCGGTGGCCGGGTCCAACTTGAGCGTGGTCAACCGTTTGCACGACAGATGAACAATGACGTCGTCACCGTCCTCCATGGCTATGCAAATATCGTAGTCGCTGTTCGGGCGCAGATTCTGTATCGTGTAGGTGCGCATAACAGGCGTCACCGTCCCGGCGTACTGATGGCGGCTGGACAGTTCGCTGGGTCGATAGAATATCTGGAAGACGGTACCTCCTCCCTGGCTGTCCGTACCGTTCCAGGTAACGGTCACCGACGTTGCGGACACGTGAACTGGGAAAAGGTGGACTTGCATCTCGGTGACGTTGAGCGTCGTGGCGCGCTGGCTTCGACCCTCCGCGTTCTCCGCCGTGCAAACATAGGTTCCTTGGTCGTCAGCGGTCAGATGGTTCAATACGAGCGTGTGCTCGTTGAGCACGCTGCGCCTGGGATGGTAGATGGTCGGGTCGATTGTCTGACCGTCGGGCGTTGTCCATCGAACCTTTGGTTGAGGGATGCCGACTGCTCGGCAATCATACACTTGCATGTCGCCCGGCTTGCGGGTCTCGTTGGGCGTGAAAGTGTACAGTATCCTTGGCGGGCAGTTGGTCGGCATGGAGCTGGCGTTCAGGCTGGAGAAGAGCTTGTACTTGTGCTCAGGCGGTGAGTCGCAGAGCATCCTCTCCGCCTCGTGATAAACAATTCTCGACCGAGGGCCGTTGTCGCTGCCGCTGATGCTTGCAATCATCCATCGGATGTTGCAGTCGCAGTGCAAAGGGTTGCCGTAGAGGCTCACCTCCTGCAGACTGTCCAGCGAGTCGATCACCTCTTGCTCGACGGTGGTCAGGTTGTTGTTGTGCAGAAACAGGTGACTCACCAAGGGTGTATTGACAAAGCTCAGCCTGTCGACGTATCCCAAATAGGGATTGTCGTGCAGCTCAGCCACCAGCAGTTCGGGCAGACTCCTGAAGGCGGCCCGCTCGACCAGTCGCAGCCTTTGCATGCCGCTCAGCTTGACGTCGCGAAGGTGCGGCAGATCGGCAAAGTCGTCGGTGCGTATCTTGTAAATTGGATTCTGGCTGAGGTAGAGCGACCTGAGCGACTGCACAGTCTGCAGCGCCTGGCGCGGCACAACGGTGAGCACGTTGGAGCTGAGCCGAAGGGAGTCCAGCTTGCCGACGCCGATGAAGGCCGTCTCATGGATACGGAAAATCTTGTTGCGCGACAGATCGAGCGTCAGCAGTTCATTCAGCCAGTGAAAGTTGTCGCTCGTAAGCACGGTCAGTTGGTTGCGATTGAGCAGTAGGCTGGTCAGGGTCTTCAGGCTGGCGAACCAACCGGGCTGGACGAAGGCCAAGCGATTGCCGGTCAGTCGAAGCGTCTCCAACTTTAGCAAACCGTGAAAGGCGTTGTCCCCAATGGAGCTGATTCGATTGTCGCCCAAATTAAGCTCCTCCAAGTTGAACAGTCCTCGAAAGTCGCTATTTCTCAGTCGACGCAGATGATTGAAGCTCAGGTCCAAAATGCGCAGGTTGTAGACGCCGTCGAAGACGTACTCGCGGAAGTCCTCAGACGTCAGCGACGATATGCGGTTGTGGGACAGGTCGAGGTGGACCAAGTCGGGAAGCCACAGTTCGCGGCTGGGCAGCAGCCGAATGTGATTCTGACGCAGCACGAGCACTTGGGTGTCGGTTGGCAGATTTTCCGGGAAGGTGGTCAACTGACTGTCGAAACAGTCGACCGTCTTTAGCAGCTCCTGGAATCGTTCCCAATGGCGCATCTCGCAACGACAAGGCGACGGGCAGTCGTCGGCCGGCCATGCGGGTCGAACTGTGTCCAGTAGGCATAGCAGTGGAAATAGTAGCATCGACAAAGCGAACTTGCTGACGAGCATTACTGCCGGTGATCACGGAGACAAATGACTAGTTGGGGCCGGTAGCGACGCGACGTTCACCCGAACGACCAATCACCGAAGCGCGAGAATTTGTCTTGGCCAATAAGGCGACAGGTCAGCGCGAACCGCGGGCTCTGTGGGAAAGCAGCGTTAATGGGTCGTTAAGGGTTGACCGTAGTGGCGCGTAAAGTTTGTAGAACAATGTATTCATTAAACAATCGACAGCTCGTCGATCCACTTTCCCCTTTGGTGTGCCCGGCGACCGTTAACAACAGGTGGCGATCGGCCATGGGAACTTGGCGACACACCGTACTTGCTCCCTGTGCCTCCGTTAATCCCCTTTCTTGGATCAGCATGTCGGCCAGCCAGCGTTGCACTACTCACCGGGACCACTTTTGTCTCGCTGCAGATTATCTTCGGCTAATCCGGCTCCGTCGGATTGTTGCAGTCAGGTGTTCGAATTTCGCTGACAACGTTTACCCACTTTGTCTTACGCGTCGCTTTGTTCCATCCCATTCAGGCGACTGAGCAATAACTCATCTGCTTTGCAAAAGGCGTATTCATAGTTACGACAAAACTAAGTGATAAATTGAAGGGGCGCCGCCGAGTGAGCACTGAGCAGGGATACTCAAAGCATTTACTGGAGACGCGTCCTACGGCGTTACTTCAAAAGGAGAAGCCAACTGTCAGCACCGATCCAGTTTGCTGAGCGCTTGTTTGCCTGAGGGAACTCGTGTCAGCTATTCGCCATGGGCGGCGCCCTTTTGCTGAGATCTTTGGCGTTAACCAGCTGGTCGCAACAGCTAGTCGCTGTGTGATTCGCTTTACCAGAGGTCGTCCCTGAGAAGCAGGACGGCAAAAGATCAAAGCGCTGACCGACGATAGCCGTCGACAGAGGTCCCAAGGGTGTGGCACCTACGGTGTCAGCGGTTGCCTGAACGGACGATGTTTGTCCATTCTGTCCTTTCTTGTCACTCGTCTCTTGTCCAGCGGCAATTATAAATGCATTGACGGCTTGGTTGCGCCGTTCCCACGTCCGCCCACCGGATTCTGTGCCGTTGGCCATCTGTCGTCTGTGTGTGTAACGCGTGCGACCGTTTCCCCTTAACAATGGCTCTCCTAAAATGCGACACCGCCGTCGCTTAGCGTTCCAATTGGCCTGTCGCCCTTAGACAGAGCTAATCTCGACCCCATAATCTCTTCGTCGGTCACTCTCCCACGCGCCCTTGTCGCCTTGGCGGTTACTACCCATTTTCCGCGTGACCAGTCGTTGCCCGGTTTCGGTCGAAGCTACTTATGGACGGACAAAGGCCAATTGGACGGTTGCGTGCCTCACGATTGCCTGCCGTGTACGGCCTGGCGTAGGGTGGACTGATTGATATGCCGATCTGCGATCGGACGGATTAGCAGAGACGAGGAAGGGTTCAAGGCTGACAAATTTGACCGCTCACCTTTCACTCCGGCGCACAGTAGCGTAAATACGCCATTGCAGACCCTTCGGCATATGAGTAGCGGATACGACTTGGTCGTTTACCGCTTAGCCGCTCGATTTGTTCAGTTTCTCAATTGAAGCGGGCCGTGATGTTTGCGCTGAGAGCACCAGTATTGGCAGCGGCGAAGGGTTACCTTGAATGGCGGTCGTCTGCTTTGCATGCTACCTGGCGGTCGCGCACCTGACGGGTCAGGCACGCGCCGTGTCGCCCAACCGACGCGGGTCATGTCCAAGCACGTTCGTGCATGTCAACGCTGCTGACGGGGCGGTCTCTTTGTTCCTCAAAGTTTGGGCATTGTTTTACGACATTTCGAGTTGTGGGGGACGCTGGACGCGGTGTCATATGTCCTTGGTCAGCGACAGGTCGATGGGAGAGCAAAGGCGCCGCCGACCGGCCAATGGATCAGCCGGTTGACGATGATGCTCAGACATCGGTGCCGCCGGCTTATGGGATCCGATTGTCGCGCTTCGTCGGCGCGCAATGGGCGAACAACTGAGTAAACCTTGGTGACCCATTTCCCAACGATGGCTAAAGCCCATTGCCATGCGGAGACAACGTTGCTGAGTCTCCTTGGCGTTCCGTTGGACCAAGTTCGCTAGCTTTTGCGCGCGCGACACCAAATTTTTAAAATACACTTCCAAATGGGCGGCGCGACACCTTTACTGTGCACGGACTGACTAATCATGCCTGCTGATGCTGTCTGTTTCCTTTCACGAAATTCTATTTGATAGACACTTCATATTAGGCACCGTCCGTGGCCCATTTGTAATACTTGTTCAACAAGGAATGCTGAGAAGACACGATGCTCATGTTTGAGCTTCAAATGATACGTAAACTGATTAGAAGCCAATATTGCGCTATATTGTTGTGCTCTCACCGATTCTTTCCGTTGTCTTTGGTACGTTGATGGATCTATAAGTAAGCTGACACGGTCTACCTACCAACGGATGGATGAGAGTGGTTATAATAAGACGGTCGGAAAATGACGTACAGGTTTTCTCCTGAATATTTCGGAACTCGAGTCTTCCGAAATATTCAGGAGAAAATAGATCCATTAACGTACAAAAACAACAACTGGAAGAACCCATGAAAACACAGCACCTTGAAGATCTATGCCGATATGTATATATAGCATGTCTTTTTGTACACGGTTTACCCGTTGATATTGTTTTTCAGTGCATCTGCAATTAACCAAAAAACCTCACCAGTCAACGATGGGTTAGTTTATTGGTAAAAGTTGCGAGAGCACTGTAACGTACGATCAGAGCTTTCGAAACGCTCTAGTCCCGTCGTCAGCGAAAAGGTGGAAAGAGCTAGACGAAAGGAGGAGGAAAGAGCTCTTTCCATCTGGCGAAACGCTGGCGACGGGACTAGAGCATCCCGAAAGCTCCGATCGTACGTTACAGTACTCTCGCAACTTTTACCAATAAACTAACCCATCGTTGACTGGTGAGGTTTTTTGATTAATTACAGATACACTGAAACAATATCAACGGGTAAACCGTGTACAAAAAGACATGCCATTCCAATGACCCGTTACCATGCATCCTGTATTCAATATATATATATATATATATATATATATATATATATATATATATATATATATAATTAATTTCTGGTAACGGCGTAGGACCTGCTCGAATTTTGAACGGTTGACTTCCTGTTGGCCTTTCCGTCCACATTGTCTGTAACCGGATAAGAGGAACGCAGCCCCTGAGATATTAGCCGGCTTGTTTAGGAAAACCACAAGCGAGCGATACGCCTTTATCAGTGCTTTCGGAAAAGTCTACTTCCGTCATTAGCGGTTTAGAAAGCTGACGGACAATGAAGAATCCACTCTTTGGCAAAGGCATGCGAACAGCTTGTTGACAAAGAATTTATTCTTGTTATAAGAAATGGAACGCTTAAGACTCACATCGTCCTCACGTTAGCGCAGGAACTAACGGTAACTACGATAAAGTATTCCCTGTTGTTGTTGTTGTTGTTGTCACCCTTAGTTCTTTGGCTGAAGGGTGAACAAAGCGAGTCCCGAGAGCTCCGCCTCTTGCAATGGTCAGGCTGTTCGCCGCGCTTTTGCACAAGAAGGGATAGGCATCTTGTTCAGTAGGGAAGCCGAACGTTTCGCCGCTGCATCAACTGCGGCTTCCAACTGTTTTTCAGTCACCTGCATTTATGGGAATGTGACACCGCTTTTGCACGGAAATTTTACGAGGCAATTAATCACGCGTCATTCCGGCGATTTCGCAGCGACGAAGCGTCGTCAACTTTGTGAGAATTCCTTACTGCAATTTGTCAGGCGCTTCGAGGAGCGCGAGCGAGGGCAACTGTTGTACTATCCGTCGAAAAGAACGTTCAATCCGGCGGTAGCCGTTCAGTCAATTTTGCCGACTAGCAAATACGCATACCGCTCTCAATTTGCGTCGGGTTTCGCGGCGAAGTGCCGTTCCATTTACTAAGGACGAGGGACGAAGCGGGATCCCGTCGGGCGCCCTCCCTTCGAACATCCGACGGTTAAATAAAGTCCACTGGGCGCCCACCGTTTTTCGTTGAACTATGGGAACCTGCAGATTCTTTATAGAGCAATCAACAGTCGAAAAGAGATGACTAAAAAAAGAAAAATAGCAACAGCGAAGCCGGTGACCTTTTCCATTGACGCTTCATCGCGGGAAGACGAATGGCGATTATTGGATTATGAAAGTCATCTATTTTATTTGCTACTCGTCTTGCCTCCTTCCCTGCGGGTGCGGAAAAGTAGATTTACTTGTTGGCATGCCTTAGCTGTGCTTCAATTCATTTCATTTGCACCCGATAGTATGCTATAGCCATAGCCTCAGCGAGTTTGCCGGAAAGCGGTGGAGCATGGCGACTCCTTTGATCGCATTCTGTGCGCATTACTTTTTCCGTTAGCTTATTTTCTAAGTCCACCCTCGTTTTCCCGTTGCGTCGCTTTAATCTACTTGGGGCGCTGAGCTCACTGTTGGCTATCACAAAGTTTACGGCTTCATTCATTGACGTCTTAGCCGAGCAGCTCGTCAGGTAGCCGATAGGGGTAGTCGTATGCAGGATGCCTTTCATAGGTGACGCAGCGCGCTGTTGTTTGAACGAATGGGGGCCTGAGGACTGGCGCGGTGATGTTCATTCATGGATATCCCATCGACTAGTGTTTTCGACTTTTGTTGCATCTCGACTGGTTAACGCGCTATGTTGATTAACGTATACGTTAGCAAAAAGTGGTGCCGCTGATTTAATTCAGAAGGGTGCAAATCCCATATGGACCGTCACTGGCTAAGTAAAGACTTGCCAACTCTGCCGTTGCCAGTTCGAAACCCCGTGAAGCCCTGCGCGCCGTCAAGGTCGACGGGCAAGGAATTAGACGGGCCACTTTATCAGACATTGCAGCAGTTCACATTTTGACAAGTCGCCGTCTACTCCTTCGGCATATCAGCCATCAAGCCCACAATCCCTTGCGACGGTCGCCTATTGTTGGCTCGCTTCGCCACACCAGCAACCGGTTTCCAGTTGGCAAAAGTGACAGGCAAAAACTTGCCTCCTTCAACGCGTTGCCAGTTCGGTCCATGTTGGGCAAAGTTGCGCCACTTCTCGCAAGTTGCCAACCAATTTGACTCATCTGCAAAATGGTAATGTTCTTCGCGACTGTTACTTTTGCGCAGGCCATTGGTAGCAGATATGCTCAACTGGTAAGGCGCATGTAAGCTCGACCGCGCCTGAAGAACAGTTGGCAAACTTTGCGTAATCCAGACAAGTGTGGCAAAAGAGCTTTGTGCAACTTTCGAAACGGGCGCGTAAGACCTTGGGCGTGTCGATGTACTGCCGATTTTCTGTTTGATCATCACTGCAGGGCGAAGGGAAGATACATTGTTGCATACTGACAAGGAGAAGGGTAGGGCACGTAGCGGGACGTCGTTGGAAGTGCGTCACCGGGGGCGTATTGCAGTTTGATTGACCCTGAATAGGATTTTCTCACACTACCGCTCAAGGCCGAGCAGATGGTCTTGTTTACGTTCCATCGTCGCCAGCCAACTTCGGCTAAGTGACGGTGTGACGCCAGCGGACGACGTCACGCAATAAGCCTTCCAACTTGCTTTACCGTTCGGCTGTTCGTTTCTGATCGAAACGTCTCGCTGAGGTTTAATTCGCAAGGCTAACGGATCGGCAGGTGCGCTGTTGGGTGGTGGCGTATCCCTTACCACCTCCGAAGTTGTGCAACAAATTCTGTTGACCGCAGGTTGGGTAAGCACTTTGTCGACCACTGGCAACGAGCTGACAGTTATCCTCTTACGATCAGTGCGCCCACTTCGAGTGACCATGTCGAGATTGCTTCATTGTTCGGAACTAGTGGTCGGTTCCCAGGTTGTCATATGGGACGCGCGCGCCCAAAGCAGGGTAATTTTTTTTCCACGGCGTTGATGTGCCGCCGTAATTCCGCAACGTTAATGGAGCGATGCCACCGATCGGCGGCCTACGCTACCTTGGCCCCTTTGCGGGAAGTCGCGTTGTTAGTTTTCACCCTTAGAGACAGTAAAAATGGCATCCATTCGAGCGCCTTTGTTAGCATGCACAGGCATTTAATCATGAAAATGCTGGACGACCAGTTTCTTTCGTTCACCTCTTTCCGTCATTTCACTGTGCAGCGGAACAACGGACAACTGACCACACTTCTTTTCCAATTCCGAGTAACAAATGCGGATTGCAATTGATGGCTCTTCGTCCGCTGACGGCGCAAGCGGACAGCGTAGCCATACGAACTGGCGCCGCCCACTGAACTAACCTGAAAATCAATGAGACGGTATTGCTTCAGGGTTGTCCGCTCGTTGCTTTGTGATGCTTCTCAACTGATCGGCGTTCTCGTTAGCTTTTGCGCGTTCTTTCGTTTGCTTAAATACTGATAAATCCTCTAGAGCGAACTGTCCATTAACAGGCGGTATTTGTTCAGCTTAGGTTTTCGCATCGAAGCGACGAAATCGCTATTGTTGCAGTATACGTTGTGTACAGACCGCCAATCGATTCCACCACGAAGTGTCACATCCCTTAAAGAAGACATGCAATTGTTGTCCTTTTCGTTCGTCAGTTTTTTCTTGAATACAGTCTTCGCCGGTACGGCGTTTTTTGCATAGTATGTGTATATTTACCGGCAGTGATTAAGTACGCTCCTCTTGCGTTACGTGTTCGTCTCAGTGTCCGTTTCAAGAAACGTAAGCAAAGTTTTTGCACTTTTTGAGATGTCCCAAGAAATACGTCGGCATTTTCTGCTCTTATCAACGCGGGCAGCCGCGACATGGACAGAAGCTTTGAAAGTATGCCGCAAAATTATTGCAAATGTACTGCATATTAATTTGCATGAATTACGAATGAACATTCGATAGTAAATCGAATGGGAATTGCGAGCACTCTTGTACTCACCGGTATATTAACAAAGGCCAAAGAGTTTTATTCCAAAAATCAGCTGCATGCCAAGTTAACGCACTTAGAATGATGGCCATTGTAATGTATGTGCGAATTCACGGATACGAATTTATTTGAGCATTCCTCGAACACACACGCACCCTGACAGCCTACCGGACTGTCTTCAGGTTTAGAACGTTACTGTCGCTAATATGCTAACTTAGTCTGCAGAATATAGTACAGGCATCTCGAAGGATGCATTTTCTGTTTTCCGTTTTTTGAATTCCTTCCACTGAATTGACATAGCGCATTCTGGCTTAGTTACAGTGCGTGCAGTCATGGCTTGTACTCCATTGAACTGCGGCGCGAGTAGCTGACTAATGAAAAACCAGTGTTTGATCTTATTTTCTGACAGTATCAATAGCAAGTTTGGCGAGAACATTTAACCGGCCTGCTGTAAACGCGTTCACTGGTGCCTAAATGGATGCGTTGTCAAATGCTCAAAATCAAGTCGGTTCATTGTGGTAATAGCAGTTAATCTTCAATGAGCGGCGTAGCTGGAATTTGCGGTTAAGCAGTGCGCTTGAAGTGCTTCAGTGTCTGACTGCTTCGCTCTGAATGGCAGCGCTGAAGCCAGACGCGTACCTGTTGCTGTTGAGTCACCACCACTATGTGCGTTTCATTCATAAGGCCGTTTTTGTACCATCATTTCATAGGCGATATTGCGAACCGCTAAGCACTGATCATTGGATAGTTGGATGTGTCGGTCCATTTCTGCGTGCGACATGGTTTCTTCTTTAATGTTGTTATCCCACGATTAGTCATCTGGCGGGCACCTATTTTTTCTGCAACAGGTTATGTTAAACAACTTGCTTGAAGAAATAAATTTCGAGTATAGGCTCTTTCGTGGCATCCATTGCGTTGCGGATAACCAGTACTGTTCAATCGATGAAGTGGTATGTAACGTAGGAGCGAAGCATCAGCTTCGTCTGTCGCCTTTATCCAAATGAAATTCTCTGGCTTGTAATAAAATAAATCCATTCGTCAGAAGGTGCTGCCGCCTCATTTTATGAAGTCAATGAAAGTTCCTTTAATCCAGTTGACGAACTGCAATTGTTAGGGTGCTTTCGTCCTATTACAATCTTTAATTTTTCAGACTCACATGCGTTTACATTGCCTTGGTTCGTCTATAAGCCCTGAGGGGCTATTTGGCTATTAGCTTTGTCGATTTACTTTGCTAATCTAAATATAAATGCATTGTGTCCGTTCAACATGTTTCCTGGCAATGAGTGGTCGGGAAATTTTGATTGAAAGTTCAATGTTGTACGGCAGAACTTGTTGTTCGCTCTCGCGTCATTCTAAACGAGCTAATAAATTTTGCCATGAACAACCTGATGGCTGCTAACGCTCGGGACGAGGCATAGTGATGCACGAAAATTGCGAAAAGAAAAGCAGAACAATAAGTGTTCAATAGGAAATAATTTAAGTAAATGCTAGCGGCCCCATTGCGGGTCTCGTTTTATGAAAGTTTTATTACGTTCAGAGCAGGTGAAGTTTCACAAGCACAAATTTAAGGATTTCATTTTACGGCGAGGCGCAACGCTGAAATTTGCTTGGAAGGTTAGATTAGACTTGGTTGCAAAGTAAAAGAAAAAACAGGGAATTGCCGTGTTTTCAACTGAGGAAAAACTATGAGGTTTTACTCCGTCCCTGGAAATCCTATTTTCAATTACATGCGAGCTTTTATCACGCGATACCTCTCGCATATCCATTTCTAAACTTCGTTGGAAACTTTCACTCTAGGAGGTCAGTAACTGTTAGATTTTGCACAGGGCATAATTACATTGTATCAATTGGGTATGCTTACAATAATATTCGACGCCTTCAGGGAAAGCCGCATGAGTGAATTTTAACGAACCAAGGAAGCTGAACTCATTGAACGCACTTGGGCTACTTTGAAGGAATCAGCTGTGGGTCCTTCTCTAATTGACTATTTCTGCTTCGTTAGAATTTGCTAGCAGCGAATGATCAATCTTGAACGCTCAATTGCTAGCTTTTGGGTTCCACTCAGTTTGCTGCGTATGACTAAGGCTTGCGCTTTCCTTTGACGTTATTTCAGGGATACAGGTTCACCTTGTGTTCACTATTTCAAGGATGCGCGAAAAATTTGGTACCTCTTTCAAATTTCCCCTTGCGTAGGTGGCGCTGCGATCGCAAAGGCAAGGCACACATGGCCAATATTTTTCGACATAGGTAGCGCCACTTTCGCTGAAATTGCGTCATTTTTTGAAGCGGCACCACAGTCGCAAGGCAGTTGCACGACGTCCAATCATACGCGACTTCATGGTGAGACAACAGTCCCGAAGAACCGACACGGAAAACTGAAACTGCAAAATGGGAAAACTCATTTTCCTTCTACAGATACTAACCTTGCGGCAATCGATGTCGTGAAGGGTCATTCCACCTTGGAGGAGTGCTGTGCACACTTAGCTACACCTAAGCCAACAATCAAGTGAAGTTTCGCCAGCTGCGAAGGGCAAGAGCTCTGCGTGCCTGCATCACTTCAGCGTTCTTCAACCAACACCTTTACCGGGCAACCTTTTTCGCCGTTGCCTAAGCCTAAGCCAACAGTCAGGTAAAGTTTTGTCAGCAAATAGGTGAGAGGTGTTCGTACCTGTGTTATTCGAGCGTTCTTCAACGCAAGAGCTCAGTAACCTGGCAGTGCTTATCGCCCTTGCCTAAGCAAAAAGTCAGACAGTTTCGCACGCAACAGGAAGAAAGGCGTGCGTACCTGCCTCATAAATGCGATTCTTCTATGCACTAAGTCTGCGAGCCGCCGTTTTCACCCTTACTTAAGCTTAAACCAAAAAACAGCAAATGTCTCGCACACAAAGCGACAGAAGGCCAGCGCACCTTGCGTATTCCAGGTCTCACAGGCGATGAATCAGGCTGCCGTTTTCTGCCGTCAACTGGAGTTCAAGCAACCTTAAGCAACGGCGTGCGAACGCAGTCATTTTCCTTGAACAGGTACTTACCATGTGGCAGTCAAGTTCGTAAAGGCGTACTCCATCTTGGCCGAGAACATTTTCACCGTAAGCCTAAGCGAACAGTTAGTTAAAAACTCACAAGCAAAAGGGCGGGGCATGTGCATACCTGCATTACGCAAGCGTGCTTGAGCCCATAACCTTTACTGGCAATCCTTTTCGCCTTTGTCTATCTATGCCTAAGCGAACAATCAGACAGCTTCGCATGCAAGAGGACGAAAGGCATGCGTACCTGCCTTATAAACGGAGCTCTACCTGGCAGTAGCTCTGTGGGCCACAGTTTTCGCTTTTGCCAAAGCTTAAACCAAAAGACAGGTACTTTCCCTTGAGCAGATAGATACTTACCATGTGGCAATCGGTTTCGTGAATGCGCACTCCATGTTGGCCGAGAACTTTTTCAGCGTAAGCCTAACAGAACAGTTAAAGTTTCATAAGCAAAAGGGCAGGACATGTGCATTCCTCCATTATTCGAGCATTCTTCAACCCATTAGCATTACCGGCAATGTCTTGGCCCTTGCCTTATCCTAAGCAAAGAATCACGCAATTTCGCACGGAACAGGACAAAAGGCATGAATACCTCTCTCAGACAGTTTCGCACGCAATAGGAAGAAAGGCGTGCCTACCTGTCTCACAAACCCTATTCTTCTAAGCAGTATCTCTGCGGGTCGCCGTTCTCGCCTTTGCCAAACCTTAAACCAAAAGACAGGTAATATCTAGCACGCAAAGTGACAGAAGGCCAACGCACCATACTTACTCAGGGAGGTCTCGCAGGTGCTGAACGTGGCTGCCGTTTTTCTGCCGTCAACTGTAACTCAACGAATAGCAAAATATAGGTTCCGATGGATGCAGATATGATCCTGCTTACCTTCCTCATGCCGGTGGGTAGCATTCGGCAATGGATTCGAGGATCTTTGGGAATGGCTGCTCATCCGGCTTGAGTCGTCGGCGCCATATGAACTCGCACAAGTATGAATCCATCATGGACCGATGTGTGTCACGCCATATCTTGTTTCCTTGCTTGGCGTGGGACCAGAGGGATTCCACCGTCTGCATATGAGCACCAGTCACTCGATCAACTTCGTCGATCGAGTGATTTACACGCAAGTGCGTGTAGTGCTCATCCGACAGACCGTAGTATCCCCGCCATTCATCCGTGATTACAGTCGATCCGGCCGCTACGTTCTCTTTGATGACATCGATAAGCGTAGCGGCGAACCGATCTGCAACACGGGCAAGGAAACATTCGCCGGTCTCGCAGCACACCCCACCGACGACCCAAGTCTGTGGGAGAACCCGACCTCGGTTGTATTTCCTCTTAGAGAATAAACTCTCGTCAACCTCAACCGTAAGACCAGGCCCTCCCACAGCGACAAAGTTCTTGAACAGCCATTCCGCCGCTGCCTCCCTCATTGTGAGGTTCCACTTGACCGCTGCTTTGTCATTCATGCTTTGTCATTCATTCAAAGTTGCGTATGCAAAATGCGCAGTTTGTGTACTTATCGCACCTGGCACGAATGAAAAGCAGCGCTTTCCTCACCGGCAGATTGCTTCCTAAGGATCAGCACAATGAAGCACAAATCATTTGAAGCACTAATTTTACCTTTAACCATGTCCCTGCACGCAACGGCAGCTCTTTGCGGCAGACCTTCCGTGTGCACCTCCAACGAGCAGATGCACGTTTTAGATCCAGCACCATGCTTTTGCCGCGCACTCAGCTCCTCTCCCGATGCAGGATGCCCTTCTCCTGCATGAAGGCTATGGTCGCAGCCTCGTCATTCAAGTACGCAGCGCACATCTGTACAAAGCTCATTTGCTCTTCCCTTTCGGAAATACTGGAAAACGAGCTATGTTTTCGTGAGAGGGTACTATATAGGTCACACAAAACGGTCAGGTGCCGATGAAGAGTCTGCACACCCGCATTCCTCCTATTTTTCTCTTCTGCTCGCTCAAGGCACTAAAGTCCAGGTACCCCAACTGTGCCGCTTGCTCGGAGGTCCAGGAAGCGATTCATCATTGTGGCATCACAGTTACAAATTCATCATAACTTTCTACAGCCATACTGTTCGCACATTGTCATTTCGAATTCCTTCCGCTGAGACACCGCTCCTGTGCATTTATCATGCACAATTTGACCTTCTGTTCTGTTCACTGCTGGTATTATCGCCAGGGTGGTCCAGCTGTGCCGCTTGCCAGGAATCCCTGGAATCTATTCATCATTATGGCAACACAGTTACAAATTCATCATAACTTTCTGCAGTCATGCTGTTCGCACGTCGTCGTTTCAAATTGTTTCATCTGAGGCACCGCTCCCGTAAATCTATCACATTGTCTCTGCCCTACAATTTCATAAATTCCACTACACTGCGAGCAACACACCCTGAGAACGAGCAACAACCTAAAATGCCAAGTCCTGTTTTAAGAAAGAATGCTGCCTTGCCGTTCTCATGTCATGCTGTAGAAAATACGCCGTTCACATAAATCCGTAATCTTCTATCTGCGCCTTCTGGTCTGTTTATGCGCCACAATTTCGCACAACCCGCTACTCTCCAGAAAAGCTTTAATACGTAACCAATTAAAATCGTACAACTATACGAAGCAAATATCACGACGACTGGTACAGGGCGCCGGTGATGGTGGTTCCAGGGTGAACGCAGTGCGCATTGACGTGCGCTGGTGCGGTCTTTAACGGGCATGGCAAAGATGTCTCCTGTTTCGCGACACTGGCCACCGAACACCTTCTGCTATGGAAGCACCCGGCTGGCGCTGTATTACGTCGTTGAAACCAAAGTGTCAGATCTTGATGGTTAAGTTTGAGCGACTAGATCTCAAGCGAACGGTAACTTTATTCGATGAAGTATTCACCATTCAAAAGAACACATCTCCGCCAACGTTCTGAAAGCGAATTAATTCCAATGCGGCAGAATTCTCGGGTGCGAAATTCAAAAAAGTGTGCAATGTCATTTTCGAGGTCCCTCTGTTCAGTGAACACTTTCTGGTCTAGAAATGCGTCGAGGGCCCTGAAAACATGACAGTCGCTGCTCCACAATTTTTGCAGTTCCTGCCGCCACCCCTCATCCCACAGGGGCGATCACTACCTCGACGTCACACAAAGCTGACCATAGCAGCTATGAGCAGATCCACCACTCACTTACGAGCACCATCAGCCTATCATAAATCGGACAAACGGAAGCATGACGCCATGCCACAGACGCAGTCGCCACCTCTCGAAAGAGGGCGACAACCAACATGCTCTGCCTAACGAAAGTGGCGCCGCCTAGGGAGGGGGAGGGGGTGGAATTTGAAAATAGTGCCGAAAAGAGTGCAAAAAGTTAAATAATGGGGTCACGTTTCTTAACCTGCTTTACTATCAATTCTATTATCCCAGGGTGGTCGTAGCAGAGAACAATGAACGTCGATCACAAGGTGCTAAAGCTAAATGTACGCTGGCTTTCAATTATAATTGCTGGAACAGCGTCCGCAATACTGAAGGGATAGCGACGAATATTATGACAAATTTTACGTCCATTGTTTGTCTTGTCTAACTCATTGAAAATAGGGTTTTTGATAACGGGGTGTGAGTTCATATTCAGATATAAACTAGGCAATCCACCCGTTTGTAATTCTTTATTTATCTCGTAGCTTTCGGCGTCCTACCTTGACACCGTCCTCAGCGAATATGAAACTAATAATCGGCATTGTCAACTAACAATGAAGGTGCTGGTATTAGCGACATCTGGTCTGCAGCATTATTCGGACAGTTGCTACCAACGGAATCTCCAAATGTGGAATATGACTTTAAGATTTAAACTTGAGATTAAGCTTTAAGATTTAAACTTTAAGATTTAAACTTGAGATCTAATTTTTTGACAATGTCCAATTGTTAGTTTCATATTCGCTGAGGACGGTGTCAAGGTAGGACGTTGAGAGCTCCGAGAAAAATAAAGATTTACTGACGGGTGGATTGCCGTGTTTATATCTTAACATGTCTGGCTCATTCTTCCAATGTGCATTTTATTCGAATTAATATTCGATTACATAAATAACCTGTTGAAAATTGGGTTGCTTGTAACGAGCTCTCGCATGATGTATTGGTCTTTTTTGAGACGGATTGTAGCTCGTTGTGTGATATATACTGTATCAGTGATGCCACGTAGAAACCAAACAAGTGATGGTTGAAAGGTCTTTTAATGGACACGTGCGTACAGTAACAATATCGAAGCTTTCGGAACAGCCTAGTTCCGTCGTCAGCGATGAGGAAAAGCCTTTTCCTCATCGCTGACGACGGAACTAGGCTGTTCCGAAAGCTTCGTGGCATCACTGATACAGTATATATCACACAACGAGCTACAATCCGTCTCAAAAAAGACCAATACACATAAATAACCTCTCCAAACACAGGGACTAAGAACAACGCGAACAGGAATGTATTCCCAGAAAGCGTTGTTGCTCATTAAGTACATTTGTATTTCGTATACCATCATTGCGCAGTATGCATGCGTGCATCACCCAAGGATCAAATGGCTCAGGCGGCCTTCAATTAATCCTGGGGTAATTGCAGCAGCAGAACAATCCGTAATTTAAATTATTGGATGTGCACGAATACGGCCTGAACGTTGCTTCTTTCGGAAAGGGACATTTTTGAAGGCGGGAATTCAAATCCATGTTCTCGCTTGATGAACCGCGTTTCAACTGCTCCCCTACCTGCGATCCAGAGCTTGGTGAGCATGGAATGTTCTGCCTTTTGGTGATTCCACGTGCATGCTTGATTATGAGCCTTGCAGTGAACGTGTAATCTTCGTTTCCCGCAAGTTCGCTGGCGAAGGGGCACTACTTGTTCCAAAAGCGTTGAGCTTTATCAAGACAGCTAATTAGATTCCAATTTGTTGCGTCCGCGAGATTACGGTAGATGGTTAATTTTTCACCTGAAGATTGCAGTTTCGCTCGAACGGTCCGGTAATAGTTGGTCTGTCATTATTGCCTGTGACGGCCTGCATTTCTGGGAAGCGTAGATGAGCGCAATGCACAGCGATGGCTTCTGAGCAGAACAAGGCGAATGTTTTCGGCTGAATCGCATTTTCTTATCATATGAACATGTTCATCATACTTTTTGAATACTGTATGGTAGTCAGCGCACGTTCGCAGCAGCATGAATGGCTCTTCCGGTTTTGAGCATTGATTGTTGCTTTTCAGTCGCTTGCAATGGGTGTTCCGTCAGTTTGGCAAGCGACTGGTGACTCGTCGCTCCGCCAAGCATTGTTGTGGCATTGACATTCATTTGCCAAACGTAGAATGTCGAGGCAGAAGGGACAGGATGGTAAGTGGCAACCGAGGCAGCTAGCAGTTGGGAAAGCTGGTTTGTGTTCAGGTGCAAAGGCACTTGCGTGCAATGGTCCAGCCAACAGTGGAGCTGCCGCCGCGGACGACTTGGCCTCCGTTCGAAGCCTGACCTTGTCGAGCTCCCGGGTACGAACGTTTTCAGGTTCGAAGTCGGAGGACCACGTGGTGCGGTGGAATGGAAAGGTACGGTTAATGTTGTGACATCTTTTCTATTAAAGATGGTTTCGTAACCGTTCAAACAAACTCAAATAGGCGCTGACACGTATTGTGAACGGAAAGGGTAAACCTTCCGACAAGTTTAGGTATTCTACACTGCTGGTCGGCCTCCTTGGTACGATTGTACCGGCGCGAGCCTTCGGAAACCGTTTATGATCGGTATTGCCGGTGGCAGCGCCTCAGGAAAAACGACCGTTGCCAACAGGATCATTGAAGCCTTGGATATCCAGTGGGTGACACTGCTAAGTATGGATAGTTTCTATAATGTGCTGACGAACAAGCATCACGAGGCCGCAGCGCTGAATCGCTACAACTTTGACCATCCCGACGCCTTCGACTTCGACCTGCTATATCGAACGTTGCTACGGTTGAAGGAAGGCAAGCGAGTCGTCGTAAGGATTTTATGCACTGGCTGCTTTCGTGTTTTGCGCTGAAAGTGTTGTTGTTTTATGTTCCCGTTTATAACTTCACCACCCACCGGCGGGAGAAGCAGAACAAGATCATGTACGGGGCATCGGTGCTTATTTTCGAAGGAATCTTGGCATTCCACAAACGTGAAATTATGGACATGATGGATCTGAAGATATTCGTGGACACCGATCCAGACACTCGTCTAGCTCGTCGACTTCAAAGGGACGTTATGGAACGAGGCCGAGATATAGACGGCGTTCTTGAGCAGTATACCTCGTTCGTCAAGGTCAGTCATAGTTCATCATTCTTCCAATAGCATAACAATTGTGACTTTCGCTTGATCCACATTTGAAAATGCGGTTTCTTGTATTTGAAGATTTTATTTTCGCTATCAATTGCCAAGCGGAAGCGGGCAGTTTCGTAAGAACGAAAAGTTGCTAGACTTTGAGCGACGGAGGGGACGTCGTCAAACCGGCTCTTGTTCTCTACGTTAGGGCCACTTAGCAAAGAGGCTAGACGAAGCACTGCTCAGTTTTTCGATTCCATTATGCTTACTTTGAATTTTGCACTTCAGCCTGCTTTCGACAGTTTCATTGCCCCGACAATGAGGTATGCCGACATAATCATACCTCGCGGCGGAAGCAATCTCGTGGCGATCGATCTTATTGCGTTGCACATCAAAACTCGACTTCACGAACACGACGGCAAGAGCCGGGCTGCTCTTGTCAACGGTCGATCGTTGAAATGTAGTGGAACATTACCGCCGTCGTTGCATCTGCTCAAGCAGGGACCGCAAATAAGAGTAATGCACCTCATGCATCCATATAATCTCTCAGTACCCCCAATCCATATGTCTATTATTAACATCCTTTTTTACTGTCTTCGTTCTTCTAGCGAGCATGAAGACAATAATTGTACTAATGCAGCCTTTTCTTTTTTTATAACGTTGATTACTGCAACTAATCCATATTTTGGCTGGCAACCAACGGTATGTATGGCTAATGTTGGTCGACTTGTTTTTAGGGTCTGCACGCGTTGATTCGTAATAGAAATGCAACTAGATGCGAATTCATATTCTACTCCAATCGTCTGATGCGATTGCTGATTGAACATTCCCTTTCGTTGTTGCCTTTTGAAGAGTGCGTAGTGGAAACACCTCAGGGCACCAAGTACCGCGGAAAGCGGCGCAAGGAAAAGAGGATCTGCGGTATCAGCATTCTCAGGGCTGGCGAGACAATGGAGACTGCTCTTCGCGAGGTGGTCAAAGACTGCGTGATCAGCAAAATTTTAATTCAGACCAATCCTGAAACGATGGAGCCAGAACTCTATTACTTAACATTGCCTAAGGACATTCATCTCTATCAGATTTTGCTCATGGACGCCACGGTGGCCACAGGCGCTGCTGCCATGATGGCGATTCGCATTTTGCTCGACCACGATGTGCCTGAGGAGAACATCACGCTGATGGCGTTGCTCATGGCCGAGGGCGGCGCGCAAAGTGTGGCGTACGCGTTTCCCAAAGTTCGCCTCGTTACAACGGCCGTTGACAATCGGCTGTCGCCCAACTATCACATATTGCCCGGCATAGGCAACTTTGGCGATCGCTACTTTGGCACCGAAATGGCAGAGTTGTCCACCGAGGAAACGTTGAGCGCTCCAAGCGACGCGGAGAACTGACTTTGATGTTGGACGGCGTTTTCCCGATTTTTGCAAGCGGATGCTTTATTCAGCTCAACGCGCCCATATTCGACGCTGCCCTCTTTTGGTTAACGTCGCCTATTGCTGACTTTGCTCAGTGCTGTGGTATGTGATATATAGCCATTCTTTTTACCGTTGCCTTCATTTGCATCGGTTTGCTCTGCTCTCGACGTGTCGTTCTGAGTTGGCGGTTCGTCATCTCACTTCTAAGTGATTGTCTGGTGATATGTTATGTTGACGGGTTGTTCTCGCAACTGCTCTTCCCATTGTCGCCAAGCGACCTTGGCTCTCGCCTCGTTTTCTCCGTGAGAACGTCACGTGCGCACTTCCCAACTATAAAGTTGTTATTGCAACAGTATCCGTTTCTGTGTTACTCTCTCCTTTTATATACTCTAGAACAGCGCGCTTTCAGTTGTACTGGTTTAGTTGTAGTTGCGTAAATGGTTAATGGCAGTGTCCGACATTCTCAACTCAACTCTTGGCGTCTCGACTCAGTGGGCAGTAAAACTTTGACAACGCATTGATGAGCCGTCATTTCAACGTGCGAAGAAAGATGTTGAAGCATCGAAACTCCTTTGCGGACGAACGGTTGAAAAGTGAGTTGCTTTGCGTGAAATATCTATTCTGTACTGTAACCGTCTCTAGGCTAATGTTGGTCGCCTTCGGAAGCCCGAAAATCAAAATCCTGAACGTTCAAAATCCCAAAAATCAGAATCCTGAACGTTCCGAAAAGTGTTTTCAACCAAAATATAGAAGAATCGTATGCAAAGTCTATTATTTACAATTGCAGAAGGGGAGTTATGGTTTTTGTGCCACTGCTGCTGATTTTGTTCGAGCATCGTGCTCCTGTGTAGAGTTATGGTGTTTTAAGAAATTTGATCAAACTGTCCAAGAAGGTACTCTTAGACCTAATAGAAATGAATTTTTGTAAGATTGGTAATTGTTTGCACTCTTTTTATAACTGCACTCCTGTATAACAGCCGTTCTCATCTTAGGGACAGGGCTGCTGAAAAAGCCTAGCACACCTCAGGGAGGGGTTCCAAAGAGCCGCAACTCTTGACGCCCCGGTGATCAGTTGGTACATAAGCTATCTTCTTACAGCTACGTACATAATTCCCACGCACTAACTTAGAATTTAATCGTCTCTGGATATGTCTTACTTGCTGCAGTCTATGATAACTCTTCAGCGTTCTAAACATGCAGAAATGAGAGGTATACCTTTGTATAACAAAGCTGTATAACAAGTTTGCTTCAAATTTCTGGATTTTGAACATTCAGAATTTTGAATATTCAGAATTTTGACGTTCAGGATTTTGAACGTTAGGTATTTTGATCGGGGGATAATAGAACGTTCTATGCTATTGTGCACAGCATGCTTACGTGATACATATATTTATAACATGCTATTTTGGTTTAAAAATAATTGCTGTGTTTCTTTTTCAAACATTATTGCTTGTATCGAAAGATATATCGAAAGACGGCAATAATACTCGTTATATTGCCGGGTGTTATTGCGGCACAAAATGGGTATTATTGCCATCTTTTGATACAATGAAACTTAAACCCGATATATAGGAAACCTACGAATTAAGATCTATACTTGCGCTGCAGCTCTTGCCATCCTAGATCTGTTTTCACGGGTATTGTTAATGGCATGGTAGAAAGGGCTATAAATCTATGCGATAATGATTATTTGGGAGAAGTGTTAAAGAATGTAATGAAGATCTTATGTTATAATGGCTACCCAAAAACCTGGTTTCTTCTGTAATGAGAAGGAAGCTCTCGAAACAGACAGAAAGAATTAACCTGGCCCCAGATATAAACGTATACACTATCATAATTCCATACTATCACGGCATGGGTGACAAAACTAAAAATTTAGCGAAGAACTTGCGCTTCCGGATAATCTTTAAGTCCTCCCTGAATATCAGAGCAATATTAAGAAAGGGCAAGGCATATATACCTGAAGAAAAATCTCAAGGATGTGTGTACAGGTTAACTTGTGGCTGCTCTGCCAACTACATAGGCGAAACTGGACGCACACTTGTCGATAGGTTAAAAGAACACCTATCAGACATTAACAGGTATAGAAACGCTAAGGAATGATTACAAATTAACGCTAATATCCGTACAGGAGGAAGACCGCCGAAACTGGATGTCCGTACTGTTATGGTTAGGTTAATTCAAAATTCAGCAGTAGTGAAGCATGCGGCCGAATGCACGGAACATTTCAATGCAATACGGCTATGCAAAGAGACACATTACAGACGCAGAAAAATCATTATACATAAAACATAAGTTGTTTAAGCAAAGACGAAGGAATACTTGTCAGTGATATCTGGACAAGTTTAATCCGTAGAACAAAGTGCTGTAAACGCGGAAGTTTCGAGCAACACCGTAGCGCAACCACACTACAACAGGAGGCAGATGACGGAGCGGGTTAGCTCCGAAAGCTCCGTCCACAATAACTGATTTTGTCAAAGTAAAATTCAACAGGATATACATACACCGTAAAATTGCACGTGAAGAAACTTAAAGTAGTCAGAATTCCTTTATTCCAACATTATTGTTTGTTTTTGAACGAACTTATTCAATCCAAATTTCAAAGTTTTCAACAAGCGAGACAATGAAAATCAGTTCGAGCAGTCTTAATGTACACCCGTGGCGCAGTGGAAGCTGACGAAAGCTTTTATCAATGATTTTGTTCAGGAAATTTTAGAAAGGGCAGCGACTGGAAACATTGCATGTAGCAGACCACAATGTTAGGAACGAGGTGCGTCACTTTGAACACCTACGCTTAAACATGGGCGTTACGAAAGCCTCATAATACATAGAACGAGATAGCAGAGATTGGCTGAAAGAGGCACTGCAGTGTTAATGTGCATATCAGACACTGAAGAAAAAGGTCAGCAACGTGCTGATTAGTGAAGAGCAAAACGATGACATTGAGCTTCTCATTGGCTGCGGTCGAATGGCGAACGCTCTGATGCTTTTCTAAAACTTCTCGTTTACTTTCCTTGCGCGAGTGGTTGATGGGAAGAAGTCGCGAGTAAGTGAAGCAACGGTTTCTCTCTGTCACTCGCTCATGAAGAAAGAACAAACGCAAATTTCCAAAACATCGTCGAACCGTCCGCCATTCGATCGTAGGCAGTAAGCAACGCCCAGGTTCGAAAGCTATGATAAGCGTTCTTGACCTGCGATATTACAAATAATCGCTCACCCATCCGCTGGTAGGGCGTTTGCAGGTTTAGTACAGGTACCCAAACAGGAGAGTCGGAATACGACCAAACTAACACAATAAGCAATACGAATAGAAAATCGCCGGTCAAATTGCGCGATGGAATTATAGATGTTCGTACGAAAGAACTTCGAAAGCAGCCGTACCCGACAGCAATTCGTCAGTCTTAGTCGATAATGACGTCACTGTCTTCTCGGAAAAACAGCAGCGAGTCAAACCCGCCTATAAAAAACCGCGTATACGGAGGGCGCACTGTATAATCGGTCTTTGTCACTGCCGTGGTTGAACGGCGGAAGTCGCAGACCTGATGACTGACCAGGCAAGTGAAGATGGCAGGTCTAGAGAGGATCTGAAAGCTCCAGTTGGTATTCGTATGAATGCCAATAAAAGATGCATAGGAATGGGCAACATCCGTGATTGTAATATCCAGGGATATATGTACATATATATATATATATATATATATATATATATATATATATATATATATATATCAAATAACAAAGTTTCTCACACGGTATACACCCCGTTCTTGTACAAAAAACTTTTACTTGCAAGCTTTCGGGTACCGCTCCTGTACCCGTCATCAGGCAACCACAAAATTATGCCCACTGTCCACTTGACAATGAGGATATATATATATATATCCTCCTTGTCAAGTTTTGTGCTTCCTTATTATACCTGACCTATGAAAATTCTTGCATTACAGCCTCAGGCGGCTAGTGCATACATGACCGACTTCGCCCCCTGACTTACCACCGACCTTTTGCTCAGTCGGTGCGTGCACCGCTGCCGTGAGGGTTACGTAGAGACGGTGCTCCTTACCTTTACCAACGGTGTGCGGATCAACACGGTCCCGGACAAGATTGATTGTAAGTGTTCCCACACTCGCGGTTAGGTAGGGGTGTGCCGTCTCGAAAACCTTTTCGTGGCATGTGCACACACGACTCACATTTCCCATGTTGCCATTTTTCGTTTTTGATGCGCTGACGACAGATCCAGTTGGATCCGAAAGCTCCGCTTTTTCCATGTTGAATAAAGCGTATTTTCGACAGGGATAAAGACCGTGTCTACATATTCAACAGTGTTAGGAGCCCGCATTACAAGAAAGAATTGATGATATTATCGGTGCGTACACGACAGCACAAGACATACCAACGGTGGAAGAAGCACATACGTCTAAAGACAACGAGGAAGTTCTTTTTCTGCTTTTGCTTTTCTTTCTTCTTTTTTCCGTCATTACCTTGTTCTTCTTTTGTAATCCTCCTTGTCAAGTTCTGTGCTTCCTTATTACACCTGACCTAAGAAAATTCTTGCACTACAGCCTCGGGGCTGTTAGTGCAAACATGACCGACTTCGTCCCCTGACTTGCCACCGACTTTTTCCCTCAGTCTGTGTGTGCAACGCTGCCGTGAGGGTTTCGTAGAGATGGTGCTCCTTACCTTTACCAACGGCGTGCGGATCAACACTGTTCCGGTCAAGATTGACTGAAAGTGTTCCCACACTCGCGGTTAGGTACGGGTGTGCCGTCTCGAGAACCTTTTCGCGGCATGTGCACACACGACTCACAATTCTCGTGTTGCCTTTTTTCGTTTTCGATGCGCTGACGACGGATCCAGTTGGATCTGAAAGCTCCGCTTTTTCCATGTTGAATAAAGCGTTTTTTCGACAGGGATAACGACCGTGTCCACATATTCAACAGTGTTAAGAGCCCCCATTACAAGAAAGAATTGATGATATTATCGGTGCGTACATGGCAGCACAAGACATACCAACGGTGGAAGAAGCACATACGTCTGAAGACAAAGAGGAAGTTCTTTTTCTGCTTTTGCTTTTCTTTTGTTTCTTGTTTCGTCATTACCTTGTTTTTCTTTCGTAATCCTCCTTGTTAAGTTTTGTGCTTCCTTATTATACCTGATCTAAGAAAATTCTTGCACTACAGCCTCAGGGCTGTTAGTGCAAACATGACCGACTTCGCCTCCTGACTTGCCACCGACCTTTTCCCTCAGTCGGTGTGTGCAACGCTGCGGTGAGGGTTTCGTAGAGATGGTGCTCCTTACCTTTACCAACGGTGTGGGGATCAACACGGTCCCGGTCAAGATTGATTGTAAGTGTTCCCACACTCGCGGTTAGGTAGGGGTGTGCCGTCTCGAAAACCTTTCCGCATCATGTGCACACACGACTCACATTTTCCATGGTGACTTTTTTCGTTTTTGATGCGCAGACGACGGATCCAGTTGGATCCGAAAGCTGCGCTTTTTCCATGCTGAATATAGCGTTTTTCGACGGGGTTAAAGACCGTGTCTACATATTCAACAATATATATATTTGCGAAACAATTATTCACACGGTATACCCCAATATATATATATATATATATATATATATATATATATATATATATATTGAAGCAAGAGATATTAGTAACAAGGCGTTTCATAACTAAGAATGATACGGTATCCTTGTTCAATGAGCTTTAATTGGCGAAGCTTTCGGAACTAACGTGTTCCGTCGTCAGCGCAAATCGAGAAGGAGGTGGTAGGCACGAACGGTGAATATAAAGGTATTTGCAGATGGGTCAAGTGGCTATGGTGCAGCAGTCGGTCTGATTAATTAGGTCGGTCCACACTTCGCTCACTTCGACCCCTCTGTCCCTATTGATCGGACAGGGATTGTGGCGAATGAATAGGGCTTCCTTGATCTTCCTTACATGGAACAGGCTCTCGCAGCAAATAATATTTGCTTGTAGGTCGTGCGAACATTGAGAGGAATGTTCGACGACAGCCGAGCCTTTGATCGTGTCCTCCATGATTTTCTGTGGGTCTTTTGTCTGTGGTCGCCCGCGTCGTCTCTGTTGCGTTGTCCCGTTGAGCCTCTCTAACGCGTTCTTGTAGAGGGACACGCCTAATTGGTGTTCTTTGAACCTGTCAAGTAGAGTGCTGCCCGTTTCTCCTATGTAGGAGGCGGCGCAACCACAGGTTATCCGATAAACGACACCGGGCCTTTGGTCATATGGAACACTGATCTTATCGTGCCTGAGAATGTTGCGCAGTGAAGCGGAGCTCTTGAAAAATACCCGAAAGTTTAAGGTTCTCCCCAGGCGTTTGATGTGCTCTCCGATGCCTGTATAGTAGGGGATAACAATCATCGGTTTTTGTTCTTTCGGGTGGACGAGTCTCGGGTGGTTGATCCTACGGTGGATTGTAGATGATGTTAAATTGGTAGAATAAGCGTTGCGCTGGAGAGCACTTTTTATATGCTTTAACTCGTCTTGAAGAAACTCCGCGTCACATACTCCGATAGCGCGATCCACCATCCCGTTAATGATACCAGTCATAACGGAGTGATGGTGGTGAGGTGAGAAGTGGAGGTATCGGTCTGAATGGGTAGGTTTCCTGTAAACCGTGGTCTTATATCGGTCTGCGCTCCTGATGGCCAGCGCATCCAGGAAAGGTAGCCTCCCATCAGCTTCTTTTTCTATGGTTAGGGAAATGCATTGCGGGAACAGGCTATTTAAGTGTTCAAGGAAAGGTTGTTCCTCCCCAGTTTTCATGATGGAGAAGATGTCGTCTACATACCGTTTGAAAAAACCTTGGGGTAATTGAGGGAGATGCGGCGTTAAATGCTTTTTCCTCAAAGTGCTCCATGAAAATCTCTGCGAGAATGGGAGAGAGTGGACTGCCCATTGGAGCTCCGTTGGTTTGCGAGAAGAACCTTTCTTGGCATCTGAAATAATTGCCCTCCCGCATGCAAAAGGAAACCAATTTTGTTATGTGGAACGTATTCAGTCTCGTCCTTTTTGTAAGGGTGCGTCTGCAACGAGAAGCCCTTCCAACACACTGAGCGTGTGTTTCATTGGGATGCTCGTGAAGAGATCCTTGACGTCGTAGCTCACCATGATATCTGTGGTGGCTACGGGTACTTGTCGGATGTCGTTGCAAAAGTTAATTGTCAAAAGTCAGTCAATTATTTCAGATGCCAAGAAAGGTTCTTCTCGCAAACCAACGGAGTTCCAATGGGCAGTCCACTCTCTCCCATTCTCGCAGAGATTTTCATGGAGCACTTTGAGGAAAAAGCATTTAACACCGCATCTCCCTCAATTACCCCAAGGTTTTTTCAAACGGTATGTAGACGACATCTTCTCCATCATGAAAACTGGGGAGGAACAACCTTTCCTTGAACATTTAAATAGCCTGTTCCCGCAATGCATTTCCCTAACCATAGATAAAGAATCTGATGGGAGGCTACCTTTTCTGGATGCGCTGGCCATCAGGAGCGCAGACCGATATAAGACCACGGTTTACAGGAAACCTACCCATTCAGACCGATACCTCCACTTCTCACCTCACCACCATCACTCCGTTATGGTGCAATTCATATCCCATTAGTTTTGATATAAGAAATAAAACCAAAAACACATAAAATCGCAGCCCTACAGCGGCAGCATTAGTTTTAGCCAAGTTCAAACAAACTGTTTCAAATAAACTTATAACTGTGGATGAGACCAAAGTTAAGGTTCTTGATTAAGGCAGTACGACTTTATTTGATTCGCCATCAGCGTAGCAATGCGCTTTACTTCCTTCGCACAGTTCATTACTTCCGTCGTCTATCGACACCAACTCATCTTCGTAGCTAATGGAGTCGTCAGGAATGATTGAAGCTTCATCGCAGACCACATTTTGTGCAAATGGCTGTCAATCAGCACTACGTAAATCAGTTTACTATTGCCAGTACTTTAAATATCCACCATGTATGTGTACGTACACTTATGTAAGTATGTATACGTACATTCATGTCTATATATACATTTTCATACCTGATGTGTACATGCATGCATGTGAGTATATATTAAGACTAGTGTATGTCCTCTGTATCTTCCTCATCATTTGTAGCCATATCGAACGGGCTAAATATGTGGTCATCGACATGGAGCCTTCTCTCGATTGAAAAAACATTTAATTTAAATCATGCTTCAAGATTTCTAAAACGTTACTAATATCATCAGTGTCCACGAAACATTCCTATACCAGATTGTTCGAAACATTGTCAGATGCGACTCTCCAAAGTCTGCCTTCTCTCAAAATGAAGCTCTAACTCAACTGCTAACGTGTACAATAGAGAACTTTTGTACAGCACAACAGACCCTTTGCCTAAGATTTGGCCAGCTTACGCTGGTGATGAAGCAAATGTGGTGAAGAAGCTACGGTGCTATTTCAATGCTCATGTAAATACGTGATATCTATCTATAAATATAATGTATAGAGAAAGAGAGCATATTCCTAGACGAACATCTTGTAATTGATGGGACTAGAAAATGAAATCAGAACAACCAAAGTGTTGAATTGAGAATTTATCATTCTTTCGGGTAGAATGCTATAAAGCTACGTTCAAACAAATGCAATTATCTGTAAATTCGGTACATTGTTGGTTGTTTTGACACGGACATTTTTATTCCCGTTGGTAGCGCTTTATTCTCTTTGAGCAAGGTAATTATCTTGGTTATTAAGATAATGATTTGCATGAAGGTGAAGCGGGAGATAAGGTATCTGCACATGTGTTTATTTTGATAACGAAATGCACTTGATAAAGCACGCTGTGACCAATCAGGTGCATGGTGTTTCGTAATCAGTGTTAGAGGGACTAGAAACTCTGTGTTCATGATTTAGTCCCTTGGACGAGTTGTTTCTCTTGGTGATTCCTCATGCTGTACCGTGTTGAACAACTGTTCATCAGAAGGTTCTGTCGGTTGTGCATATGCAGTTGAAGTATTCTGGAGAGGTTGAAGGTAATAATATGTTCATTGTGGAATGCCGAAGTAAGTTTTTGATGAAGAGAAGCTACGTGGTGAGGGGAGCATGATTTTCGTCGTTTGTAAGTTAAAGGAAAATCTGTGCGAGTATAAAGAACTGCTCATTGGATATTGTAGGTCATAGTTTACGTAAGCGTTTGCGTATGTCAGTGATTCCCAACCTTTTTGGAACCAGGGTCCCGTTTCATTGCTGATAACCATCCTGTATCTTCCATCAACTGTTTACCGCTACCTTTATGATCTTATTAGATTTCCTGCAGGTTTTTGCCATTTTACCGGAGACTTAATTGTAAGCTTATCTGAATAGGTACTTAAGCAATTGTCAGCATTTAGCAAAGGTTGAATTGCTGAACTTGTCCCCACTGGGATTTCCCCAATCGAACCCTAGGCGACAGGGCAAAGTCGTCTAAGAATTCGTCAAGCATCTGCAGCCGTTCTGAAACGAGCGCTTTGGATATGCTTCAAACAGAGTAATGTTTCCTGTAACCTATTTTCCTGGAGAAACTCAGTTAGTTAATCACACGAAGTTAATCAATCTCTTGCTTTGGAAATTCTGAACTCCCAGTAACAGAGGCTTTCATGCCAACTTGTACGACAAATCCCACCCGTTCAATTTCGAGACAGAGATAATCAGAGCATCGTAAGATGGAAGAATCCGAAGAAAAACATTTCTGAATCGTAAGATTTTAATTGATCCAAGAAACATAGTTCTCACATCCCACATAGTTAAGCTTCATTGTTACATATTGGATCACAAGACTCTCTTGTGATAGTGAAGATCCTGGTGAATTTCTCGCTTCTCCAGATTTTGACAAAAAGGAAAGGGAAAAGGGTTGTGAGCAGAAAGGGAAAGGGAAAAGGGTTGTGAGCAGAAAGGGAAGGAGAAGGTAGAAGATGTTAGATTTGTCGTGAAGTGTTAAATATTAAACGCAATGGAAAAGCTGGTAGAGTTTGAACTAGGAAGTGGTGTGTTGAATTAGTATGCGAGGATAATATCGTAGCAGGACAAGTGAATGTTGAATGTTATGATTCAGGCGTTGTTTTCGTAGTGTCGTAGTGTTTCCTGTTGCCTATTTTCCTGTTTACTGAATTTTCCTGGAAAAATTTAGTCAATCACACGAAGTTAGTCAATCTCTTGCTTTGGAAATTCTGAATTTCCAGTAATAGCGGCTTTCATGCAAATTTGTAAGACAAATCCCACCTGTTCAATTTCGCGTCAGAGATAATCAGAGCATCGTAAGATGGAAGAATCCGAAGGAAAACATTTCAGCATCGTAAGATTTTAATTGATCCAAGAAACATAGTTCTCACATCACATATAGTTAAGCTTCATTATTACATATTGGATCATAAGAAGGGCTTCTGCTGGTGAAGACCCTGGTGAATTTCTCGCTTCTCCAGTTTTTGCCGCTTAGTTAAAAACTTCAGTATGGTACGTTATTTAGCTCCAAACTTGATTCAGTTTTTTTCGATCGCAAAATATGGCACCTAAGTTGAGCCTTTCTCGAGGACAAATCCATAGGTTGTTGTTCATAGCCGGTTACTTAATGTGAAGGCTGAGGCTGATGGGATAGCACCAATTTTTCCGCGTCAGGCTCAAATTAGTAAGCAGCAGGCGCAAATCGCCGCGCTTTACCTGTGTAACCTGTTTCTTTTCTTTTCCGAAAGATCTGTTACGGTGCTGACACAACGTTCAACTAAATAAGATGGGGGAAATGTAACGAGGAACTTTTTAACAATTTCCCATAAACCGGGGAAAAGATCTATAATTTGAAGGTGTAACCAAAACTGGGTGTAACCATTCTTGAACTTAGGGTACAACTCTTCGTTAGCTTGCAACTGTAACAATTCTTCCTGCAAAAACATATCTGCTCCATCAACGCTTGAGAATGGATCCAAAATCCACGCTGGTATTGTCATGGGCAATATGTGTGCGTAACTGAAAATATGACTTATCCTTGTTGGCCTTCTACGGGTGCATCTTATGGAGATGTTCGACCAACCTAGAGGGTTTCATCGACTCATTTGAGAACACCTTGTCACATACGAAGTACATTGGCATGTGCATGTTAGCAGGCGAAGGAACAAAACCAAAGTTAAGATATTGATGTATGTACTGCCTGCACTTCTTTTTTTATTGTGTCATATTTCGATCTGGACAAATTTAATTCATTTGAACGGCGAACTAAGTCGATTGAAATTACAATGGTAATGGATCAAGCTGCTAGAAAATAGTGCAAGTAAATATGAAGCACCACCTACTCTGTTAATTTTTAAACACGCGTTCCCTTGCTTTTGTTAGGGCTCAACTCCAACTTGGTCCATTAGGTACTTAGAAAACGGACATCGATAGTAGCTCCCGCTTTTACAATTTTTACGAATATGACTACTCACTTACTATGGATTCCTTTCAATCAAACTCTTGAGAAGCATAGATATAAAGCTTCACTTACATTAGCCTTTGGCGAAACGCGGAACTGAAACAACCATTAGTATCGTACTTCGGGTTTTTCAGAAATGTAAATGTGGTATAAATGGCGAAAGATCAGGGCTTATTTATAGGGAAAATTGCAGGTATCAGAGCGTAGGAGTGTGCGGTGCATTCGTCTTCTTTTGATAAATATTCACGAAATGGGCATGTAACGACCGGTTCTAATGTTAACGAAAAAGCCTTTGCATGAGCAGACTGGAGCGACGTTTACTGCTGAAAGGCTATTTGCACACAATGTGTTAAATAAAAACTACGCAGTTCAAGAAAAGTATTCATGAACGGGTATTTTGCCGTATCTTTACAAGATGAAACCGATCCCCTTTAGAAATTTAATATTCACCATAAAGTGTCAGCATGTGAAATTAGTCTGTTGGGTTATAAAAAGTGTAGCACCGATGCGCTGAACAGCTGTTGTCAAAGGGACATCCGCGTCGCTCCGTTTTTATCAGCATGTCTTAATCATCAGTGCGTCGAAGAAAGCTTCTCGATATCTCCAGCGCTTACTAGAAGCTTTTAGCGCTATCTTAAAAATCTTCCAACCCCTCCCCCCAAGTAGCGCCTCCCTCTGGCTACACCGTCCCCAAAAATCTCCCAGCGCTCCCCTGGGGCCGTTATCGTCTGTTTTGAGAATCACTGGTGTAGGTAATATCAATGGAGTAGTTAATATGTCTGTTGAATTAAATCTGTATAAACGGAGAAGTAGTAGTAAAATATTGTGTGATGAGTATGGTGAGGTTGGTGTATTGTTTGTTTTAGTGATGTGATAGTGTAGAGGGTGCCGTAATGTAGTAAGTGAAGGAAGTTGAATTAAATAGGAGATGGTAGTAATACGTATTACCATGTGCTACTTAATTAACTTTCCTGCCTTTCATTTACTATTTGATTCATGATGTATTCTACAAATTGCTAGATTTCATGTTAGAATGTTGTAATTGGAGGGTGAAGGTGTGCGAGTTTTTCTTTTAGGAAAGCGTTAGAAGAGGTAAGTTGTCAACGGAAGAGAAGCAGAGGTCACAAGTGGTATATATCGACCGTTAGTTTGGTAAGGTAATAGTGTGGATGATTTATTAACGCTTTATGGAGTGAATAGATTAGGCAACGTAATTAGTGAAGAGGTAGATGTGTGATGACGAAGGACATGCAGATCATTTTTTGTTATTAGGTGGTTTGTAGAGTGGATGGTTATAAACTAAGTGGCTACTGATATGACGTCACAATGAGGATGTTTTACGAGTCTGTGTTCGTTTCCGAGTAATCAGTAGAAAAATTGTTGCGGATATTGATTTATAAAGTTTGTATTGAAGGTCTAAATTTGTATGAAAATGAGCCTTATGTATAATGAAGAAGTTTATATCCGCATTTCTGCTGACAAATTCTTTAGCACAGTATCAACCTCTTAGATAAAAGTGTTTATTTCAAAACGCATAGCTTTCGGTTATTGATCCTGTAGATGTCATTAGTGCTCAGAGAAAAATATGTGGACTGTCCAGCCATTCAACGGTTCGGCAAGCGCGCGCGGGCTGGCGACATGAACTATCAGGTACTAACTAGCCTTGTACCCGTCAAGCTTCTGTCAACCGCCCCGTTGAGTGGATGGGTAGTCTAAATGTTTTTGTCTGAGCAATGATGACAGCTACAGGAGCAGTAGCCGAAAGCTCTGTGTTTTGAAATAAACGCTTTTATGTAAGTGGTTGATACTGTGCTAAAGAATTAGTCAGCGGAAATGCATGTTTCCCAATTGATGATAAGAAAGAAAAGATTTATATGTGTTGAATTACAGAGAGGAGCATATAGAATAGGATTTGCATGTAGGGTAAATTGCCATACTTGTTTCAGTGAAGATGTACGGTTATTCATTGTTGTTTGTATTTTATTGAACGGTAATAACATTGTTTGGGACTTTTCGGATGTTACGTTTTCCGTCGTTTGCGGGAAATAATATACGTTCCAACAGAAACTATTGAATTATTGAAAAAATTTAGAGCTGAAGAAGAATGATGGAACTTGGGAATGGTCGCAAGAAATAATGACACCGGTGAATAAAAAACAAATAACGATTAATTATCGTGTATATTTAGTGAACAAATAAGAGTAGTGTCGAATAGCATCTTCGTGAAAGGTGTGTTGTAGGTGAGAAACAAAGTATGGTTCTTGCGAACACTGTTTTATTGCTGTATGTAATGGAAGAAGGCAAGGTTCATGTCGAAATGGTTTTTGTGCTGTGTGTAATGGGAGAAAGTAAAGTTAATATGGACATGGCTCTTATGGAATAGGTAATGGAAGAAGGTAATGTTCATATGGAGGTGGTTGCTATTGAACGGGTAATGGAAGAAGGTAATGTTCATATGGAGATGGTTGCTATTGAACAGGTAATGGAAGAAGGTAATGTTCATATGGAGGTGGTTGCTATTGAACAGGTAATGGAAGAAGGTAATGTTCATATGGAGGTGGTTGCTATTGAACAGGTAATGGAAGAAGGTAATGTTGATATGGAGGTGGTTCTTATGAAACAGGTAATGAAAAGAATGGAATGTTCGCATGGAGGTGGTTGTTATGAAGCAGGTAATGGAAGAAGGTAGTGTGCATGCGAACATAGTGCCGACGGAACAGGTAATGAGGTTAACGGGTTGCGAAGACGGAAGTGCGGATCAGTAAACGTAAATAATGTGGATGATAGCTTCTGCTTTTTGTTGCGATCGTGTTTTTGAATGGATGAAGAAAAGGGTAAGTACCAAGAAGATAAAGATTTTATGAGTATTGTGGATTATGACTGGTCTGTGCAGAGGAGTGATAAGTTTGAAAGTGTATAGAAAAATGAAGTTGATGGAAGTGTTATGTTCGTGGTGATGATGTAGGAGAGGAAAGCGATGTAATGGGAGGTGAGTAATAGTTACGGTAGAAGTAGGCGTAATAGTAACAGTGTATCACGGATTCAGTAATTTTGTGAAATGAATGAATAGGGAAGCGTGGACGGTAAGTAAGGGAGGTGGATAAATAAAACGGCGCAGCAGTTGTTATGAAGAAAGTGTTTGTTGCGTGGATAGATTGTATGAGTGCATTGCTAGTTTAATATAATTGAATGTACGTATGTTGTCACGGTGTTTCTTTTGTAGATTCAAAGATAATGGTAGGTAGTGAAGTTTGTGAAAAAGTTGTTATGAGAAGAAAGATGGGTATAGAGGTAATTTGTGCTTGAAGATGTTTTGTGGTTATGATGGGGTTGGAGAGTATGAGTGTATTTATAGGTAGCGGAGGTTAAAGATGATCGGTAGTATGACGCCGAGCAAAATGTTGTGGTAGGTAGAGTTGTATGTTGGTTTGTTAGTTGGATGGTAGAGTAGGAAATGCTGTAAGAAGCTATGAACGTTGAGGTGTATTTCAGATCGACGGGTTGTTCCGAAGTCGTAAGGTAGCGCAACATGGCGCGATGGTGGACGCTGGTCGCTTTATAGGGGGGGGTGGGGTTGCTGGTGTGTAGGTAAGGATGATATTTCATAGTGGTCGACGTCCTAGTGGCGCAGCATGTGATGTTGTCAGGGTATTGTCTTTGAAAGATGAGGGCAGGATTAGGCGGTGTTCTGCGTAAAGTTGGTTGGTGCTTAAAATGCCGGTTGTAGTGTTTATTTTAGAAGTGGATTATTGATACTAGACGAAAAGATTAAGTAGTATACTGGTACGGTGAGAAAAGGATGTAAGAGAATGGAACTGCGTGTAAGAAATAATGAAGAAGTAGTTGATGATGCGGATAAAGGAAAGGGAAAGCGTTGTGATTAGAAAGGGAAGGAGAAGGTAGAAGTAGGTCGTTTAATGTAAAGAGTTTAAGCGGAAAAGCTGGTAGAATTGGAACTAAGAAGTGGCGAGTGCTGAATTAGTATGTGAGGTCAATATAGTAGTAGGACAAGATGGTAACGTTCACATGAAGGTGGTTCTTATGGAACAGGTAATGGAAGATGGTAACGTTCACATGAAGGTGGTTCTTACGGAACAGGTAATGGAAGATGGTAACGTTCACATGGAGGCGGTTCTTATGGAACAGGTAATGGGTAAGGGCGGACGGTAAGTAAGCGGGTGCATAAATAAGACGGCGCAGCAGTTGTTATGAAGTAAGTGTTTGTTGCGTGCATAGATTTTATAGGTCCATTGCGAGTTATGTATAATTGAGTGTATGTATGTTGTCGCGGTGTTTCTTTTGTAGGTTTTGTGATAGTGATAGGTAGTGAAGTATTTAAGGGAAAAGTTGCTACGAGAAGGAAAATGGGTATGGACCCATTTTCTTTCTCGTAGCTACTTTTTCCTTAAATACTCCTTGCATACATTTTTTTTTCTCTTCGAGGTAGCGAGAGGCTCCAAAAAATATAATGTAAGGTGCTTTCGACGAGGAGTACAAGGTAGTGGGAAAGGATAGAATTAGAACTAAGAAGTATTGAGTGCTGAGTTAGTATGCGATGGTAATGTCGTAGCAAGAGAAGTATCGTAGAATGTTGTCATCTAAGTGTTGCTGTCGCAGTTCATGTTGAGGGAGGTTATAGAAGTAGAAAGTGTAGATGTTTTTAGACAGTAAGGACGTTTGATGAATAGTTTTACAAATAGGAGTAGTAAGTGAGGACGAAAAGGGTGCTGATTCTTTACGGGGGAGGGGGACGTTGGCGAGGAGTAGGCTAAAGAAGTAAGGGATAGATGAAAGCACATGAATGTAGGAAGAAGTAATATTGGTGGCGGATGCGTAATAATGAGCAAGTTGTGGATTTATAGTTGTTAAGTAAAATAAAATAGTAGATGTGCTGTAGGTGAGAGAAATGAGTAAAGCGAGGTGTAAGGTAAAGTGTGGATTCTAAAAGAGAAGTGCAATCAATAAAAAACAAATAAGTAGGTATTGGCATGTATCTTTAGTGAGCAAATAAGAGTAGTGTCGAATAGCATGTTCGTGAAAGGCCTGTTGTCGGTGAGAAACAACGTACGGTTCATGTGAACACTGTTTTTTGGTGCATGTAATGGAAGAAGGCAAGGTTCACGTCGAAATGGTTTTTGTGAGGTATGTAATGGGAGAAAGTAAAGTTAATATGGACATCGCTCTTATTTAGTAGGTAATGGAAGTTGAATATTGGATGTCTTGTAACGGGTCGTTTGAACGTCATGATGGCGTGTACGGCTTGATCCCGTTGGAAGTAAAGATTGTCTGAAAGTACACCAAGAACTACGCCCTACCAGCGAATGGATGGGCAGTTATTAGGTAACACAACAGAACAACGCAGACCTTCGGAGCTTTCGGAACTACCTTGTTCCGTCGTCAGCGAATATTGACAGTGGCGTTTATTCCGATGTTGTGGAATTTATAGGCTGAGGAAAGGGGTCAGGTGGTATGGTGCAACATTTGGTTTTACTAATGATTGCATTCCATATGTCGCTGACCTCTACTCCTTTGTCACGATTCAAGCAGTTGTTATTGCGAATGAACAGGGCCTCCTTTATTAGCCTGAGGTGGAACAGGCTCTCGCGACAAATTATTTCCGGTCGCAGGTCATGTGAGCATTGAGAGGAATGCTCCACGACCGCGGAGGCTTTCTTGGCATCATCCATGATCTTTCTAGGATCAAGTGTTAGCACTTGATCCTAGAAAGATCATGGATGATGAAAGCATGGATGATGAAAGTAGGGGATAGATGAAAGCATATGAATTTCAGAAGAAGTAATATGGTTGGCGGATGTGTAATAATGAGGAAGTTGTGGATTTATAGTTGTTAAGTAAAATAAAATAGTAGATGTGCTGTAGGTGAGAGAAATGAGTAAAGCAAGGTGTAAGGTAGAGTGTGGATTTTAAAAGTAAAGTGCAATCAGTGGAAAAGTGCAAGTTAAGTAGAAGGAAGGAGATGGGATTAAAGGGACGAGCGGCATGTAAAAAAGAGGCGAAGCGGCCGCTTGGAACCCAATAACATAGTAAGATAAAGAAAGGATTTGGTGGCTGCGGTTATTTGGTGGGATGTAGTGAGGTTAAGACAATGAAAGTTTGTTGAATGAATATGATAGAGTTGTGGACGAACACGAAGTATTGGATGTGTAGTCAGAGAAAGGTAATAGTGGATTACAGTAAAATAGGGTACAATGGGTAAAGTGGTGGAGATTGAAGTGGGTTGATGGTAATATGTTTTGAATGGTTTATTTTAAGGAAGAAGAATTAGGCTCTAGTGTATCGATGTGTGTATAATGAAGTGTTATGATGTAGAAATAAAGGAAAGATAGGCGTAGTAATGTAGCAGATGTTGAACTGGGATGGATGTTTGTGTAGAGTAAGGAAGACGAGTTTAATGTTAAAATGTGGTGCTGGCAGGAATTAACAGTAGATGCCTTGAGAAGGAGGGGACATAATTAGTGGAGGGAGTGTGCAACAGTAATAGTTGGTAATGGATGTGTGCAGTTGGGGAATGTGTATGGAAGTATATGGAGAAATTGATGTGAATTTATAAAGTGGATAAAAGTGCATGATGTGAATTAAGGATGAAAGGAGGAATAGCATAGGTGTATAGGAGTGTGAGGAATGTGTAAATAAAGGTTGCAGTATGTGTTGGAGTAGAAGTTTGGCAAGATGTGTGTTACTTAGTAGAGATATGTGAGAGGTGCGCGTATTATAGGTGGATAATGGTTTTGTGGTAGGGTTGTAAAGTGGAGTAGTAGTTTCAGATTTGTGTAATGGTGGTATTGATTAGGTTTAGAAAAGAAGAGAGGTTGATTGGGGAGTAAGAGACCTGAGTGAAGTTGGTAGGTGTGAGTGAAAAGAGTGCGTGTAGTAGCAGGCGTGCGTACGGAATGCAACTTGATTGAGTGTGTTCATTGGAATGGAGAGGTGAGTAATTGTTGGTGTGGAGGGAAGGCTGAGAATGGCGAGTGTAAAATTTACGTAAGTGGGAATATAAGTTATGTATGTGTGTGGAATATGTAAGTCTGTGTATATATGTGGTGTATGTGGTATGATGTGAGAAGGTATATAAGTATAGATAGTAGACAGTTAGACAGTTATGACGGATTTGTAAGTAGTATGTGGTAAGCACAAGTGTATAGTTGAGTAGTATATTGCTGTCGACTGCGTAGGCGTGTTGAGCCAGAGTAGCAGTAGTAAGTGTAAGTTTTTTGTTGGTATGTGAATTGGAATTAATATATACATATTAGGTTTGTTGTTTTTTTGTGGAATATGTAAGTTGTATGTGTTTGAAGAATGCAAGTGTTATAAGTGGATTTGAGTGCGTATTGGATTTGAGTGCGTGTTTAAGTGTTATAAGTGGATTTGAGTGCGTGTTTAAGTGTTATTGATAGTGTGTATGTTGAGACAGACTAGTAATTGTAAGTTTTTATTGATTTGTGTATATATTAGGTCTATGTATATGTTTTAGATTTGTGTTGTAAAGTGTTGTTCGTTAGTATGTAAACGTCACATTGAAATTCAGATGTTTTATGGTAAACAAATGTGAACACAGCGATAATATGCTGAGGTTTCAGATTGAACTTTGATCATGGATAAAGCTTGATCCATCTAACGTTGGTCGTTCCCTCACACTCGTAGCGAACACTAGGTTAGCAGTCTGACCTTTAAAAGCAGAAATATTTCAAATAAAGACTACGACGAACCTTCGTACATTTCAATGTTATGACGTTTGGAACAACCATGTTTCGTATTTTGATTTTGTTCGCGTTGTTATTGTCCATCCAGTGGCGTTAGTGTCCCACCAGTGTCATATATTCTAGTGTCGTCCTCTTTTCCGTTCCATGACGCATACGTAGGCTTGTAGGAAGCTTGTCTTCATAACGGATGCACTAATGTTTGTCATTTCTTGTTACAGAATCAACCATGTACGGTCATTATATAAAAGTGTATGCATATATGTAAACTTATGAGATAATGCTACTTACTATTAGCTCGCGAGCTGCATTTCAAATGTGCCAATTTGGTTCCATCTATTAATACACTTCTCCACACTGCGCCTCTGTGCATAGCCTGGACGCAAACTTCGGTTGCATACAGGCTATGCAGTCAAGTCTACTCGACATAGAGTATGTTTGTCTCCTCCATATTTTCACTCCTTCATTGTTCATCATCGCAGTGTTATTTTTCCCTGCACTAAAAGCCTAAATTAAACCTTCAATTAACAAGAAACAATTAATACTTGGGACACTTGGTCATCGCCCTTCGTACTGCATGCACTCGCAAGAGCATTCTAAAACGAACCGTTGATTTTCATTGCTACGGTACAAACGAAGGCATACCTGCACATCTGCTTGTTTGTGTAGGTCCAAAGAACAATGGATATAAGTGTAACTAGAAAAACAGACCTGTAAAACATTTCCCTATGTCGGACGAAGCTTACCAACTGAACATTGGTGGCCAACGGCGAATGCATCCGTGTAGCAATGAGTCCAGTTGTTTCGGAAAACAATTCTCCTTCATTCTAAAACTGAACGATATCACTAAAAATGTACCTCATGCCTGCTGTAAAGTATTGCACACAGAGAAGAACCGCGTAATCGAACATACGTGGAATGATAACAAAACTTTTATTTGTATAAACAAACGAAACACGAAAGGGGTACATGCGTCACAGAAAATGGGACGCATAACGCGGGACAATAAAACTGCGGGGGGGGGGGGGACAAACAACTGTCACGTGTCGCGACACACGTGACCTTCCGTCGCGACGCTTGACTGTGCGTCACGTCTCACGACGTGACGCACCGGAGCACACCTCCTATCCCCCCACCCTAAAAAAAAAGAAAAGGGGGGGGGGATAGGAGGCTACTCCTGTTTTTTATTTTTGGACTGGTTTCTTGCCTTCTTTCTTCAACCTGAAATTGACTTAAACATTAAATTTTTTTCAAACATGTTGTACACATTCCATGCACAATTACATACATCCTATAGCACATATCTTCCTGTTCCTAATCGCGATAATATTAACGATAACATCAAATAATCTTATCTCATAGTAATAAATTCGGCGTCCTTTCAGAATTTCTTATGATATAGCGATGGTAGTGAGAGATAGCGCTATCTCTCTCACTACCTATCACTATGATCCTATCCTAAACACCCTATCCAAAATACCTTTTGCTCCTGCGGACGCTCGTCTTAAGGTACTACGAACAATGCATATAAGTGTAACGCGAAAAAGAGACCTGTAAAACATTTCCATATGTCGGACTGAACTTACCAATATTGGTGGCCAACGGCGAATGCATCCATGTACCAATGAAACAAATTGTTTCGGAGAACAATTCTCCATTCTAAAATTGAACGGCATCACTAAAAATGTACCTCATGCCTGCTGTAAAGTATTGCACACAGAGAAGAACCGCGTAATCGAACATACGTGGAATGATAACAAAACTTTTATTTGTATAAACAAACGAAACACGAAAGGGGTATATACGTCACATAAACTGGGATACGGAACGCGTGACAATTAAACTTGGGGTGGGTGACAAACAAGTGTGACATGCATCAACAGACATGTGCGACATGTGACCATGCGACGCATCATGTCCGTCGCGACGTTTGAGACTGTGCGTCACGTCCCACGACGAGACGCACCGGAGCACACCTCCTATCCCCCCACCCTAAGAAAAAGAAAAGGGGGGATAGGGAGCTACTCCTGGTTTTTATTTTCTGGATTGATCATTTTCTTGCCTTCTTTCTTCACCTGAAATTGACTTGAACATTACATTTTTTGCAAACATGTTGTACACATTCCATGCACAATTACATACATGCTACAGCCCATATCTTCCTTTTCCTAATCGCGATAGTATTAACGATAACATCAAATAATCTTATCTCATAGCAGTAAATTCAGCGTCCTTTCAGAATTTCTTATGATACAGCGATGGTAGTGAGAGATAGCGCTATCTCTCTCACTACCTATCACTATGATCCTATCCTAAACACCCTATCCAAAATACCTTTTGCTCCTGCGGACGCTCGTCTTAAGGTACTACGAACAATGCATATAAGTGTAACGCGAAAAAGAGACCTGTAAAACATTTCCATATGTCGGACGGAGCTTACCAACTGAACATTGGTGGCCAACGGCGAATGTATCCGTGTACCAATGAAACAAATTGTTTCGGAGAACAATTCTCCATTCTAAAATTGAACGAGATCACTTGCACTTCATGTCTGCTGTAAAATATAGTACACTGAGAAGAACTACATAATCGAACATACGTGGAATGATTTTAAAAAATTTTATTTCTTAAACCAAACGAAACTGTTGTACACATCCCGTATGTCTTACATGTCATTGATACACATGCTACATCTTACGTAAAATCGGTAGGCCTAAATTAATTATTTTAATCATAAACTCTCATAATCTTATCTCACAGTCTTAAAATCTGTAGCCTTCAAGCATTTCTCTTTTCGCTTAATGATGTTAGTGAGAGATAGCGCTACATCTCTCACTATTCATCACTATAACTTTCATAATCTTAGACTCAGTGCTCTCTCAACATTTATTACATAGTGATGGTAGTGAGAGAAAGCGCTATCTCTCTCACTACCTATCACTATGGTCCTATCCTAAATAATCTAAACCATATAAATCTCATTTTTACCTTTAAATGTCGCTTCGATTAGGGACGGCTCCTGCGACTGACTGACTGACTGACGCTGGCTGTGGACGGCGACGGCTGCCTCTATAAAAGAAAGAAGCTAATATAAACTGATGAAAGAGCAATGAAATTCATTCTAGTTTACCTTGTTTTGTTCTCTAAACGCAAGTCATCGCCGCCACCTCAATACATTCATTATACCTTGCTTGTGGAGGGCGGCGGCCTCCTCCGCCAACCCAATGTTGCCTTCAACTGCTGCTGAGTACAGACAGTTGCTGCCTGTAATGGGCAGCAACTGTCTGTATTCAGCAGCGGTTGAAGGTAACCTTGGGTTGGCCGAGGAGGCGACGTCGACGATGAGTAACTCAAGGCAAACATCAGCGCGAGGCAAACGAAGCGAAGGAGAAAGAGAACAAAACGAGCTAAAACACACTGAATTTCGTTGCTATTTCATCGGTTTATATAGGTAATTTCAAACCACTATCTGCGGTTTATCTACTCAGGGCACCTTTCTACGCCGCTGATTGGCTATCCTCTGACCTTTTCCTAGAATTCGTTAATCTAATCTATTAATAATCAATGATTATGAATAGATTAGATTAACGAATTAATCTAATTAATCTAATCTAGAATAACGATTTGCTGCCTACGAAATAAGTAAACATAGCAACACCTTCTTATATTAAGTAACACTGCTTGCCAAACATTTTTTTACAGAGCATTACCTCGAACACGAAAATTTTTGCAATAATTTTGTCGTGTTACATCATTAATTTTCCACAATATCTGGTGTAGTACGATCAGGCAAAAGAAATGCTGCAAGCTATATAAAGCATAGAGACCAAACCTCGAGGCAGAAAACAAAAGCTCATGCAGCCATGCCGAAAGGCAACGGTATCGTTTGTACACCAGACCACATCAATTTTACACATATTATCAATACACAAAGCAAGAAACCACCTCCTCGACGAAACCTAAACGTGCACATGACATATTAACAATGAAATGAGGGCACTGCACTAGCAAAAGGTAAGATATATGAATACTTCAAAAAGGAACTTCTATGAACAGAAAAACATGTGGAAAATGAAGATAAGTAGTTGAACAACAAAAATAAGGCACTTGTTCATGGAAACAAAGAAAATTTAGACATATTGAAAAGATGACAAAAGAAAGAAGCACTAAAACAGAAAGTAGAAAAGCTACGGTAATAAATTGAACAAAGGAGAAGCTAATGGGAAAGTAAAGAGCACACTGTATAGAATCTTACATACGGATAATCAAAGAATGAAGAGAAAAAAGTAAGTCGACAATTTATTAAAAGGTGGAAGAAGAAGACAAAAAAATTTAAAAATTTGTACATGCCAGATCAGAAGAAAGAAAAAATAAAGAATTAAGTTCAAGAATGATATAAACCTAAAAATTAGAACGGCAACGGCAGACTAATCAACAAACAAGGTAGAAAACTGATCGAGAAAAGGAGACCCACGCAGTCCAACCTAGCCTTTTAGGAGCTGTGCTTACTATAGTGCTTGGTTTGAAGCCATATGTATGGAAAATGATAACTGTCTCAACTAACAGTAATCTAGCCAATAATACAAACATCTTGATTAGTTCTTTGTAACGGGAGCGAACAATGTATGTTGTTTGTTGTACACGGACTTTTTCTTCCCGTTGAAAATGCTTTATTTAAAAAGCAAAAACACAATAAGAGGCAAAGCTTTCGGGTCCAGCTTGACCCGTCATCAGCGCCAAAAAAGAAAAAGGCAAGAAAAAGTGAATGAGTCCTGTAGACTCTTCCGTGAACGGTCGTAGAGCCTTAGCTCTGAAGCTTTACCAACGGGGCGGTGGCTAACACTGCCCGGTCAAGGTTGGACTGAAAGTGTTCCCGCCCCTGCGGTTTAGTGGAGCAGCTCTCTCTCAGAATTCACGGTATGTGTCTACAGGACTCATTCACTTTTTCTTGCCTTTTTCTTTTTTGGCGCTGATGACGGGTCAAGCTGGACCCGAAAGCTTTGCCGCTTTTTGTGTTTTTGCTTTTTAAATAAAGCATTTTCAACGGGAAGAAAAAGTCCGTGTACAACAAACAACATATAAAACTACAAACAATACTTAAACTAATCAGCCATTCGCGACAAGATCGCTGGGTGCACGTGAAGGGTGGCTATTATTTGTTTCACATTTGTACATATCAGTCTTGCCAACCGATACAAAGCCGCTGGAAGAAGACGACAAGAGAATCCCGTCCTGTAAAACAAAGAATTTAACGTTAGATCTTAACATAAGGGTTATGTTTCGTTTATGTTGTTATTGATCCGGTTGTGTCGTTCGTTGTTGTAAGTTGGAAGTACCCGTGCAAACGAAACCACAACCGCAATAAGTGGTTGGGAAGTTTTTGTTTGCAAAAATGTGCGGGTGAAAGAAACGTACGATGTTCTTTTTCAGAGCTATCGGACAAATCTGGTTCTGTCGTCAGCGTATGGCAAAGGCTGAATTGGCGGAACAGAACAGAGTGGCACTATCTGCTGGGGGAGAGCCGTACACGAACAGATCCTTTACATTTACTAAGCGTATATACTGCTCGCTGGCTTTGCACCCGCTGACTAAGTTTCGGTTGCCGTTGTACGCCTAAGAAGTGCAGGTGTCCCATTTGTGCTTATTTTGCGTTAATCTTTACCGTTAATCTTTCGTACGTTATCTGCATTAGCCCCTTTTTCTTCTACTAAACGTGTAAATGCTGCACGCTGGAAATGTACATTTCTAATTTACTTCTAATTGCTCCAGCAGTGACCAACAGTCCATTGCGAAAGATCTTCTATCTGCTTGAAGGGCATGACGATTTGATGGAGGGGACCTGGCGCACAAACAGGAACGAAGTTTTCCTCTTCGTTTTTGCTTCATTGTTAAGGTAACCTATGGTAAGCTTTAAATAATAGCAGATTAGTCCTCAGAGATATCTCACAGAGGGATGTCGATAAAGACTAATATCGTTTCGTAAAATGTCGCATAATAGCGATATGCTTGCTGCACTGTCTGATTCAAGCGCGAAACGGAGTACGTCCATTTCGCAGGCATAAGTGTGGCAGCACTCGCATAGCTGACACAATCGCTCTTCAATTCCGCTGTACGTTGAGATGCTTTGATAAGGATTTTACCGGTAAGAGCATCAACGCGTTGATGCTCTTACCGGTAAAATGCTTATCAAAGATGCAGAAACTGATCTCGTCCCTGGGGCTGCGCGCAACAGTTGCGCTTATCACTTTATGTTAAAATCGTAATGCAATAGTTCTTATCTCGACGTCCGCATTCGTGTTCGCCCCAGGTCCACTTCAGTTCGAGCTCTCTATCGGGCGGTAGATATGAGCCACTCATCTCTCATCTCTACAATCATTGACGAGAAAACGGCGTTCTGTTTCCTCCAAGAGTACGGGACGAACACGGCCTTCAGGGGACATTTAGCCGCTTAGATATCGACTTATTGTCCCTCATATTACGGGTTCTGCTCCTATTTATGAGACATAACTTCCGTTTGCGATTCTATGTTGTCCAACACTGAGGTACTGCTCCCATTTGAAAAAAGATTTCCGTTGGGCGCAAAGCTGCGAGCGTTGTTGATGCTCCTTGTACATGGTCCGAGAATGTGAGTTCCTCGTTGGCGGTTTTGCCTGTCTTATAGCTGTTGCGGTGGTATTTGAACAAACGTTTGCTCTCCCTGTCGTGCTTTAAAAAATGGTGAGGAGTAAAGCACCAACCATTAGTCAGTGCTTTACTCCTCACCATTTTTTCTGACCAATAATGAAGTGATATATTCAGTACGCCAACACCTGCAAAACTGAGCGACAAACGTCTATTTCGCAACTCGGTGCCATTAGACGTTCTATTATACCAATACCTTTGATTCAACTTCAAGTCTGAGTCAGGAAACTCTTTGTGTTCTCTTCCCATTAGTAAGTGAAACGATGTAAGAGCGTTCAAATCCTTAGGATCAACACAAACAAATGTTAGCGGCCGTGAATTGATCATCACTTCAATCTCAGATAAAACAGTTGTCACTAAGCAGGGATCGTTCTAGCACCTTACGCAGCAGGGTTTTCACTGAATGGACGAGTCGTTCCCAATACCCGCCAGTCCATGGTGGCCTTTCGGTGATAAATTTCCAAACGATGGTTTCAGAAGAGAGTCTCTGCTTTATCTTATGCACCGTGCGTTGTGAGGTTTGTTAAATAGTCATTGAATTTCACGGTCTGCAGCTTTGAATGTCGTGAAATTGTCTGATTGCAAAACAGACGACTTTCCACTACGAACCACAAATCGCCATAATGCTATAATATTAATAGAAAGAACTGGTCGAGGGTCTCGACCAAGACAACTTCCAAATGGATAGCTCGCACTATCACGCATGTGAACAGGCAAATGTAAACGTTCTTCGAGTGCCTCCCTCATCGCACACATAGCGGGCCAGCGAAATCTACTCCTGTTCTTTCAAACGGAAACGCTTTAGCCATTATGTCTTTTGGTAGTGATGCCATTTACTGTCTTGGATTGCTTAATTCTGAGATCACAAGGGACACTAAAAACGACAGTCCACAGAAAATCGACCCATTCTGACAGATATCTGAACTTTTTCTCCCATCACCTGAGATCGGTGATGAAAGGCGTTGTGAGGTCTTTAGTGGACAGAGCGGCAGGCATTTGTGATCCAGAATTTCTGGAAGAAAAATTATCCCATATTACACGGACTTAGGAAAACAATGATTATCCTACCCAACTTATTCACTCCACCATTCGAGAAAGACTAAATCATGGAGACAAGAAACACGAGTGCTACAAGCCCTATCACTCTCCGCATACCGTATCTCAAAGACTTGGGAGAAAAACTAATCAGATTGGGAAAATCGTTCAACTTCAGAATCTTCTTCAAAAGAGCACCAAACATGAGAGCCGTTCTCAGAAATGACAAGAGCACCATTCCTCTGGAAGAGACCTGGAGTGGTATATGCAGTGAAATGTGACTGCGGCGCAACCTACATTGGCGAAACCGGAAATTCCATAAACCACCATTTTTTGGAACATATGACGTGCCTAACACGTTACCTAAATGCTAAGAGTAGGGCAGAGGGTACACAGACTAGGCACAGAGGAAGACCACAAACTTTGGAACCTGCTATAATAATCGCACAATGTTTGAAGGCTTCAGCAGTGGCAGTGCATGCTGCTACCGGGTCTTGTCTGTTATCTGGACAATAACTTGCTCATCATTTAGAACAATACCTTGCTTGCGCAATGTGTTGTTCGGAAAAGGCGACTGCGCGGAATATATTCCGGAAGCCCTTTATATTCGACACAGCACAACTATAAACAGGGACAATGGAGTGGAAATAGACGAGATATGGGGCCCCATCGTCCATTCCACGAATTGTTGGTCCCTGAATCAAGGATGAACAAACCGGATATACCTATCCTTACCCTCGTTTACGCCTTAGGCGAAGCGATGCTGACCGCTCTACATAATTTTCCCTTCCGTATTTACCTAAGGCCCCTTGCTGATGGGACACTACCAAAACCATCGCTATTTATGTTTTCGTTGCCACTACGTTTTACGCTGAGGACGAAAAAGGTTCGTTCCCGAAAGCTTCGCAATTAAACGTTGCTTCTTTCACCAACGGGCTGAAATATTCCGTAACTAATTTGTAGTTATGAGTACAATGCCATTGTAAATAGAAGCAGGTGTTGCACCTTACCGAGTTGACCTGTATTCCCTTCCCCCTTTGTCTCTGACTCGTATTTAGCCCTACAACGGAGTAAAAACTGTCTCTTGCTCGCTGAAGACGGAACTCGAGCGTTCAGAAATGTTCGAGAGAGAACCCGTACATTGTTTTCTGACCGTGTCTTCTTATAACTACTCTCATCCATCCGTTGGTAGGGAGACCGTGTCAGTTAACCTACAGATCCATCCGCTTACGAAAGCAACGAGAAAAATCCGTGAAAACTCAACATCGTGAAGATCTATGTTCCCGTTAAAAGACATCCCGTGTTCCCGTTAAAAGACATCCCGTCTTTCTATATATATATATATATATATATATATATATAACAAAGTATGATCGTAACGGGCTGAATGTATTTCTTTGCTGTTTTCACGGAAAGAACCCGTTCAGTTCGCATCTTTTTATTGATGGTCACAAAAAATGCGAGATACAAATGCGGAGCTTTCGGATCTCCTCTGGATCCGTCTTCAGCGCTTCGTTCCGTGTGCCGGCTGCCCAGTTAGTCGGTGGGTCCGCAAGTTCCTCCGTTCGACCAACCTAGCAGACAACGTCAGCTATCAGGTCAAGTCTGGACCCGTCAAGCGTTGGTCGTTCGCCTAGTCGGTCTTGCAGTGGACCTGTAATCCCTCCGACCGACCCTGGCAGAGGCACTACGTGTAATCATTAATCATTATATATATATATATATATATATATATATATATATATATATATATATATATATATATATATATATATTGAAGATCGGATGTCTTGTAACGGGTCTTGGCATGTTTGAAGTATTCACGGCTTGTACCCGTTCTTGCGTATTCTTACTGCCTGAAATTAACGGAAACAACGCCCTACCAACGGATGGATTGGGAGTTATTAGGAAAATGTCAGAGCACTGTGTAAAACTTTGGAAGCTTTCGGAACGATCTTGTTCCGTCGTCAGCGATTTATTGGTTGTGTTACACATCCGTTGCTCCAGTTCATTCTGTAAGTAACTCGCGAACAACAATAACTAGCGCACAGCTTTCTGAAAGAAGAAAACGAGACAAATGAGAAAGCGCAGCTCTGAGACAAAGTTCTACATTACATGCAAAACTGCTGCAAGCGAAAAGTAGTTACCGCTTAATTAAAGTAACTTTGTACCATCGCTCTGAAATTGTCAGTTATTTTCTGCACCCTTACCTCCGTGAAAGTTGACGGCCATTCTCTAACGATTGGTCAAACTGGACATTGACAATTTCACTGGAGGGAACCTGACTTCAACCAACCGTAGCCTGAAAATGCGATCCAACTACTGATAGTGCACATAGCAGATTGGTAAGCACTGACGTAGTCATAAACTGCTATCATTTCCAGCTTGTAGAAAACTCGTATCCTTATCTTGAATTCGAACGGAGAGATTCGACTAGTAACCGCAGGAGTAAACTGCGAAAACAGAAAGTGGATCGGAGTGCAGAGTAGCGGAGTGTGGAACGTTACCTTATGCAAATTTAAATGGTAACCTCATAACAACGCAACTAATCTGTGCCTGAGGGAGCAGGTCGTGCTATGTTTTGACCTTTGTTTCTGCACTACTTATATTTAATATGTGCTCGGCGCTTATCTGTAAACGTAGCGAATTATCTCGCAAAGCATTTCTTAGCAGGCGTAAGAAAGGTGTGAAACGTTAACGGACGGCTGCGCGCAATAAGTTTCCCAAAGTGTTTACACACGAATTGACACTCCTTCGAAGTTACTTCGGCACAAAGAAAACAACAATAGCGAAAGCGAATTGACAACAGAGAAATAGACTGCAGAGCTTTGTTCATTTCTAAAAATAGGAATCCTAGAGTTCTTTTTCGGTTTGAACCAACTGGCTTATTGGAAACAAAATGACGTTGCGGAACTTTCAGGACAAACAGGTTCATTCATCAGAGAGCAGTTGACGGTCGAGTTTGTTCAGAAAGTTCTGCAGTGCCGATCAATTAGTTTATCGATGATTGCTTGACATGCTAAGAGGTACAACGATTTCCAGAATAGGGATCACAACATGAAAAGAATTGCTTTTACAAATAGTTGGACCGCATTGATTTATAGCAGTTGTTTTACACTTCCCATTATCCATTCATTATTAAAACCGAATTAGCGGCTTAATAATACCAACTTTTACGACTACCTACCACATTCTTCAGTATTTCAAGCATTTTGACGAGAGGATGTCGAATTGCCTGAACGACGTATTGCGCGCCACGACTTGTCCAACGCTTAATCATTGCTGTTCAGGTTTTCAATGCTTAACGCAATACGCGTGAATGGTTGCGTACACTTTCGAAATATACTAGGAAATTAGAACCTAGTTTGCCAAACCATATAAATAAACTAAAAATATATCGTTCAACGATTGTCGTCTCTGTGGCGCAATCGGTTAGCGCGTTCGGCTGTTAACCGAAAGGTTGGTGGTTCGAGCCCACCCAGGGACGATTGCACATGTTGTAACAACTGCAAACACTTTTGCAAGCTTTCACGCAAATACAACACAAAATTAGAACAGCAACAGTCAAATGTAAGATTGAAGGATCGTTTTCTCATTACACTGAATGGGCGCAAATTGTTGCGAACAGAAAATAGACAAATTACCTGAAGCAATTCTGCTGTAATAAAATTTGGCGGATAAATGACTTTGGATGTATAGGCATCCTGGAGACTCGAACAACACTATAACGTTTACCAACGCGGCAGCAGCTATGCTTCATTCCGTAGAGCTTCCTGCTATTGGCACCTAAATTACAATACACGGTGATCGAAGACGAAGGGACATTCATGGTTGCAACAACAACTGCAACGTACGCGCCAGTCCTTATCCACCATATATTCCGAGAATAAAACAAGTGCCAAAGAGAACGTTTGCATACAAAGTTTAAAATATCCAAATCCATTGGTTGCTTAAACTGAACAGCTACTGTCCTGACCATTAGGCCGGTCCTCATTGTACACGGTTATCGTAACCTCTTATTCTTATGATAAATGATCTTGGCGATCCAAAACAGAAATGATAAGAAGTCCCCAAATTTATGGATAATTGTGTACAAATAAATCAATAAGAACAACGGTGTCAAGTTTCCAACAAAAAGCCGAAGTCAACCTGAATATACTAATACAATAATGCACGAGAATTGCATCGCAGATAACCGTTGAAGGCAGGTAAACATATGACGAGTGATTTATACCGCGCAGTGGGATAAAGGTACTAACAAATGGAAAAGTATCAACAACGTCAACAGCAACAACAACAATAATAAGAATAATGAAAGTACTGGCGCGGATACCTGTCACAATGAGATAAGCAAACACGTTTGACTCGAATAAAGGTTTAATTACGGAATTTTATATTTGCAAGTAGCCACCGAGAAAGTTAGCAAGGCGAAAAAGACTGGCGCAACTAAATCGCTCATTTCAACGAATAATAATGCACAGCTGAAATTCCCCGCTTCAACTTGCGAAAGTGAATGCCACTGCTATGTAAAGACAGGGAACAAGGGGAAGTCGCCCTTCTTTGCATCCTCGCTCAGGTCGGCAAAGAAGCACAGGGCGCCAGCGAGGCCCTCGAACAGGCTGTACGGAGTATCTGGTTTACGGGCGTTTTGCTTGAACTCCAGCGAGTCCATGAAGTGGGCAAAAGTGAATGCTCTATAAAGGTACTTCAGCTCCGCAGTGATGCGATAAAGCATCAGAAAAACGTAACCATTTCCGGAAATGCCGTGACAAAGGCCGGGACCTTTTCGTAGCAGACCTTTCTTCCATATAAGGTCGGCGCAGCGGTAAAGCGATCGCAGATATCTACCCTTCTTGTAGGCCTGGAAGGCCCGACCTAGCATCATCGCTGTCCCAGGAGCGCCATGACACCAATGGACCAATTCATCTTCGCTGTCCGTGTCGGATGTTTGCGTTGTGGAGGATGCCATCTCCTCCAGCGTGGGAGGAAAGTTGCCATCGCTTTGCTGAATGGATATCATCCACTCGACGCAGTCTAGCACGACTTGCTCGTTTTCGGCGTTACGCCTCAAAATATCTGGAAAGCTTAACAGTGCCTGCAGTATACCGCTCAAGCCATGGGCGGCTCCCAGATAATGGACTCTATAATACTGGTACAGCAGCGGAGGTACGTTCGTTTCCGGATGCCTCCTCGCAAAGTGCGTTGCGTACTTTTTCCCGCTCGCGATTATGTGATCCATTATTCTTGCAATGCTCTCGTCAGGCAACACTGGAATGTTCAAATACTTGCGCCCATTCAGAACAGCCATCAAAACGCCAGCTCTTCCCACGAATACTTCGTCAGCGCCAGAGGGCAAAAAGTCTTCGTTCAAAACGACATTCACCTTAAAATTAATTCGTACTCGCGCAAAGCAGAGCGGAAATGCGGTATTCACGTTTACTGCCTATTTCCACGAAGCATCCCCAAGAATGACTATTTTAAATGATCATATCGTTAGAGCTTATTTTCAGAATGCTTAATATACCAATGTCAATAAACCTGCAATATTTGCACGAGAACTTGAGAATCATTCATAAACTGCGCTCGTTTAGCCGGACAAAGGTTGACTAATTGGACGTAACTTAGAAAGCGCCGCTCTCACTGTACGGAGAGTGTGTCGCATTTGTCAAACTGATTAAGCAAAACAAGAGGAGAAACAGATCAGCAATGAAATAGGGATTTCAGCGGCAGAAATGACCGGCGAACAACGTTATGCCTTACCTGGCTGGACAAGTTGTCGGCGAACTCCTTTGACGCCTCCTCGCCGTTCAAGAAAGCGCTAACCAGTTCGACGCCAGCATTGCCAAGAAGAAAGGACGGTTTGTCGCGACGCGCGATAGGCGGGGTGATCGTCTTCAGATGAGCTGCGACCAAATGCTTTGCATCCTCGAGCCATTCGGTTCGATGCGCCTGAAAGGCGTCCTTCCGCGCCGCATACCACAGCGCAAAGGCAAGGCCGGCCAAACCGACGTACACACCGCCGTCGCAATTGCTTCTCGTTGCCGGAAAGTGGCCAACGCAGGTCCGCTTTAGCTCGGCCGTCTTCTTCGCAAAGCGAGCCCTCTCATCGAGCGCGTCCACGTCCTCCGATTGCTTATAGTCGGGAAACGGATTTCGAAAATAGCGAGACATCCGGCTGGCGGCGAGAGCGACTCAACGCTTTGAACGGAGCCCAACGGACAGTAAACTAATTTTCAGGTACACGCAGCAGCGGACTATCCCGCCGACACGTGCGTTCCGCTTACCGTCACTGTATATTTGCCTACTATAAAACGAAACATGATATTCAGGTACAAAGAAACGTCCGTGCCTACGCACCTGCATTCACTTTGCTATTCAACAAAAGTTTAAAAGTCCACGTAGCCTGACGGCACCTTAAAGAGCTGCTCCATCAAGGCAGCATCGACCAGCTGGATTGCCAAGCGCCCGACGCGGCGTTCGCTGTACGTAAGTTCACTTTGCAGGCTCCGCGCAAAGAGTGATGAACGTTGAAATTGCGACGAACCCTTTGGAGCAGAACCACCGAGCTAGCGACTCCCTACGCGCACTTATCAACGCGCTGGGGCGATTATTCAATCGCCTCGTGGCCATGTTCCTGTACGAGGTGGGCGTTTTCGTTCGGCTCCCCATTTTGCCAACAAATGACCAATTCGAACTTCAGGTTGCCGTTGACTACGAGGGCGTAGTCGTCGTGCGCCACAGGGAAGTGATTCGCCAGCAGGCACCGGGACCGGGCGTTGTTTCGTACAATCTGTTCACCGACCGCTCCTACAGATTCGATCTACGCGTTGCTGCCACCGTCGTGCTTGTCAACGAGGTAAGTAAGCAGCCGCCGGATATACTTCGCGTATACATAGATCTATGACATTTTAAAGCGCATGGTAACGAGGGATAAACTCGAAGTTACCGTGACCGTTTCACAGTGCGGCCATTTTGAAAATCTCGGCGATGCGACCTCCTACTCCATAAAAGCTCCGTACGGTCGGTCGAAATGCGGAGATGGGCAGGGCACGCGAAGAGAATTTTTAACAGTCGTAAAAAGCATTGTCGGCATGTACACGCTGAAGGAGCTGATTTTGGACCAGAAAGTCGTCGAGGTGCACCTGCGCGTAATGGATAGGGTAACGTTTCGCAGACGACTAAACGCATCTTCCTTAAGAGCAACTTGTCCTCCTTGTTGCTTCGCGAAGGCTACAACATCCAAAGCGTCTACCTGTACATTGTCATGAGTGAACAACTGGAGCGCCTGCTGGCCGCTCCAACCCTGCAAATGTACAATGCCCGCGCCGAGGTGGGTGTTCATTCCTTTGCGTTATCAAGGTTCATTTGCATACTTTAAGCAACTAGCGGCAAACACCGACCTGTACGTTGTTAGGAGCTTGAGGGACGGTTTAAAGAGTAAGCTCCACTCCATGCAGCGCAGGGAGCAACGCCGTTGCCGTGCGCGACATTATTAATAACACATTTCATACCACTTTCGAAAGGCGTCTGCAGGAATGCGTTTCTTTTAATGTGTCCAACGGTGTCGACTGGAAAAACGGGAAACAATGTTTGAAGGAGTAACGGAGCCACGATGCAAACGCACGAATTGAACAGGTTGAGCTGTACGTTCTTGCAAGACCCGACACGAAATAAACGCCGCCGTCCCAGTCGTCTGCCGTCCCATTTTGCGCAACAACAAGCATGCACCGAGAAGCAATGGTTGCCTCCCTTCAATCGCTGTCCTCCACTTCTTCAAACTCGCCCTGATGACGTCTGTCGAAGGAGACGACTCGCGACTTGATGGCGGCCAACTTTGCCCTGATGGAGTTGTGCTGGTTTCGCAGGTTGTTCAACGACGCGTCCTCGCGGAACCGTTTGTACCTGTCGCATATTTCGCGCTCCATGGCCGCGTATTCGGTTGAACCCTGACTGGTTTCCCTCAACTTTTTTCCAAGTTCGAAGAACTCACTTGCAATGGCACTCAGCTTTGCGTAGCACCTCAGGTAGCGCGGATAGTCGCGATCGAACAGCTCCTTGTACCTTTGCCGCTCCTCGTAGGTGTCAATGTCCGGATACTCCTCCAGCAATGCGGGATCCAACGGAGGGCTCGGCGCGGAAACGTAGGTCACTGTTCTTCCTTCGGAGGGCGCATTGTTTGATGAGCAACCTTGCGACCCCACTGAGGGCGTCGAAGAGTCGTGCGGCGATTGTACATCCATGTCCGCAGTGTAAGGTCTCTTCCTCTTGGCCGCCCTCGTATCCGTTCGAAGACTTGGCAATATGGCTCGAGTTCACAGGGGTTATCGCCTTACCGTGCGAATCCTCATTTCCAGATCGACGTTCCATCCTTGGCAAACTGTTTGCCGGCGCTCTTTCGACCGCAGGAGCCTTTTGCACCTTTGCTGCCCCTGCAGCTGCTGAGGCGATGCAACCGTTGTCCGAAGGCAACAGGTCATCCAGAATACTTCGCGCTCCGTGCGTCTGCTTGTTCACCACGTTTGAGGAGGCGGATGATCCGGCAACTGGACGAGACCTTTTCGACTCCTTTCTGGGCACCATCTCCAATGGTGCGCCGCTAGTATCGCGCTTTGAACCGACGGACAACCGGGCAGCTAACGCTCTTTTGGCAAGTTGACGGTCCCACGAGGAATAGAAAGGCCACTCGTCGCTTACCTCCGATAGGCACTGTTGCTTCAGCTCGTAGACGGCGGTGCCTCCGTTGGAGGAACTTTGACTTTTCATTTGGGCGACCGCTTCAAAGGTCGACTCGAAATTCTGCTTTTCATCGGCATTTAATCCTTCTTTGACTAGCCGAATGAGCAACTCTTTCGGGGAGCAACAGCGAATCAATAAGTGATGAATGATACGTTCACGAAGCGACTTTTTCGTCACGTTTAAGCCTCGATGATTAACGGCGCTCGCCCTTTGAGGTGAACGTTGCATCGATGACGTGGATTTGCATTCCGATGACGAAACACCTGACGCGGGCACCCTTTGGCATCGTGACATCGCCGTAGCCGCGTCGTTAACCTTTTTCCATATTTTCGCGCTTGCCTTACTGGCACCCGCCGCGGCCTTTGGTTGCTTGAGCACCTTGGCCGAAGTCCTTTTGGCCTCCTCCTCGGCCTGAAGGGCCTTCCGCTTTGTCGACTGGTACGAATCGTCCGTGGCCATTATGGTCGCCCGATAGCGCATCAATCCAAGCTTGCACCATCGGCCGTCGGTGATGAACTGTTCGGCCGCCTCCAGCGGTCCCTTGGCGCCCATGTCCTGCTGCATATCGGAGACGGTAAATTTGAACGGTCGAGCGTTGGCGCCGAAAACGATTTGCCCCTCGGAAGATTTGAACGTGATTGAGCTGCACGACCCGGTGGGACCTGTCGACTGGAGGGCGTCTTGCAGCGACTTCAATCCCGAATCGGTAACCTTGACTAGGAATGGGGTCACTCTTGGCAGGCCGGACGGGCGATTGGCCAACGGAAATGCTTCCGATGGAGCCGCCATTTGACGTTGACCTACGAGAAAGGACCTCTTAATCTGTATGGCTTGCAATTGCAAGCAAGCAGTCATAGCGAAGTTGGCCAGCGGATTTCACTTGGTATGCAAATTAAAATTCAAACCTGCGTTCAGTTAGTACGATCCAAGTTTCACTTCGTGCAATTTATGGAACTGCCAATTTGCAATTGCTAAAAGAGCGCTCTAGATATGAGCCGTGTCTCTTTGAACGATCACCAAAGAACACGCTCGCGCATACTTCCTGTGCACCTCCGGAGCAATGCCGATGCTATCGTCTTGGTGGTATCTTGCATGTTTGCAGTTCAGGATTTGTCCAAGATTTGTTACTCCACACTTAGTCGCTAACAACTGTACGAGTCACTCTTGTACTTCTTACTTCAAGTGAACTGCTACTATATGACGAAGGAACGACAAACGTGGGATTGCGGAAACATAGCTAAGAGAATTGAGTCGCAAAGGAATGCCCAAGAAATGATCGAGCATCATTCGCAAGTGCTGACGAATGAAGGTCTCAACTTGGACCAATAACGTCCATTTACAGACGATGACCATGATGACGAGGAGCCCAGTAATGGAATTAAATATTTCTTATGCCGAAGCGAAAGCATACGGATGCTGATCCTGAGGTTGATGGCAGCATACGAGTTTCATAGGAGACGAACAACACTATCTCGCCTACAGACACTATGCGAGAAATTGAGGAAAGTCAACTCTGCACAGATTACTTTATTCAAGGTTTTTAACAAATGACCGAAAAACTTCTTGCCATTGGAACTATATATCTCCCATGCTATAGCCACTCCGAACGGCGCGACTTCAATTAATGCGAACCCTTCTCATTATCCGCGCAGCTGTCGAGATTGGTAAGGACAATTTTTTCAATGAAGAATAAATTAAAAACAAGTGCACTGAATACGGGATGTAAGGCAATGCTGTACTTACAAATGATATCCTTTAACGACTTGATGCCGTTGTTGTGTTTCGTATTGAAATCAACACTTCCATAACCTTCAAAACCTCGCACGTACGGTCTTCGCAGGACAAAAGCGCAACTAGACCATCCATTGCGTCGACTACTAGCTTATGAAACCATCGGCGGTTGAACTGCGGACGTGCGATGTCCGTAAACATGAGGAATCACTAATTAAATGAAAATTCACAACAATGGCGTCAAGTTGCTAAAGAAGATCGTAGCAGATGCACGTATAAGAATGAATGAAATAGCTTTCGCCTGCGAGATGACTGTTCAAAGGAAAGTATCTACGTAAGAATGGGCGTGAAGATTCTTCTCCGCAGCCGTACGGTAAGTGCACGCGCATTGTAACGGCAGCGCTACTTTTGCAACAGTACCTGACTATCCTGACTTTTATACAAACAAATAGTCAAGCAAAACGACGACTTTCGAAGGCAAAAGGAAGGAAGACTCCAGCTTACCTACTTTACGTTGAAACTACGGCGCCACCAGGAATGACTCAATGGAAGATCGCTTTTGGAACGCACAGCGAATGGACGGCCGACCAGCCGCAAACGGGAGCGGAGCGCGCAACGGACGTCTCCGTCCGGAAAGTTGAATCTGCAAGAGTGGGAAACTTTAGCCGAACAAAAAATTAAATGGTCGACCGAATGCGACCGTTGAAGGTCGAAGCTTATCGCATGCGCCTATTGCAAAGGCAAAGGAACAGCTGATTTCACGAGCAGCGCGCGGAAGGGAGACCGTAGCGAGACGGCAGCAGACCCTTAACGCCCTTTCAATACACGGCAGCATTTTTCTGTGGAACGACAAAAATTTGGCTACAATCGTACTGCCTCGGCAAGTTTGCTCGCTACACTTGTCAATGAATTTTGGCCAACATTTCGCGCGGCTCCCGAAGTCCGGTAAAGCCAAGGAAGGAGGCCACAACAAGCAGACACGGCGTAGGGCCAAACTGCTCAAAAGAGAAAATGGTGCTTACGAACCGAAAAGGTGTACCCCGTTTGATGGGGGAAAGAAGAAATACCATCGATCCCGAGCGCTCGGGACGAATACGTAGGTACAACGGCACGAAACGCCTCTTTGCTCACCAGGCAAAGCCGATTTGTCGCAACGCAAGCCGAACTGCGCAACGGGACAATAACGCGAAAACAAGAAACAACGCCGCTAAGCAGATGCTAACGAACCGACAACTTTCCTTGCAACACTTACTGTATTCGGATCGGCAGGTTAGCCTGACTGCAAATCTGCAGGAGTTGCTTAAAGTAAGCCAACGCGCCGACGTTGCAACCACGGGTGGTGACCTGCCGGGGCGCCGCGATGGCGCAACGGTGGAGGCGACCCAGGTGAACGACGAGGGCTCCGAGCTGACGCTCCACGGCGCGGCTAGAATATTCCAGGCCCTCCTGCATTGGTAAACGAGCGGCTTGAACCGGTTCATTCCGGAGGCGCAAACAACAACGACGGCCGCAATTCGGTCCAGCCGTTATTGCGGGTGCGCGCCGCCTTGGGTTTGCAAAGCGGACGTGCCGGGATCATTTCCAAACCGACTTACCGCGAGAGTACAAGATACATTGGTGAAAAGCATGGAAACATAGGTGGGTATAGTAACCTGATTACTATTGCCTGTGTGTCACAGGGAAATCGGAAACGCCAACGCGTCAATCTTTGGTGCTCCGCTCGCGGAAGAACGCTTGGAAGGTTGGATATTGTGGACGTAAGCAAAATAGTAAGCCACTAGATTCTTGTGCGCCGTTGTCGTTTCTCAAGGTCCGCAATGAGATATTTTCCGTCAAAGTTATTAGTGCGACGACGCTCCTTGTTGCTGCTATCCCGTTAGCGTTCGTTAGCATCGCTTCGTCGCTTGCGTTATTTCACTATTGGCCACCGGTGCGCGATCCCACTTTTGGCGCGCACTTTCGAAAGGTGACAGTGAAGCGGAAGTCCGAAGTGGACCGCTTTGGCGAACAGGTTTCTATCAACGATCCCAAGATTTGGTTGGTCAGAAAACATGACGCAAGTGGAGGACAACAAATTGTTAATGAGAACGATTGAGCCGTTCGAGTACTACAAGGCGTGCTTTATGAGTGCCCGAACGCACGGCGACGGTCGACCGTTGGATAAGTTCCGCTTGGTCAGTTTCAACAGAGACGTCATTAGTACGTCGGACGCTTCCGTATCGCTTAAAATGGGAGATACAATGCTGCTTTGCGCCGTCAATGCGGAACTGTCGGAGCCGTTGACCGACTTGCCGGATTACGGAGCAGTCTACGTTGGCATTGAACCGATAAGTCCGCAACTGCTTTCCAACGGGGACGGAATTGAAGAAGCGAAAATAGTGCTGCAAGATTTTGTTGCCTCCTCTTTGGTCATCGACCTGGAAAGCTTGTGCATTTCAAAGGGTCTCCTGTGTTGGGTCATCTACATCGACGTAACGATACTGAGCAACGATAGTGGTCTTATTGACGCCTGCCTGACGGCCATCATGGCGACGCTTGAGCGGCTCACCTTGCCCGTGGTGCAAGCGAAGGATTGCGATGAACCCCTGAGCCTCAAAAATGTCCAAATTGGTGCGGAAGCCGACCGTAGGCCTCTTCAGTTGAATCTTCCATTTCCGGTGGCGTCCACGTTCCTGTTTTACAACGAGGAGATCATTTGCGACCCAACCTTGGAGGAGGTGAACCTGTTCAAATCGAAAATGACAATCCTAATTGGTTCGAACAATATCCTATGCGGGCTTTACAAATTTGGCGGAAGCGCGGCCGTCAACTCGTCCACGCTGGCTCAATGCAAAGTATTGGCAATACAGCACCGCGAAGAGGTGCTCAAGACTTTAAGGGACATTGACGAAGAAGTTCAGCCTGACAGCCTTAACAACTAAGCCTGCAGTTCTAGTGGCAGCTCTTTGTTCGATTTGCTGAACATCGCTGGCACAACTAAATGATTGCGTTAATTTCGCTTCACAATTATCCGTACGCCCGTTTTGTAAAGCAAAAATAGGACAACATACTAGCAGAGCAGTTAGGGACTGACAGGCTTTCCTCATAATAGTACAAATCGTCTAATCGCATTTCATCCTATCCAAGCAATAAGTAGGCTTGTATGCATTGTTCGTTACCATATTGGAGGAGAACCGACGAAAACTTCAACTACTGCGAGTAGTAGAGGGGTAGTTATTTGAATTTAATCCTAAACTATTAAATCCCTGCGTATAAAGTATAATGTGGTGGTTGTTGGTGACGTAGCGAAGATGATGCCTTAAAAAGAGCTTGAATTAAGAAACGTCAAGCAGCTGTATCATCGTAGAAGAATAAGTTGTGAATGAACGGTAACGTATTGCGCGGAATAAGGAATGCACGCATTCAGTTTGCTAACGGCTCCCGATGCGTCAAAGAGACTACGAGTCCAGTTCGCTATCCCGAATGCTTCATTGCGCAAAAGTTGCGCTTAAAGTTACTCCAACTCCATGGTAGCCCACTTCTTCAATGTTATTTATAACAGTAGAGCTTCGATTATCCGGACTAATTGATGCAGGGGGTAGTCCGGATACGGAAAAGTCCGGATAATCGAAAGGTCTCTTTACATTACTGCTTTTCCTTCGTCTGCGCGTATTTCATGCATCATTTTAACCTTATGCTACTAGAATACTTTGCTTCCGTAATGGTTAACCGACTTTCAAAGAACGACTACAGCCAGAAAGTGGCGTTTTAGAAAGAGAAAAAAGGCCCTTCGAACCATGACGGCTTACAACTTGAACGCCATTTATTCATTCTGTAAGGTCTATTGTTCTCCTCGACGAGTCCGGATAATCGAAGTCCTAGAGTACTTGAGGAGAGCCCGAAACCTTAGTAGAACATTCAGCAATACGTACGCAACTATTACGTAACAAATTACGCTACGACAATAGCTGAGCGGATGAATAGTGAGCAACTGAATGCAGATAAGCCATAAGGGCTAAATGACACGATCGTTCTTGCCGTATATGCCACCATTCGTGCTCCACACGGTGCTGGTCTTTTCGAACTTCTCCGCGGCTGCAGATGCAAAAGGATTCGCAAGGAACAATCGCCAACCGGACGTCAGGCGAAAATCGGTTACGCTGGAAAAACTGTGAACCTCAAAAGTTTGAACCGAACCACCGCGCCTTGCGTCAACGAAAAAACAAAGTACCTTAATTTGGCGCCAAAAGAGTTCCGTCGGCTGCACCGGGAAAGGCGCTGCTAATAGTGAACATCTCCCGACGGGTAGTAGTAGCCGCTGGGCACCAACACGGAATGCTCAAGCAACATTGGCAGATGGCAATTGCTTCTACCTGGTTTGGCTATGGCGAAAGATACTGCGCGGGAAAATACTTTACTCTCTTCAAATACATTTATACATATTAAAATGAGCATTTTGTAAATCTGCAAAAACACAGAGAGAGAGAGAGAGAGCCGATACGTGATGCCACGACAAGCGGCTTCCGCTGTTGCCTATTAGTAATTTGGCGAATAGGATGCCCGTAGTTTGGAAGGCAGATCAAAAGGCGAGTGACCAATTGCCGCCATCTTAGGAGAACATTGGCCATCCGAGTGAAGGAGAAACGTGCTGTGCAAGTGCGCGCGGGTGAAGTGAAACATTTGGTTCCAAGGCTTCTCGACGAAAAGGGTAAAAGGGGATAAAATAATTAAAATTTAAGTTAAAGAAAAGAAATATGCAAGTAGGACTAGCAGAACTACAGTAGAACCTTGATTAGCCGGAGGGCTGTACTTTACAAGGGTCATCAGGATAAAGAAAAATCCGAATGATCAAGGTTCTACCGTATTTAGCAATGAATCAATCGGTGCGCTCTTTTCGCTGGGACGACAGGATGACGTTGTTCTCAAAGGAATGCAAATCAGGTAAGTAAGGATAAACTGCAAGCAAAGCGGTTCTCAACGCCTCCCTATCAACAACGGCGGGACACCCGTTGAGCGCGTCTACAAAGCTCTTCACGTCCTGTACTGTTTCCGGCTTGTAGGACACGTCTGAACATATGGAAAGCTTAGCCGAAGTCGACCGCAACAACGTTCAATGAAAACAGTTACCGTCAAAACCGGCCGCAGCGCACAGACTGTGCATTAAAGGACGAAGAAGGCAGAAAGCGGTAAAGCACGCTGCTCGCAGATCACCCATGGCAGCCTTGCAAGACTTTGCAATTGGTTTAAGCGACTCGAGTCCAAGCATAACAGCCTAACAAAAAGACGCGCTTACAAATGAGGCTCCCTACCACAATGAAAGCGGCCAACACAACGCCGCATTACCTCAACGTTCAGTTTGCTGTTGAAGTTGTCGCTGATCTTTTGGTCAAGCAACGTGCAAATTATGATTCTCAGCTGTTTGTAGCCGTAATAGGCGCCGCGCAGCAGCGCCTCCATAAGATGAGGCGAAAGCTACAAATAAACGCCCGTTCGCTTGTGCTCGTACAAAGTTACTCGCCTTCCTACATTGCACCATTCGCAGGCTTCGGTTAGCGTATGACTGCCGGCCACGGAGGGCATCACGAAGCTGAGAGACGCGGCTGCCTCGATCACTTCGCCCAAAATGACGGACAGCATATCCTGCGGTTCCGGCCTCACGGGAGCGCCGTCGTTGCTCACCTTCAAAAGATTTCGCTGAATGACCACTTGCAAATCCAAAACGCAGCCCACCTTGAAGATGCTCAGTACAGCATTGCACAGACGTTTCATGGCGCTTTCCAACAGCTGCAGCGAAGGAGCCACACCAGGCAGCCGATTTGGATAGCGAACGTACATCACGTAGCATACGTGCATGTGCTGAAGACCGAATATAACGGGAACCATATAGTCGGCTGCTGAAAAGAGGCCACCTTCCTGCAAATGAACAACGAGCGAATGGGAACGTACGGTTGGCGCGAAAACGGGCAAGCAAACATTCCAAATTCCTGGCGGACAGCAGGAACCAATCTACGGGCATTTTGGAAGCGTCGCATTCTAGGATTTGGTGAAATGAAAGTTGCGCCCAATGGCGAGACAACATGTAGAACGTACGAATATCGCTGACCGACGCGAAGCCCTCGCAGACGTACGCTGCTTGGTAAGACAAAGCTTCTGAAAGAAAGCGGCACAACATTAGGTGGATTCGGAGCGGATCGGGAAGGACGAGCGCTAAGCAAGCAACTTAATGCACCACTAAGTCTTACTGAAATCCGTTGGTGTTTTTATCATTTCTAGATCGCTCGGAAGTTTCCCGTCAAAGGAAGCCAGACTTGTTCTGCGCGACGACTCCTTCAGTGCGTTCCTGAGGAAGTACTCCCTTTTAGCGAAGAAGCAACAACTCTCCGCCGCTAATGGCATTACATGGCGAATGGAAACAAGTTGGACACGCGTCTTTGCGGTCCGCCTTCCTCGTTGTCCGGACCGAAGAAGACCGAACTCAAATAGTCGCTAAATCGCTTCCGCTTGCCGCACTGCAAAGGACAACAATTGAGGAGTGAGAAATGGATTCCATACGATGCGCGGGCGCACCTGATGGAGCGACAGGAGAACGGCCCAATGATCTTGAAAATCGGCGGCCGACATTGTAACGGATATGTCCATGGAGAGATTGGTCATCTTGACGGTCAAGCGAAGCGGCTCCCCTTCCGTCACCTCCGCCTTGTCGCACAGGGTGAAACGCTGCAACGGTTGTCAGCTATGGGCAACTGTTTCTGAGGTGGCGAACCTCTGTCAAAGCGTTGCCCCCGTTTGTCTCGACGCACGGAAGGCCTAAGCGCAACGGCTAAGCGAAACTTACGAAGGGGTCGTTCGAAGATTCCATGATGGAGTTGGCTTCGCGAACCATAAAGTCCACGGCAACCACGGAACCGTAGGTGCCAATGTCTTCTGCGCAAATCGCGACGAACGCCTTCTGTTGCGCAGTTTGTGTGTCGGCGGAGCGACGCTTCGGTGTGGAAACGGACTTCTCGACGAGCTGCAATGTAACGCGAAAAAGCTATTCGAATTGAGCAGACGAACCAGGCGCCACCGCCGGTCGATTACCCCTTGGGTTCCGACGCTACGTTTGTGTATTCGGGTTCCCACCGCCACACTTTCGGTGGTCACCTCCTTAACGGTAGGCATCGATTCAAGCTTGTTCAATAGACTAAAAATGGAAAACGAACTAAGCAGCGGCGCCAAGTGGGGATATTGTTGCCGAACCGCTGGTTTTGGGCGTGAAGGTACTCCACCTGCGCCTTGTCGAACAGTCCCTCCATGTTGCAGCGTTGCGGGGTGTTCAGATAGAGCATGAAGTACTGCTCGCCCGCCAAGCACAGCCTATCCCCGTCGAACAGTTCGCGAACATCTTCCGCCAATGCTCCGTTGACAAAGGTGTCGTTGTCCTTCGTGGGAACAAGGGTGGCGCGGCTCTGCTCCGTCAACGACAACGTGCAATGAAGCGACGCAATTCGGGTTCCTGTCCACGCGGAAATTTTACAAACCAAATGCCGCTTCAATGAAGCTACAAACCATGGACGAGTATGTCGCAATTGCGGTCGGTACCAATGTGATTTGCGCCGACGCGAAGCGAAAACAGCAGACCTCCGGATATCTGCGGATCCGGACTTAGCAAGACGACAAAAGGTTCCGACGGAGCTTGAATGGAGGAGAATGACATATTTTTCCCGCTTTTCTGCAAAACACGAAATACCATTAAAATTGATCAACCAAACGGCAGGGATAATTGAGTGAACACGCAGATACGCGAAAGCGACTTTTTGAATAGACCACATTATTAAAAGACCGTGAATGTTTGTTCGCAAACAAAGCGTCCAAGGGGGAGGCAAGCGAAGGAAACGAGTACAATTCGAATTAGCATTCCTCAATGAAGGCACCCTAACTGGCGGGGGCTTTTCGCGGACAAACCGCCAATGAATGGAAGAACCGCCTGACTCGATAGCGGTACTCAAGGTCGGTTAATGCACATTCGATTATCAAACACATTGAAAAATAAGAAAGCACACTTAAATATGCAAATTTCAAAACAGCCAACACAACAGGTGCCAACCTTTGCCTCATGGTCGTACTGCAATTGGACGTCGACGACGCTGGTCCGATTGGCGTCGCTGGAGACTGCCGAACTTCCCATGGACAGTCGAAGACGTAAGCGCTCAATTTCCTCTTGATTCTCAAGAAGCATCCGATCCCTGCTGGCCAACTGCTCCACCAATTCTGCAAGCATGGCGTTCATTCATACTTCAAACAGCTACGGCGGATCAATGGAATTACGTTCCAAAAGCTTTGTACTTTTATCCTCGTTGATGCGCACACGGTTGGTCATCTTCTTGGCTCTGTCCGCGTATCTCAACGTGCGGAAGGTTTCGCTGATGCTCCTCCGAGCTGGACTAACCGTGGCCAGAATGGTCGTCTTCGCGTTGCCGCCAAGGCTCTCTTTGAGCAACCTGGAAACAAGTATCTTCGCCTTGCCGCGCCCAATTGCACATCTTCCCGAACGTCGACTACGCACCAAGTCAACGCCGAATCTCTATGACTGATAAAGCGGGCACTTTCGGATAGCTGATCAATCACCATGGCAAGGCAGGAAAGCGACTTGTTGATGCTCGTCGTTTCCTTCAGCCGACTCAACGTGCTCAGTCGTTCGCTGCCGGCCAAGTCCACCATATTCAAGCTACTTTTAATCGTATGAATGCGATATGTATTTCCACCGGTGTTTATCTTCTGAAAATACATTGAATAACGTTGAAAATGCTGTTCTTGCGAACAGGCGCGTTAGTTCTCATAACTACGAATTGCTTGCGGGTTGAAAACGGGTTCATCAATGGGTCGAAAAGATTTCGTAAGCATTTCGCAGTTATGAATATACTGAGTTAGCATTTTTGAACCAACTGCCATTAATTGAACAAGCGTTCGACGGTAGGACCGGACGCTTGAAGTTCAATGAAACCGGGATGTCGACCGGAGTTTGCTTACCTTGTGAATTTTCACTTTAACTATGAATACCGCGTGGGAACGGCTACTGTAGTTGTTGTTAATCGTGCAAGCGGTAATTCGACGGCCGCAGCCAATTTCAATCAACGTCTTAAGGATGAACATTTTGTGGTGAACCGGGTCTTACTTGCAATGATCATACTTGAATGTCGCAAAAGCGCTCGACTGGCACAACGCTTAAGCCTTGCACGAAAACACCGTCGTCGGGGTAGTCACGAATCTTTAGCGGACAAGACTTTTCTTCCGAGATGAGTAGATCGCGCAACTTCTCGTTGTACATCTCAAGGAAGCTAACTTCCATATTCCACTGGGTCTAAAAGAAGTGGTATTATACATGCAAGTGCACAGGCAGCGTAGAGATGAGGTTTAACGTACCTCAGGGTCCATACATCGGAGTACGCCTAATAAGCGTTCGCAGGTCCTCGGGATTAGACCCAATTCGTTAGCAGTGCCGAAGAGGGAGTAAGTTTTGCCCGTGCCAGTTTGGCCATAGGCAAACAGCGTGCAGTTGATACCCTTGACCACGTCGGATACCATTGGGGCACCTAATTTATTGAAAATATCCACCTGACGATCATCGGCCGTTTGGCCATCGGTAATCACGTCGCGGATGCAGTGATCAAATTGGAAGATCCGTTCTTGATTATCCCTGCTGAGACATATCGTCCCAAGACAACTATCCACGTTAATACTGACGGTTGGGTCGGTTATTACGTCAAATTCATTGCTTAACATTGGTCGCATGCGTACGGCCACACATATGGCAACTTCGTCTCGGCGTGACGTGCTGGTCGACGTCGCGCCGCTTTGCTTCCTTGCCTCCATCGGACTTTTAATTGCTGCAGACGAATTCAAAGGCGATGCTCTCGGTTTGGCGATCATGCGACTTTGAGCAGTAGGACGTACAAAGGCGGCAGGCCTTTTGAACACCTTTTCGGCACTCCCTTAAATTTATTCGCTGAAGCACGTTTAAGGTAGTTGCACGCCCAGCTTCTATCGAACAGCTTCACACTATTGGGCAGTATTACTTGAGCGGGAAACTGGGAAGACGGGGACAAGCGTTTTCGTTGAACGGAAGTTTTGTATAACGGATTGAAGGAACTTGTTTAGGAAGCTTAAATCCTTAAGTAGCTAGAGCATGGCCGTAATCTTTCCAGAAGACGAAGTGCAAGAAAGGATGTTTGGATGATGTTACTTTCAAAAGGATACGGTAAGCACATTTGGATGCCAACGCTCGCGGAAGTTGTACAAAGTTAAATACTAATCTCTGCGCTGCTGCTTCGCTGAGGCAACTTCTCGATTTCCACTTTGCGTAAGTTGACCGTAGTCTCCTGCTAATATACGCGGCACTAACGTTAGCGTAACATTAATGCCGCTTCGTTCGCGCCCTTCAATGTTAACAAATAGGGATCACGTTCAGCTTAATAAGGTATGTCTAACACATTGAAAATTTTTTTACGATAGTAAGTCTCTTCTTTTCAACGGCGGTCAATTCTTGCGTTAGCACTGAACTGAAAAATTGAATCCCTCGAAGCAAACTAGCGAAACTTCAGAATAATGCTAATCCTGTCATTCATCTTGGTCTGGCACTAAGTACGGTGCCTTAATACACCCAGATGAACACTTCTATCTAGTGCCCGTAAGCATAAGCAACGACGAAACCAACTACTGGAGCACGCGCTGGAACAAACGAACATGCACATCATTAACCGGTCACTAACGTACACTAACTCGGAGCAATTAGGCCCGCCTGTACTGAATAACAAAAAATATCAAACGTGCTTTCGTCGCACTAGGTCAACGACGTTCTTTGCTAACAATGGGATGACTTGTTTGCGCAACAACAAAGCCGTTCTTGTTTAGGAAATATTTGAGGGAATGATTTAGCAACTGACAAGCGTAGAAGGTTAAGCAAACTAAGCCTTCTGCCTCAGGTTGCTATTTACCCGTTTCCGTAACCGTAGTGCTGCCTTCGGCGCTTCCAAATCAAAAATAACTAGCAACAAACGATGCTGAAGTAATTTGCATACATCCGAAATCATCGTGCGCATGTTCAAAAATGCAAGACTTCGATGGCGCACGTCTTCCCCATCGGTGACCGCTAGTTACTGTTACTGCGATTCACTCTCGGAGAACGACCTTTCCGGGCGACACAAAAAGGTAGTTTCGGAAGCTACAGATGACATAAAAGGAGTAAACTACAGATGAACAATTGTACAGATTTTCCGACCTCTACAAACAGGCTTCTGCCCTCTTGCAAAGGAGTTCAACTTCAAAATTCTAACCTCGGCTTTCACAATGACCACCGCGAAAAGCGACTACTACACCCACTGGGAAAGGTGAAGCAATACTCTACTAAAAGCTCATCTTACGAATTGATTCCATCCCTGCTATATTACAAACATTGATCGCAGAATTTCACAAACATCTTTAAAAAGGTATATCGATAGCAAAAGGAACTGACGCGCATTATTAGTGAGCAATACTGGAGTAACTGAACACAACGCTAGTACACTTTCAGTAAGTGCAGTGTGCAATGAGACGGAAAAACATACATTACGCGCTTTATGAGCTCCTACGCCTGGCTGAGCTAAAGGACCAGTGACGTCGTCAAAGTTACGCCGGTTAATCAAGCATCTTTTACGTTACGAAATCGTGAAAGAAAAGAATTACGAAAGATGGATCTCGAAAATTTGTTAGTCTCGTCTGCTCTCGTAACCGACAGTTTTCGAGTCGCAACAGACGCAGATTGAGTTAACCTTCGATTATATTAAACAGCACTTGAAAATCACTACCAAGGACATGGTCAACGGTTCTGCCGCTTAGCTAAGTTGCACAGGTCGCAAGTCTAAGTCCTAAATATAATGGAAGCATGCCATGGAAGGCACACTTGCCGTTAGAGAAGCGGAAGAAGAAACACTCAGAGCAGAACGAAGAGAGCAACAATCGTTTGTATCACTTACCTGTTGCAGGGGTACCGGTTGAGGAGGCACTGCTCTTCGGGGTCCTACACACTGAGGACTTCCAACCCTTGGGAGGCTTCTCCATTGAACGACGCACAAATCGTACAAATTGAAGGACGAACAAATCGATAGCGCTTTCGAAAATACAGTCAACAGGTAAATGGTGCTCAGGTTACACTAGCGAAACGCACGCCTATTATTAGTTGTCAACCGCCGTTATTCGGGTTGAGTGATCTTGTACTTAGCCCTTGAAAGTCTCGTGAACGTTTTAAATTTAACTGCTTAATTTTAAAGTAAGTTTCGCGAAGCTAACTTGGTTTAAATCGTTGGAAAAATGGAGCTTAATTGCATGTTGGTTTATTTATGAGCTCGGCTTGGTTCCATTCCGCCTAGCCGTGGGAAAGTCGACATGACTGGTGCCATTTAAATTGCACCTGTGTTACCGTGTCGGTTCGGCAAGGCAGCAGGCGATCTTGAATTTGGGTCCGACCCCGGATTGCGAAACGAGAAACCAAATACGGACTACTACTGTTGAGAAAATCAGCGCACGCAAAATGCGGATGCTTCATAATGTTGCTCAAATAGTTTGACCTTATGTCTTCAGGCAACTCGCAACCCGTTACCCTCCTTATCCGTTTAATTAAGCGAACTTCTCGTCAATGATGCGCCCTCGCAAATTCTGATTCCGTGCCGAACACGGGTAAAATGTAATAAAACAGGACCGCAGACGCAAGTCGACCGAAAGCCGGGTCTAATTGCGGGTTCCCCTGCTCCTACAGTAATCCGACAATCGTAAACAACGGAATGCAGGTATCTTCACTAAACAAAACAACAGCAGTGACGTAGACGTCGTTTTCGTTTACGGGATGGTGCCGACACTAAATTTCGGGAAATACGGATGTCCTCTTGATCCGGACGGCCTAATATAGGTGGAAGAGCTTAAACGAGGCAACAGCGTTCTATTTTTGTCTCAACCTTGTCAGGCATGCTTCACTGCTAGTTGCTAACGCAATTCCGAGCGTAAAGTTCATGCTTCCCAAGGGAGGAGATCTGAAATTCTTAAACAGCGATGGAAGAGAAAGGCGCGACGTTTCATTATGTGGAAATTTAAATGCCCCCGCTTACATGGTACAAACTATTTGGCGGGCTTCATTTGGCCCTGTTCCGTTAACCATAGCGATTTAGCCGTGGCCGTCGTACGCTCCTGGAAGGCAAACGTACACAGAAACGGCTGTTTTCGCGATTTGGGTACGCACGCATTGCTTTTGCCTGTTTTTGTGTCCCCTACTGTTTCATTACACTTACATTCTGTTGGTCAGTGCGCGAATTGAACAACAACATCAATGAATGAATAATTTTATTCACAACGGTTCATATACAACAAAAAACACGTATATACAACGATAACTGTACAATGATCAAAAAGTATACACAACGATAACTGTACAGTGATCACTGTGGCGGCCAGTACGTTGCAATGTCATTGACAATGCAATCGAATGGGTCTTGACGGGGACTGTAAGCGGCAGCCTTTGAACGAGAGGTAAGAAACTCGGAGCGACTTTTTCTGGGACGCGTCGCGGAGTGCCACCTGCACTGGCGCAGCTGTCAGCAATTAATACGCGCCATCAAAGGTGACCGAAGTTATATTTGTAACTGAACACGGCAAAACTCCCGTGACCAAAATTCTTTATTCTTTATACGGAGCTTTCGAAAACCGCACCTGTTTTCGTCGTCAGCGTTTTTGACAATGGGAGGAAAAATCTGTGTATTTTAAGTCAACGATGTGTTTTACACCGCGAAAATAGTATTTTAAAGTCTTCTATTTTGGTTACTCTAAAATCATTCTGTCCTTGGGATTTCGCACCGGCAACATTTTGTTCTTGTTGCTACCGTAGTCCAGATGTCGCTAACTTCGGCGCCTTCATCTCTGTTCATACATTCATTGTGTCGAATAAACATTGCTTCTTTAATCTTCCTTAATTTGAAATTCTTTTCCTTTGTGATTCTAAAGATTTGTAATTCCTCGTCTGGTTGTGGGCATTCCGCCACATGGCCTACGATGGCCGACCCATTGACACATTCTTCCATGACTAATGTTGGGTTCTTTGTTTGAGGGCGTCCACGGCGCATAATGTTCTCCCCTCGGCTCCTACTTTCAGCGTTCCTATAGCGTTTAATCATTGCTAGGTGTTGTCGGAATCTGTGTTCCATACTGTAGCCGCTTTCCCCAATGTACCGTGCGCCGCAGCCACAAACTACCTGGTACACCACTCCCCCGTAAGATTCTGGTGGGATTCTTGTCTTATCCGAACGAAGAATAGATCTCAAGTCAAACAGGGTTTTAAACACAACCCTCACTCCCATTTCACCCATGATTCTTTTTATCCGTTCTCCCACCTCAGGGTAATAGGGAATAATTAGCTTCGTCTCTCCATTAGAATTGTTTTCGTTTGGGATTCTTTGATCTTTCCATTTTTTAACTCTCTCCTTGATGCAGTATTCTATCAGTGTTGGTGGGTAATCATTGTGCATCAATGTTGTTGTTATGTGCTCAAATTCATCTTTTAAGTATTTTTTGCTACATATACCCAACGCTCTGTCTACCATTCCAGTTATAATCCCTCTTTTCACGTTCATAGGGTGGTTGGAAAAGAAATTTAAATATTTGCCCGAATGTGTGGGTTTTCTGTAAATTTTGGTTTCAAGCCGGTTCAATTCTTTTATCACCAACACGTTTAAGAAGGGTAATTGGCCTTCTTTTTCTTTTTCCATCGTAAACACTATCATATTTGGGAAAAGGCTATTCAGATGGTCTAATAGCTTTTCTTCTTCCCCTTCTTTCACTATAGCAAACACATCGTCTACGTATCTCTTGAAAAGTTTTATGTGGTGGTCCGACAGTCCTGTTGGAAAAGCCTTTGCCTCTAAGTTTTCCATAAAGATCTCCGCAAGTATTGGTGATAATGGGCTTCCCATTGGCGCTCCTGTTTTTTGTGCAAAGTATTTGTTATTCCATCGAAAGTAGTTACTCCATACAAAATTTCCTCCATACAAAATTTCACTAATTGCTTCAACTGGAATGGGTTTAGCTGTGTTCGTTCTTTAAGAGTAACGTCTTCGGACAAAAGGTTAGTGACGGCTTCATAAGTGTAGGACAAAGGTATACTCGTGAATAGATCCTTCACATCATAACTTACAAGAATGTCATCCCTTTCCAGACGAATTGTTCTTATTTCTTTAACAAATCTCGCTGCATTCTGTGTGTGTGACGCTCTTTTTCCAGTCAATGGTTTTAGTATGTTGGTCAAATAAACGCAAAGCTCTCTAGTCACCGAGTTGCAACTGGATACCACTGGTCTTAGTGGAACGTTTTCCTTATGGATTTTTGGAAGACAAAATAGACATAAAACTTTTCAAGAGATACGTAGACGATGTGTTTGCTATAGTGAAAGAAGGGGAAGAAGAAAAGCTATTAGACCATCTGAATAGCCTTTTCCCAAATATGATAGTGTTTACGATGGAAAAAGAAAAAGAAGGCCAATTACCCTTCTTAGACGTGTTGGTGATAAAAGAATTGAACCGGCTTGAAACCAAAATTTACAGAAAACCCACACATTCGGGCAAATATTTAAATTTCTTTTCCAACCACCCTATGAACGTGAAAAGAGGGATTATAACTGGAATGGTAGACAGAGCGTTGGGTATATGTAGCAAAAAATACTTAAAAGATGAATTTGAGCACATAACAACAACATTGATGCACAATGATTACCCACCAACACTGATAGAATACTGCATCAAGGAGAGAGTTAAAAAATGGAAAGATCAAAGAATCCCAAACGAAAACAATTCTAATGGAGAGACGAAGCTAATTATTCCCTATTACCCTGAGGTGGGAGAACGGATAAAAAGAATCATGGGGGAAATGGGGGTGAGGGTTGTGTTTAAAACCCTGTGTGACTTGAGATCTATTCTTCGTTCGGATAAGACAAGAATCCCACCAGAATCTTCCGAGGGAGTGGTGTACCAGGTAGTTTGTGGCTGCGGCGCACGGTACATTGGGGAAAGCGGCTACAGTATGGAACACAGATTCCGACAACACCTAGCAATGATTAAACGCTATAGGAACGCTGAAAGTAGGAGCCGAGGGGAGAACATTATGCGCCGTGGACGCCCTCAAACAAAGAACCCAACATTAGTCATGGAAGAATGTGTCAATGGGTCGGCCATCGTAGGCCATGTGGCGGAATGCCCACAACCAGACGAGGAATTACAAATCTTTAGAATCACAAAGGAAAAGAATTTTGTCGAGGATTATGCGAGCGTCAAGATAGAGACCGAATCACTCTTTACTGACTAACTAATACGGTATCTATCAAACATTCTCAGGCAAACGCCTAGTACGATATTTCTGTATAGCTCCGCTACACAGCCTCCCTCCAGAATTTACGGAACGAATTCGACGGTGGGAGAGAAATGAACGTGTCGTTTGGGTGCAGTGGAGCCAGGGTCTATGAAGGCAGGCTTGACCCTGTCGATGGAGACGGTTTTTAGTTTGCCGTTGTGAATGATCGTAACCGTCTTTGCCGTTCTTGCTGTCACCTTATATGGTCCGTCAAAGGTAGGCGAGAGTGGTGGCCGCACAGCATCGTGACGCAGGAAAACGTGCGTGCAGGTGTGTAGCTGTTTAGGCACGAACCATCCGCGATTTCGTGGCTGCCGCGTGGGGACCGGTCGGACCGACTCAAAAAATGCTTGCAGTTCGTCACTGTGTTCGTCCACGCTCGTGCAAGGGGACGTCTGGCCAAAGAAAACACCAGGAAGGCGTAACGGTGAACCGAAAACCAGCTCGGCAGACGAATGCCGTAAATCCTCCTTGACCGCGGTGCGGAGGCCAAGCAACACCAGAGGTAAGGCATCGAGCCAGGATCGGGAGGTTTGTACGTGAGCGGTGAGCGCGCATTTCAACTGGCGATGTAGCCGTTCGACGAGGCCATTTGATTGAGGATGATAAGCCGTAGTGGGTGCCAATTTTACGCCCAACAAAGACGTCAGTTCGTGCCAAAAGGAGCTCTGGAACTGTTTGCCTTGATCCGTAGTGACGACGGAGGGAACACCAAACCTGGCGATCCAAGTAGATAAGAAGGCTCTGGCGACGGTAGCCGTAGTGGCATCTTTTATCGGAACGACTTCAGGCCATCGTGTAAAACGATCAACCATGGTGACGAGGTAGGAATATCCGCGGCATTGTGGGAATGGTCCAACAAGATCTAAATGAACATGGTCGAACCGGTGAGCCGGTATGTGAAAAACGGTGGGGGGTGCCTTCGTGTGACGCTGAATCTTGGTGCGCTGACACAAATCACAATTCCTCACCATGTGGGCTATGTCCCGGTTCATAGAGGGCCAAATGTAATGTTGCGTGATCAACCGGCGAGTAGCTCGAATACCTGGGTGTGACGGAGAATGGAGGATGGAGAAAACTTTGCGACGCCAAGATGCTGGTACGAACGGGCGGACTCGGTCGTGCGATAAATCGCACCACAGAGTGACGTTCAAATTTGGGACCTCGACCTTGGTCATGCGCAACGCTGGGCTGCTTATCATTCGTTGTAGATCTGTACCAGTTTCCTGTTCGGCGGCTAAAGCTTTGAGGTCAGCGGAATCAAGAATGAAAGACAGAGCGTTGAGTGACACTCTAGACAAAGCGTCGGCCACCGCATTATTCTTGCCTTTAATATGCCGAATGTCGCTGGTGAAGGAGGTAATGTAGTCGAGTTGTCTGACCTCGCGAGGGCAGTGCATTCCTGTGCCTCTCTTTAGCGCCTGAACCAGAGGCTTGTGATCCGTCCATATTGTGAACTGGCGTCCTTCTAGAAAATAACGGAAATGACGAATGGCTGCATAGACGGCCCGAAGTTCCCGACCGAAAGCGCTGTAGCGCGTTTCGCGTGGTTGAAAACGTTGAGAGAAGAATGACAACGGGGCCCATTGACCGTTCACTTTTTGCTGAAGCACCGCACCTGCGGCAATATCACTGGCGTCGACTACCAATGCTAGTGGGGCGTTCTCAGCCGGGTGTGTTAGCAAAACTGCGTCTGCGAGGGCTTGCTTAACGCGTTCAAAAGCATGACAAAGTTCGGGTGAAAAGTGTATGACTTGTTTGTCAGGCTGCGACGAGAGTAGTCGTTCGAAAGGGGCTAGCAAGACTGCTGCATTTTGTGGCCAGAAGGGAGGAAGTTTTACCGCGAGAGCTGACGTTAAGTGAAGGTCGGCCGTGGTTGGAGTATCCATATAGTACGGGTCACCAATGTCGAGGATTATGCGAGCGTCAAGACAGAGACCGAATCACTCTTTACTGACTAACTAATACGGTATCTATCAAACATTCTCAGGCAAACGCCTAGTACGATATTTCTGTATAGCTCCGCTACAATTTCAAATTAAGGAAGATTAAAGAAGCAATGTTTATTCGACACAATGAATGTATGAACAGAGATGAAGGCGCCGAAGTTAGCGACATCTGGACTACGGTAGCAACAAGAACAAAATGTTGCCGGTGCGAAATCCCAAGGACAGAATGATTTTAGAGTAACCAAAATAGAAGACTTTAAAATACTATTTTCGCGGTGTAAAACACATCGTTGACTTAAAATACACAGATTTTTCCTCCCATTGTCAAAAACGCTGACGACGAAAACAGGTGCGGTTTTCGAAAGCTCCATATAAAGAATAAAGAATTTTGGTCACGGGAGTTTTGCCGTGTTCAGTTACAAATATGAGAACAAACCCCGTGTGCAAGAACCCAATGTGACCGAAGTTATATATAAGTGGCGCGAAAAGCAAGGAGGCGTTGTTGCTTTTGGTGCATGGTTCAAGAGGCTGATTTCCTCGTCGACGGTCGTGACTGCTGTAGTGTATGCGTCTGTACAAGCGTTTACTTCGAAGCTAAAGCAACGCACACACCGAACAACCCAAATTACAGTGTCCTGCTCTCCACGACTACTTGCCCTCAGGTTCAGCGTTCTGCTGCCCCTGATGCGATAACGCATATACTACAACTGCTTTATATCGGTTGCCGTACTATTTGAATAAACGTTTGTACTCCCTATCTTGTCGCTACAGGGACGTAGCCTGCGGCGCCACATGAACTCGCACAAGTACGAGTCCAGAAAGCGCCGAGGTGTGCCGCACCGGTGCTTGTTTGACCGCTTCACTTGTGTCCAGAGGGATTCCACGGTCTGCATGTGCGCCCCTGTGTCGGGTTGTACAAATTGGAGGGAGTGGTTCACTGTCAAATGAGTGTAACCACTCCCTGACAGACCGCGGTACCCTCGCCATTGGTCGGCTATAACCGTAGTGCCAGGCCTGACGTGCTGCCGTATCAGCGGTGTCAGGGTCAGGCTGCTACGGTTCCCGACCGGCACAAGGAAGCATTCTCCGATCTCGCGGCACACGCCCCCGAGGACCCATTGCGTTGGGTACATTCGGCCGCGCTGATACTTTCTCTTTGAGAAAGCTTTACCGTCATTTCGTGAAAAAGATAACCTCAACCGAAACGAAGTCCGTGATTTCTCCATCAAACTGTTGAACCCCCTTACCAGACCTATCTTTGAAAACAAAATTCCAGGATTGTATTATTCACCCCACAGTTGGATAAATGCAATATATTCAGGTACACTAATTATCGTATGCGAGAACGCATTATTCGAACAGCCTCTAATCCAGATTTGGAAGTTATTGAAGTCTCTTCTGCCGTACTTCGCAGCGCACTTGGCTAGATCGCTGACGATGGAACCAGGGCGTTCCGAAGGCTACGATAGGAGTTTTGACCAGTGATATTTTCTAATATGGGTCCATCCATCCGTTGGTTGGGCATTGGCAAATTTATTACAGGTATCATCCAAGAAACGAGAAAGCCGGAATACGGCCAAAATACTTCGCAGCACAGTACGAAAGTATGCTCAGCAACGCTCTTAAAAGATTGTCATTTTTCACGAAAAGCTAGCTGCGTCGGCCTTAAGTGAAATTTAAAAAAAATCAAGATCCATGTGCATGCCTTGCAGTTTGCTTTTCAAAGCACAGAGCCAGCGGTACAGCCAGTAGACTGCAAATGTAGTTTCTTCGGGCGTGCATTGTCGAAAACCAAAGCCCTATGACAAATTTGCTTAAGCAGTCCAAACCTGCTGCGCTATCCAAATGTTACTTGACAATACTTAAACGTGTGCTGTCGTTTTCAGCGACATTAGTTCAAAGTTCCATTGAAAGGAAATGAATTGGTTGCCAGTGGTACCGTTGACCGTTTCCTTCTTGCGAGGTTGTTCCAAAATGGCCGTTCAGCCCGGCAGCAAGGATCTGTTGCTGAAACTTCGGCGGAAAACCAACTATTCCTACCTGAACTGTCGTCGAGCCTTGGAAAAGTTCGATTACAACTTTGAACAGGCGGAAAAGTGGCTAACCGAAACAGCCCTTCGAGAGGGATGGCAAAAGGCGGCAAAGTTAGCTGGGCGATCGGCTTCTCAGGGCTTAATAGGAATCAATTTGAAGGATGCTGGCGGCGCGCTCGTGGAAGTTAACTGCGAAACCGACTTTGTCGCCAGAACCAGTGGCTTTCGGCAGCTTGTATCTGCTATAGCATCCGCCTGTCGTGCTGCCATTGTTGGCAACCAACGAGCACTGGGTAAGTCGTTGTGCAAAAGAATTCAAGTACCCGTAAGTGAACTTAGTCGAACGGTTGTGGAGCATGACGGAAAGTCATCACCCTTGGATGACCTCATTGCGTTGTCAATGTCAACTTTTGGCGAGAAAGTCTGTTTGAGAAGGTGTACTTGCTTGCTAACTTCGGACGATATTTTCCTCTCCGGATACGTCCATCCGAAACCGTCGAGCGCTAACGATCCTTTAGTGGGTCAATACGGAGCTCTTGTTGCCTTTAAGAGTAGCGGAGATGATGCCGAAGGATTAGATTATGTCGACGTTGGCCAGAAATTGTGCCAGCATGTTGTTGGTATGAATCCAAAGTCGATTGGTTTGTCTTCAGAAGACAGTGACGACTCCACTGCTCCTCCAACTCAGAAAGCAGAAGTTGACCGCTCCTCGGAATCTACAGAAGAGGTGGACGATGAAGCCTTGTACAGCCGAACAGAATTGAATAGTGCCACTGAGCTCCTTCGGCAGACCTTTCTGTTGGATCCTAATCAAACGGTTGGACAATTTTTGAAAGCCAAACGATGCGACGTTTACGACTTTGCCCGATTTTCCCTGGACGAAGAGGTGGAAGATAATGGAAAGTAATGCTTCCCTATGAGGGGAGGGGTCAATCGCTGAATTCTAACATTTTCCGGAAAAGTAAAACTTATTCTTCGTTTTCCGCAGTCCTGTCATCATTTCGTCTACATGAGCGCAGAAATTTGGCGAATGGCATCAGGCGTTCATTGTGATCATTAGCCGTTTGCAAAGAGCAATTGCAAGTTGTGCGTTTCTTCCGTTTTGCAATCGCTGAAACAGCACTTGGAGTTTTCCTTACACGCTATGGTCTGGACAGCACTCGCTTTCCTGTAGTTTCCCACAAAAATGATATTATTCCAACTTAAATTCACTTCGAAATTCAGCGCGAATATCCTTTCAATCTGTCGGTTTCCCTTTGCGCTCTTGTCGCTACTGGTACTTGCGTTATCGACTGGCGTTACAGTACTCCCCTTTTCGATGCTTACGTTCAACCCAGGTGAAAGCATCACTACGTTAATTGCTAATGAAACAGCGATATAGAAAGATTTATACGCGTTTGATTGCGTGGTATGGCTGATTAGTTCTTTAGTGTTTATTATTGGTTTGCTTTTTGGAACGCACCCGTTCCACAGAGCAAGCGGAAATTAGATTAACTGACAAGTCAAATTTCGACGGCTGTGACTGCCGCTTTTCTTTGACTAGTTTCACATAGTCAATTGCTTACGGGACGAACCAATTCATCTTCCATTGTCCTGCACAACGCAAACAATGATGGAGCGGCTTTCTTGCGTTAGAATGAAATGCAGAATGCCGTTTATTTTTCAATTAACGAGTGACTGTCAGTATCTTCACACGAATAACTGTATATGCGACACAGAGCTGCTGCAAAACCAATCCTTTAACGGATGCTTAACATAGTCTTTACAGACACAGGTTTACACGTTGTAAACATAAGTTTACACGTTTACATAAGTATTTCTTACACGAAGCTGCAAATGTAAAGTTACGCAAATAATTCAGTCCTGCTCTCAGTTCTGCTTATCCGTTGGCCAGACATGTGTCAGAATAGGGATCTTTTCTGTGATTACGGCATGAGCACGGTCGTACGCTTCTTTAGCCTTTGTCTTAGCCTCTTGCACCTCCTTGTCGTGCTTCTTTAGTAGGAACGGAACCGTAAAGACGATTAGTACACCTACAACACGACCTTTGAAGAAATTGGTCAAAGGACGATACAAAACGAAGTTCGCGGTAAGGAATGCGACGAAAATTAGCATTTACCAAGGTGAACCAGTCCAAGCAGAGTGAACATTTCTCCAATGGCGTATAGAGAAAATACAATGCACGTAAATCGCGTTATTTCTTTCCTTCCACCCAAAAAAGCCATCCGACAGCTATGAAGCAACTTTTGCAATCCATCAACAATGACGTCCATTTGAACGTGCATTTTCTCGCGCGGCAATTCAACAGTCATCCAATTTCTGAAAGGGAAGACGATTGCCTCCCAAACTGGAACTACCGCTGCTCATCTCACTGAAGGCTCTTCTTCATAGCGTCTGGATGGTTGATCGTTCGAATCGTTGCATATATGCGCAACAGAATGCCGCAGAACAGTGCGAACAATGCTGTGAAGGCCAGCATAGCGACAAACGAGTAACGCCGTATGGCCAACAAAGAGGCGAAGGTGACGAAAAGGGCGACGGCGCTTTTCGGCGGCTCTTCCCAGTAAATCAGTTTGCGCACTGCAGAAACGGTGAGTCAGCAATGGCAACTGGAAATTTACCGAAACACTTACGTCTTTCATCCAATATGCCAACGCCTATCCACGGTTCCGTGGTTGCTATAAATAAAAAGGAAGTTAACGGTGCAAACGAAGAGCTCTTCCAACGTGCAACCAACCCATCCTCGTCGTCATCTTTTGCTGCAGTTCGAATGGTGTAAAATCGGATTTGAACATTTTTTCAACGTCGCCGCTGCTCTTCGGCGCGATCATTTCCTCCGCACCGCTGTTCGTCACCTCCTTTGACGCGGAGAAATCTATGACGAGAAAATGAAGACGTCACCTTCGGCTTTAATTTGGCATTTGAAAAGTGTCAACGTTTCGCGCTACCGCCGCGTCCATTGTTAATATTTATTGGCTTGAGGGCCATCCGCCCTCTCGTCGAATTGGCGGGAACCTGTTCGTGTACAAATGCGGAATGCGTACCTGCGCTGGCTGGCTCCAAAACGGACGAACGGAAAGCCGGTAAGTCCGCGCCCACATCGGAGTCCATCAGTGGACTTCCCGCCGACGCTGCGATGGGAGGTTCGCTTACGAGATCATCTTCCTCAGTGCTGAACTTGTCGTTGCCAAGTTCATCCTGTAAACCGACAAATCAAATTTATTTTTGCCAAGATTCATTCAAATAGCGAAGGTGAAGGACAATTGGCAGTTATTAGGGCAGCGGTTTTTCCTTAACGGTTTTGATGCCAAACAAATTGGAATTTACGCTTCCACGTGTCAAACTGCGTGACCTTTACCAACGTATCATGTTTCTACTTGTGCTAATAGTACTCAACGAATATTCATTAATAAGTCGCAGATCATAAACCTCTTGTCCGTACGGTTTGTCCAGCCCAGCGCGACTCAATACTTATTGTATACGGGGCGAAATATGCAAGCTATCCCGCAGTTTGGCAAAACAAAGTTAATGGGAAAAAATAAACCTCTTTGAACATTAAATCGTTAACAAAGGAAATTCGGCAGGTCGCCTGCGCGCAAGATTCCAAGGTGAATTAACTTTAAACGTTGACGTGCTCCATTCCGGCTACTGTATGCTTGAGACCAATGTGACCCGTTAACAAAATTTGGATCGGCACGCAATATGCGCAAGCAGTGAAACCGTAACGTCGCTGAACACTAGGCGAGCCAAAATCGGTTCATTAGCAAAACAGCGAAGCTAGGTCGAGTGAAAACTATTTTCTGACATATTAGTGATGCATCGGAGAATGCACGGAATCATGCTTAATATGTTGAACAAACTACTAAGCGACAATAAACGACATCTGCACTTTTCGACTGCCCAATTGTCAATCTGCTGCAGAATCGACAGCGCAATGTCCAATTGTACTAAAGCAGAAATTTCACTATCAGGCCGAACATTCCGGTGTACTAAAATGGACCATTTCAAGTGGCCAAGAGGAGTCATGGAACTTCATTGGAACTGCGAGAATGCACCGAACGCTCGCCATTGACAAAGGGCAGAACAATTGGGCAAACGAGAGCTTCGGCGCATGCGACGCAGTTGCTCAGTTTCGTGAATGGCCAATCAACTGTTCAATTGGCAAAACCGGTATCCGCACGTTGGCAAAACAATTGCAATTATTTTCAAACGTCATTTCGTGGCAAACTTTTTCATTAACAACTTTATCATTAGTAACTTGCCTTCGCGCTGCGCTAACTTTCCTCAGGTGGCATTTAAGGTTCACTGGAGAATAATGATGGGCGAGTCAATGTTGCCAATACGCGCAACGGACATGAACACGTTGCGAATATAAGGCTCCAAGGCGAATTCACTCAGCAGCTCGCCCGCATGTACGCATTATTGTTTCTACGTAGTTATTGCACTACGTGCAATTGCTTGACGAGAGGATGCAAGATGACGCCACGTTTGGATTTGCAAAATGATGCTTCCGCTTTCGTGTCATCCGCAAGCATTCCCGCGACGAGCAAAGCAACAGTTGTCTACGTACGATGCTGCGAATTGTTGAAATACTGATAACATCTATCTGAGCAAGAGAGAGAAAGAGAAAAAGGGAGAGAAAGAGAGTAATTCCGGAACTTCCTCCTTTCCATTAATTATTTTTACGGAATGGGAGGTGTCTGTAGGCACGCAGAAGCCACTTACGGTCTTATATATATAACATTAAACATTCGATAATTCGTCCCAATTAGCAATAAAGTTTTCTCAGTACAAAAAATCTCATTCTCTTTCAGACTGAAACTTAGCCCCACATAATGCTTCATTGAAATTTCGGTGCATGGTGAAACCATGAATTGCAGCTAAAGCTTGAGCCTAAATCGTAAATTACCATAGCAATAAGCAACTGCTTTTCAACTCATGGAATACTGTCAATCGCGGAAACAATCTCGTGAAAGCTGCAAGATTCCAAAAGTTTAAACGGATTCTCATGCAAACTGCATGTCACACCAAACCAACAAAATCGCCACACTGGTTTATCCATCCACCTTTCCGCGGAAGAATTGGAACAGCTATTAAACTTGTGCACTACAACTAGGTGAACAGGCATTGCGCAGCGACTTTGACACTGTCAAAGAGAATCATTTCAACTAATCACCATCTTCATGGTAGAAGTAACTTTTCATGATTGTTGGCTTTCAGTTGACCCGACCAAAAGGTATTAATAATTAATGAAAGTCTTGAACAACAAAATGACCTTGATTTTAAACTTTAAGCATACGCAAACCATGGGACCCTTCTCGTTGTTTTTAAGGCATTCTCGGAGAACAAGTTCTGCAAGTTAAACCCAAACAGGATGCTAACCTGATTAACAGCAAACTTAGTTGGAAATCAAACCACTGCACATGAGCACTGAACCGACGTAACAACCGAGAGACGACCAGCCAAAATCGGCGGCCTGCAATGCCTCGGCACAAGAGCAAGTTTAAATGGAAGCCCATATTATGACACATTTGAATACTCGTACGAACTTATTGGTCAGCAAAATTGTTCTCCGATCAATGGACCTCACGAAATGCTCGTACTAATGAACCACCGAATTGCACAACCAACTGCACAGGGAGCTTCCTACCTACCCGCACTAGGAAAAGCTTAAGGAATGCACAGTGCATTCTAGAAAATGGAAGGAAATTTACCGCTTCGAGCGGCTTCATCGATTTCGGCTTGTCAAAGAAGAAGGGCTTGGCCGGCACGTGAAAGTCCAAGGGCACGTCGGATGGCTCATTCAGGATTTTAATCTGCAATTCAAGAACATTAGCCCAACGATTACTTTCTTCCTGTCCAAAGTGATCGGTGCCAAACGGGCGCCATCTTTCGGGAAGTCAACGCGAACAAAGTTACGCTTAAGTGGGCGAAGCTTAGCCAACTTACCCGATCGCCGAGAGGAACCGACAAGTCCTGCCGCCCTTCTTCGAACTCGCGCAACGGTTGGCCCACCAATTCATCGGTCAGGGCGGTGGACATTTCCGAGGAGGACGGCCCGGTGGTCATCGCTTCCGCCTTCGGCTCGGCAAGATTGTCTTCGTAAGGCTTCAATACGGCGGTGGGCGACAGGCCTTCCGCTTCGACGCGCACGGACGGCTTGTCAAGCTGAAATGACGACAACAACTAGTGCACGCCTACTTTCGTAAGTAATTTTAAGGTAACAGCGAACTTTAAACTCGCCCACTCAATTGGACGCTTGTCGTCTGCGCAGCTGATTCGCAGGATGCCTTGACCACTCTTTTTAAAAAATGATAAACGTTTCGGCCTTTTCGAACGAAAGAAAAGAGCTGTCTGTCTTAAAGTCCGTTTACGCACAACCTGCAGAAAAGGGCAAATGGGCTGCTGGTACATAACGAAGCGGGTACGCTAACAGTAACCCTCGGCTATCCATCACCTCGCTTGCATTCTTTAAATCGCTGAAGGGAGCAACTGCACTCAGCTTGACTGTTACTGATCAGCTTGCAAGGTCCAACGCAATGGATTGCATTGCCCTTTCCCCTTGGAAAGGCGTCGCCGCGGCGACCTTCTTCGGCTATTCCAGTTTTTGGGAGTAAATTTTAAAGTAACAAAAGTTTCGATTCTTACTTTGACAAAATCGTTGAGATCAGCGTCGTTGGACGAAATGCTCCGCTGATGGACGACGGGCAATGGCTCCGCGGGCGCCTCTTCCTCCTGACAAAGCAAGCGCAATAAGCTTCAAGCGACTTCCCGCCTTCGCGGCACCGAGAAAAAGCTGGACGAGCACGCAACGGAAGTAAAACGGTACAAATAATATGAAAGTTCACGACAAACGCCATTCTGCGCTGCGTGCAGACCAACCAAAGGGAGTTTCAAAACGCACCCAATAAGTCGCATTCGTCAGTCGGCAAAGTTACCTCGATGGGACCGGTTATGCTCGTAAGCTGCGTTATGTACTTGACTGAAAACGCTTCGCCCTCTTCCTGCTCATTTTCTGAATTGCTGTCGCCAACGACCGCCCTTGCCTCCTCGCGCGCGTTTTCCGCATCTTTGGCAGTCTGCAAAATTGGATACGCCTTCAATTGGCGTCCAAACGCGTTGACGTGCAAACAGCGAGCTGTGAAAACGTTGAACAAAAAGTAATGCTACCTGCGCATCTTCTTCCAACGTGACAGGCTGCAACGGCTTCGATTGGTCAACTTCCGTACCCAGTGGACTGTCGAAGGAGAAGGGATCGGTCGGTTGGCTCGATGGGTCCGCCTGAACGGGACCAGACTGGACGTCAATTGGTGAGGGAGCATTGACCGGTGACAAACTGTCCTCCTTGACGTAGGGCTGACCAACGGCCAAGTCGTCCCTCATTTCAGGCGACTGCTCCCTTTGGGTGCCAGCTACATGTTGCGCGGAATATTCGACCACTGAATTCAGCTTGCTCGGAATCTGCTCCTGCGGTCCATTTGAGTTCGCCTTTGGCGCCAGAACACTTCCCTGGACGTCCGCTACGGCGTCGCGTTTCTCCAAACTTTCCTCCGGCGAGCTGCTCATCATTGCTTAAAGAGAAAAAACGCAATGCCAAGAGTGAGCAAAAGAAAAGGGCGAAAAGTTGGTCCACAAATGCTGGCCGTTCGCCGGCTTTAACACAGCGAGCTAAGACGGTTTGCCCAATCTTTGTTGGCCCAAAGTAGCAACGGAATTTGAGCTATTCTCCGCCGAACAACTGATAGCCGTGCTGTGGGGAACTAATCGAAACAGAGATGGGGAAACTGGAAATTCCGCGTCGCCTTTCTTCATTGGACCACTCGGTCTGACATGCAATTCGATGCTGCCTTAATGTGAACCTGCATTGGATGTGGTGAATGGCGGTTGGGGAATTCCGGGAAGCCACCAAATCCGCGGAGCAACAAACTCGCTAGCGTAAGATGAAGAGCACGCGCGCTTTGCGTCACTGATAAAAGGTCGCCTCGACTCCTCGATGGCAGAAGGCTGACTGACTAGTTGAATGTCGGTGCAAAGTTGCCTTGAAGATTAAATCACGCGAGTCACATAGCAATGAGTCAGAGATCGTGACACATCAATGCTTAAACCGGTGGTCAATCTTTGAAGCTTAAAGACACAACCGACGACGTAGCACCCTCACAGAGGTCTACTACTCATCCGCAAGGAGACAATTCCCGCCAACACATCGTCAAGCAACATCCACAACTCAAGGAAAGCAGCGACGGGCACCTAAGAGCTCACATATTTAGTCCTGCTTCGCTCAAGCTTAAAGTAGAACAGACAAATTGCATCGCGTGAAAACAGCTGACACTCGGTTCCGTCATTTAGGCGTGAAAGGCGGATGCCACTTGGCGTGTCCATCCGAACGTCCGGAGAGGGAATGCACATGGAAAAGCTGGTCGCAATTGACCATTGCGGGAAAACACCACATGCAAGCAAACGTTAACGCTAAGGAACTGCATGGTCGCGATGGCAAGACCTTAAGGAAAAGCGGTTGGAACCAACGTGCAAATGGCGCATCACATCGAACGTGCTATGAAAGGCGGTATCGATTGGCGCAAGACAACATGGAAAACAAGACAGCCTCTGCAACAGTTACCAACGAGCGCCGACTACTACTTAATACACGGACGGCGTAGCAGTATTGGCCGACGCGACAGCAGTCGGGTCGATTGCCGATCGAACCTACCCGTCTGAAAGAGCCGTGTGCTCAGCGGAACACAGAGCTAATTAACGTCTGCCCAGGCGCGCCATGAATGGTCGTCGCCCCGAGTCGATGTACTAAGCGAACCACGTGGTCGTGCACATGGCCTCCTCAAAAGGAATGTCAACATGGCTAATTCGGACGTTATGTAATTCCATTGAACCTGCGCATAGTCTTACGGTATCATCGCGCCCGAACGAAAGGTACCACTCGTGACAAATGCGACTCGCCCGCGCATTTCGCTGTTCGACTCGTTGAGCAGTTGCGGAACGATTGCATGCGAATGGAAGTAATCGCGTGGTGGACAAATTCTGTAACGATGCACATCTCCGAGGAGGTACGGCGCGTCGACGACCCAGCGCGTACAATTTATCGTTAACAATCCCAACTGTCAAGCATGACTTTCACCGCCATTAAACGAAGAGCCAGCAAAACGCTTCTGCTTGGCAACTGCGGAAGAGTCCGTTTTTAAAGCATAGCATCGGCAAGCGGCGCAGCCAACGGAAAATCGCTCGCAGGAGCCTGCTCACTTCTGGCCAGCAAAAAGGCGTAAGAAAAAGTTTAAACAACCGCTGTGCCGGAACTGGAAAAGCAAATGACGTCTTTGAAGTAGTCGTCGAAGTGGAGGAACAAAAATTCAGAACGTCGGAGTATTCGGCAGTCAGCTTTGCTTAACGACTCGATCGACGGTTGGCCCCATTCTTCAACGTTCCACATCCTCTGAACAACTAAGCACGCCCGGTTAAGCAGGTGGAAAACAACTGAAATGCTTATGGACTGCTTCGCAAGAACAAACAATGCTGCGAACAAGCAAAGTGCTTCTGCCTCCTGCAAGTAATGAACTAAACATGCAATTTGCATTACTCTTCATCGAGAAAGTGAGGCAAACGTCGTAGCGGAGCCGTTCAGCTCATTTGCAGCTACCGCACTGTCCAAGACGAGGAAATGCTATCTCGCAAGATATGCCCGGACTTAGGCGTAGGATCAAGCAAGGATGGGTAATGAAGAGAGAAGAAAAGGCGAGCAAAATACTAACGCTGTTCAATCATTTCCAAATAACAATATTTGCTACAACGCCGACACTGGAACGCCCAAACAATTGCATTTACACTTGATTGCTCAACGTTTTAAAGGCGCGGCAATTATTGTAACTTTACCCAAGCAGACGTGGTCGGGAATGCACATAGTTTTCAGACGGATAATTACGTCGCGGAACCTTCAAAAAGGAATTCAAGTAACGACGTCATATGGTCGCAGATTTCTAAACAAATGTATGAACACAAACAGAGCAATGCCGATAAAACGGCCTCTTGAAGCACCGACCGGGCGAATGGTTGAAAATGAGTGTTCGAAAGGAAGGAACGCCAAAGTGCGCCTTAAATGCTAAGCAACAAAATGGAAGCAGTCGATTTGGGCAAACTACCGAAAGCTGGAGCCGCGCAGGCCACAGCAGTACCGTTACGGTGTCACCAAGTGCGCGTCCTGTACACAACACAACAAAGACAAACAAATACAGGGTTTGTAACGGGATTTATTCACGTTTTCATCTTGATGATGGTTGTTCGTCAAGCACGGCTTGTACCCGTTTGTCCATAATGTCTGAAATTTAACGAAACAACTCCCTACCAGCGGATGGGTGGGAAAGTTATTAGGAAAGATCAGAACACTATGCTAACCTTCGGAGCTTTCGGAACCTTCTGGTTCCGTCGCCAGCGATCTGTGGTCAACATAGTGTTCTGATCTTTCCTAATAACTTTCCCATCCATCCGCTGGTAGGGAGCTGTTTCGTTAAATTTCAGACATTGCGAGCAAACGGGTACAAGCCGTGCTTGACGAACAACTATCATGAAAACAAGACCCGTTAAAAGAAACCCAGCGTGTAAACATTTTCTTCTTGACGCTTACTTTGTGTATATCCTGCTCGCTTTTTATTTGATTTACTCGAATAAAAAGCGAACAGGACATATGCATCGTAAGCGCCAAGAAGAAAATAACAAAGACAAGTGCAAAACAATTGGTTACGCTTATTTTCAGATATTCGATAGGTTAAGGAATCAGTATTTTACGTAATATCCCGTCCAGATTTTGGCCAATGTATTCGCCGCGTTTTGACGACTAAAAAACTTCGTAACGTCGCCATAGACGACAAAGCAGAATGCCAATGCGTGAAATACGTTAACATAAGCATTCTCATTAATAGCAATTTTCACGGCGTAACTTCCGTTGTAGCATCAACAAAACCACGAAAGAATGCAGATTTGTTGAACTTTAAAGCATCAATGTTGTGGCGATTGTAATTTTCCCTCGACTGCCTCTTCAGTTTACGCACCATCAGGATAGGTACACATTACCTTACCTTACTAACAGGCGTTACATCAGTCTAGTCCGGTCAAACGGATTCGAGAAATGAGCGCTGTAATACCGCCTCCCAGCCGTGCCAACACGAAAACACAAGGAAACATAACCTGATTACCGCACTGTTGAATAAACGATCAACAATTTCTTCTTGTCCCTCATGGAGTGGCACTGATATCATCATGAACCCTTCCCAAATTAATCTCAGGTTACGCGCGTTCGCTCAGCGTCAATATTATATTCATACTAATGAAATAGTTTTGTGAACGCGTCGGAATCTTCGATCAAAGCATGTAGTATAGGTCAACGACAGTTGACCAATCAGAGAGCTCCATGAATTCACAAATGCTGAATGCAGAGCCAGGAGATTAGTTTTTAATACGTTCGTGATTTGTGCGCTCGCCGTTATGACAGTGGTTCGCTATTAAACGATTACTCTGGGCCGTCCACGCCACAAAGCACAATCGGAAGAAAGAATGCTAGTCGCACTTTAAGTGAGCCGGTGCAGCGCCGAAAAATGCACTAATACACCGAAGTGAAACTGAGTCGCCGAACCATTGGAGCAATTGCGGACATAGAATTCATTCTTTAAAACTTATCAATGGAGGGCGTAGCAGTTTTCCCTTGCCAAACGTGGAAACAGCGGCCCCGTTGGGTAAGCAAACAAGGAGTCACACAGCTAACCTACGTCGACGGTGCAACAGATAAGTGATCAATGAAGGGTAAACGTATAACCGTGCAATCAACACAACTTTGGTAACAACTGAAAACGAGCCATTCATGAAAGGCAAGTTAGCGTCTTTCTGTGCGAACTATAGGATAGCCCTGATATGCAAGGATAAAATGGGGCCAGCGTGACCAGTCTTACGTGTTCAAAATTAAGGATAGCCCAAGGGATAATCAACCGCTTAATAAGCATATAAGCTGGTCGTTAAGAAAGTTCCGAAATGTTGCGAATAATAGATTCTCGTACCGACCAAAAGCTGTCACGCGGTTAATGCTTCGACGATGACAAACTTCGCGTCGGGTTATGCCTTGCACAAGCGACGGAAAAACAAAGTTATTACAGCAGCCAAATCTTGCATTGCGACAGCCGTTGACAAGACAAGCGACGGACTTACTCAGCTCCGGATATTCCTTTTCGTTGGTAGCCAACTCCTCCTCGGCACTATCGCTGCGCGTACGCCTACAATTTCATAGCGGTGAATTCATTCAAAAGCGCAGCACAGAGATGTTATTGGAAAATATTATTCGCCAAAGCCTAATGAACATGCGGAGCAATTGGCAAATGCCGAGCCGCTGACAAAATAGCCTTTGTAAGCAGCGCAGCCTGCTCTTGGGCATTTCAATTGTCCTGTATGACCAGTCCTATGCATGAATGAAATGCGACAGGTCGTAAGCATGTGTCAATTCACTGCCAAATGTTGTCAACTCGCAAAAGTTGCCTACCACAGTTTCCATTTGGAAATTTTCACTTGCGGTGAAATGGTGACTTTCGAACGACGCTTAGTGAACATTCTCGACGACAATGTTTGGGCACTGAATGTCTGAAAAATGGCTACGATAGCGAGAATTCAACGAATATGTTATGGGTGCAAGCGTTAAGCTCTGCGACCGTTGCTTAGCATTGCTGGAACAACGCATATCAAAGAGCGCTGCGCAGTACCCACGCTACGTCAAATGTGGTTCGAAGCGGCAAAAACGACAGCGTTTGCCCCCACTGCCCAAACAAGAAGGACAGCGATTCCTTCTTTCATTGAATTTGTCGGCTTGTCAAAGAGGCCATTGATGAAAATGGTACTACTTTCACGTGACAGACGCAGAGTGCAGCCGCTTTCGTTCTCGTTCATTCCTTTCGTTACATGAGGGACTCGCCTTACATTGAAGAAAGGAACAAACGAAGCGAAGCGTCGCTGTTAAGCTGGATAAGATGGCTTAGCATAAACGCAGAAAACGAACCAGTAATTTACATGTGACTTTGGCTCGCTCTCGGATCAAAAAGAGCAGTCAGCAAGCAGCACACGGTGTTCACACCGAAGACAAAAAGCGACGCATACGGATAGGGCAAATTTTAGAAACGCAAAAACCTGCCCTCTCAAGGGCACCTGAAAGGATTACAAGTATACCGCCATTTCTGAGCATCCGCTGGATCGCCTCGAGCGCATCGTCGCCAAAGGAATGAATGGGCAAGTTCGCCCGTCAACTACTTATAACCGCGTTCCCAATAAATTAGGATTACCGCGAATCGCTGATTCACGCCGTGGGCGATCAGCGTTGTCAAACGAGAACCGCGAAACCAAAATTCCCTATTTGGACAGTGAAACGCTTTGCCGATTCATCGCCTTGGAAATTATGGAAAACCGCCGAGCTACGGCAAGACGGAAACGCTCGACTTATCGTTCTGGCGATCGTCCACTGAACTGCAGTGGCAAAACTTTACAACGCGAAAGGCACACATCGGCCTATTGGAAAAGCAACCACCATTCCCCGATGCTATCTCCAAAAGGGGTTTGCCGCCGTAGGCCACCGAAAGTCTCAAATGCGTGGCCAAGGTCGTCCGTCCAAAGTGGGCGGCAATCGTAAGCCCACCGTTCGAACCATCGCTCTCAAACATCGGCTTCCCTATTTACGCCATCCTATTTTTTTAACAGTCCTTTGTAAGGAGCGAACCACTTACAGTACGTAAAGCGAGCGCCACTTTGTTTGCTAAACCTTTGGAGAATACCTGCGAAGATGCCAAGTTCTTACTGCGTCCGCAGGAAACTAGACGTTGCCGCCAATTCTTAAACATGAGGGGCCACTTTGCGTGAACCAAAATCAACGTCTTGGTTCGCTGACGGCTCTTGTCAGTGCGGTGCGACCTAAATTGCGTGACAATGAGCAAATTATGATCCGCATCTGCAGCTTACCGTCAGCCGACGCCACTTTCAGGGAACCCTGCGAGCGTACTACCAAGAAGCAGAAGCGCAAAAGCTGAAACGACGAAATCGGGATATCCAGACAACAAATAAGCTAAAATATGGTATGCTGAAAGCCCAACCTTTCATCGAGCTCTTAGCCGATCCACCACATTTGCACCGTTCAGGGCTTCGAGCATGGGGTCGTGCGCATGTGGGTGCGTCCTTCGTGTTGGCAATGTGTAGACGGCAGACTGGCATTTCAAGGCGCTTCATCCGCAAAGGAAAGCAGGCCACAAAGGAAGGCTACAAAATGACTCAGACATCATTCAGGATACCCTTTGTCACTCCGTCCGTAGGCTCCCGGCGTCCCAAAAAGCAGGCCACGTTCTTACGCAATTGGTCAGCACTAATTTACGGCAAAATGGGTTTACTAAAAGTCGTAGGCAAAGAAATCGACTTAGGAAAAGGGCTGGCGAAAGGTATACGCTGAAGCTTCGAGGCTGAAACAACACTGTGGACTTTCGCTAGTCAAATACTTTGGCAAAGGAGCCCAACGAGGGTGCGGTTGCCGCCAGGGACGAAATCGCTGAGCAAATCGTATTATTCGTTTGTGGTCAACGTCTTTGCCGACTGCCGTACGCAAATGGAGAACCGGACCAGCACAGATTGCAGTTATAGGTCGATGCTGGGTGTAACTGGTTCCAAGAAAAAAACTGACGCCAACGCTAAGTATGCCTTCTTCGAGCCCACGGCGACGTTGCAGTTTCGCGCGTTGCGTGAATCGCTGCCGTATTTTTCCCCCATACCATTCCGAAAAAACAAAATGAGTCCGAACTCGCCGTTGCGTGCACCCCTCTGTCATACTGTCCGCAAACGGGACGGTAGTTCGCCTCACGGCGAGCGAGCGTACCGCCCTGCTTGCAGGCGAAAATGCCAACGGCTTGCACTGCGGATCACCCAAGGGAAAATCAGATTTCGTTAACGCGTGGTGATCAATGCACTTCCAAAAGGCCGGCGAAAACGGTAACACATGGGACGTGCCTAAAGGTTTACGAGCAAACGCTGTACCAACGCTCAAAGGGGGGCATCGTCTGAAAAACAAGTAGGGCGTAGCAAACTCAAGTTGCCCGTAGGACAGAAAACCAGCCTGGTAGTTAAAAGGCCCCACGGAGATGTAATAACAAAGTTATTGTCAACGGACCCTGACTAGCCCGTGGTGCCGCCATGCTTGTGCTCTGGCCCTTGTGCACTCTACTTCTACAAGGCGATTTCGCGATAGCCCAAATAAATGCAAGTAAGGCAACGCCTAAAGTATGCAACCCCAGCTAAGGGTGCCTATGTTCATTTTCGAGAGTACGACGTCAGAAGGCTGCCCTTGGATCTGAGGCCGGTTGGCCACTTTTTGGGAAGATGGCAGGCATACAGAACGATCGGCCGAGGAGAAAGGGCATTTCCTACGGGACAGATACTCGACTTTGGCATCGACCCATTGCCCGTTTTTGGAGCCCGAAGCCTTAACTACACGTAAGCAGTCAAACGATTCCTTGCCGTTGAAACTCAAACGCCGAGGCGCGACTATCGCGTGCGCATTCCTTCGCTCACGCCGAAAGCAGTTACACCCGTATACGGTAGGATACTAAGGTACCTGCAGGCAACGCGATCAAAATTAAAAGTACGACGTTTAGGCGGTTGGGCCTTCGTTGCCAAGGTTAAACTTGGAGGCGCAATCGAATACGTCCCTCAACTTTTCCACCAATGAGCGCAAATGACGTAGCCTCAATTGCGCAATTCAAAAGCGAACAATAGACCACTCAACGCGCTTGCCAATTCTAAGTGTCAGTAATGGGGCGGCTCATTTCTTGTTAAATACTAAAAAGCTGAACGCGTTTGCAGCGGAGCGTCAATGGGCATTCCAGTTAAAGCGACGCTGATGCCCTGGAAGAAAAGACGCGTGCTGAGAAGTAGAACGATTTGCAAAGACGGTGAAGGCGAAAACTTTAAACAAAGCGCTGCTGTTATTCAATTTTGGATGAAAAAGAACGGTACACACGCTGTCTCCCTCCATAGGGATCGCTTGCTCGCTCGCGGGATTCATCTCCGCGCCGGCAGTGAGTCGAAGCCCATACTTAAATTTGCATACCAAACAGTTGAAATACGCGATCAACGAAGTAACTGCCACTAAGGAATGCAGTAGGAAATCAATTTTCATTATTTAGCACTTTGACAAAGGCCCCCCCCCTATTTGGGCAACGTCGTCGCTGCGAAAGCAGCCTTTCAATCAGTGCATCATTCAGTTCATTACCACATCACTGCTACTTACTACCACCTTAATCGACGATCAAGAAAAAGTTGAGACGCCAATTTGCAGCGCCCGTTTGGCTGCTATAACATTAGTAGAAAATCAGCTACGGATTATGGAAGCAACTCGACTAAGGAAGGATGAATTCAACTGGACGTAAAATGGTGCTTTTAGTCGTACGGAGAAAATTACGGCCACGATAGAGGGGAGAACGAAATTCAGAAGGCAACATTGGTCCCTGCTTTTTTCTCAGGTCGGACGTTGCCCATTACCAAACCGGCTGCAGTAGTTTGAAGAAAAGCCGAAATCCGTTATGTTATCTAACGGCCAACAGCACGAGCTGTTATGCGTTCACGCTACTTGCGATGGCACCTGACTTGCTCTTAGGCTTAGCCATAGGCTTTGAATAGGTTTAGCTCTGAATCTCAGCGATCAAAATCCTGGCAACTTAAATATGCCAAAAGTTGCCAGAGAAACTTGTTGACGTCATGGTATCGCTTGTTTGGAAATGCACTTGCTTGAACAGCATGCCAAACACGATATAATATGCTACGGTAGCGGTAGTGTACGCAACTTGTTACGTAGCAGTTACAAGGTGTGGGCAGGTGACTGAAAATGGTTGGAGAGAGCTCGCCGAATGCTGCAACCGTTGATTAGACTCAGAAGTTTCGCGAACTACAGGGAAAGCGGTGAAGCTCATAAAAAACATGCATAAGCCTAGTCCCAAGTCCAGTCTTGCACATAATACCTAACGTGGCTCCAGTAAACGCAAAAACCGTAAAAGGAGGCTATCTTATCCCAAGTACTTCTGCGAAAGCGCTCAAAGTCATAAAAACACCCCTTCCCAAGTTCATCAGAATATGCCTAAGCCTAAGCCTAGTCCCAAGCTCAGCCACGAGCACATCACTTCAGATTGGCTACAGAAAAATTTAAGCGGGGTACGCGACGAGGGAATTCATGAAGAATCATCACTAAGCACAAGCAGCAAGCGATAACTGATAATTATGAATCGTCAAGTATGGGAGGACACCCCGACAGCAATACTATGTTAAATTCACCTGTCCAGATTTTGAACGGTTAAGGCATAGGATACGTCTGGGATAGGGCTTTCCTCACTTGCCCAACGACCATCCGCCAGCAGTTAATTTGCCTGAGTGGCCGTCTGCCTACAGTTTCTTCTGCTAAATGTTAATTGCGTGACTGACTACTAGAGGATTAAGGATACGAAGACTCCTACCATCTTGTACCATCCAGATGGAGACTCCGCGGGCAAACGACCACTCCGGCAAATGACCTAATGGCGGATAATCGCTAGGCAAGTGAAAGGGAGCCGTGTTGCGCATTTCCTGTGCGTGGTTAGAAAAATGGAACAATGGAACAAAGCTGCACTGGAAGCCGCTCAATTTCTTCCCTCCGAATATTCTTCGTTGATTCCCTCACATTTTTTCAATATAACAAACAGGTTTTACCGCCATTGAAAGCCAAAGAGCAATGCCATAAGAAACCCATCATAAAATATCCCCTTTTCTACTAATTTCATTGGAATAATCGCTCGCACCTTGGGAGAGAAGGAAATTATGCAAAAATTAAAATATGCTTACCGTTCGTGACAGAAACCTCGTCATCAAATCTAATTCGACGTCTTCTCATAATCTTGACGTACGAACGGTATAGTGAAACTCGGTGGATCAGTCGCAGCGACAAGTTGTATTTGCCGAGCTAAAATATCTAAACCGTGAATGGACGAGCATCCTCAAGAAGCGTTTGTACCATGCTTCATCAATGGCAACTTATTTAAGAGCGACCACGCGCAATCCGGACGGAACCATTGTCCACTTTGAATACGGCTTCCTGATGGTCAAGAACCGAACGCGGACGAATCCGCAAATCTTGTGCGGACTGATCACAACGTGCAACAAAGGATATTCGCTGGTCGAGTTTGGCATGGTTCAGGATGGGTTCGTCGATCTGGAATTGAACAACTTCATCACAAGGTCCTTTGATCAACGTTATAATGTCTACGAGGTAGGCTGCGGTTGGGTTGCGAAAGCGTTTAAGGTCGCTTAAACGCACATGCAGCGGACAGTCACCATTTGCTTATGCGCCAATGAGTTGCAGCCTTGTTTTAGCTTCGCCGAAATCTTTACCTGTACGCTGGCGACCTGAAACAAGACATCGAAGCTCGAACCAATACAGGAAACGCCGCCTACAGCGTTATGTACAGAAAGATATCAAGTTGATTAGGAATAAATTCTTTTATTTCGTCATCACTCCCGTTTGCTGCCCAATTCGTAAACAATCATAGAAGCTGCAGTTCACCGGTGACGGGGTCGACCGAGGAATGGGTGCCGAAAATTGACAAGACGGTAAAGGAACCGGCAGCAACTTGTGTCCTGCCGGCGTCGTGCACAGCGTAGCACGGCAGGCTTTTCTCCTCGGCCTGCTTCTTCAGCGAACACAAATGCTCCGTGTCCGTACCCTTCAGGACGACCTTAGGCTGTCCCTGCAAACACCAATGACTCAGACCTTCAAAGTGTTCTGGGTGCCTTTCCAATAGCTGATAGAGTCCCAATGCAGCGTGACCAACTTGAGCCGCCGTCTTTCCGACTCCCATCCGCAGTTCGCAGTTCACCACGAAAATCATCTTGTACAATTGGAACATCCCCGCGGGAGAATCCTCGTCGTCCGAGGATGAAGTCACAGTCAACTCTGCGAACTTACTGTCGGAATTGTCCAATATCCAGTTAATGGCGCTGTTCGCCGACTCAAAGTTCACCGTTTCAAGAGCGTGCAAAGCTAACTCATTGGAAAAGCCGAAGTCGATGACTTCTTTGACCAGCTGCAATTGAACAGGAGAGAGGAAACTTCCGGTACTTTTACTTTGTACGCTCGGATTTGCCGTCTCGCGCGAACCCGACGAAGTCTGTTGATCCACAGTTTGCGCGGTCGTCTCCTCAACCGTTGGAGTAGTCTCAGGTGCAGCCGACTCGGGTGGGCGATCTTCCGGCTCCTTGGAGTTCATAGGCCTTTCGGTTGGTTGTCGACCTGCTCAGCAGCTTCCGACTTTTTCGGCAATAGCGCAAACCCAAACTCGCCTTCGGCACCCAATGGCGGTTTTGGAATAGGCACTACTTTCCAATCGTCGAACGTTTTTCCGGCAACACGTTGCTTAATGGAAATATTATTCAGCGCCCGTTAGCAACGTATAGAGAACAGCTGCAACGGATATTCCAACGAAAGGGCCATGCAACTGGGAACCTACCTCGTAAAGCTGATCCAAAGTCAGCGTTTTGTCAGGATCTACGCCCACGTCGCTTAGAGCTTTTCTCTAAAATGCAGGAATGAAACTATTCAAGTGGCAGCAAAGCAAGACTGAAAAATTGACATCAAGAAACGGAACCTGTTCAGCAATTTGTACTTTCCCAATGAAGCAATGCAAAAGAGCCTAGCATAAAGGAAAAATTTGCCAACAACTGCTTCTTTTAGATGGTTTTTACCAGACGAACTTAGGATACGGAAAGGAACAATACCGACACAACCGTAGTCCGATAGTCCAAACGCAGTTGCGTGAAGTACCGCAAGCCAAACGATCCCACCGCAACGAAAGCCTAAATGACCCATCGATCGTACTAAGAATTTTTAAAAAAATTTTGGAATGCACCAGGAAAGGTAGACCGTACTCAAAAATGTGCTTCCCGAAAAGCATCAATTGACCCCTGCTACATTGGACAGGAAATTGATATTCAAGTACAATTGTTCACTTGGTCCCTACCGTTCTCGCCAGCCGACATTACCGCATGGTCGGGGGCGCAGAAATAATAGAACAAGTGACACGTGTATGCAATCGAAGGTAAATGAAAATTTTCCGTTGAATTTTAATTATTAATTCAAACCATGGATACCTTGAGCGTTGAGCATCTCAATTACCGCAGATTGTTGCGCAAGCGGGCAACATCCGGCCGCATACTCATCAGTAAGCATTTTGGTTTCAAATTGCTCGTAGTTGTCTGGCGAACGTAGCCCGGTAAATAAGGTGCTTTCGCGGGATGGCATTTTTGGAGCAGTGCAAGCTTCTGCGCGAAAGTAGAATCGTGTGCAATATTTTTCGCCTCGTCGGCGTTCTTTGGCCCGACGATGCTGTTCCCTTTAAAAGCAGCGGGTCTTTCCCAGTAGCAACCCCGTAGGCGGCGCTGATGTCGCGGTTGGTGGCAACCAATCAGAAAAGAGAGTAGCCGACCAATCAGAAAAGAGAGTGGCCGACCAATCAGAAAAGACTTGGGCGCAACCAATAGAAAACGACCCTATCCTTTGCAGTTTAAGTGGCGCTACCATCAATTCATGCGATTTCGAACGAAAAGCCAACCGCTCACGTTCTGTTTCGTTCCCCGGCATTCATCTGCTTGCCAGCAAATAGCTGTCAACGGGTTTTATCATGCCACAAAAACTGCTCGTACAACCTGATCTCAGACGGTTGCCCACCAAAGAAAACCTTGCCTTTTCTTACATTTTACAGGACAGCGACGACCGCACTTCGTACGCTCGTTTGAAAAGACAGCTGCAAAACGGCCGGAAAATGAAAAACGGCTTACTTTTACGAACGCTAGTACGATCGCCGCGAAACTATGTTCTCACACGTACACTCAGTTGATGGACTTTGCCAAAAAGGACATTCTAAAACGATAACTGACCTTTAGTTTGAGCGCAGCAACCCGCCGGTGAGCGTCGAACGCGGAACCAACCTGTAAAGTGAACGAGAAACACTACGACTGTCGACCGTTGTATTTCTCGGTGATGATCTTCACACGATCCTGAACTGGTGCATGAATACTCTTCTGTGCACCAAGTGTACAGAAGTACTACACAAGTGTACAGAACTTCGCTCATCTCTGTACTACACCGTTGACAACGGTGTAGTACAGAGATGAGCGAAGTTCAAGCGTACACTAGCACTCATCTTCGCAGAATAAAATACCGTTCTCTTGAAACAGGATCTGAATGCATCGTCAGCCACTCACGTTCTGTTTCGTTCCCTGGCATGCACCTGCTTGCCGGCGTTTAGGCGTCAAGTGGTCTTATCATGGCACAAAAACTGTTCGTACAACGCTCATCTGAGCTGCCATGAATCGCAAAAACTCGGTACAGCCACATTCCTTCTATTCTGCGACCCTTATCATCGTTTTTAAGTGCAGGACGAATACAATACAACGCAGCATACGACAACGCAGGGACATCTGCTCCGTTTACTTTAGCGCTGAGACGTCTTGTTGCTGCTACGGATAAGGCAATCGTCCAGGACAGCAAATCAGCAACATAAGGCACACAAGGTTTACTCAAACTAACGGTAGCACACACACATAGTATAACCGGCACATATATATATATATATATATATTTTGAACGCCTTTACGCCTCCGAGTCACTCGCGCTGGGGCAGGTGGCCTTCCTTTGTGAACAATCGAACAGCCAGCTGCCCTTCCAGCTGCGCCCATTATTGTGAATAGTCAAAATACGCAGCTGCTATTCCGGCTGCAACACCTTCCATTGTGAATAGTTCAACACCCAGCTGCCGTTCCAGCTGCAACACGTCTGCTCTCCAACATTCCACAAACCAACTTATCAAAACTGCAGCAAAGCTTAGGTCAAAACACCATCTGTCCGACGCATGAAAAACTGTCGTTCGTACAACTGGTTTCCATCACACACTTTGCTTCCTACCCTTACCGAAGCTAAGTCCCGAACAGTACATTGATGTTTCACGTTAACCTCGCTTCAAGCAACACAACTGTAGAAATCGTTTTGTGCCGTTACCTAAGCTTAGGCCTTAATATAAGGGTTGTGTTTGCCTTACAGAATATGACAGCAACACAACCATAGGCATCGTTTTCTGCCCTTACCTAAGCCTAAACTATAAAATGAGAATCATGTCTCCCTTTTACATTACGAAAGCAGCAAGACCGTAGGCATCGTTTTCTGCCCTTACCTAAGCTTAGGCCAGGACATAAGGGACATGTTCCCGATCAAGACTATGAAAGCAACGCAACGATAGGCAGCGGTTTGTGCCCTTACCTAAGCGTAGGCCTCAGTATAGGGATCAGGTTTCTCATGTACATTATGAAAGCAACACAGACATCCACTTTTGTCTTCTGTGACGTTGAATGAAGGCAGTAATTTCCAGCAGCCCCAACTACGCCACTTGCTTAAAGATCCAGGAAACTACTAATCTTTGTGGCATCCGATAATTTCAGTTTTATCTTAACTTTCTTCTGTCATACTGTTCGCACAAGGTCTTCTTCGAACTCCTTCATCCGAGGCACCACTCCCGTGAACTTATCATATTCTTTCCGTGCCGTTGTCGTCTCAGCCAATCGCATTACTTTTGCTCATGGATGTCAGCCGTATAAAAACGTGTGGAATTTTCTGACCAGTTCGTTGAAGTAGGAAGATGAAATTCGGAGATTTGTGGTCGATGAGCGAGCAGGAAGTGATTGAGTTCTTACAGGATAAAGGTCTGCTGCAGCGGCAGAGGTTATGTACCAGGGGTCATGTGATGAAACTGGCGACTCGAAGCGGGCGGACTCCCACGTGGAGATGCCGGGCCCAGGGATGCAGCGAAGAAGTTTCAGTCCGAACTGGAACTTGGTTCGAAGTGCTGTCTTAAACGTAAATTGTAGTTCATGGTTAACTGGACCCCGTGGGCGACTGCCGCTGCGCACCATAATTCTATTCATCTATGATTGGTGCCGAGAGTTCACCCCAGTTTGGAATTGCGTGAACGAGCTGGGTATGAACGTTCCACAGTACGTAATGACGGTATTATTACATGTTCCCTATAGGGATGAGCAAAAACACCGCGGTTGCATGGAACCACTGGATGAGGGTGGTTGCGGCAGAAGTGGTTTCAAGGCAAACGCTAATGATCGGCGGCCATGGTCTTATCGTCGAGCTCGATGAGACCATGTTCTCAAAAAGAAAATACAACGTTGGCCGCATGTATCCACAACAGTGGGTGTTTGGCGGCATTTGTCGCCAAACAAAAGAGTTTTTCGCGGTTCCCGTACAAGACCGCTCCAGCGCCACACTCATGGCGCTGATTAAAAAGCACGTGAGGCCGGGGACCGTTATAATGACGGACAAGTGGAAAGGCTACTCAGGCCTTTCCGCAGAAGGGTTCACCCACTTGACGGTGAACCATTCTACAAATTTTGTTGACAGGGAGACTGGTGCCCACACGCAGACAATAGAGTCGCTGTGGGCCCAACTCAAGCGGTCAGTCCGGCTGCGGTGTGGGATGCACCGCAGCATGCTGCGGTGGTATTTAGCTGAGGCGATGTGGCGCCGGAAATATCGCCGTGAACAGGCATTCGACCAAATATTAAAAGACATCGCTACCATGCACCCACCGTCGTGAACTGCACTGTGAAATAAACTGTATTACTTCAGTCCTTGACCATCAGCTAAGCGAAAAAGTGTTTTGCTTAATACTTTCAGAATCAATGAAGAAACATTGTAGTCCACAAGCGAATGGTTTCGCGTTGTCCCTAGAGTAGAAGAGGTCCGCAGCTAAAGTGAATGTGCCGATCTTTCCTGTGACAGTTAGAGACAAAAGTTTCATGAAACGTTCTGCACGTGGATAAGATATGTTGCATTATGGAGTTTCTGCGTCTTAGGGTTACACTGTAATTCTGATCATCTTCAGTCTACACATAGAGTATAGAAGCAGCCTACCTCTGACTAAGGAGCCTACCTTTGACTATGATGTTTTGCTTCCACGCTTTCCCTTATGTTCTGGTTTAAGCTTAGGCCCTACTTTGGACGATCCGCTTCGCCTGATGAACGTACGTACGAATTCTAGCGTTTATTTTCTGCATTTTCTGACAAAGCAGACTCAATCTCGCTGATCGGCCGTTTTGCGGATAAGTCTTTTCAATTTGGCGCATAATACGCCGTTATCGACAGTGGCGTGACCTGGATCGGCGTAGAGTCGAGCAGCAAGCAAAACGACATCAGCGCCGCCTGTAGCGAATCAGGCTGCTACGGGGTTGCTATTGGGAAAGCCCCAAAGCAGCTAACTGGTCTACGCACAGCAACCTCGCAGAGCTAAGATATGTGAACAGACCAGCTCTACTGTCGACTTGCGCTGCATGTTTAATTACCAAAGTAATGGTCCTAGCTGAAAGTTCAGTTTTATCAAGTTATTAGTGAAAAACGAATGGGCAGGCATTTAATGAGCAAAATTACTATTTCCAGAAGAACTTTTATGGATTTTTACAATATGCTCTGCCTATATCACCTTTAAATGTACGAGACTGTCATGGAGCACCACTCATTTGTTCAAGTTGCAATGTTGAACATAGGATGTTTGATAACTATTCCCAAAACTTGCTGAGGACGGAACAAAGAAGTTCCGAAAGCTTCGAGGTTATATTGGTGTTCGATTTTTCCCTGATAACTGCCCATCCATCCGTTTGTATGGCGTGTTTCTTGGTTTATTTCGGACACCAAGAAGCTCCAACGGACAACCACTGCATTGAAGATCAAGTTGCAATTATTTAAAAAACTGGTTATGCTTCTAAAACCTGTAATCGAAAGCATACAACGAGGGTATGCCACTGATAATGCACATATTTCTAACGTTGCCTGTTCTCGATATCCTTGTTGTGATTCGCAGAGTTTTGAACCTGATCATCACCACACCCTTCTGTAATAGATATTACATAATTATTTTTATAAGTGTGACTTATTTCAACACGGTCACTTAACAATGTCAGCAGGATCAATAATTAAAAACTTGAAAAATAAAACATTTTGTATGAAAAGTGGTGCACGAGGCACAATGGACAACGACGGCAGAGGATGGGATAACATTGGAGAAGACGAAGGGAGTAAGACGGATGGCAACAAGGAAGGGTACTCTGCAGCTTGCACTTTAATGAAGGCGCTGACAGGTATGGAGAGATCACTGCTGCTTCATTTTCGCTGTGTCACTGTCGCAGTCGGTGGGATGGGATACTCGAACCTCTGCATGACTGACTGGGGGGGCGGCAGACGATGGACGGGTCAAGGCTCTACTTGAAAGCGATGTTGCTAGTCTGGGTAGTCGAAGAGGACCCTGCGGACCCAAAGACGGACTGGGCAGTTGACAAATTAATACCGCTGATGACGGATCTGAGCATGATCCGAAATCTCCACTGCGGCGATAAGGATAATAAAAGAGATTTACTGGAACGGGAAAAGTTCGTGATGAAAAATTTGAAAATTACGAAGAACAAACATTTTGAACAACAGCAGCAAGATCAATATTAGTAGACTCTGCGGAAACGTAACGAACGAACTTCATAGGCGCTATTCGGGAACGGTCATCCAGCGCAAACTTTCAGTCCTTTAAACATACAGCATTTTGTTCCATTTGGACAGTTGGAGTCGTCGTCGCATCGCAATGGTATGCGGCCCAGCGGTTTCGACCCGGCATCGCACGTATCGGACGAATCGCGATAACCTAGGAACAATGATTTCAGTTTCCGTTTTGTAACACTGCTACGTATTATTTAAAAGTAAAGACCAACTTACGTGCACCATTTTCCGGGTGAACACATTTGCTGCCGGAAAGAGCGGGGCAGCAAATGGTACCGTTAACGCAATCATTGTTGGAGATGCAACTTGGAAAGGAGATCAAATTTTTCATAAAACTCAGCGACGGGCATCGCGAGTTATGGCGACCAGCGTCATAGCTGCGGCGTCGTCGGCAGCAGTATCCCGCTTCGCAGGAATAGCCAGATGGGCAAACATCCAGTCGGCAAGCACTTATCGGACGCGATCCGTCAAAGCACAAATGTTCTTCCGATGGAGAGGTTTCTTAAACATAAGTTTAGCGACAGCTGCAGTGCGAACATTCGAAATGCCACCGCTCGTGGTTATTAACGATCACACCTTCCTAATGAAAGCCATTCAGCTATTGTATCATTTGCAAAAGACGTTATGAAAAGAATCTTCGAAAAGCATGATACATGCGTTTCTTAAAAATTGGGCTTTTGTAACGATGTGAATGTAGAGTATCTCTGATTCAGTAACGATTGGCACCGCTCTTTGTACCCTTTTACAAAGAATGGGACCAATCGTTAAAGAATGAAAGATGTATGCGTTTCTATACATTCCTTTTTTATCAAAGTGGATAAATGCAAGATCGGAGCAGCTAAAATTCAGAATGACCTACGCTTACAAGCTGTCTACCACTTAGTGATTATTTGACGGAATTTCTCAGGTTAGTGCTTGCTCGAACCGTGGAAACCTGGTATTATTCGTTGCTGTAATCAATGCATTGTGAGTTCCAGTTGTAGGATGTTTATCTCGCGTTTTCGCGACTACTTCCTTATTCTCAATGAATTGACATTAGAGAAACCGTTTTGATGTCATTACATGAAAAAATACGCTTACGGACTACCACAAGTCAAATTGATCCTTACTACGCCTGCTGATCGTTCTTCTACATTCAACATTTCAAATACGCCAAGCGCTTACCAGTTATGCCGGTATGAAACAAGCATCGTTTGCCCAGCAGAGTTGGGCAGCACTTTCTTCGTGAATCCAAGCATTCGGCATCGGAATTGCAATGATCTCTGGGCATTGCGTCAGTTGGTTGATAGACCATTTCTGGACACTGGCCGAAAGTGTCAGTCTTTTGGGGACAGCACAGGCCGTTCTTGCAGGACTTTCCATTTGCGCATTCCAAATCGCTGTAGCAAACTTGGACGGAACGACTACCATCCGGGCAATGATGCCACGCAGCTGCCATTCGGCGATGATCAGGATAACGCCGTACTTAAGTGCAATAGCTTACCTGCCACTGAAGGGGAAGTAATTTGCGTATTCATGCACTGTCTACCTGTTGCCGTTGGGCAACAATTTTCATTTGAAAAACAATCTGCATCCGTGTCGCAAAAGTGTATTCGACCGTTGAAAAACGACCTAATTGGCGGACACCTGCTACTTTGGTTAATAACTTTAGCATCGCCAAGCGGACAGCAGATTCCCCTCCAGCAGGCGTAATTCGGTGCGCATTCGTTCATTACGCACCTTGACGATGGTGGACGACCATCTGGACACAGTGCCGTCTCGCCGACAGTACCTAAGTAATAATGCGCAGGTCAAAGAAGGGGCGCCAATTGCCTACAAATCTGAAAACGTGACGGCTTACCACCCAAAGTGGCATCGACGCCTGCGAATATGCACTGGCGTCCCTGCGAGCTCTGCCTGCATTCCGCGCCCTTGGGACAGTCAGAGTCGCTTGAGCATTCGTCCTGCGCGCTTCCGACTTTCCGCTTGGACTCCGAGCAACCGTCCGGGTGCTTAGTTTCGTGCCAGCCAGGTACGCACGTTCCTCCGTGGCATACATGGCCGTTGGAGCAGTGCAGGCTCGTTTCGCACCTGACGCCCAGTGCGCGACTTTCTGGGACGTGGACATCGCCTGTACGAGGTGCTGAAAACGAACCCGTTGCAGGTGTGACCCGTGGAAAACCTGTTCGTTAACGACAGCTTTTCAACAAATGGGAACTTTTCTGCAAGATTACTTTCCAAACCGACAACAACCAGACTTATACGCGTTGTATGATATTACGCCAGTTATGATAATGCTTGTATAAATTGAAAGCAAAAGTTCAGGGAAGGAACAAACGGGAAAAAACAGAGAAACCAGCGGTAACGCGCTCTTCCTACTCACCGTTAATTCCTAAAATTTCCATACATTTAGCCAGCTGAATGCACTTCGATTTCCAATCGTTATGGTGAAGTCGAATGAATCCGCTGCGACAGATACAACCAGGACGACAGTAGGTATCTTGACATCCCAGGTACGGCTCCTTCCTTGCGCATCCCGTTTGGCAGGAGGAAGCGCACTGAGCGAACTCTTCGTTCCTTGGACATACCTGCACGTTTTGGGCAGGCGTTGCGCACACTCTGCCCCTTCGACTATTCACGCATTTGGACGGAGGCTCGCATTCCTCGTCCACAATGCACATCACCAGTTCGGCGCTTCTGTGCTTCGTCGCCGCTTTTGAACTGCCAACAGCGATGCAAAACTTGCCGCTAGCCGTTGGACAGCACTTCCAGTCGCCTTGACACTGTGAATCGCTTTGACATTCCGACACTGCGGGCGTCGTTGCCGTACGCTGGGCCAACGGTGGGCACTTGCCGGGCTTTTCGAACGCGCTGTCGTCAATTCGCTGTCTTAGTTTCTCAGGAGCGCTCGAAGGACTGTCTTGACTGGGCGTCCTCGTGGCAGGAGGGGTGGTGACCACTCGGCAACATGAGCCCTGGTCGCATTGGTAACCGCCTGGACACTCGTTCGTAAGGCAGTCAATAATCGGCAGAGCACCGTCTGGACAGAGGCCTTTAAAATATGGGTGACGCTCTTGCTAGGCATCAAGATGGCGACGACTCACCTGTCCACGCAAGCAATGGCATGGAAAGCAGTACAGAAAGAACGACGAATTCCATGGCGTCGACTGTTGATGACGTTGCCAAGTTTGTGAGTCAATGCGAAGGCATCATTTAAATAAAGCCGCGCTAGGGACAGTTTTGTGAAGTCGGAGCGAAGTTGGCCAACTGTTGTAATCTCTTTCGCTGCAGACAAGAGAGAACAAGCACGCGGACGTTTCAACGCGCTGCTGTTTGTGCAACTGAGAAGACATGGCCCATAAATATGGCATATTTACAATGGGAAGACGAAAAAAGACTTAATGACTGATTATTGCTATCGCATCATTTTGCGAAGTTGGCTCAAACGGGGCAGCCTTCACGTCACCGAGTCGTCCGACGTTTTTCGTCAACTTTGTCATTCTAACTGTGCTGACCAACCAACGGAGAGGCGGATCTATCAAGAGGAGCGTACCTTTGGCCCACTGAACTGTCCGTCATGCAAGAGCCTCCAACAGCAACCAACGCGAGCTCTTTCCAAGTCAACTGGATTGCCCTCAACACAGACTGACCCAGAATTTCTTATTCTAAATCGCACTCACGCGGGACGAATTGACGAATATAATCAGGAAGACAATTAATCTATTCCAATGAGGTAACCGTGGCCTGATGATGGTAAGATGAGCGTTGAAAAACTCGGTGAGGTCGTCATAAGGCGGAGTCAAGGATTGTTTGGCCTTCCGTCATTCGGGGACACTTTTGACAGGTGATGCATGGGCGTAGTTGCGCGTTCCCCATTGACAAGCATGCAAAAATTGCCATTCTTTAAAGTACGCGGTCACGACTTCACGTTGCTCCTCTGCGAACGGTCGGCAGAACGCAGAAACGTGAATCAGCCAATTACATCGAACGCAAAATTTTCAAGGTGAATAAACGCGAAGTGCAAAACTGCAGTATCAGCGCAGCAAGAAAATTGAGAAAAACCAAACTGGGGCTACAAATCATAAAAATGCCGATGTAATTAACCCAAGTTTATTCAGTGGGACCCGTCAAGTAGGCACATTAGGTCTCCCCCTCCTTTTCATGAAACTGGTCGCTCAAAGTAAAGGATGAAAACAGGCAAGCAAGTGAATTCAACCGAACAACACAAATTGGAATGAACGACGAGATGGACCGGCTGACCATGTGTCCGTGAAGATGGCAGACACAAATTTGCCCTTTGCCGTTGCGATAAAAACTGCAAACGTTTTTCAAGCTTGAAATACGAAATGGGCAGTCCCTTAAACAGGTAGGAACAAATAAGTTCGCCAAGACGCAGTTGGTTGTTATTTGAACAGTAGCGCGGAATAATTTTTTCAATTAGCCCCAAGTTAAATTTGTCCTACGAAGTACAACTGAAGGGTGCTTTCTTTTCAAGCTAGAAGAACGATGCTCAGGTACACCATGCAACGACGAACCTGAAAATATTGTTACAGTACGAATAATTAAGCTGGCAAGGCAAATCGTGGCTGGCAGGTTGAGACGGTACTTTCAGCCCTGATTTGGATATTGAGTCGAATTTTTTTGGCTAACAGCGAGCGATCAATACGTTCATTTTATTCCACAGCGAAAACAGCTCGTCCACTGAGCAGACCTAGTCTTAACGGTGGTAAAATGACTGAGCAAACTGCTTTTGCTTATTTTGAATTCGCCAAATATTTTTGAAACAGAGGATGACTACTAGTGATATTTTGGCCATCACCTGCCTAACTGCTTTGATTAGCGAGCGATTCGCTCGTGCAGCTTGTCCGCATAGCCGCTTTCCTAATTCCTACAAAGGCTATGAGCAATTCAACCCTGACAAAAGCGACGACTCGAAAAAGTGTCGGACTTTGGTTCCTTTACGTTGGGATCAATACCGTTCGGAGAGGGAGTGGATCCCGGAAACGATGGGTGAATTGAACGAGTATTGCAAGCGGAACTTCAAAAACTGATACATGGCGGATTTTACGAAAATTGGACGAACGAACGACGCCTACGGCAATCTGCAGACAACCAACGGCTTGCGCATAATCACGAATGACCAATTTTCCGTACTTCACAAACTAGACAGTTTTTCTAAAGAGTTGACGACCAATAGCACTTTCTTCATCCGACATACGATTGTCCGCTCAGAAGGAGAGATGCAGAAGGATATCAAATGCACCTTTGACCGAGTCGGTTCGAATGGAAAGTGCCGCGACTTAAAGGAACTGTTTGCAAACAAGGCCCCTTTGCTGAAAATGAGGTCAGCAGGAAAGACATTCTGTCTGCAAGTCACCTTACTGCAGAATGACAACCAACTCAGAGCCGACCGGATTCAATTGCACCCTTGCGAGACGAAAGCCGAGTCTGACGGATTCATGTGCGTCCACGATAGCTACGTCGATTGCCACTATTCTCTTCAGCAAACTGAATGCAGAAGAATGAACAAGGAACACGTGTGCGCAAGAAATGTCATTGTAGACGTGTGGGACCTTCCAGAAATGCCCTTCAGAAATGCTTGCCCGTCCTATCGCTCCTACGAATGCGACTGCGCCGATCAATTGGAACATGGAAAACTGCCAGCCAACTACCCGTGCCTAAATGGGGCCACAAAGGCGCGCAACGAAAATGGTACAGTAAGATGCGTCTGTCTTAATGGTTACGGCGGCAAAAGGTGCGAGAATGGTGAGACTTACTTTTGCCTTGCAGTCACGCCGTTGCATGAGCAACGCAAATTAATAATTGTTCCTCAGTTTTAGCCCCCAAAACTTCCATAATGTACTATGTGGAGGGCGTGCTCATCTACTTCGCTTTCGTAATCATCTGCCTACTTATATTTACTACATGTGTCCTTTCCTGCCTGACTAAAACGGTGAGCCTACAAACCGCCATGTCAGTGTTTTCATTTTCCCTATTTAAGAAAAGGAGTATACATCGAAGATTTACTATTCAAGGTTTCCAGGTAAGATGAATTTGACACAATTGTTCGTCAACCTAAAATGGCAAAATAAACAAGTCATAGAAAAAGACTTGGACTAGGATTTTGTCCCCAAAGTCTATTAAGATGTCCAAATGCGAAATCAACAGCATATTCTTGATAAGTAATCATAATAATGGCGCTTTCCACAAATCAGGATGGTCACTGAACTATCAGCTTGGCGTATCCTATGATTAAATGCAAAAGTTCAGAAAACATTCCTACGTGCAGGCACGCAACCAATAGGCTAATGTTGCGTGGATTTCATGATAACTGATTTAGAAGAACAAATGACGTTAAATCGGACGGTTTATCGCTCGCTATGGTCAAACATGGCCCAAAGGCAAAAGATCGCGGTTGTTCTTATTATTGATGCAATCGAAGATGTCAGTTGCTAATTTTGGAAATACGAAGCCTGTGAGAAAGTTTCGCTCAGTCTATTCGTTCTTGGCATCCAACCGGTAACCCGCGTTACAAGTACGTTGTCTTGATTGAACGAACTTATAATTTAACAATAAGTGTTTTTATCCAAATTTACATATTAAAATCAGTCTAATGGCTTGTGTAAATGACTTTTCAAGTTCGTCTTGCTCGTCGTGCAATCGACACACTTACAGCTCAGGGAATGCGCAAAGTAGAAACGAAGAAGGGAACGTTTGAAGGAATTCTGCGCGCGAATAACTTTCAGCAATTGGAATTTGCATGCTCAATTTAGCGGACGGAAACAGTACAAACTGCATTTGGCGTAAAAGCCTTACGCGTGAGCTACCCCCAGTGGTATCTGATATTAAGAGAACGCTTTAATATACTACTCAGTTCTGATAAACTGTCGTCTCAAAATGCAACAACAGAAATTCAGGGAGCGACGGAGACACGGTAGACTGAAGGAACGACCTTGGGACTTTGGGCAGCGCTCATTCCTCCGGAAATGAACTTGTCCATTTAGATACTGCTAAGGAGAAGTCTTAATACTTTATGATAGGAAGTCTGTTCATTGCAACTACCGTCAACTAAGATGCTTTCAGGAACTTCATTTTTTATAACGAACTGAACGAGTTCCAACGTTGCTTGTAAATGCTGTATTCCCGCTGATGGTAAGCACTAACGGGAGTGAAACCATATCGAAGAAGATGAAGACTAAAGAACATTGGGAGACTACAAATACTTAGTAGAATCAAAATGTTTTTTAATAAAGGCGTCGTGTCAGTTCTGAAAGAGTCACTAAGCCACTAACGTAAACATAAGTTGCTTAGCGTCAACGTAATGGACAACGAAACATACAGTACGCAAGCAAATGAACGTGGGGTTTACGACTTTTGTGTCACTTTACCATACTCTTTTGTAAAGCCTTAGGGAAACATGAATCGAGGGAACACTGACCGAAACGATGTGAAAGCACCGCGTGCCGTGCAATCCAGTTGTATCACACTATAGACATCCAACTACGCTAACTTCATTCTTTCTTCTCACATTTGCATAATTATTTTTCGTCTCATTCACTTGCCCAGTCGAAGCGCACCTCAGCCAACGTTCACAGAAGAATGTATACATTAAGATTAAGCCGCGTTCCATTTAACATGAGGAAAAAGATGGTTTGCAAATCCCACAAAAAAACAATTACGGTCGACACGACGAGAAATGGTTAGCCACGTTCAATGCAAACGTACTGCCCAAAGTGCTTGTCTCAACTTTGCCAAACTGCAACGGCGACAAACCTTTCCAGCAGGCGGTCCGCAAGCGAGGCATCAACGTTATTGCATTAATTTTCTCAAACGTGCTAACAAGAGAAGTGCGCGGAAATGTCAATAAACGTTTCTCAACGACTACAGGTTGGACGATGATACATTGGGAAGCACGCAGAAATGGGCAAAATCGAACGCCGCGCAAATGGTGGACAGCAAAATGCTACTTGGGCAAGGCTGATTGAACCCCTTAACGCACGATATGCAACTGAATTGAACTTCGTATTCGTTAAAACGTTCCGCGTAAAAGCAAAACGCGCTCAGCGACCGCTGTCCGCGTCTCAATCAGGCAATTTCCACATTAAAAGCAACGGTTCGATCATTCATGCCACGCTGAAGTCCAAAGATGAACGAAAATTCAAATAAGAAACAATGGTGTACAGTAAAAATTATAATTTTACATTGTCGAAAGACTAAAAAGACTGGAAAACCTATCTGTAGCTCTTTTGCCTTCAATTGGTGTAGCTACAACGTCCCAGAGGGACGTTGTTGTATATATATATTTGAATAATGGATTTCTGACAGGTTTCGGTTTCATTGTGTCAAAGGACGGCAGAATAACCCGTTCATAAAAGATTCTTTATTTGATATCGGAGCTTTCAGGACCTACCTTGGTCCCGTCGTCAGCGCAAGTAATCGTCCTCAGATTGTAACGGTTGAGCCTGGTTCTTTGTTTTAAACTTTCGTCCTTGGATAATAAATCCAGAATGATATTGCAAGTGTATCCTAAAGGTACACTTGTGAAGAGGTCTTTGACATCGTAGCTCGCTAAGATGTCATCAGTATGAAGCTCTACCCTTCGCACTTCCTGGTCAAATGAGTAACAGTTCTCTGTGTGAGAAAGACGCATACCCGTAAGTGGTTGTAGTACTTTTGCTAAGAAACTGCAAAGTTCTTTAACGACACCTTGATTGCTTGCTACTACCGGTCTATGAGGTACACCATCTTTGTGTAATTTCGGCAAGCAGAATAATTCCGGACATGAAAAGTTCGTGGTGTACATAAGTCTCTTGATGATTCCGGTAATTTTCTCTTCTTTAGTTTCATCATATATCCGTGGCAACACAACGATAAGATGTTTCCTCACCTCTTCTGATGGGTCTTTTGTTACCGGTGTGCATGTTTCGGTATTCAAAATGTCTGTCACTTTATTGTTATACGTTTCTCTGTCTAAGATGCATTTTCAAACGAGAATCGTGATCCTAATTTGCTGGTGCTCAACTTAGCACTTCTACACCTGGGATCGAAATGGAGCAGTTGTCACGAACATTCCCACCACACTCAACCAAACCGCCGCACCAGTGTACGTATTCTTCATTAAGGTACACTCCTGCTTCGACCAAGCTTTCCGCTGCCTTTAAAAACCGACTTTTGCCAACTTATTGCGGAAGCGAGATACTCCCGGGAAAGGGTCTTAGCGCTAAATGGAATCGCCTTATGCCTCATCATTGATAAACGGACATTTTTGAATGAACGTCGCGGCGGCTTGCGTTGCAACGAAAGTGCCTACATGTTTGTATGCATGCCGCTCCTCTGTCGTTATAAGGGGAGGCCTTTCCCGGTGACAAACAAAGGCAAGTAACCCAACTGACACCGTATGTTGCCGAATGGAAAAGTTCTGGTTAACAAGTACGCGCAACAGTGGGCTGAACAACTTGCCTTGAACATGCTGAAGCTTCTTTATAATTTCATTCGCTTTCTTGTGCTGTTTCATTGGGATGACCTGTTGCTGCTCGCGAAGTCGCCGTACGGTTAAAGTATATATATATATATATATATATATATATATATATATATATATATATATATATATATATATATATATATATATATAACCAAGACAAAATTCGAACAACTGCTAATTGCCCAAGAAGGCCGTAAAACTCAGCCACCTCATCGCCTTCATGTTGCGCATGCCGGCTCAACGGCGAGCCACTTTGACCGTATGCCGCCTGTGACCGCTTTGCCGCCTGCTTGCTTGCAGTTGTGCCCAACGGCCGCGCGCCTGCGGATCGGAAGCATCCAAGGCGCAATTACTCGTCTGTTGTTTTCTTTCGCAAAAAATGACTAGCAGAAGTGCAAGGTGACCAAAATCAGCAAAGTCGATCCGTTATCCATCCACGTTTCGCTTCTCGTTGCTCCCATTTGTCTGAACGAGCCGCGGCAGCTGTTCAATGGAGAATGACTCCAATGGTGCAAGCGGTCGTGCAGCCGAGGGATTTTTTAAGCGCATCTCCGTTGTGAATTATAGATAGCGGCAGTTTGGCTCCTGAGGTGAATACGCAAGTGTGTGTGTGTGTGTGTGCGTGTGTGTGTGTGCAATGGTGCATTTGCAACAATGACCGAAGAGTTGCCGCAGCAATACGCGTGCACTGGATAGAGCTTCATAGTCGCAGACCCACTCGGCTTTGGGCGACTATGGAATAGGAAAGGAACGCGGCAAAGCAACGATGGCGGAGTAGAAGGAAGAGGGTTTGCCATGCTACCGTCCGTTCAATTTGGCAGCCACCTAAATATGCTCCGTTTTCATTATTCGTCGGCAATAATTCATTGCGGACCCATCGTCGGCGAATAACACTCCGCTCACTCATTACCAATGCAACATTGCGTGAACATTTTGACGCCAAGCGCTACGCCTCTTTCGCGACCGCCAGTTGTTGTTGCTTAACGAAGCGAAGGTGGCAAAGCCACACTTTCCGGTATGCAAAAGCGCCCCAAGTGGGCCAAATTTATCAATTGGCCAAACGTCGGCGCCGTCCCCTCAAAACGTTGCGCGCGTTGTAGGCGATTTTTGAAGTCCTACTTCCGCGCAAGGAAACCGGAAGACGGTGAGCGACGACCCAACCGAGGCGGCTCCATTTGGGCGGCTAAGATATGGAGGACAAATTATTGGAAAATCAAACGCTGTCGACAAATCAAATGAATGTGCCAAATAATTGGTCCATTCAAGAGGCAAATCAATTTTGAATCGGCGGAAATGAACTAATACCAACGTAAGGCGGTCGTCATGTGTCCAACTTTCACCCATTTGAGCGTACCGGTCGGCAGGAGGCCAAAGACATCCTCTCTCTTTCTCTGCATCACACTCGAAGGCAAGAGCCGTGTTGCGCAGTATAGGCCAACCGGCGTTCCTTTAAATTGACACTTACTACACCAGGCATCCATCCACTCGATTCGATCGTATCGCACCGTCAATGATCCTCTCGATCGGCATTCCGCATGTCGTTCTTGTATGAAAGGCACTTGCAGACCGCGCGCCGCGAGGCCAAACTCGTTTACATTCTCTTGACAAATGGAAAACAGTTGCCCCCTTTGCTTGGCGTGTGGCAATGGCGGTCAACGTCCGTACGACAACCGGATCGCAGCCGTTCACGAACGCTGACTTTCGCTTTCTCTCTCTCTCTCGCTCTCTTTGCCACTTTCCTCTCGTCCCTATTGTACGACCTCATCGTTTCGGCCTCAAAGCACAGCTCAGCTCGGCGCTCCGCCTTTCAACAGAGTGGCAGCCTTGACAAATTGCGCGACTTCCCCATTTAAGGCACATTAGGCTGGTCGTATTGCCAAAAAACGCTTTAAAATGGACGTCGACCTTCGAAGCAACGCCATTTGCTACATCGGCTGCCTTGAAGCTCGGGGCGCCACTGGTCTACCGTATACCGCCGCCGCCGCGGTCGGACCAAATGCACCGCTCCGTTCTTGGCCAACCAACCGGTTCGAGAAAAGAAAAGGTATTAGGCAAACGAAAAGGGCCGCAACAAACGTTGCCCATTCGACCGTTGGCGGCAGAGGAGCAAAGAGATTGGAGAAGAAGAGCGGCAAAGAGTGAAACCGAGTTTTGCCAACGGCAGGCGGTGGACTCGTTGAACGGCGCCGCAAAGCTCGCTCGTTTGCCCGGCAAGAAACGCGCGCGCAAGTTTAATGTTTCCAAAGAAAAAGAAAACGAAAAGCTTACACGTCGAATGACCAACGGAGGCGACCGGTCAATTGGTACTCCATTTCGGTCGCCGCTGTGGCGCCAATTTAGGGAACCACAACCGCGGCAACCCGACACCCCTGATAACGATGAGGAACAATGCGAAACGGTAACGAACCGTCATCTTCGAACGGGTTCGCCTCCATCGCGTTGGCGCAGGTCCCTCGACGGCAATGAGCGCGCCCTTCGACCGTTGGAAAACCAGTTTCCCTCAGGCGACGCTTCGCCAGGCGACGGCGCAGTGCCAACGGTGCGAGAGCCGGCGAACGCGAAATCGACGGAGGGGAAAAAAGCCGACCGCACTTTAAGGCACCCCGATATTTTTACGACCATTACTCTTGATCGCGTGCCAGCCCGGAATCCCGCCGGAGGTGCCGCAAAGAACTTTGCTAAACGGCTCGTAAAAACTGGACGCCAACAATTGGCCAACTTTGACCGCTCGGGGGGCCCTCAGGGTCGAAGCCCACGTGACGAAGCTGAGAGCCACGGAACCCACGGTGAGCGGTGCGCGCCGGCTCGTCAGCTGCTTCGCATTTATATTCCCAACGTTGGCCCGTAGAGCCCCCGCCGACGAAAAGTCGAAAGTTCACTTGGGCGGCATTTCAATTCCGCCGACGCCTGTCTCTCGCCCAGCGACGATCGTCCGAAAGGTATCTCGTTCATTGGCCATGGGAAAGTTGGCATTGCTCGGCAACGGTTGTTCGTCACTTCCAACGTAACGCGCTATTAATATAACGCTCGGAACGTGGGGGCCACGTGGCGCCCCTTGGATTGGGGAAGGCTCGTTAGCGCCGGATAACCGCTACCGCCAATGGTCAGGCGCCCCTGGCGCGCGCTCCGAGTGGAGTCGAGCCGATCCGTCAGGGAGATAAGCCCAGTTGTGCACAAGTGGCGCAATTGTCCCCCCGATTGTCGTAGTCGCCAGCCGTCGACCTATGACGATGGCTCCAATGGTGAGGGCGCGTCGTTGCCAACTCCGCCCATCCAGTCGAGGGCGACCAATCAGCGTCCACCGTCCCTCGCTTCTGTTGCGCCGAACAGCGACGAGCTGCGAGGGGAAAGTTCGAGCGAGACCATTCAGCCTCAATGACCACCGTCGCCATCCGTCCGCAGTAGAGAGAGGCAGATCGGCTCCCAGCGCACACGCAACAGGGTTCAATGGAGGCTATCGCCGAGCCAGCGCCTGAGATGGCTCACCTCCTGACCGCACCGACGACAAGGACGAATTGCAAGGAGAAAAGCCCCAAGCGACGACCGATCAGAAGGCGCTCGTTGATGATGTTCAAACGCCTTGGGCGCAAAGCGGTCCGACAAAAGGCGGACAAAATGGGCCCACCCAAGGTGGCCCAGTCAAGCCACGCCACTGCCGTCGCCGTTGGATGCGCGGCGCTGCTAGTCTCCCTGTCGTGCACGCTGTTCCTGTCCGTCCGGCTGGCGCAGCTTGAGCGACGTCTGCGAACCCTGGAAGGCGGCCTGGACGCCGCAACGACCCTGACGGTACAACAACATCTCCCTGCTTACATCGTTTGCTTACAACTTACGTGCTGCCCCCATGTCGCACAGGTATCCCAACGATTGCACAGCAGGCCTGGCAATTCGTCCAGTCGAACGGCGAGGGCCACAGCCGGCATCCAACCTTGTCTATGCCAACCAGGTAAGCAGGCATCCATTTCGGCCCGCTGGCCGGGAGGGGGCGCCGCTGTGCCCAAATCCCCAAGTCGGCCCGCGCGCACAATAAGATCAGCAATGGCACGTAGGGCGATTAGGCGGCACAATGGCTCGAGTCGGCTTTTTCCGGCGCCCTGTTGCCGTTAATGGCGCACCTGCGTTGAAGCTTAGCGCCCGGATGAAAGCCGCGCCGCTGCGAACCTTAGGCGCTAATTAGCACCTCGGGTCGGCTCTCTCACCTGGAGGAACGCTTTCAACGGGTTCCTTCGCCAGTGAGGCGAGGAAGCAGACTTTGCCAGCAAACGAGAGAGAGACCCCGTCACCGACGACTCACGTAGTTGCCGGCCCCGGCGGCGGTTAAGACTTGCCAGCGCCGTCGTCAGGGCTGAGCTCATTTGTCGCCTCCGACCGGCCCGGTCGATCCTGTTTATTCCATCTTCCGGAGAGGAGCTGCTCCCACAGTCTCCGCCATCGGACGAGCGTACACTGCGTTGAGCAAAGCCGGAAGCGAAGCTCCATCCGCACTGCCAACGATCGGCTGCGGATAATTGTCGCTCGTAAACGATGGAGATGAGCCGTTGCGGCAGAGCACCCGGCCTATTGCCGCATTCCAGTTAGGCGCAGCGCCAGCCTGACATTGCGGCGGACGACACCATAGGCAGCCGCCAAAGGCTACCCGAGCTACAATTTCACGGCAATTGACCGGCGAAAATTTGGCCAAGAAAATATTTGCTCGACCGGGACGTCGTCGGTAGTCGCGACGCGCAGGGGTAGCCCAGGTGGCTCCGGGTCAGGGTCAGGCGCTGGTGTTGACGGTGCAACCGCTGTTTGCCCAAAAAGTTGCATTGTGTCCGCCGCCTTGGTTTCGCTTTCAACGTTACGGCTCCCTCCGCGAAAGGCAAAAGCGAAGGCTCGTAAGAAAACTACAGTAGTCGAGAGGCAAGGCATGTGGCCGGCAGCTGACCACCGCCTTGCGCAACGCGAATGCGCACCCAAAGGGTCAAAGGCCTGGCGAGCATATGGCGCTTTGGGTGAGCATAATGGTTGGCCACCACCATCCGACCGAAGGCGAAGGCGGCAACCGGTTCAGGCTCGCCTGCCGCCGTTCGCACCCGACGTGCGAAGCCGCCGCGTCAGCCAAGATAAGACCCCACCGTGGGTCGGCTTCCGTCGCGTGCTGACCCGATGACCAAAAGGGACGCGATAATGAAGACGTTGTGTGTTGGGCTGACGGCGGCCAGACGCCCGACGACCACCTTATCAAGAGCACAAGTGGCCACTAATATCGTCCCGGACGAACGGCGCCCAAACTCGATAAGAGGGTTCGGCAGAATCAACAGGGGCTTTTGGAGTGCCGTTAACAGGCTACTCGAGCGGTCAAGAGCTCATAGTGAGAATTTCATATTCAATTTTCCGCCGGACCGCCCATCTGCCTGCCGATGGTTAATTGAGAGGCCGGTTTCCGATATATCCGGCGGATAGTGACGGCCGGGCATGTGTTCGTCCAAGGTTCCCCTGCGTTTATCGAGGAAACTCCAGCAAAGAACCAAAATAGACCACAATGCAGGCAGCGGCCAATTATGGTCGTTTAATGGACTCTGCCATTTCATTGGGTCAGGGACGACAATTCCGTACGCATACGGCCGGAAGCAAATGGAAAATGACACGCTTTTTTCCTCCAGTTTGCCTCCATGGGCGACGTAAGCCTTTGGCGTAAAATTTCGGTCCCGAAAGGCTGCGCTAAATCAAGCTACCAAAAATATACGAACGTACGCCGCTATAAGTCACCATATGCAAATTCTTAAGGCATGCAGAGTTGCATACCGAACGAATACCGGAAAGGCGGGGCTTTGAACCTTGGAACGGGCGGGTCGGGAGGAAATTTAAAAACAGCATTATGCCTACTTTCCCAACGTTGCTAACAATTCTGAATGCTTATAGGACCACCCGGCTCTCCAGGACTACCGGTAGGTGCAGCCGCTTGGACGTTCGCCTTGGACCTTTAACGCTTGCCCACTGGGGCTGTTGCAGGGTTCGCCGGGAGTACCCGGAGTCGACGGTATGCAGGTAGGAGATGTGCCGCGGCACCGGCGTCCATTCCTCAGCGGGCATCCGCTTTTTTTGCAGGGACCCAGGGGTCATCCCGGTAAAAGAGACCATCCCGTAAGCTAAAAATTCTGCGCCAACTCGTTTGAACGTCAGCGGGACCGACCGTTTTCGCGTTCAGGGTAACCGAGGCACCAGGGGAGTGAAAAGCGACAACCTGTACGGCATTGCGCCCTACGAACTAAGGCAACTGCGCGGACCGCCGGGCCCGCCTGGACCATCGGTAGGCGAAGGCGCAACTTATCCCACCATTGCGTGCACCGACTGTTCGCTCTTAGGGTCCCAAAGGTTCCAGAGGATATCCAGGATTCCCGGTAGGTGTTAACTTGTCGACGTTGCGAAACAGTCCACTGTCGACGATATGTCGCTGGACAAAGGCTAAACTATTCTCTGCAGGGACCAATCGGCCTTGACGGCTCAAAGGGCGACCAAGTAAAAATGCGCACATTGTTGCGGGAATGTCTTACGCTGAAATGTTTGATTTAAGGGCTTTCCCGGCATGAAGGGAGAAAAAGGCGATCGGGTAAGCAACCATGAATAAATTCTGCAGGCCGCTAACGTTTTGCCCAAATCCAGGGAGAAAGAGGTCCAGCCGGTCGTCACGGATTAATGGGACCGCCAGGGATCAAGGTTCACTTAACTTCCGGAAAGCTATCGGGCGTTTTAGGCCAACTTTTCCTTGATAGGGTGAATCGGCGCTGACCGGCCGCGACTTTCGCCTAATCAAACGTCGGGTAAGTTTGGAGACTATGCTTTTGTCAACAACACTGCCCGCCTTATAAATAACAACAACAATAATTGAATCCCAAATGGAGAGGCCAATTTTAGGACGACGGCCAGCCATTATCCGACGATGGCAAAGAGGACACAATTTACTACAATTTTCCCATGAAAGTTCTAAAGGTTCATTAGCCGTGTAGACTTGTCGTGTCCGTACATATATGTATATAGCAACGTTGTTGTGATCGTGACCAATTTGCTGTCGCATCGCGCAAGCGACGTACGTGCGTAAGGGCGCCTTGCTTTCAGGGAGAGCCAGGACCGCCGGGACCGGCTGGACTGCCGGGAGCAAAGGGCGACAAGGGTGACCGAGGTCTTCCCGGCTTCGACGGCCGTTCCATAGTGGGACCAAAGGTGAGCGTTACGAGCAACGAGAATCGGTCGAATCAACGGTTGCCAATTTGAGGGCGATCCTGGTCGTCCAGGAATGCCCGGACCGCCGGGACCCATAGGACCTACTGGAATTCCAGGTCAAAAGGTGAGAGAGGATGGTCGCTGAAAGCGAATCGACGTTCGCATGCCGTTCGTTGTTGTGTTGTTGTGTTCGTAGGGTGCTCAAGGTGACCAAGGGGTAGCCGGTTTCCCAGGAAGACCAGGTAACCGAGGTCCTCCAGGATATCCGGTGAGATTGAGACGGAGAACACGGCGGCGGCGCCGCTTTGGTTTTCGTGTCATTTTGTTCGTGTTCCTCAGGGTGCAAAGGGAAGCCCCGGTGCGCCGGGTGCTCGAGGACATCCTGGCAAAATTGGCGGCCCGCTTGTATCTTCGGCCATTGCCCAACCGGGCAGTTACATGCGGGCCCCCTTGCCAGGACCGCCTGGCATTCCCGGTCCTCCTGGCCCCAAAGGAGAGCCCGGAGTTGTAGGAATGCCGGGTGCACCGGGAAGGCCTGGAGAAAAGGTGAAAATACTGCTCACTTTTTGTTGCATGCCATTCGGTGGACGCGTTCGACCATGACGCGTGAAATTTAAAACCCAAAGGAAACCTCGATGCCTTCAGGGCGAGAAGGGCAGCAAAGCCGAAGCGCTGACCGCAACTTCGGTGGGCGTTGCCGGACGAGCCGCCTTCATTGAAGGACCTCCGGGCCCCCCGGGGCCTCCAGGACCAATGGGACCCAAGGTTTGTTTAAGTCGGCATCACTCCTCTAGTACCTTATCGATGTTGCAGGGTCAGCCTGGTCTACCGGGCTTCAAGGGAGAAAAAGGTGACAGAGGAAAACGCGGCAAAAAGGTACGTTCGCTTTTAATGGATGTCGTGTGTCGACTTCAACGTGAGTGACATCACTTGTAACGTAACGTGGTATCCTGTGTGCGTATGCATGTATCGCTACGCGTCGGAATGTTGTATTGCATGCGCATGCTCGGCTAGTCCAATGCAGACGGTCTCACCAAGGTGTGCGGGTGACAATGGTAAGCTAACAACATCCAGCTTAGAAGACTTTGCTAAGCCATTGCTACACGATTGAAAGAACGGCGACGCCACGTTTGCCTGCTTTTGCCAAACAATTAACAGAAAGCATGAAAAGGTAAGCTGAACAAAAGTACGCTATCGCTGACCCAACAGAGTTCACATTTTCAAGTTCGTCTTGCAAACTGTATTTCCCTTTCTGAAGCAGCGCTATGCCACAGATGATCAGTTGCTACTTGTAGGGATACAGAGGGCCGCCAGGCGAAACAAGAATCATTGACGACTCCAATGTCCTTGACCAAATATTTGCGAAACTGCCAAGAGGCCCACCAGGCCTACCAGGTCTCCGAGGAGAACCAGGTCACATTGGACCACCCGGCTTGCCGGTAATAACAAATGCATCGCTTTTCCGTTGCCTCTGCGAGTCTCCTACCTGTTCTAGGGTCCCGCCGGTCCAACCGGACCGCCCGGCGTTATTGGCCTGCCGGGACCGCAAGGACTGCAAGGCCCTCAAGGTCTGCCGGGTCACTCAGGTGCCAAAGGGGATCGAGGTTTAATTGGACCACCCGGTCTGCCAGGTCCGCCCGGTCGCCCGGGCCCGCTGGAACCTACTACGGAACACCATCCAAACGGCGTGCTGCTGCATCGTTTGGCTGCATCCCCGCGGGTACCCACTGGTCTGCCAGGCCCACCAGGTCCAAAAGGCGAGCCAGGCGAAAAGGGTACGCGCGGTGTCATGGGTCTGCCGGTAAGTAACCATTCCTTTATTTCCGACTTGCACTCTTCCAAACTGGAGGGAGTACAAAGCAAACGTCCAATGGACGTTTGCTTTCGTATAAACCACATAAATGCCCCGTCTTTTTTGCGCTTATCAGCTCCGCAATATGACACCTCTTAGTCATCGCGCATTCGTCATCTTAATGGAAAAGATTAGCGACGACGAAATTCACAGTTCCCAAATTTGAATGAGTTACATTACGAACTGCCTCCTTGTACAGCCAGCTCTTGATAGCGTAACGACGAATAATAAACCACTTCCAAGGAAGAGTAACGTTTGCACTACGCTCAGAAAGCAAGGAGGTCAATATTGCTTTGCCTGATTCTAGCAATGCCATCAGAACAAAATTTTCCCGCCTACTTAAAACTACATAACTGAGGAACCAAAAGGCCGAAGCACTTTCCTATACAAAACTTCTCCCTGCCATAACGCGATGCCTAAGTTGAAATGGATGCCCGGAAATATCGAACTGGCAATTCACTTAACGGCAACGTTTTGTAGGGTCCGCCTGGACCAGTTGGACAAACAGGTTTGCCCGGTCACGCGGTATGTACAACTAATCTGATTTCATCAAGCCCTGTGGCAGCAGTCTGCAAAGGATACTTTGATGTTGCATGATGCCTGCTTCCTATTCGTACACTTAGGTCGCCAGTTGCGGCTTCTACGCAAAGCTTGTTGCAGGGAAAACACGGCTTACCAGGACCAAAGGGTGACAAAGGCGACCAAGGTCCGATGGGACCAATGGTAGGCAATTGTAGGGAAAATTCGCCTTCAAGCTTTATTCGCCGTAGGGACAGCAGGGCCTTAAAGGTGCCAAAGGCGAGCCCGGACAAAAGGGCTTTCGCGGCAAGCCGGGACCGCGTGGTCTTCAAGGGGAACAGGTAAGGCCAGAGTGCTCGAAATTGCGCGTTCGCGTGCAAGCAACACTGGCGCCGCATTACGGCTAATTATTCACGTGAGGGAACGTCGCACACTGTTTCCAGGGTATACCTGGCTTGGATGCGCCCTGCCCGCTGGGTCCTGACGGTCTGCCTCTGCCAGGCTGCGGCTGGAAGCCCCTAAAGGTACAATTGATGTGCGTCCAAGCTAGCTTAGGGGCTTGCCATCGTCAGTTGTCCTTGCATGCAGTCGGCGAAAAACGCATGCAACGAAATATCACGCTCGCGCCGTCTTAATCGTCCATCATTGCAGATGCAGCCGTGACCGTAGGCGAAGATGCTCAGGTTCAAACGCAGGTGTTGTGCAATTCACCAAACGCTTTTCCGTGCCCATAGTGTTGAACACCTTTGTGAAATAAAACACCACTGTTGTCAGCCTTACAGTTAGTTCCTGCAAACACGGCCCGACGGGCGGCAAATGGATGGGGAATGGAGCCACCTAATGGTCAACAAGTAAAACACGTTTAATGCAAAGAGGTGTGTCTTTCGGTGCCACGACGGAAACGACGGAGGGCCTAGTTGAAAAGTTATAAATGTATGTTATAAAAATTACAAGAACGAAAATTGATTTGGTAATCCCATTTGGTCATAGACCATTTTCAGCAATCAGTCAATATATTGGGCGAGCCAGCGAAAACCTTCTCCGTAGCCTTCCCGCTTAAGCACGCTGCACATGTATACTTCAAGCGGTCGAGAAGGGAGTTCTGATCGGCTGCACTTCACCTGCAATACGTCGGTTTACGCCGCCGGCGAGCAAAACGCATTCGCAAAAAGCTAAGGAATGCGCAACGGAAAACTACTACTCTATATAGCCGAGCTAAAGCTATTGCCACGCGGAATGCCTGACTTAGAAAAGAAGAATGACAAATCGTCTCACCTTGCCTGTCGTCAATCCATACAATCCTAATGCACTCTTCAGTTGCTCTTCCGAGATGGGAGCACCTTTGTCAATTTTGTTGCCAAGAACCAAAATAGGGCAACTGGATACCTGTTCATCGGTGAGAAGACTCTGAAAATCGCAAGAATAGTGATAACGTTACGTGCTCTTAAAAACTGTTGTCACGGAAAGTCCAAGTGCACTCGCGCATACAGGTGAACCGAAATGAATAGTTACCTCGAGCTCTTCTCTTGCTTCGTTCAGGCGACCCATGTCAGCGACGTCCACAAGAAATACAATGGCGTCCACTGCAGGAAAATAGTCCTTCCAAACTCGACGAGCTGCAAGGGATGTATATTAGCAACAAAGAAACAACGCCTAAGAAGTTCTACTACATTCCTGGCAAAGAGGAAACTAAATACTTTGAAACTGAACCCCTACCTTGAGCATGTCCACCTAAGTCGAACGTGGTAAAGTTCATCCCGCCAAGAGACAGCTCCTCGGAGGCTGCAAGACAAAAATGAGGTCACCCTACGAAAAGAGATCACACTTACTGGGATGCAGAGTTGGTACGTGCTGCGCCATCCGATCATCCTTAAGCATATGCAACAGGGTTGTCTTGCCAGCATTATCTAGTCCAAGAAAGACCAGCTTTCCTGACTTTTTGTACAAACCTGAAATCGAACTTTCCCGGCACAGAGGCAAGGAGGAAAACACAAACGATAAGTAAATCGCAAGTTAATCAGCGGGGCAACAACGCCAACAACCAGCGATGTAGAATATCATTACAGCTTACAGAACTACCTACAGACGCACGTTAGAATGGCGGACATTCCCTATTTTTTAAAAATCATAGTACCCGTGCGAACTAGGCGTTAAAGATGGAAGCAAGGCAAGCTTAAGGAATGCAATTGAAAACTTACCTAAAGAGCTGAGAACGCCGGAAAACCAATCCCACAGCCACATTTCAATTCGATTTCAGATCAGAAAGACAAAACGGTAGTTAATACATCGTGAGATTGTCCCTTAGCGCAAAGACAGGAGGCGGCTTACCAACCACGTCAGTGTAAGTCTCGTACAGTGTTACAAGTGATTTGCAAGTAAGATCAAGTTTAAACTTGCATAATGGAATAGCTCAAACTACATTTGAAGAAACGGGCGAAGCCAGGAAGGTGCCCTCTCCGGCGTGAACGCAACATTTGCACAGCAGTTGCACTTTTGCGTCGAAAAAGGTCCAAGAAGCAGCTACGGCGCGGCAATTTGAGCAAGAAAAATTTGGAGCGATAATCCGCAGTCAATTCGCCTACGCGTTCATGCTGATGAGCTTAGGGGATGCAAGGGCTTAGTTGCGCAAGTTATTTTCCCTCTGATGCCGCTGCGAGAGTAACCGAACATTGGATAAGCGGTAACGTTATTCGATCATAAGCAGATCCTATGCGCAGAGAAAGTAACCACGGCAGCTAATTATGAGAGCTGTGTTCTCGAAATGCTGATTATGTTCTGAAACGGTCTGCCTTTATTACCGCGTGGAATGAGCACATTCAAATTTCGCGAAGAAAATTCCAACGTCAATCATGAAAAATAATGAAGCCGCAAAATTTTCATGCCGAAAAGCTTGCATTAGAAATTCAGTTAAGTAAATTCAGGTACAATGTGCCAGCGATTGCCGCAGGGAAACCGCGAAGCTGGCTAACGGACAGAGCACTTCGCGGTCCAGCTTCAGGCTGGCTTGAACCCGTTAGCAAGGGTCTGGGTCGGAAACGTCTTTCCTTACGCGGGATGCGTTTGCCTCATCGCCTTGCGAGGCTAGACAAAGCCAGCTGTCGTGTATAAAAGTTTGAAAAATTTCTACAACCGAAGCAAAAAATTGTTCCGCCGCCGCGGCGCTGGCTTCGCTTGGGGCCATTCACAAAATAAGTTCATTGAAAAATAGTTATTGCACGTTGGAGCGGAAAATCGTTTCCACACCCTCTGCCCGGACGGCTCTAAGGATTGCTGCAAATGTCTGAACGCGCAAATCGACTTGTTCTGTCTCTTTGCTGGAGTTTGCAATTCGATCGTGGGCGTACTAAACATTTAACTACCGCCGTTCAAGGCTCGCACTCGAGGTTACGAAGTCGGCAATCGCCTTGAACCTCAGCATCATTAAAAGCAGACGTTTTTTAAATCAGCTGCTTTACAGTATTCGTCGTTCGCGTGACAGCGTCTGTGTTGATGACAGCTGGCGGCTGTCTCGTACGGCGGTGGCCCAGCTGTTCGGCGGAGGCGAATGCGGTTCTACCGAAGCGCAGCGTAGGCGAGACGGGTGCTTGCAGTGTCGTCTGCATGGGGAACCACTGCACTTCATTGAATATCGCCATTGATCAGCTCTATCGATTCGGGCGTGGACTAAGTATCCATTGCTTGTTGTTGTGACTGTGTGGCCCGCTTTATCTCCGTGGTATTATGGCAATGCGACGGATTTTAGCGTTGCGCCTTGGCCCGGTCCAACTGTTGGGGAATTTCTCCGTGCTTAGCGACTGCGGTTGTCTTGTCGAACTTTGAAAGCCCGACGGGCAAAGTTCCGTCGTCATTGTCTTCCCATTCAGCTGTTCCACTTTCGCTTTCGTTGCTCGCTTTGGCATACGAGACGAATTTGGCCAACGCTTCACCGAGGCTGTCCATCGCCAAAGGGATGCTGCCAATGCCGCTGTTCCGTGACCTCCATTGATGAGCCGCATCGCGCCCACATCGTCGTACGCACCGTTTTGCTAGTAACAATGTTCATTCAATTACAGGTCGTTTCTGGCAAGTGGCTCGCGTCGCAACAAAGGTGTTACCAGATCGCTTCTGGTGGTTGGTTTCGAAACTCCATTGCCATCGTAACGCCTGCCTTTGCTACCAATCCCAATGGCAGACGGTAAGCCGGCTGTCACACGTCTTCCACGCCTTTTGCGCAACTTCGAGTCGACGGCTGCCATTGTTGAATCGATGCTGCCTTCGACGAATAGCGCAACGACCGCATTTTGAAATAAGGTGCTTTGTTTCAGAACCAACGGCGGACGGAGCCGCTCGGGATGAATTGGAACTGGCATCTCGCATGCTGCAAGTCCAGTCGAAGCGCTTTTACATTGACGTCAAGCAGAACCGTCGGGGACGGTTCATGAAGATTGCGGAGGTTGCATAGGGCGCTCACCCGCCCCCCTCTGCGGATGTGCCTCATTTTTGCGTACTTCAGGTCGGCGTCGGCGGTCGCAAAAGCCGCGTTTTCATGTCCGTGAAGGCTGTTAGCGTATTCAAGAATCGCCTGATCGCTATGGAGAACTACTACAAGGAAATGGGTAACCGCCTTCTGCCTCCGCCGATTGAGCTTCGTGCAACATTTCATCTTGCTCGCTTGCCAGCGCGCGTCTACGAATGGGGAAAACGTTGCTGACGCAAAATTGGTCTTAGAAACCACCAAGGATTGCCTTTCCGTCTTTGTTTTAAATTGCTGAAAGGTTACTGTAACGATGCGCAGGTGCATAATTATGCCATGCGCTTCCGCCATCGCTGATGCGCAACGTTAAGGAGGGTTGCCGCTGCCGCGACAAGCCCCTCATACGATAGCCTACCACAGCCATTCTCAACCTTTTTTTGACTAGGGCCCCCTTAGAGCAGTTCCGAGGCTACAGGGCCCCCCTGCTAGGAGAACTCGCGTTGCGTGCGGCTTCTTTGGTCTGTTAAGGTGCCACGAGCTCCCCTGGGCGGTTCCTGCTCACCGCGATGGCTCTGTTAGGTTTCATTGCGCTGGTACTGTCTGCAGATATTAGCTGGGTTGTATTAATAGGTCACATATCAAGCTGTTGCAGAACGTTTGCGCCTGAGCATAAAACAGCTTCTAATCGAAAAGCACAAACACCTTTGGTAAGTGAAAAATAGCCCATAATGGTCAATATACGATAGTAAAATTCCTTTCCGAAATCCTGGGGTCCCCTATGAGGCGCTGGGGCCCCCCTCTACAGACTTCTCCCCCTGGGCCCCCCCCCCTCAGATTTTCCAGGGCCCACGTTGAGAATGGCTGGCCTACCAGACGCCATCACGTGCGACCAGCGCTCTCTAACGCTTGCCAGCGAGTTCGTTAGTTCCAATTCTGGCAGCCGTTTATTCCGCATGAATCGTCAGGCGCCCATGGCGCAGTTTCCTTCGTTGCAATCGCATGTCCGAATACAAGCGATAGAGCCTTTCATAGCACGCTCTCAACTTGAAGCCGTGTTTATCCACTTAAGCGTGTTAGTTTCGCGTGCTCATTCCTTTGCGCGTTTTCCGCTAAGCTTTTGCCTCCGACGAACAGCTTCTCGGGACTTTGCATTTCATCCACCTTCTCGATCGGTCTGAAGCTTCCGGCTCCGAGTGGTAGGTTCAGTGATTTGCGATTGGACGAATGGGCATGCACTGGACAAGCGCTATTCAGCATTCCGTGTTGGCTCACCCTGTTAGCTGATTTTGCTGGTTATTGCATGATTGCGAGTTGCTGCGACATCGGCTTGGCGATCGCCCATCGTTAAATCGTCTACAGCGAAACGGCTCGTGATTGCCAAAGTCGATGATCGCTTTTCCCTCCTAATGCACACGCTAGCCGGTTAGGTTAGTACATAGGTTCTCAACCTTTTTGTGCCAGCACCCCCCCCCTGTATGGGGCGAGAGCCGTTTCGTTCGCAGTGGCTGGTCCTGGCCCTACTGGCCTCGACTAAGCAGCATGATAAGCTGATTTAGCACTGAGCGCCTGTTGATTCTTTTTTTTTATCAACAGGCGCTCAGTGCTAAATCTTGGCTCCACCGGCCCCCAATAATCTCCCAGCGCCCCCTTTGAGAATCACTGGGTTAGCATAACGGACACAGCGCCACGGCGGGCTGGCAAGAAGGGGAGTTTGGAATCCAAAGCTTCGCGTTTCGTAACTGCAGTTAACCGATTTGCAGGTACAAATCAACCAGCGGATGTGGAAGATGGCAAGAAGCAAAATGGCCCCAGTTCACTTCTAAAGTCGGACGTGATCTATCAGGAGAACCGCCGGTACTACTTGGATTTTAAGGAGAATAACCGTGGAAAGTTCCTACGGGTATGCCACCGTCGCTTGCCGTTGGTCCGCCAATTTTGCGTTGCTTTGTACTTCGCTTTGCGGCGTGGCTGCTTGACCTAACGGCGCCCACTTTGGTCAGCGCTTGCAATTCGCGGTACCGTTGCAGGTGACCCAAACCGTGTCCAGAGTGCCTGGGCCACGTTCCCAAATTGCCATTCCCGCAGAGGGAATCCAAAAGTTGCGCGAGACGTTGGAGGACCTGCTGAACACGTATGGAAAAGGCAAGTTGCTGAGTGGCGCTTGTTCGCCGTGCTCCGGCCATTGGTCGCCCATTGTAGATGTCAGCGATAGTCAGGCTCCTCTACCGGACAGCATCCGAATTCGTACGGACAATAAGGTCTTCTACTGCGACGTTCGCCAAAATCGTCGTGGCGTGTTCATGCGTATTTCCGAGGTGGTGTGTTTTGGGGGAAGAGCCGATTGTTCAAGTTGACCACTTTTTCCTTTGTCGCAGGTGCGAGCGGAAGTTCGCAGCGTGATATCTGTTCCAGAGAAGGGCTGGATACGCTTCCGCAACTATTTCATGGACGTTTGTGAAGAGATGGCCAAATTGCACATGAACGGCAGCAGCGAAAATGCGGCGGAAGGTGAAACGACGAGCACTGGATCGGCGGGTGCGAACAGTCCTGAAACTGGCGATACCGTACCGGTGACGAACAACTGACAAACCCAATTGCGATTCAAATTGCCACATGCACACATTTCATTTGGGCCCATTTCAATAATTTGCCCCACAAAAATACGTCCTTTTTGTTGGCACCCATTGCTCGAACTAGAGACCATTAGAAAGCGCTAGGCTTTCCCCCCATTTATTTTGATAAATGCACTCGCTTAGTTTTCTTCCATTTTGTGTAGGCAGTTGTTTCTTTCCTTGCTTTCAAGGGGACATTGGACAGCGCGCCCGTCCATTGTCCCTTTTCTTTTTCAGTTGCCAATCACTTGAATCAAAAGGAACCGGTTCAAAGAACTGCCCAAAGTGCTTATTACGATGACCGTTGCTTGTTCGCTCTCTCCTTGCGTATTCCTTTCAGTTTGAATTGCAAAGGCGCGCGGGTCTGTGGGGCGTTCGCGGATAGGATGGTGGGAAACGATGTTTCTCGTCTGCTCGCCGCCCATTCAGTGTTGTTCATATTAGAAAATTGCGTAGACACTTCTGTTATCGCAAAGAGTTTGTGCCCGACGGTGCACCCTAAAATGCCTGCGTCGATGAAAGCTTGTGGACGTTTAGTGTTGTGAAATGGAAGAATGGACTTCCATTTGTTTTCCCCTCTACTTATTATTATTGTGCAAATGTCAACTCCACAATGCCGTAGTAGCCCTTATTGAATAATCCCGGACAAGTAGGTCGACGGGTGTCAGCGCCGAAAATTTTCCGTATGTTCCGTTTTAGCAAATTGCGTTTGTTTTCGCTCGCGTCGTTCCGCCGAGCTTAGTGTATGTAGGACCATTTTTCTTTCTCTTCAAGACGCCGGCCAATTGACGTCGTCTGTCCGTTCGATGCAAATGATTTTCCTGTGTGGTTGTTCTCGTTTTTCCTCGTTTCTCCAACAACATAGAATCGATTAAAATGGGACATCTGGATAGTGTTGTGCGAAGGTGCGGTCGTTAGCAGCGGCGCGCAAGTTTCATTGGCAAAGTTGGAAGAATAAGCAAATCAGTTACTCCTATCGCAGCTCATATTCTGTTAACGAAACGGTGCGTCCATCGACGAGGACCGTTCGCTTTTAAAATGTGAGAAAATCTAATGAATGAGTCATTCATTGGTTCTGCTGGTTCGTATCAATGGGTTAATCACTGTGCTGCTACGCCGAAGTGAGACGACTGAATGAAATGAAAAGTTCGCTGCGCATTTCCGTCTTGGTAACCCAACGAAAGCAATGAGGCAACGGTTACATTTCGCTTTCATATTCCAATTGCCTAAGGGATAAAATGCTACAGTCGACTTACCAAAATAGCCGAAGTGAACACGCTTGAAAGATAATGAAGAACTCGTAATTTTGCGAACTTCAGTGCACATTATGTTAATGTGTTCACGTTAATGTAAGTAAACTAAAAGTGCAGCAAATCTAACATCTTTTAATTAACCTAATGGCAAGTATACGGGTATTTAAGGAAGCTAATCCGTTCAGTGGTTCAGCTTCGCGCAGACTGAGGGTAACGCTGCTAACCAGTACTCATAGACAACATGTCCGGTCGCTCCGTGGAATATTATTGGAAAAACGCTATATCGGACTTGTAACAAGATTTTACCGTATACTTATTAATTCTTATAGGATAATCCCGTTTGAAGTATTCACGGCTTGTACCCGCTCTTGTGTATTCGTAGTGCCTGAAATTAACGGAAACGACGCCATACTAACGGATGGATGGGCAGTTATTAGGAAAATTTCAGAGCACTGTGTAAACCTTTCGAAGCTTTCGGAACGATCTTGTTCCGTCATCAGCGATTTATTGGTTGTGTGACGCTGACGACGGAACAAGATCATTTCTGAAAGCTTCGAAGGGTTTACACAGTGCTCTGAAATTTTCCTAATAACTGCCCTTCCATCCGTTGGAGGCGTTGTTTCCGTTAATTTCAAGCACTTCGAATACACAAGAACGGGTGTAGGCCGTAAATAATTTAACATGCCAAGACCTGTTACAAGACATCCGATCTTGAAGGATAATCCCGTATACTATATACCACATTGTTCCGCGCAAATTATGAAAACAATATACATATTCTTGAAGCAAGAGAAATTAGTAACAAGGCGTCTCATAATTATGAAAAATGATACGGTATCCTTGTTCAACGGTGTTTACTGGGCGTAGCTTTCGGAACTTTCGTGTTCCGTCGTCAGCGATGTTGAAAGGACGGAACCAGGGCGTTCCGAAGGCCTTGAGAAGTGTTTGTGACCTGTGGTATTTCTAACAATCGCCCATCCACCCGTTGGTAGGACATTTGCAGTTTTATTACAGGTATCATCAAAAACACGGGAAAGCCGGAACACCACCATATTAAAACATGAAACCCGTTACAACACATCCAATATTCAAATGGAATGGTAGATAGAGCAATGAATATGTGGAGCACGGAGCACTTGTGGGAAGAGATTGACTACATCAGGATGACGTTGCTGCAAAATGGGTACCCGATAGACCACTACGTAAACAGACGCATTACAAAATGGGAAGAACGGGATGCGCCAAGAAGGAATAACACGGAAAATTTGACGAAGCTGGTTACCCCGTATTACCCGGATTTCCACCTTTTCGCTGACGACGGGACTAGAGCTTCCCAAAAGCTCCGATCGTACGTTACATGTCTTTTTTTGTTGGTAGCCAAGCGGTCTGAGTCATGGATGTCATATGGCGTTGGGTAGTCCAAATGACCTTGTGCGAAGCTAGGGTTCACATAACAATGACTAGGTATTCTTCCATTCCAGAACTCGAGAGGAACACCAATCAGGACGGAACTTATGGAGCGGATGCCGCACCAGTGCGGTGTTGCGATTGCCTTTTGTGCAGTTTGGAATTTGTAGCGAGGTACTTCGAACACCAAGGCTAGCCTTGGTGTTCAAAGTACCTCGCTACAAATTCCAAACTGATCAATAAAAAGTTGCTAAAAAGAACGGGAAAGGTTCGTGAGAAGCTTAAAAAAATTCAAATAAGAGAATTGTAAGTATTGACTTCAACGCCGCTGTTATCATTTACACACACGTAGTTTTGATCTTCGAACATATAAAATCCGGATGTATTAATACTTTACGTATGAAATAAGCAGAACTACTGGTTTTATGATACGCACGTTCGCCAACATACGGGCAGTGATATGCAGCAGATCGCCGTCAATCCATAATTGCAAAACGTACACACAAGCTAACGAAAGCTCGTGATTACACGAACATAAAAACCGGCAGGTCTAAGGTTACAAGGACGAACGGCGAAGCAACGCGACACTGATTAGAATGCCAAACGGAAGCCCAACATCATCCGTACATTGACACGAACAATCGTTTGGCAATAAAACAGATTCTCAAACTTATGAACAAACCCGTTAATAAATCACTACGCTGTAGTCATTCCCGTTGGCTCTAACTGCTACCTAAAAGTGAGGGACAAACGGGTAAAATAGGGAGGCTGTACAATTAGTCGAACTAATTAAAGCCGGCAGCAAAGATTAGATGGGTCGACTCATTACGGCATCAACTATTCAACTTACTCTTTAGGTAATAATGAGTTTCACGTCGTCTTGGGAGGAGCGCCGACCAATCAACGCTGATGAAACAGCAAACACCAACCGAATTGGTAACGCCCTCATTTGGCGATACCATTCGCTTCGATCAACCTCGACGCCGCGCAGTTGTCGGCAAACCCAATCACGTAACGTAACTGTCGGCTGCACCCAACGGAGGGAAGGAAATGATTTGTGAATGATCGCAGTGGGAGGTGATCCGTGGTACAAAAGCGGCCAATCATTCGTCCTTGCACCTCTTGTTCATTTGGATAACGATCTTCCCACGACTGTTGCTTCGCTCGAGACGTTAGCCATTGTACAAAAGCATTTTCAACGTGTTGCCCGCAACTTCTGGATGCGACAACTTAATTAAAGGAATCCCAACAGCCGCATTTTAATAAGTGACTCATCCAGTATGGATTACCTCTATTTCACGCGCAGCCGACAAGTGGAATGGACTCCGAACAAACAGGCCAATGTCATAAATGCTGCTGATGGACGAACGCAGAATGAGTGCCAATCAGTGCACAAATGAAACGGTAGCATTGCTGCAATAGGTTGCGCAACTTCGTCGGCGCATTTGCCCGGTAGACTGTGACAGCACAAACGGCATACCGGCGGTGCAAACCTGTTGCAGATTGACTGGGCCGCCGAAAAGGCGCTCAGGCAATATGCAGTCGACCACGACCAGCAACGTCGTGCTGCTGGGCAGATCCATCAGGTGTACTCATCAGTTGGCGCTTCAATGGGTCTTCGCCTGCGGAACCCTAACGGCGGCGCTGCTGATCTCCCTGTCCGTCTTTGTAACGCCGTGGATAACGTTTGCCGAGGCGCAAGTCGAAGTCGAAGTCGGCCTGTTCAAAGCTTGCGGCCGAATATTCAACCAAACCAATTGCACTTCGCAATGGCAGGTAAGCGTAAGCCATCCAGCAACCTTACCGTTAGCATTATTCCATTTTGCAGAACCTCGCCGGTGGCGATCTCATCGGAGCAATCATGCTCGTTTGTAGCGTTGTAGTACAGCTCTTCTCCTTTGCATGGTTCGTGGCGATAACGGCGCGATGTCCGTGCACCAGCAAGCTGCGATGCTCGCTGATCACCGTGGCCATATCGGCGACCAGCGCCTTTGTGCTAAGCCTTATCGGACTGGCCTTCATTGCTAGTCATAGGTTCACCAAAGCTCCAGGATTGAACTTGCTGCGTGCTATCATAGACCCGGATATGATCAGCCATCACAGCGGTCCATCGGTCGTTTTGGCAATGATGGGCGTCTGGTGGACCTTTCTCAATTCGGTTATTTCTTGCTCCATCCTGCAAGTGCGCACCAGAATGCGCAATCATACGTAACTGATCCCTTTGAAGTGCGCGTACATTGCAGAGCCTTTTCGACAATTGCATACCTACATTAGCGGATACTGTAGCTCCAACCTCCCCAAAAGGGGATGCATTAACACTTCACAACAATCTCGCTACCTATCGCATCTTACAAGTAAACAATGGAAGCTGAACTCTAACTGAAAAAGCTTCAGCGTCGCTTCACGTCTACGATTCCCGCAAACTTTGGACGAAACACCGAAGCTTACGAAGAAGCTCATCCACAAAGTGAGCTAATATTTCTGACGCTTAACGAGCGATGTTCAATTAATTATTCAATTAGCCTACTGCGGGTTACTAATAATACGATATACGCCAACGCTGAACGCAATCTTGAGCTGCAAACAGCAAAAGATAGTTTGCGAACAACTGAAGCCCCCAATGTAGCGGCAGAGTCAACGGGCTGCTCGGCAGCACGAAACCGCAAGCCCTGTCGGCAGATGACAAACCCTGTTCGACGCAAAAGCGGAAGGGCAGAACTATTTCTCCAATCCTACGCTGGTCAGGTCGCCAAGGTCGGCATCCATTCATCATGAGGAACTTGTGAAGCAAACTATACCGTTGGACCATATCACTGCTACGGCCTACTACAAGAGCAGCCTGTCTATCCTGTTCAACTTTTAAAATATTTACTATTAATCACGCTATCAGTTGCAATGGCCGCGTCATATTTTATCCGTAATGAGTACGCATTGCGCTGGCTCGCTGCGATATACGACAGGAAATGATCAAACGTCAGAAGGAGGATAAACTATACACGTGCAACAATATCGATCCTGCGAATCATCGAGGCGGCATCCTGCGCATGGCTTCGAGGCCAACCGACGCAGGATACAACGTTTGGCAGATATCATCCCAATGGAGGCCGCGTTAAATGGACAAAGGTAAGCTTTCAGTATTGGAATTTATTTGCTGCCGAGATGATCGTACGCAAATCTTTCAAGAAACCATTCTCGCCCCCTTTAGGCGTTGCCGAAAGCAGCGCTAACTGTTACATTATGTAAATGGTTAAGACGGCTAAGAGTGAGCTGGCGCCTTGTTCCTACACTCGCAAGCCCGCTCGCTGCCAACTGGACTGCAACGCCGTTCCCGGTGATGGTGATGACGACGGCGTTTGAGTCTACACGAATCGCCCTTTGAAAACTCCGACCGAACCTGATTATCGCTGTCCGTTGACGAGCTACTGCTGCTGCTGCTGCTGCTGTTTGAGCTGCTGCTCGACGGCATACCCGAAGGAAGGGACAAATTGACCTGATCGCAAATACACGCCATCTCCGGTCGATACTTCTGCAAAGGTTAAATATTGGAAAACTTCGTGCTCAACCATAAAATGGCAAAGGGAGAACAAATACCTTCAATGCGCGATACCAATTGTTGGCCAACTTTGGGCGCCCACGCACCGTTTTGTGCCAAACGACCGGCAAATTCGACTCCGCGCAATAGTTATGCGTTACCGCTATTGTGGTGTCCAAATTGATGACGACGTGCCACCAGCCGCCGGGAACAAAGATCAACTCGCCCGGTTTCTGCAGAACCTCCACCTGAAATGAGGGAAGCACGGAAGCCTTGCTTAGCGTCCAATTGTAGGCACACCGGCCTATATTGGCGAGGCCAACTGGAAAGACGCGTGCGAGGATACAACATTTGGAACCAAGCAATCGCTTCGGACCTATGGACGCCGCCCTGGTCGACTCCGAACTTGAGCAGCTCCTTGGGCGCTTCGGGCGGAAACAGACACCACCTGAACAAGCGTGGACGGCGCAAGGCGATTTCAAAATTTGCCCACCTCTTGTGACCAACGATCAGCGCATTCCAGGCATGGGTGCCCAACGGGTCAATATGAATACCGGTGCCCGAACGGGCGGGTCCGAAAACGAACCATTTATGAGGAGGCCTACGACGACTGCTCGCGTAGCGAAACAAGTCGTCCCTGAATATGGACGGCACCTCGTAGTCGTCAAGCAACGCTCTCTTCGACGACTTCTACGTTAGAACGAAAAGCACAAAGTGAAGACACAATCTATCGAGTAGTACTAAATGAGCTACTCGTTCGATGCTGCTGTCGAAAACGTACAGCGGACTGTCGTCGTTTTGAAAATTGATGTATTCGACAAAATATTTCAATTTCAACTTCACCGAGTAACCATCGTCGTCTTCGCCGCACTTGAACGATTCGTTGCCAAACTTGCGACGCAAACGCTGGAAAGGCAAGAGACATCGTTACTAAGCAAAAGCAGCGAAGGTTGAAATCAAAATTCAGCCAGACAAACGGCACGAAATGCCACGATGACTCATTGGTGGCCAGCACGAAGCAACGAACTAAAAATTACACGCAAAAGTAGTCACCAATGGAATATGCACAAGCGTTCGCAATTCAACTGCGGAAATAAGCGGAATGAATGAAAATGTTCTGATCGCCGTTTTGCAATCAATGACAACTGAAGGATACGAGCAGTTGTTCACGAATAAATGAAAAATTGCCGCACCCTACTTTAAGGCCGGCAATTCTTGGAAGCAAATTTAGGTGTACAAAGAACAGCTGATTTCCATGAACTACAAATTTTCGCTCATTAGCAGCCATCGTTGGACCCCGCGCGTAAAATGGATTCATTCTTTAATAAACGCTCGAACAAGCTATTCAAAGCGCGTCAAATATCCGGAATAATTTTGCCCAGTTGATTCCTCAAGGGACGCCCGGCGATTTTTAAACGTCGGTTTAAAGTTGGATAACCTGCCGACCGTATGCAACAATGGAAAGTAGGTATAGTCAACCGGAAGCGGCTTGTCGCCAGTCTCGGCAATGGACCCGTCGGGGAACAATGCAGATAAAGAAAGGGCAAGACGAAATTGCCTGGAAAACGCAGCTCGCCTGGTGACGTTTTGCGCAATCCTAATAGGGGCAATTGTGCCTTTGGTGTTGTCGCTGACCACGGAGCCTTGGTACTTCGCGCTGCACAAAGTTCCTCGCACAAATACGACCATCCGCTACGAGATTGGTCCAATGAGTGACTGCTCAATAACGCGGACCTCCTCCGGACGGAGCAACACATTTGCTGATGCAGAAAACGGGAACAGGACGTGCAAGCAATCGTGGGACGTAAGCCTCCTAATGTTGCCGCCGATTCGTTGGCGAAACAAAGCTATCTTTACAGCTTCTCCAAACGGACGACAAAATCGGCGTGGCGGCGCTCTGCGTCGTTGCAGTAACGTTGGCAATCGCTTTGCTTCTTACTGTGATTGCCGGATACCTATGCTTCGGCAAATCGTCGCAGCTTCACCGAGTGATTGGCTATTTAGCACATGCGACCCTGCCGATATGTATATTCGGTACATGCTGCGCTCTCTTTGACGGCCGCCTTGGAAGAAGAGCTGACATCAACTGGCAGGCTGGCATGGGGCAATACTATTTATTCCTCGGCCTCTTTATGGTCTTTCTTACGGACTTCAGTGTCAGCTTTGGAATCCATCATGCTAAGGCAGAGTCGTCAAGGCGAAAACAATAAATGTGCATCTGCGGGGCCGGTGTAAGAGCAAGCATAAGATTGGCCTACGGCAGGGAACAATGCAAGCAGGTGGATATCATATTTTGAAGTCCATGTGCAAAAGACTGCTACCATAGGACAACCATATGCCAAATTTCTAAAAGTTAAAACCTCCGGCCTGCGACATCTGCCCTCGACAATCTGGCTCCTTCTAAACTGCAGACCAAAAATGATAAAATGACGAAATCCTATTATGACAAACATACTATTAATGGACAATCCGGGTCTTTAGTATTAGTCCCGTAAATATACAGTAACCGAGACGGTAAACAAGAAAATGCAGGTACAATTAGTGGAAATAAACATGATATAATTCTCTCGGCACTGCGCGGATGTTCAATGCTTAAAGCGATACCTAGGGGGTGCCATGTAAAGCCATATGGATCGGTGGCCACAGTTAGCATTATGTGAAGTCAGAAAGCAACTCCTTAGTGCCAATTCTGGAAGAAATCCCTTTCCGTCCTTACCTAAGCTTAAGCCTTAATTTCACACCTATGTTTTCACCTAAGCTCGTGTAAGGCATGAAGACAGACTGCTGGCTTGGGTTAAGGAACATTGGAACATACTGCTTTTTAGTGACCTGGCGAATTCTGTAACGGTGGGAAGACAACCATATTGCTGCCTATAAGTGCACCCCAGAACCGCAACCGTAATACATCTGTGCGAGTTTATGGGACGCAGGACTTTATGGGACGTTGATCATTGTCTAGCGGTCTTAACACGCACTAGCAGTACCGTGTCTGTCTGTCACGCAGCCAGCAGTCTGTCATCATGCGTTACACGAACTTAGGTGAAAACGTAGGTGTGAAATTAAGGCTTTAGCTTAGGTAAGGACGGAAAGGGATTTCTTCCAGAATTGGCACTAAGGAGTTGCTTTTTGACTTCACATAATGCTAACTGTGGCAACCAGTCCATATGGCTTTACACGGCGGCCCATAGGTATCGCTTTAAGCAGGGAACAGCCGCGCAGTGCCGAGAGAATTACGCAACGTTTACTTACGGCTTCATGTTTATTTTCACTGCGTGTACCTGCATTTTCTTGTTTACCGTCTTCGGCTACTGTATGTTTACGGGAGATTAATACTAAAGACCCCAATGCATAATTAAAAAACGGAAGCACAAGGGAGCCGGAGCCGGGCAGATTACTAACCAGCTGCAAAGAAATATCACAATGCTGAAGCTCGCCAGAAGATTCTACGATATGCCAAGTGAAGCCAATTGCAGAAGTCTTAGTTCTTATGCTTACGTGCATTAGCGGCTGCCTCTATTTCAGGCTGTAGAATACACACCTATTGGAACTTCGCTTATGAGTTAAAACAAATGAATGGGGAAGACAAGGTGTGAATGAACACTTACCTCGACAGTCCATTCATGGCTGGCTGGCCAATGCCTTATGAGTTTTGTTATAACGACCGGCACGCGCGGTTTTTCGTATTTCCGTACGAAGTCTTCAACCGTAAGCGATGTGCCGTCGATTCTTTCCACGTTGTCGTAAACGGGCGATCGCAAATCGAACTGTTCGCACAAGCGCAAAACGTTCCAACAACGCGTTCTCAACTCTGAATGGACAACTCAGACACCATTTGCACCAACGATTGGAAACAACAAAGCCCACCAGGCCGAACTTTCCGTTTTACGGAGCGAATTCGACGCTCTGTTCTTGAGTTCATATCCTTCAGCAGTAGCTGCCAACAAACATGAAGAGGAGCTGCTAACAATTCAACACAGGCACCTATGTAGGCGGACACGAAGGGACCTGCTGCGAATCGACCAACACAATAGATAAAGTTTAATCATTTAATTGGAACTTCAAGCCGCTGAATCGTTCACACGGCGAAAGCCCTATTCCTTCTCTTCGGTACGCAAACGAGCGAAACCGTTGGTAAGTCGTATGCTAAGCTGGTTGGCCCGCTCCGCGATCAACTTGCGATTGCGCGACGAAACGGTGTGAGCAATTTCGCCGCAGAAGAAACGATTCTGCATCAACAGCATATCCAGGTCCTATTTTAACAAGTTGACATTTTCAAAAGAGGAAAAGCGCCCAAGCGTTGTGAACCAACTTACGCGGACATTGTGAATTAGGAACTTGCGAAATCCGTTCGGTAGGACATGGCGAGTTGCTCGAGCGCTTCCGTACCCAATTTTGGGCATACGGCGCTGTCCTTTGAACTTCCGACGAACACGATTGTCAATGCCCTTCGGCTTTCTCCAATTTGGCTGAAAGAACACTGGACTGTTAATTCGTCGCCAATGCGTTGGCAAGCCATTTTGCTTTGGCAAAAGAATTTGGAACTTAGGTATCATGCAAGCACTACGGATGGGGGACTTTGTAAATCGCTACTTTGCGTTGCTTTCCTCTCCTTGTCGGAAGAGTAAGACAACCGCTTGGCATTTGGCGCTGTACTTGCATTATGCGTAGCGATAAAAACTGTTCACTGCAAAATGGCATTTGTATGATCGGATTCATTAGGACAGGCCTAGTATACGTAGTAGCAGATTTCAGTAACGTATTGAGCACCAGATTTTTCGCAACATACTCCGACGTGGTCATGTTTTTCGTTAAACAGTTCAGTTATATCTGTTGGCACAGCGTAGTGAGTCTGTAATCACTTCAAGCAAAACCCAAGTGGAACGACATGTACGCCAAATTGCGTCGGTCCTACTACCGAGACCTGCCCAATCAGTCACTAGTTACGGTTTTGTTTGAAGCGGTTACAGACCAACTGCGCTGCTCCAACGGGTAACTCAATCGTTGGGAGAAACAGCATGGGCTTCATAGATATGCTTCGAATTAAGAACGGCATGCATCAAGGAAGTAACAAGTAAAGCACCTTCAGCCTGCGATAACGGTCACAGTGATGCCTTGTGAACTTTTTGGTTCGTTTCTTCACAATTCGGTACTTCCGTGCTGGAGCGACCAGAGGCATTTTTGTCGCTTAATATAACCTGCAATATTAAAGTGGATGAAAACTGCAAGTGAGGCAAAAAGAAGCCAACCCACGGAAGTCACAAGCGCCAAGCAAGGGTGACTATTCAAGAATACAGTACTAATGTTCGCAGGTTCATGAAAACGTATATTTACCACACGCATTGAGAAAAGAAAAAATGAGTGGAATACGAAAACCACGACTAAAGGAAGATTTATTTATTTATTATTGTGCTATCAGGAAACTATTATGATATAACCCGCGTCGTTTCCCAACGGGCAAGCGTTTCATTGCATATGACCAAGATCGGAGGTAGTTGATGCAGCTGACAGTGCACTAGAAATAAACTATCACTCAATCGCACCGTACACCTGGTAGGTGTTTCGTTTTGTGACTTTCCAGACCAAAACCAATGAATGAACAATGAATGATGCGGCAATTAAGCAGGTCAAAAGCCAGCGCACTGAACGACAAGTAAGTTCAAGCGAACGCAACACAGAATGTGCATGTCAAAGAAACTAACGCGCCCGGAACGGATAAGCATGGTCTAAGGAACTTATAATGGTCACAGTGTTATAGGCTACTTCCATTAGGCTTCTGTCGTGTTTGCAGCGTTTATTATTCTCCGGTTGACACGCAAACAACTACGAGACACACGCACTCTCTAAATGTCTGCCGGTTACATAATAGGATACTGTGGCAAGAGCTCTCGCTTGACGAGTTTCGTCCATGCACTACAGCTTCTTCGTTAAAAATTAGCCGTACTGCAGCATAGCAAATTCCGCGGCAATATGGGCTGTCACAAAAGTATAAGTTATCCTAATTTTCGCGCCTTTGTTTTTGCAAATCGACAGTACTATGTGTAATCAAGTAAGAATTAAAGGAGGGATACCAAACGGCTAACCCATAAACCACAAGTCGCGCCGCGTGAAATTTTGGCCTTCCTCACTTTTTCTCCTTTTCTTTCTCCGTTCACAAACGTTTCACTATTGCGCCTAACGATGTCAGTTTCCCAAAACTGCAGCCACTGAAACTGCACACAGTCGGCGTTGCAACTGACGCATTTACTCATGGTTTTCGGTTAATTGCAATTTTGAACAACTTGCAACATACCACAGCATATCTGCCTGCGTTTTACCATCGATGGCGCAAAGGCAATTTCAACATACCGAAAACGACCCGAAGGCAGTGCGATTACTTTCCCAACCAGTAAGTTCGAGAAAATGTTGCAAGCGATTATTTGCAAATTAATGAAGGGATAACATTTTTGTGGACGCGTTTAATAAAAATAAAAAAAAGGAAAACAGACAGGCCTGCGAAGTAAAGTCACAATATACATCAACAAATTAAAAGGGAATGTTCATAGGCAAAATCTCGCGCTCAAAGTTCTCGACATTTTCTACGAAGGAATTGGGCAGCAGCTCGAAGTCTTCAGTTACTTTGACAAATGGAATGCACTCTAACGCCATTGGTTCGTAATCGGTCCCATCACTGCTGTCGCACTGTTCAGAATGCTCCAACCACTGCAGCCTCTGGGCGGCATGCAGGCTCGCGGCATCCAACTTCTGCTGAGCAATCAATTGATGCTACAAAAGCCATAGTTGCAAAAAAGACTTGGCAATTCATGGTAAGGTCAATATTTATTAACCAGTCTATTCGCATTCATTAACGACCATTTCGCTGAAAAGAATTTAAAGCCTACTGATCACAATACAGTACGAAAAAAGTCTCGTGCTAAAGGTTCATACTAAGCATTTGGCATTTTGCTAATCTGGTCGGGGACAATTTGTCCGAAAAGAGAAACCTTGAAACTAATCTACTCGTAAATGGCGAATTCGCAATTAGCTCAACGAGAACTTTTTTGCCTATGAAAACTTTACGTTAAAAGATGGGTTCTCGACAACTTTTGGCTGCAAAATGCTAACGCCATCAATAACCACCAAGCTATGAAATAATAACCAAACTGCAAAACACTCGACATGATAGATTAATCATGCTTTAAGCGTTTACTGCTTCAGGAAACTTCGAAATGCGCAAGCTGCTTAGTCATTCGTATCAGCTGGCAAACACGTATCGCCTTTGCTCCCAGTGCACCACGTGGCCAACTCTTTCAGTTTGGCTACAAAATATACCTGGAGCAAAGCTGTTACGCGTAGTTCCATTGCTAAGCAAAGAAGAGATTAGCGCAGTCGCAAAATTAGAACACGAGCCAACTGCGCTAAACGAAAAAAGCGAAAACCTCGTAAAATTGTTCGGAAGGACTGGAGCGGAAAAGTTGGCCAAACTTAGTCTTGCAACGAAGGGCGAACGAAGAATATTAACGCTAATAATTGGAAACGACGGCTCCTACGTACCTTGCGAACTTCCATCAGTTTTACAAGATCGACGAAAGAAAGTGGATTAAGACCGCTGTTGTTTCGCGGATCGAGTATAATGCACTTCAACGAAGGATCCTACGGAGAAAAGAGAAGTTTGGCAAGAAAAGTAGAAAAGGGTGACAAAGCGAACCTCAGACATTGGCCACGGATCGGGCATTGATACTTCGCGCATGAATCGTTGAATCGTAATGTCCTGCAACGAGCCGCTCAATCGGTTGTAGATTTTGGCCGCCTGGCGTTCGAACGACCATCGCATTTGAGCCTGACGTTGAAAAGGTGCGGCGAAATAATAGGCCAACAAAAAGAATTTGACAACTGCATTACTCTCTCCTTGTGAAATTTGAAACGCAGGTTGACGCGCTGCTCCTCCTGAGCCGTAAACATTGTCTTCCAACAATCGGGCAGTTCGTCCGGAGGGGGCTGCTACAAAAAAAAAACAAACCTTCCTTTTGGAGTAATAACGCCGCTTTGGTAAAGGCAAGACGCGCGGCAGAAAGCAAAGCGTGGTAGCCTCACAAGGGCGGGAGTTGCCCTAAGGATTTCAAGCAGAGATTGCTCCCCAAATGACCGAAAGGTGCATTATAAAGGAAACAGCAGACTAGATTATCGAATAAGAGAAAAGATCTGTTCACACGCAAACAATAGTCGAATGTCGCAGAGTGCAGCGCACTCAAGATCTGAAGTACACGCTGGCAGTAATATACCTTGGAATGGTCAAAATAGTCAACGAAGCAATCCCAGTCGTATTGGGTACTCAAATTCTTGAAGTCAGCAATTCCAGGCAAAGGAGGAAGACTTCGCACCATCGGATTATCCAATCGCTCTTTCCAACTTTTGATAACCTAAAAAAGACGATGACTTGTGCGGGTCTACCTTATCTACGATGCAGTATTGTTCCAAAAGTCCTCGCAAAACAGTACAGTATAATAAGCCAAAATTAATTAACTGCTACAAAATAACGTCATAATAGTAACAACAATAACACGAATAATAACAGCAAAGAAATATACGTGCTGTTGGTTTAACGGCTGAGGTTCCCGTTGTCGCAATGCACTGAGTCTGAAATCACTTCAAAAAAGACACCTTAACCAGTGGCTGGTTAGGTGGTATTTATTGGTGAAAGACAGACACAGTGAACGTACAGAATTCGAAGCTTTCGGAACAGCCTTGTTCCGTCTTCAGCGATGTAATGGCCTTTACATCGCTGAAGACGGAACAAGGCTGTTCCGAAAACTTCGAATTCTGTACGTTCACTGTGCCTGTCTTTCACCAATAAATACCACCTAACCAGCCGCTGGTTAAGGTGTCTTTTTTGAAGTGATTTCAGACTCAATGCATTGCGACAACGGGAACCTCAGCCGTTAAACCAACAACATGAATACGTTTGAGCCCGTTACAAGAAACCCAATTTTCAACAAAGAAATATACGATTATAAAACATAATAATGAAAACAGAAAAGATATGAAATTGAAAAAAGCTCTATCTAATAAGGCTGGAAGCAATTCCCAAGCAATGACCTACAACAGGAATGACATGAGGAAACATCAGGTGCAGGATGAATTACGCATTATTTATTTACGCTCAAGTTTGACGCCAAGAAGCGGTGGCCGCCTTTTCTCGCTGATTTTGGGTGAGCAGAAGGCGCAAGAAAAGATGGAAATAGCTTGGAGGCGAAGATACAAATAAAAACCGTCTTTGGAAGCAATTAAAAGGGATAAACAATAGCAGATTGGTTCACTGCCTTTTGAAAACAAAAAAGTGAAATAACCGCAACTGCTTTCCTCTGCCATCAACGTACGGCTGAAGAAACTTGCACAGCTGACCGTCATCACACATTTATGCAGGGACGCCACAAGTCTTACATTTGACGTGAAAATGCAACCGCCGTTCGTTTCTTCCATAACAAACGGCTGAAAATTTGTACGAATAGGGCTTTGTGCACTACTCAATTTCAGAAGGTCAACTGAATTAGTATTGAATTGGAAAGATGAAGGAAGAATTATAAGAATAGTTAAAACGACCACACCTGTCAGGGGAAAATTTATGCCGCCCATTATGCGTCAAGCGGGCAGATTTGCTATACATATCGTAAATAGAATGAACAATGCGCAAAAAATAAATTATCGCATATTGACGAGAATTCACTGGAAGAAGTTTACGTACAAAGTTTCGTACTGTAGCAGCCACGGCGTCTGAACTGGCTGAAGTGAGGAGATTTCTAATTTCTCCAGGCGAACGAGGCACACTACTTGGCGCTTCTTCGTTCATACTCGTACTTGGCGATGTGACTATGCCGACGGTGGGAAGAAAATCACCATTGCCCACTGCACCTGAAAACAGCTTTTGGCTAAACGAAATACGCGCTACGCAAACTGCAACCTTCCGTCGAAGCTTCAGGAATGCTGTCCACGACGTTAACTTCGATCGGCTCCGGGAAGGTGTACACATCCGCAGTTGGGACCCCGTCGCCAACTTCTCCTACCAATTCGTCGCTTTCATTCCGGATGACCGTAGCTGGGGCACCCTGTTAGGTAAACATGTATGATTCACCTGAAAACCATTTTCACGCATACAACCTCGGCATTCGTTGAACTAGTTTCACTGGCTTCCGGCGATAACGTTTTCGCCAAAGTTTCCTCTTCTCCGTTGGAGTCAGAAGTGCGCGCTAAATGTTGTTCGACGATTAACCGCCAGTCAACGACGAACGTTCAAAAGCGATTTATGGCAACGATAATGGTGTTTGCACTAACCAAGCTCGCTCGTATGGCTGGACGCCTGCCGTTGGAGAAATTCGCAAACGTATGGATGCATTAATGGACTTCGTCCTTGATTATCATTAGCGTCCACGTCCGCCCCCTTTTCCAACAAAAGTTGAATCACCTGTAAGCAACGAGCCGTAGAATGATAGCGACATCAGTTGCGCGTTGACGTTTACGTTGACGTGGTCGTTATTGACTGCGTCCATCAATGGAGTAGTGCCACTTTTGCTTTTCCTATTGATATCGGCACCACGCTGTATCAACAGTTCGGCAATTTCATAATTTCCGTGATTGCACGCTTCGTGCAGAGGGGTCCAACCTGAAAAAAGCCAGCCTGTCGAAGAGACGCACTTTCTACTTTCCTGTTACATGGCCAGATTGCTCAAGTCCTTGTACGCGCATAAACAACGGATGAATGCGTAGAGGGCAATAAGCGCAAAACGGAAATTCTCTTCAGTAAGTACTTCTTGACGCTATATTCTTATATTCGTCTTCAAGTCTCACTATTTAAAACAACAACTCTTGTTCATCTGAGTTTCTTTGCCGTAAAGCTTGACCATTTGCTGACACAGTACATCTCTGAACTCATTAAAGATACGACGCAGTGTTACGCAGACATCCCCGAATGCTACGGAGAAAACGAGGACAGCTAATGATCACCTAATACCCGGATTATAGCAGGAGCATTAATCAAAAGTTAAGAATACAAGTCTTTCTGGAATATACAAAGCCCTTGCGGGCTAGACAAGTCTGTTATTTCTTTTGAAAATGTGTAAAAGCATCAAACTTATTAAGAATGCTCGCTAATAAAGGGCGAACATTTCCTATCATTTATAAGCGAAAAAGCGCACCGTAATGGTCGACCGGATTCACGTGCGCTCCGCAGTCGAGCAACCTCTGGCACTCTTCCAGATTGTTGCTCATAGCAGCTTTGTGAAGAGCTGTTTCGCCAAAACGACTCAACTTGGAATCGACAGTCCTTTCCTTCGGTTCACTGTCTAAAGGGAAAGCAAGTTAGGCAAACACGAAGAGCTAATCGTGCGTGGGCGGCAATCCGCGCTGCACGCGGAGAATGGTGCACATCTGAAGCGGTCAAAATGAACTTTTGAAAAAGTTTCCTGCTACCTTGCTCAACTTCAGGTTCGGACTTCACTATCATCTTAATTTGCTGGCGCAAAGATATTGGGACGCCCGGATAATGGGATATACGCTTGCGCGAGCTTCGCTGCTTCCTGCCTGAAACACCACTGCAAGAACGGCGAACGCGCATTGTTTACGTACCAGACATTTTCTCCGGTGAGCAGGCTGCAATGCAGTTCAAGCGCGGGAGACCAAATTGCACCGCAAAGAACCTAGAAACGAAGGGACCCGAATTCGCACTGCAAAAGAGCTTTGGCCCACGGCTCTAGGCAACGCGGCGGCGAACAACAACGACCAGCTTTGCACAAGCAAACCCAATGACCAACGAGCGGAATGGACCGAAAGGTAACGCATCCGCCAAGCTACTTAACAATCAATTGGATCTACTTTAAGGGCAAAACCTTGAAGCAATCTTCGCCTGCTTACATTGCTACCGTATATCCATAAAGTATTGTCAAGTTCATGGAAAATGAGGAATGAACAGGTGGGATGGCGCGTTGCTTCGCTGAACTTGGAAAGCGTGCAAACGTTTCAGCACGTACGAAGCAACGAAAACTGAACTTGAAAACTTTCGCTCGCGAGTTGCAAGTCGAAAGCCTGCTGAACATAGAAAGCTCCGTTAGTTAAAGCCACGCTAAGCAACGGCATAACCGATTAACGGAAGAGCGAATAAGCTGTTTTGAGAACAGCCTAATTGTCGTGCCGACGAAAGTCCTACGGGGTTTTGTAAAGCATCTCCCCAGCGGTACAGTACACTTGACCCAAATACGTAATCCTTTGTTCTGTTGCACAAGTGGTCGGCGGCCGCAGCGCCGGACCGCAACAACGTGCAGCGACACCTAGCCACGCTGCGCGCCGGCGCTAATTCCCTGGATCGAACAAAAGATGGCATAAGTATGGCATTGTCTTTGTTGATGCGCAGGATGTTGGGGAGATACTTTACAAGGCCCAGCGAACCTTGAACAGTGGATGCTTTGTAACGGGTTTCATGTTTTTTCTGTCGCATTTCTGGTTGCCCGTTTTGACGATACCTGTAGTAACTGTGCAAATGCCCTACCAGCGGATGTATGGGGGCTTATTGGAAATATTGCAGGTCAAAAACTCTTATCGTAGCTTTCGGAACGCCTTGGCTCCGTCGTCGGCGACCTGGCGAAAGGGATCCATTTGATTGACCTGACTTTCATTTCTCAATAATACAGTAATACCTTTGGTGGAACACTCTCCTGTTTCCTTTTGTCCATTGTTATCTTGCGGTGTGCATTGTCGCTTAGGCAGTTCATATTGACGTATTGTCGTTTTCCTGCCGTAGTCTACCGTCAAAGATGATGCGCGTTTTTGACTTTTGCTTGCCGTCCGACCACGTCCGTCAGCTGGTGGCTTACCTGAGGTCGGTGACTCACGCCGAAGAGCTTAAGGACGTTGCAAATGCGGAGGACGTTACCAAGGCGCTGCTACGAGCCATCGGTTGCCTGCATCTTCTCATTGAGGCCGGCATTCCTGATGCGGACCTTGAGTCGGTGCTCAACTCCTTGGCCTCGCTCATTCCGTCCGTGCAGTCGGCCGAGGAGGCAACCGAGCTCATCGACTGCTTGTGCGCCAAAGTTTTGGAGGAGCCGTTCCGCGGCAAGGAGGTCGTCATGTACCGGCCGCTGGGCAACCTGTTCTACGCAATGGGCGACCAACTGCACCCGGTCGAGCACCGTCATCAGTATCGCCTGTTGTGCGGCATTTTGAAGTTGGCCAGCGGCTGCGAGCGAAGTCAGTACCCGGCCCAGATGATCACCCTCGACGAGGCGCTCGACCACCTGCGCAAGTGGAAGTGCAACGTCACCGAGACGCGCCAGTTCCTGAGGTTGCTTCATCCGGCCCTCCTTAACGGTAGGCCCTTGGGCCTTCCTTGGGCTCTCGCGTTTCTTTGCAGCCGACTGAACTTTTCGCAGGTCCGCATGCCAGCTTGTCGGCCAAGGTGATGTTCGAACTGCTGAGCACCTACACGACCGATTCGGACGCGGCGGACGCCTTGGAGGACGCGCGCGAGTGCGTTCGCACCGCCATGAACGACCCGGAGACTTTCGTGTACAGCCACTTGTTTCGCCTGTGTCCGGTGCAGCGCCTGAAGGGTGAGCCCATCTACGCGCTGCTCGAGATCTTCAACTCGGGCATGATTGCCGACTACATTGCCTATCGCGAGGTCAACCAGGAGTTCATGGCGAACACGATGGGCCTTGCGGACAACGTTTACATGGAAAAGATGCGCATTTTAACGTTCATGTCGCTCGGCAGCTCCGTAGGGTCGATTTCGATGGACGAGCTCGGCCGGCGCCTGATGATCGACGACGGCAACGAGCTGGAGCAGTTCGTCATTCGGGCCGTTCAAACCAGGATGGTTCAGGTAGGCGGTGACGTTGCCTTTTGCGCTGCTCGTCCCTGGCAGTTAGTTGACCCTTAAGGCCGAAATAGACGACGTCGAGCGGAAGGTGTTCATTCGCGGCGTCAAGCCACGCTCGTTCGACAATGCCCAGTGGGCCTACGTGCTCAAGGGTCTCGAGAAGTGGGAGCTGAGCATTTCCCGCATTCAAAAGCAATTCGAGGACGAGCTGCGCCAAGTTATGTGACAATTGCTTTTCTTGCTCCGCCCTTGCGCGTCAGTAAAATCGCTACCGACTGGTTGGCCGTTCGTTTCAACTTCGTCAACTCGAAACCATCGGAACGCGTATCGTTCCTGACGCTCGCATGACGATCACGGTAAAGTTACTGTAGGCGCGAAGTAGCCGACAGCGGAGGTACCGCGATGGGCGCTCAAGCGACGTTGCGCCTTATGGGCCAGCTCGGCCGGCTGGCAGCCTGCATTCTGCTGTCGCGCATATTCGGTGCGTTCGAATGGTCGTTGTTCGGTTTCCGCCCGTTCTAATGGAATTTTTTTCTTCCTAATTCCTTCAGCGGGCGGTTCAGCTCCGGCGTCCGGCCCGTGTCACGTCGACGAGGCCTTCTATTTCAACGTGCAACCCAAGGGGATCACGGTGCGCGAGGGAAGTCGCGCCTTTCTCGAGTGCAACGTCAGTTCCGGCTGCAACGTCCAATTTCACTGGGTGCTCAGCGACGCCATAGTGGTGAACACCACCAGGCGCTATCAGAACGGTTCGAACCTGGTGATCACACGGGTAAACCGATCGTTGGACAGCGGCGAATTTTACTGCATAGCCACCATTTCGACCACCGGACTGGCCAAGCAGAGTCAGCCTGCCTCGTTGGCCATACTGTGTAAGTTGAACGGACGTTTTGCAATGTTTTTGACGGTCGATCCCCCCCTCTTCCGTTTCGCCATATTTGCCCAAACGACAGATGACGGTTGCTTTCGCTTGGAACCAACCGAAGTGTGTCGACTCGGTTTTGTTTGTCCATAAGATCAGCAGTTCACGTCGCTTTCGAGCCGTTAGTTTAAAGACGAGCTGAAGCGATGGCGGTGTGGACGGCCGTGGGTGCGATTGCGGGTGGCACGAGCGGGTCGTTTGCGAATGGCAGTTTTGCTTGTGTTTACGATCATTTTGGGGCAGTGAAAAAGATACGGTCGAAAATTAACGCCACTCGGTGTTTGCCGGTGAAATTTAGTTGCTCTGTACCCCGGCGGCATCTGACGAGCACTTCGCCGTCAGATGAATGACTCCTCGTTCCTCCTCTTTCGCTCATTTTCCCTTCGTCGTCTCTTTCGCTCGGTTTGCCAATGCGGCGGCGCTGCAAAGATGAGAACATTGAAGCTGGCAGCCGGGGAACGAGAAACGACGATGGCAGAGCCGGGGAGACAGATGGCCGCGCGGCCGCCTTAAAGCCAGTCTCCAGTTGACACAAGGGACGGACGATTCGTTTGATCAAGTCGGTGCCTTTGATTCCTGTTGCCGTGATAGATTGCCAACGCGTACACAGGCGGACGTCGCTTCCGTGCCAGCGATCAACGTCAAGTCCGCAATGACCGATAGATATGGAAATTGGGTGGGGGAGATGGGAAAAACTAGCCATAACCCCAACGCTATGCAGATACACCCTTCCGTGTATACGCATCAACGTGCAGATGGCGCCCCAGTGCATATGTATGAGCCTTCCAAGGTCGCTGACCTTTGGTCAACGCCAGCCGGTCACCTGTCAGCTTTACGGATCGCTTGGCAGCAAGTGATGCGTTTAACCTTCTTTTACAGGGATCAACGAGAACGCAGTGGTCACCGCCCTGTCTTTGCCAGAAATCCGCGGGGAGCTGCAGCTGCGCTGCGACGCCGAGGGCTACGACGAACCGGTCTACCGATGGTTCCACAACGGTCATCGTCTGCGGCGGACGGATCGCGTGTCGTGGCGCGGTCGACGTCTGACCGTGCATGCCATCACTGTCCGAGACAATGGGGTATACAGTTGCGAGGCGGAAAACTCGGCCGGTCTGATCAGAAGCGCCGGCAACTTTGTGCTCTCGCTGCCTTCGTCCGGTAAGTGTCCGCCGGCGGTGCCACGTCTTCTTTCCAACGGCCGATGCCATCTCTGATTGATGGGCCCGTTTTCGACCTTTCCATCGCGCTCTCTCTTTCTCTCCCACCGACTTTGACCGATCGATTGGTCGTTTTGTATGCGCAAAAAAAGTGGTTCTCCGAGAATGCTCTTTCGCGCTGCTCAACTTTGTCATGTGCACCCCGTTGGCCCGGAGGGGGCGCACCAAAGTTGTCTCTTCGAAATGGCGACGCTTACTTTTTGCAGGCGGCGGACCGGACGTAGTCGACGTGCCAAAGGGTGTCGTTGTTCGCGCCGGAACGGCTGCTCAATTCGACTGCGCCTACCGCGGGGCGACCGCCGTTTATTGGCGAAAGGTGGGCGCCGACCCTCAGCCGACCATCGGCGCCGACTCCGAATCGAGGTGCGACGTTTTTCTTTGGCTATTTGTCCCTTAACCGCGTAGGACGCAGGGCGGACTGTTCGACGCCGCGCTGCGTCCAAAAGTAGCAAGCACCTTGGCGCCGTCCAAATCCGCACCGCCGCCATTTTGTACGCGGCGGTGTCTACTTAGGCGGCGTACATTGTGGCCTAAGGCTCGACAGTTTGGCTTGCAACTTGTGTGCGCTTTGCAGAATCCGCCAGTTGGGGAACAATTCGCTGATCATCGAGGACGTTCGACCCGAGGACGAAGGTAGCTACGAGTGCGTCGCCGAAGGGGCGCCAATTGTTGGCGCCGATGGCACATCGCAGCCGTTGGTGCAAAGCTACGGGGCTCGTCTATCGCTGGCAAGTGAGCAGCCATTGCCTTTGCGTTGAGTATTCACCCCTTTGTCTCCTAATGGTCGAGAAGGTGCCCTCAGCCTTGAGAGGGGCTGTTGAGCTGGCGGCAAAGACGACGCTAAGATAAGCTGCGCCGCAACAGTGTGACAACTTGAAGGGGTTGCGATGTTGGACATTTGCATATCGCCGCTCTCCATTAATACGATTTCCATAGCGAACGGTCGGTCGGCGCGCTATTAGCCTTTTTTACGTTCTACGGGCGCAAAACATCTCGCAAGTTGATGCAACGCCGTTAGGAGCGATTGGCAGTGCGAGGTGCTCGGCCTTTGTTGTTCTTGTTGTTGTTGTCGTGTTTTGTTGCATTGGATATTTCTGAACATCCATTGCAAAAAAGTGGTTCGCTGCTTAAGCGACGGCACGCCGCACCGCCGCGCAGATGTAGTCTGCGTTTGAGCGCTTCACTTGCCGCAAGATCATTTCGAAATGATCGGTTCGTTGTTGTTGCGGGCTTAACCGTTGAACCTGTGAATCTTTTGCCGTTCCTCGTGAGTAATGGTTCGTATGCGGTAATGTCATGTATTGTGCTTTTAATTAATGCGTTGGAAGTTGCGAAACGCCGCTTTCCAGCAGGTGACACCTTTCGGCCCAAATAAAGAAGGGATACTGCTAGGACGTAACTTGAGTAGCCTCATCAGTATGCAGGTAATGTAGCGCGGCTTTGCAAAAGCTGCGAGTAGCGAGAGATGGGTGAACGGCTAGCCCGCGTTCAACAGTTTGAAAATGTACTTTAGCGTAGCAACAAGTAGGCAACTAGTACCTCTGCATTGGCACTTGGCAAAGATTGGCGACGACCAATCCGCGCTGTGTAAGCCGATGCTGCATGGGAATTTGTCGGCCAAAGTCTCGCCGCTTTGTTGAAATCCGGTGGGCCTTACTTTGCCAGCAACTTTGGCCATTCTTGAAAGGCGATCGATCGCGCTACCGTGCGAGAGGGTGCGCTTGTACAACAAAACTTAAGAAAGTGTGGGTAATGCGCTTTGCCGGTGATTTATTCAATAACACATATATTTGGAAGCGGCAATTGTCGGCGTGCGGTCGTCTTCCAGCCTTGAATGGTTCGATCAATTTCGCCGCCCAAAAAAGCGCATCCGCTTTATGGTATTTGATCTCGTCGAAGTGTCCATTGATCTTTTGGTTAGTGCACATCCCCGTTGCGTTCGAGGGCTCTCCAATTCTATTAATACCACAATCCGTAGGAGCGTCAGGTGGAATGGGAAGTTTTTTTCATTTGTGTCAGCCAAGTTGAAGCCTCGGTATATATCAGCGTGTATTATTAATGGTGAAGCTTGGTAGTTGAAGTAAGAACCGTAGCTGTCCGCGCATTCCGCAAGGACAGTGCAAGTTGGTCCATTCCGTTGGCGTCCGGAATAATTGACTTCCCGAAGCGACCTGTTCTTCGCGAGCCTTTTACGGCGTCCGCATGTTTGGGGGAGGACGCTTTATTTAAGGGAATGACCGAGACGTTTGAAGAAATGATAGTGCGTTTGGGAGAGTTCCCTTAATTTTTGCTGTCATTTATGCGCCATAAAGCTTTTTGCAGACTGAAGAATTGTTCTTCTTTACGTAACGTGACTGAAGAATTGGTCCCATTTTTTATTGACCAATCTCAGCGTAGGTCTTGAAATCACTGATGCGTTTCGTCGGTTGCCGACTGTACTTGCCTGTGGCGATAGTTTCGCCGAGCGCTAAGAATTTGTAAGCGAGAATCCTTTTCGGAGCGTCATTTCAGTTTATCCATTACGAAGTTCGCTTAGAGTTGTACGATCATTCATTTTTCATCGTACATGACACTGCGAGTAAGAAATGGTTTGTTTTTGTATTGGGAAGGGAGCTCGTAGGAGACCAACAAACGAGAACACTTTGATTGCCGTTTAGTTCGTGCGGCACCCATCTATCACGCTTTTTCAACTTATCAATTTAATGCAAATGACTAATCACGGTTTCTACGACACTCGCTAAATTTCTCTGCGATCTGTTGTGCTTTTTGCGCGGTGGCAGAAATCGACAAAAGCTTACTGTACAGACTGCGCCTTTGAAAGTGAACGTAACATGCTGGGAAAGCTATTGGTAGCGAAGGCGTGTATTGCATTATAGATGTTGATGTGTGTTACTTTGCGCTTTGCCTTTAGTTTACGTTGTTTGGGGTGCTCGAGCTGAAGAAGGGATAGAGCAGTCGCCATGACTTTTAAGATGTTCCTAGAAGGGTGGTGCGCAGGTGTATTTAGGTGCGCCTTTTGAAAGCTTCCGGTGTGTAATACTTTTAATCTGTGGTCGTTACATGGTTGTGACCCTCCCTCCGTTGCGCGATAGGACCACTGCTTTACAAGTTCGTAAATTGTCACCGGTGCTGGCTTTACGAGGCAAGTGCAATCTTAACGACTGATCTGTGCTTCCAACTGATTTCCTGTTAACGTCACTTGGCTTCTCCTTCAGCGCTCAATGGATTCCGTGGCGCCAGTTTCGAGCCCGTCCGCGATCTGTACGTGATCAGCCAAGGAAAGCGTTTCGAAGTTGCCTGCATACCGCCGACCGGCCAACCGGCGCCCAACGTCTACTGGACTAGAGGAGATGTGCCCATTGGCGACAAAGGTCGCATCAGAGCCACCGACGACTATTCCCTAATCATCGACTCGGCCCGCGCCGACGACAAGGGCGAATACGATTGCGTGGCGGAAAATTTGGCCGGCGTTAAGAAGGGTACAATATTCGTCCATGTTTCCAGTATGCTCTTGGCCTTCCTTCATTAATGCCCTGATAATAGCAGTTAAAAGTGATTCTCTTAAGAACCTCCAGTCATTGAACGCCATCCGTCGTCTCTTGAAGTCGAAGAGGGCAGTGACGCACGGATGGACTGTAGCTTTCGAGGCAACGAATATCCAATTACCGTAATCGAATGGGAGAAGGATCAAACGCTCATTGTGGTACGTAATCCCCTCATCTTTGTAAATTGTGCTTCGTGAATGGATTTTATTTCAGCAAGCGAAGCATCGGACCGCCCACAGGCGCTACTTTCCCGACAATGGTACTTTGTTCATCAGAAGTGTCAGCGTAGCCGACTCGGGCGAATACACCTGCGTTGTGAAGACGCACGAACAGCACGTGGTGTATTCGCAGCCGGCTTTGCTGAGGGTTCGGGAACGATTGAAGTTCTCACCTCGGCCGGTCGATCGAAAGCTCGAATTGCACAGCGACGCTCACATACCTTGCCGAGCCGTTGGATACGCTGCCGCTAAGGTCAAATGGGTCCAAGTTGGCAGTAAGCGGGGCGGCGGCGAAGCAAAACCCCATCGTTTGAACCATTAAGGAATTACGGACCAAGGCGCAATAGTCCGCTTTGCCCAGCCGATAGCCAACTTTCCATCGCACATTCGCGACAAGGAGGGCGTCCTTTACTTCCACCAAACTCGCTTCGAAGATTCCGGCCTTTACATGTGCGTGGCAGTGAGCTCTCAGGGCGTCATCAACGTAACAATCAAAATTGAAGTTATCGGTAGTTGGAGCGTTGTTGCTGTTTACTTAACACGACGATAATATGTTCTTTATGCTTAGTATCTCCGGTTTTCGAGTTGGTTCCCGCCAATGTAACTGTTGAAGAGGAGCAGGACGTTTGGCTCCATTGTTCGGTTCGAGGTACCCCCCGTCCAACTGTCCAGTGGTACTTCGAAGGAATTCCGGACAGCGAATGGTACGTTTCCCTGTTGTGCTTGTTATATTGTTTTAGGACCCTTTAAAACTCCCTGGCTTAATAGTGGGTCCGTATAGCTTTATCCTACGTTGGTGAAATCTTGTTGAGGGCGGTGAAACGTGTAAGCAGTCGAGCGCAGAAGATGGCGCGTGATAGCTTTTGAACAGATGATTCACCCTCTTCAACGATGTTTCATAGGCACATACGGAGTGTGTCCCGTCACTGGTTCTTCTCAAGTTTGTCCATTTTTTGCGCGCCAAGCGTTTTGTATACATATTTAAATTGCACCGGTAGCGTCTCGCGTTTTTGCTGCCAACTTCTGCCTGTTCCTTATTGCCTTATAAGGCAAACTGCATTGTTGAATTCTTTTCGCGTCGCCGTTAGTGAGCATTTGCTGAGCGGAACATTAGCGCCTGCTTTAGAATACCTCGATGGCTCTTTGATGTGCAGCTGTTCGCTGTTTCTAAGGCAGTTGATGCTCTTTGTAGCACTTTAAAAATGGCTCCAGAACGCATGAATTGATCGCTCTACTCGCTCTGCTTTGATATTGTCATTGTTTCCTAATTAATCTTTCCGGAATGAGGATGCTGACATTAACGAGAGTCGAAAGGATTTAACACCGCACTAACGACCCGCGCAGTTGTTTCATTCTCCGTTATTTCCTCTGAGAAAGAGTCCATAAGTGTCACGGAATCCTTGGCTAATAAAACTCGGCCTACTAGCAAATGGATTTGCAATCGTAAAATTATGTAACAAAGAATGGGAAAGTGTTTAGCCGCAGCACGGCGTACGTGGATGAGGAAAATTGTCTTGCGTAATTTATAAGGTCGAATTGTATGAATATACTTCATAATTATACTGAGCAGCGTTTGTCCGTAAGTCACTGCGCGAAGTACAGGGAACGAAATTACAATAGTTTGTATTCATTTTCTGAAGCCTGAAATCATTAGGCATGAAGTGGATGAAACTACCAAGCGCCATAAAATTTATAGGTTAAGAGGTCTCCGTTTTTGGGGTCCCCTTATCTCAGATTACACGAATGTATGCAGGCCGAACCTCTTTCGGCACAATAATTGCCGGACTACATTGCATATATGTGTACATATATGTATACGTCTATAAATATGAGCGTATATATTTATATATGCGCGGCTTTAACGGGACAGCCGTAGTATGTTATAACGTCAATGGTTAATAATAAAGTAAATGAATTATCAGTCTGGTTGAAAATGGGGTGTCTTTTCTCAACGGTGGAATTCAACAATTGTGACATATTACGAATTTTCAACACCATTTACTTTCATCCGACGAGTTACTTATCAGACAAGGTTAATTATCCGTCTTTTTATAATTCCGCTGAAGAAAGGGACAGCAGATCCCCGAAAGCTAAGGTTGTATTAAAACCCTATTGACAGGAAACGGCGCTGAAAATTATTTATATGTCACAATTGATGAATTATCAGTGTAATAACTTAATGTACTCATCTCTTCCCGTTACGGATAAGACCGTTAGGACGTCTTTTATTTCTCCTGAGAGCTGCTCTCAGTGTCTTTTGTTTGACTCAGATGATGAGAGAAGAGAGCTACTGCAGGCTACAGGAATAAAGGACTTCATCTCATCGGACTTGTCCATGGCAAGAATGATGAAAACTCGCATACTCGTTACAAAAATCGTGTTTTCAATATAATAATTGGACTAATGAAAAGTTGCGTAAATGCAGGTTTTATTGTGGTACTTCAACTATTCGTGTACGACGTGGTGAAATAAGGTGAAGTGGCGTACCGTTAAACCGCCATTGGTCTTCTGGCGATACGTAAGGCATATGGATAATTCATCTTTTTGGTTGAACGAAGCACCATATTGCATCGCGCTGCCCACGACAGACAGCCATTCAAAACTTAAAAATCTTTTTCTTATATATATATATATATATATATATATATATATAAGAAAAAGATTTTTAAAGCTGATTCGTTTTCAAAGGATATGCTGATTCGTTTTCAAAGCTTATGCTCAAAGCCAAGGATATGCTGATTCGTTTTCAAAGCTTTGGCTTTATATAGATTGCTTTTACGTTTGTAACCTGGCGTCGCTCCGTCAAAAGGTCAAGTCGATTGTCGCGTTAACAACAGGTAGCGTACCGCAAGGAAGCCGATAGGTAGAATTTCACCTTCCAACTGTACGTATCTTTAAAAATTAAATTAGTAACGTTACGTAGATTATACCGCTCCCATTGCCAGACTACGACAACGCATTTGGTATAAATATTGTACTTTAGGCACTTAGGAATGCAGTAGCTTGTATTAATATTTGCCGATTTAGGACTTTTCCGTTTCGAAAATTTTCCAACAATACGCTCGTACTGCTGACGCCGTCGATGGAACAGGCGGGAAAGTACAACTGCATGGCAGGCAACAAGGGCGGTTTCAAGCGTCACGAAGGGTTGGTCTGCATTAAGCGTACGTCCAAAGGTTGCCGCGTAAATCGCCGTTGCTCGCCAACCTTTTGTATTACAGTGAAAGCCAGCAACATATCCCACTGCGGACGGCATGTTGGTTTGCAGCGGTCGTTTGCCAGTCGCGAAGCAGCCGTTGTTTTGCAAGTGGACAGCGGGAAAGGCATTACCTTAACGACAATCGGTATTGCGTGCGGTGCAGCGGCCGGCTATATTCTGTTGGCCGTATTCCTGGTCTCCTATTGCGGATACAGACGGAGGCGAAGTCGTTCGGCAAAATCATCCCAATGCGTGCCGCTTCAAATGCAGGCGACCAGCAAAGTAGGCATCGCCAATGGATTGTCGTTAAGTAGCGTACAGGCGTCGGGCAATGGAGAACTGCTTTTGCCCAGCGGAGGGAGTTCATACAATCAGAATGGTTCCAGCGCGTGTCTTAGCAGCACCGTCTCCTCCAGACGTACCCGACTGACAACCACGTTCGAACGTCTCCAGTATCCTCGCGAATATCTTCAATACGTCAGCACTTTGGGTTCCGGAATCTACGGCGACGTATACTTAATGAAAGGTGGTCAATTGAAGGACGACGAAGCGGTTAGCACAGTAGTCGTCAAAAGCTTGTTGACCAAAGACGATTTGGCGCAAACTGAATTTCTCAAGGAAATGGAGATGCATGCGCGGTGCGATCATGCAAATATAGCTCGCCTGCTTGGCATCTGCACGATGAGCGAGCCGGTGCTGGTCATCTTCGAATATCTCGACTATGTAAATTACAATTATTCTTCCTTACATTATTCCGAATGATTGGCAAATTTTTTGAAGGGAAATTTGAAGCACTATTTACAAGCTTCGCGGCACTACAGGTCACTACCTGGTCAACACTCGTCCTATCCGCCCCCATTATTGCCGGCTCAAATTCTCAGCATCGCTTTGCAGGTTGAATACGTTCTCGACGGCATTGCGCTGTCGCCGATTAACCGTTCGCTCATTTGCAGGCGGCCGAAGCGATGGATCACTTATCGAGTAGACGATTTGTGCACAAAGATTTGGCCGCTCGTAATGTTCTCATTTCGTCCAATTATTTCGTCAAGGTGGCGCATTTAAATTTGAATAACGACCAATTTCTGGCCGAATACTACACCTATCGAAATTTGGTTTTGCCATTGCGTTGGATGCCGGACGAAGCGCTGTTCGACGACGACTGGTCGATGAAGAGCGACGTTTGGTCGTTCGGCGTTTTCGTATGGGAGATGCACACAATGGGTGAACTGCCATACCAATCTTTAAGCAACGATCAGGTTATCGACAACCTGAAGCGTCGTGAATTGCGACTGTCGCTGCCAGCCAACATGCCCATACAGTGGCGCCATCTTGTATACAAATGTACGGAAACGAATGCCAAAGAGCGGCCAACGTTCAGCGAACTGCGCGAGATGCTAATTGGTCAGACGTCGCCTGTCCAGTCGGACACTTGAAATCTGTTGCGTAGGAGTTGGTTTTGTTGTCCCCATATCTTTACTTTAAAGGCGTTTTTGCCATTCATCACCTTTTCTCTAAAGGTTTTCTGGTGCAGTGCCATCCGTGGTCGCCATGCTGAGTATATATATATATATATATATATATATATATATATATATATATATATATATATATATACAGATCAAAGGTGTCTCATTACCGCTCCGCCTAAACGCAAAAATGTTGCATTCGTGTTGTTTGCTCCTTTGTCCCCCTCGCTGTTGACCGTTCGTCAATTGTTTTTACGTTTTCATTCACAAATTTTGAGGAGAGCCCGTTTGTTCGCCATATTCGTTGGGAGCTTCACGCTTGTTCTTATTAAGCGTGTGTCGCTGTTGCCATATGCCCTTTTTCAGTAGCGTTTTATGCTGATTGGTCTCTCTATCTCTACGGCAGTTGCTTCGCGTATCCGTGCCGTTTACCGCTTTACTCTTCCTTGTTCGCCATCGTTGTTACCGCCTCCAGCAGCCGTCGTCTGGCATACCACTTAACCTTCGTTTCGCACTAGTCAATCAGTTTTTTGATTTTTCACTTTACGATTTCCGTCGTTTGTTCAAGTGCCATCCCACCAACGTGTAAATGATGCAGTCTAACGTGCGCGTATATGTACTTCCTTTTGCTTACCTGAACATTTTCATACTGTAATGAACGCAATCTGTTGCATGCGTCTTGTCGGTCGTCTCTCGTCTCGCCTGGAACCAGTGGTCGAGGCTTTTTGCGCGGTTGCTCGCGTTCTCTTGAGAAACTTGGATCGCACTGGGAAGTTTCGGAGTGAATTACGAGTTGCCTTTCCGCGTGAACTGCGTGACGGGTGAAAATGTCAACTTAGGTGGATTCGCCGGTAAAATTGAACTTCCCTAATCACAATGGAACGGTCCGCCGGTGGACAACGCTTGGGAACAGAGCTTTCCTTTTTGCTGCCTGGCTGAATCATTCCAAAAGGACGTCAAAGCGAAGGTGAACCTGCAAATCAAGCAACATGGATAGTGCTTTCATGTCAAACGCCGCAAGCTTCGGCGGGGCTTCCAGTGCTGTAGTGCACCTATCGATTCCATTAGGTAAGTTATGATTATTAATATTATAGTTTATCGAGATGTTGGTTGTACCTTAAATGATGACTACGCTTATTTGAATTTACCTTATGATTCTTAATTATACGCTATACTGAGTTGCAAAGCGACTTTGACACTGTGCTCACCGTTTTCGTTAGTCGGTGCTGACGTCGTTTCATTTTTAGAACGCCAATTTTACCTTGGCTGGGGAAGTCGAGCACCGAAGTCCGCAAAACTGGCTTGCTCTTTGTCGGCATTTGTCATGTCGTCCGAGTACGTAAAAGACGTGATTAAGTTCACATCCTATTCATTTCATGATGGCACGCATTTGCTACGAAGGTTTTCTTATGATATTTCTTAGAATTCTGATTAGTTTGCGCACCGTCAGCCCAATAACGTTTTCGCAACGTTGCTGCGGCAGTTTACTGTTTCAACGTTAGCTCCACTTTCACATGCGATGAGTAGCTTCGTCTCCTTCAAGTGCTGCCAAATGCACGTTCCCAATGGTGTAAGTCGAATGATGATGTATAATCTTTTTTGTTTCAGTTCGGCATCAAGGCGTAAAAGTTCTTCCATGCGCAACTTTATCGGCGGCTTCAGTCTACCGTTGCTGTTTTGTCCCATACTTGACCTTCGGACGATGGACCGTAACCGCTAAACATAGGTAAGTTACATGTCATTAGTTTCATTGTGTCTTTGTACTATTGTTTCATGACCTGTTCAATGTTGCAATATGTAGATGAATAGGGCATATCAATGTTTCACTGCTTTCCATCTTCAAGCTTTTTATAATATTAATATTTATCTATCGGAAGTCCACTTTTGTGGTTTTAAAGCACCAACAATGAGTGAGGATTGTAAAAGTCATTCTTTTCGCGTTGGTTCTCAAGACAATCCTGCAATGCAAACGTTTAACGTAAAACCGAATTACACTTTTAATTGAAGATGAGTGATGAAATTTCAATAGACCGTTTCGTTCTTTAAATGGGAATGCTTAACTGAAGTAATAAAGGATGGTGGTGCTGTTGTATTACTACGCGAATAGTAAGCGTGGTTCGTGGCAGCCGATTTATTGAACGGACGAAAAGCATTGAATAGAGGTGCGTGAATACTATTGCCTTCTTGAAACGCCGCATACCAGCAGGGCACGCTTTAATTTCGACTGCATTTCCCGAAATTTCATTTTCTCTCCGAACGTCTGGTAATGAACTGTTTGTTGACAACTTTGCACGTAGTTCGCATGGCGGTAAAATGTCCATACGCATTCGCCCACGTTTTAGGCACGTTTGCTGTACGCCAATGGTTCGAGGAGGAATCTCCATCGGTTTTCGTTGTAACCTTCCCGGCAAAAGTTAAGAAGCGCCTTCTCGAATTTCAGGCAGTTGACTCGCTGGTGGACAACTTCCTGACGCCATAACAGTAGACCATTCCCTACGAGCTCTTTGCAGCCAACCTCCAGTAGTTCCAGTAGGCGTTTGCAGTTGTCTTCCAAGCGCTCTTCGTGCGCTTCGGTCAAGCGGGCCCAAACGCCCGGTCTTAGGTAGTAGGTGAACACGATCGTATACTTGACCGTGCGCATGCACCGCTTCAGCGTTTCGGTCATCTTTTCCAACACCATTGTGTCAATCCAACGGACGTTGTGCATCTTCATGAGTGCTACCATATTTCTCTCGATCATTCTGTTCAAACGTTTAGTTCGGTGGTCATCCAAAGTTAGTCTTCTATAGTGTAGCGAATATTCGTAGAAGCGTCTCGTAGCGGCGCAAGGTTTGAAGTGGTAAGTCATTGCGTCCAGAAAGTACTTTGGCGCCTGGTTGGCAATCGTTCCATCGCTTTGTATCGCCTTCTTGCACACGTAAAACTCGTCGAGGTGGTCTTCCCATGGTCCTTGGCAGGTCCAACAAAATTCGAACTGACAGAACGGTTGCGTACATCTCATATGGTTGCAACCGCCCGCTTTCTCAATATTCGTATTGCACCTTGGGCATGGTCGAGTGTTATCGGCAATCCAGTGAGCAGAGTCGGTCTCCAGTTCGCACTTCGCCAGCCATTGCTTCAGCAGGTAACACTCGACAGGCTCGTGCCATTCCTCGCAGCATTCGAAGCAGAATTCGTAGCCGCATTTGCATACGGCTGGTCCAGCAATTCCCGTACGTCGACGTAACAGGTATGTGCAGTCGGTTCGAGGACACTGTTTCAACGCTTTATTGAGCTTAATGAATGTCCTCGTTACTAAGTTCAAATAACTTTGTCGTTGTTCGTCGTTGGTCAATAGGTTGATGACAAAACGATCGTCCACGGGCCAATGACAATCGTACGCGGGACATATTAGGACAAGTCCACCGCTGCTGCTGCCCATTTTCTCCGTTGCATACTGCTGCCAACATTGGGAACAGAAGCGGTGGCCGCACTGCGGTCCCAAAGCGGACGATACGCCTTGAGACGCAAAGCAAATGCCGCAAAGGTCGGACTCGGGTTGGGTGCCAACTTTGAGCATCGGATTGCGCGTGTTCCACTTTCGGCAGAGCGCCTCGATGGTGCCGTTTTCGTAGTAGCTGCTGAGAAAGTGGTTGACATCCCATCGGCAACGCTCCAGCATGAAACGTACTAAGGGAGCAGGCAGAAGCGTAACGCAGCTGGCGTGATCCACCACCTCCAGCATCATTTCGTACACGTCCATAGCTTGCACCACTTCGAAGTCCTGGTTGAAGTTCTTAAGTTTTGGCCTGCTTTTCTCGTCCGTTCGGTGTGCCGTAGTATCGTCGCCACGTGAGCTGAAATTTTCGTTCGTCTCCTCTTCGATCGTGAGACTCTTTCCAGAGTTCGACATTGAGTCCAACTCGTTGACCGTTGCTACTGCGGCTCCAGTGCGTCTCCATAGTTTTGGTGTTCGTATCCTTTTGCTTTAAAGTTAAAAGCGCACCGTTGTCGATACACAATTTAAAGGAAGGTTGCTAATCGCCATGCGCAACTTTATCGCCCGCCCACCCTCCATACTTTACCTGATGCAGCAAATGAAGGGGCATACCTGCTACTTTGCCCGTATTCCCGATTTGGTCATAGCCGTTGCGGCGGGATTCCTTTCGCGCGATAGAAGTCGAACTCGGGAAAATGCAGGGTTTTCTGTAGGCATCTTAGCGCAGAGAATCAGCTTGGACGGGGAGCGCTTGGAAGGTACGTCTTCCCTTACTGGGGACATTTCCGTTGAAAACATGTCTTCTTAAGGGTATGGGGATTTCATCCTTTTACTATGGATAGGCCTTTTTGTATAAATCTTTAAATTTCCTACCTCCCAGAATTCCTCCTCTTCCGTCGTCAATGCCAAACAAAGCAGCGCGGGGAATAATCAGTTTGCGTGCCATAGAGCAGTAGTTTGAACAGTGGCGCAGTGATAGCTCATTGTATGCCTGGTAATGTTTTTCAGGTTTCTTTGAAGAAAATGTGTGCTTTTTAAGTTTTGCTGTTTCAGCAACGGTTTTTGCTGGCCAGCTAATTTTCGATAATTGAAAGCCTATCGTGGAAAATCGTGTAACATTGTAGATAGATGTGATACCATACACTCGTTTATTTCAATCCCTTTGCCGCGATTTATTGTGTCGTTATTGGGTTCTTAGGACGCTATTGAAAAGATGTGATTTCGTAGCGGGAATGTGCGTAGTCATCTTTATATATACAGTAGGCCCTCCGTATACGCGGTAATTGGTTCCGGGACATACCGCGTATAATCAAATTCCGCGTGTAATCAAGTCCACTGTACAGAAGGTGCTAGAATACGTAGGCAATGCGCGTACTCCTTCCTGCAGACTTCAAGCAGACTCTGTTCGTTCCAGTTCCAATGCCCAGCGCAATTTAAATGCTAAGCGAGTAGCTGTTACGTAGTGCAGCGAATTAAAAAACAACAAAGTTACTATGATACTGGGCCAATTCGAATGTGTACTACTTTTATCGTTATCGTAGCAGCTTTACGGAGTTTTCAGCCCGTTTTTCCTGAACTTACTTTATTGGATTCTCGATGAAGCGAAGTCGTTCGATTCGTTCACGCACTCGCACCGTGAGTGGTGAGTACACTAAGCTTGCCATCAGAACGGACACGAAGCCTGCCCGATCAAGGATGACCGAATGGTTACCCCGCCCTGACAGTCGAGTAGAGGAGTCTTCCCTGGAAAGTAGAGGAGTCTTCCCTGGTTTTTGATCAGGTTTACTGGGTCTTATTGCGGGTTACCCCGGGTTCTAGAGTAATCCAACAATCGTATGCAAATGAATGCACGTATCTTCACAAAGCAAAACAACAGCAGATGACGTAGTCGTTGTCTTTGTTTAAGGGTTGTTGATGACACTGAACTTCGGGAAATAAGCATGTTCCCATGTTCCGACGGCCCTAATATACGTAGAAAAGGTTAAGCGAGGCAACACTGTTCTGTTTTTGTCTCAACCTTGTCAGGCATGGTTCACTGTTAACTGCTAACGCTAACCTAAGCGTAAATTTTATGCTCCTTAAGTGGGGAGCTCTGAGATTCTTAAGCAGCAATGGAAGGGAAGGGTGCGGCGTTTCCTTATGTGGAACTTGTAGATAATTTAAATGCATTCGCTTACATGGCACAGGATACCTGATGGGCATCATTTGGCTCTGTTCGGTTGACCATAGCTATTTTGCCGTGGCCATCGTATGCTCCTGGAAGGCAAACGTACACCGAAACGGTTGTAGTTGCCATTTGGATGCGCACGCACTGATATTGCCTGTTTCTGTCTCCGCTACTGTTTCATCACACGTTCATTCCGTTGGTAAGTGCGCATATTTAACAACAATGACTGATTTTATTCGCAATGGTAAATATACGACGAAAAAAACACATACAACAGCAACTGTACAACGACCAAAATACAATAACTGTACAAAGTTCACTGTGGCGGCCAGCAGGTTGCAATGTCATTGACAATGCAATCGAATGGGTCTTGACGGGGGCGTAGCCTGCGGCGCCACATGAATTCGCACAAGTACAGGTGCAGAAAGCACCGAGGCGTGCCGCACCGGAGCTTGTTTGACCGCTACACTTGTGCCCAGAGGGATTCCACGGTCTGCGTGTGCACCCCTAAATTAAACCAGATATCTCAGGCCTATGGGAGCTCAGTGCTGGGCTCTTTCAAAGAAAACGTCTTGTCACTGATGAGACAGTGGTTGTCTTGCTTCACGCGTACTGTTAGAGAAAATATCTTGCACATGCTGGGACAGCGTTGGTGTCCTTCGTGCACTTATGATCGGTAGGTGGTCGCAGACGCAGTGGGATAAAGGAAACGTCTCTTATGATTGACGGGACCTTGTTCGGTCACCGTTGCGCGGGAAGTTAGACAAAAGAACTTTTGACTGAAGTGACGGCTGTGCCGTCCTTTGTGCGCATGCGATCAGGAAGCATTCTGACGGCGGAGCATCCATTCGAGAAAATCTTTCGTTCCCGACCCAGGACTGTGCTTTCACAAAAACTTTCGCTTGATATATCAGGCGAAAGTTTTTATGACGGTCGCCTGCGTGATAGGACATTTGAGTATGGAATCGCGCAGGAGAAAGTTTTTGTGACGTTTGGCTGTGAAAAACTTCTCCTGCGCGATTCCATACTCAAATGTCCTATCACGCAAGCGACCGTCATAAAAACTTTCGCCTGATATATCAAGCGAAAGTTTTTGTGAAAGCACAGTCCTGGGTCGGGAACGAAAGATTTTCTCGAATGGATGCTCCGCCGTCAGAATGCTTCCTGATCGCATGCGCACAAAGGACGGCACAGCCGTCACTTCAGTCAAAAGTTCTTTTGTCTAACTTCCCGCGCAACGGTGACCGAACAAGGTCCCGTCAATCATAAGAGACGTTTCCTTTAGCCCACCGCGTTTGCGACCACCTACCGATCATAGGTGCACGAAGGACACCAACGCTGTCCCAGCATGTGCAAGATATTTTCTCTAACAGTACGCGTGAAGCAAGACAACCACTGTCTCATCAGTGACAAGACGTTTTCTTTGAAAGAGCCCAGCACTGAGCTCCCATAGGCCTGAGATATCTGGTTTAATTTAGGGGTGCACACGCAGACCGTGGAATCCCTCTGGGCACAAGTGTAGCGGTCAAACAAGCTCCGGTGCGGCACGCCTCGGTGCTTTCTGCACCTGTACTTGTGCGAGTTCATGTGGCGCCGCAGGCTACGCCCCCGTCAAGACCCATTCGATTGCATTGTCAATGACATTGCAACCTGCTGGCCGCCACAGTGATCTTTGTACAGTTATTGTATTTTGGTCGTTGTACAGTTGCTGTTGTATGTGTTTTTTTCGTCGTATATTAACCATTGCGAATAAAATCATTCATTGTTGTTAAATATGCGCACTTACCAACGGAATGAACGTGTGATGAAACAGTAGCGGAGACAGAAACAGGCAATATCAGTGCGTGCGCATCCAAATGGCAACTACAACCGTTTCGGTGTACGTTTGCCTTCCAGGAGCATACGATGGCCACGGCAAAATAGCTATGGTCAACCGAACAGAGCCAAATGATGCCCATCAGGTATCCTGTGCCATGTAAGCGAATGCATTTAAATTATCTACAAGTTCCACATAAGGAAACGCCGCACGTTTCCCTTCCATTGCTGCTTAAGAATCTCAGACCTCCCCACTTAAGGAGCATAAAATTTACGCTTAGGTTAGCGTTAGCAGTTGACAGTGAACCATGCCTGACAAGGTTGAGACAAAAACAGAACAGTGTTGCCTCGCTTAAGCTTTTCTACGTATATTGGGGCCGTCGGAACATGGGAACATGCTTATTTCCCGAAGTTCAGTGTCAGCAACAACCCGTAAACAAAGACAACGACTACGTCATCTGCTGTTGTTTTGCTTTGTGAAGATACGTGCATTCATTTGCTTACGATTGTTGGATTACTCTAGAACCCGGGGTAACCCGCAATAAGACGCGATTTACTTATATTGAACAATACGAGCAGTTCGAACACCGCTGTTTGGATACTGTTAGATTCAACTTTCGTCAAGAAAACTAAATGACCACGGAGCTCCATGCCTTAGCAGCACATCTGCTTAGAGTGTGCAACATGAGAAGTGCGAGCTATTTTGTCTGTTCAGTTAACTAAAATCTCATCTTGTCCATTGCATAGTAAGAAGGCTTTGTGATTAATTCCTTTGCAGGCAAAATCACTTCAGGCAAACCCAGCAAAAATTTATCAAGAAACAACGCAAGCTGCACAAATAGAAAAGTGCTTGCCAAGTTGCGCGACAGCACTATAGCCATTCATAAACATTGTATATTATACAACAACTTGGAAAGTAGCTGTACTTGACAGTGATTCGTCAGTCACAGCTCATAAATGACGTCATTGCCTTCTCAGTCAAACCGCGTTGACTCAAATCCGCGTATAAAAAATCCGCGTATACGGAGGGCCTACTGTATATATATATTCGGATATCCTTTTTCGGCTGTCGACCCGTTTGACGGTATCTGTAATAGATCTGAAACACGCCCTACCAGCGGATGGATGGGCAGTTATTAGAAGGTATCACAGATTGAGAGCGCTTATCGAGTCAGAGCTTTCGGCACTGTCTGATGCCGTCGTCAGTGATGGGAAGGACTCCTTCCCATCACTGACGACGGCACCAGAGAGTGCCGAAAGCTCTGACTCGATAAGCGTTCTCTATCTGTGATACCTTCTAATAACTGCCCATCCATCCGCTTGTAGGGCGTGTTTCAGATCTATTACAGATACCATCAAACGGATCGACAGCCGAAAAAAGATATCCGAACATGAACAAGCCCGTTACAAAACACCCAGTGTTCAAACAAATATATATATATATATATATATACACGAAACGGCTTAACGACTCATTGCACGTTAGACTTCTTGGTTTTTGACTTACTTCAACTTGCCCGCTGAAGCTACGGGAAATTAAAGATGTTGCTTAAAAACGGTTGCTTTCGTAAAAGATTCCAATGATGAACTCCGCCGTTAAGAAGCATCCGATGTTCAGCGTTATTTATTTTTTTTATTATTAACATAAACGGCAAAGTATTCCCGTTGTTTACAAACTTTACTTTCCACGCAGCTTTTGGGACTCCTCTTCTCCCGTCGAGAGAAGTCCCGAAAGCTCCGTGGAAAGTAATGTTTGAAATTAATGGGATTTTTTGGCCGTGTTTTGAAGTACATGAAATCATATGCTCTATGGTTCATTTTCCTTATTTTCACGGACTTTATTTCCCGTTTTTGTAGAAATCTTTTATTTTTCTCGTTCAACGCGTAGCTCACTTTCGGACCTAACCCGGTTCATCATCAGCGCATAATGATCATTGGCGAGGCAGTCTTTGGTTCAGCACACTCCGTCCTGACCAACCTGGCTAGCGACATCAGCTGCCAGGTCTAACCCAACCCCTGAAGCGTTTGTCACCTGCCTAGCTACGCGTTGAACATGAAAAATAAAAGGTTTCTACTAAAACGGGAAAGAAAATCCGTGAAAATAAGGAAAAGGGATAATAAAAATTCCCGTTACAAGCAATAAAGATATTATGCTCTAAGCATACTTCCCTTATTCGGTGTACAGCCAGTCCTCGCTTAACGTCGGAGATGCGTTCCTGGAGACGCGACGTATAACGAAACCATTGTTACCATTAAAAACGCAGTATGCGTGGGAGTTACGTTCTGCCGATACACCTGTGACCATGAAAAAATTGCTTAAGTTGTGAACTGTGGTGCATTAAACTTTTAATTTAAAACATTGAATAAGTACGTGCTTTTAAAAACTTTTAGGTACTCCTACAACATTAGATAATCGTTTAACCAAGTTTTGGTGAACGTATTCCCTGCTTTACTGGGACCTTCAAAAAACTGTCCAACGTTTGTTGCCGCACGCGTTTTTTCTTCCGCTCATATAACTCTCTATAGCAGTGTTTCTCACCGACCCCCTGGCCACCGACCCCTTTTCGGAGCTGCGGCCTCGCCACCGACCTCCTTTTCGGAGCTGCAGGCTCGCCACCGCCCCCTGCATGCTCTTACTGCTCCAGCGGGGGTGAGAGATTCTCTGCTAACTGTAGAGCGCAGTGGTTCACCCTATTGCCGCTAGAACGGCAATCTAACATCCGATCAAAGTGACAAGGTGTACTCGAAGGCACGGAATTTTTCCTCTTTTTACCCTCCAGTCTTAGAAACCTTTTGAGAACCGTTCGCCGCCGATTTTGCCATTGAGCGGCTGCAGAGGTCCAGAAGCTTCAGTCGTCTGCTGCTCCCAGGGAGGCAGTACCGACCCCCTGGCCGCGCCAGCGCCCCCCAACTGCACCTTTCGTCTCCTCCGCCCCCCTCAGAATCTCTGACCGACCCCCGGGGGGCGGTACCGACCCCTTTGAGAAACACTGCTCTATAGCATTTGTAGCCACTCATTATTATTCTGTTTGCTTCGGAACTTCTTTACCTCTGTGGGTCCTTTTCAGTGAAGAGGGCCATTGCGTGTACAGTAGTTGGGGTAAACCAAGAGCTTTTGCAATGTCTACACTTCGCTTTCCGTGAGTAGATCTCTTTAAACTTTTTAGTTTTGTCGCTAATGTCACCCCGTTTCTTTCCCTTTTGGAAGCGCGTACGCCAGGGGGAGATAATGTACCTTTAGCACTCATTACAACAAACGTAGGTAAATTGTGTTGAGGGACGGCAAAAACCCGTTGCAGAATAAAATGTTTATTGCAAATGCAGAGCTTTCGGGACCTATCTTGGTCCCGTCTTCAGCGCCAAGATCAAGTGCAACCGTACACGTGAAAGTAACGGTCACGAAAGCTCCGCATTTGCAATAAAGATTTTATTCTGGAACGGGTTTTTGCCGTCCCTCAACACAGTGAAACCGAAACCCGTTAGACATGCATTATTCAAACGCAGATAAAGCAGTGTCTTAACAAAATAATAGATGACAGTAGATATCTGGCACTACAATGGCGATCAAAAATAGACCTTAGAATTAAACAGACAGCAAAACAATACCTCTCACTTGAGGTATACAATGGCTAGTACACTGAACCTGAGTGGCTTTTGTAGCATCTCAGTCTTCTGGAGCGACGTATAATGAGGACTGCCTGTATATATATATATATATATATATATATATATATATATATATATATATATATATATATATAGGAAGAGTAACTTACGGTGTGCCCGTTGCGGTTAATCTTTCTTGTGTCTAAAATAAACCAAACAAACACGCCCTACCAGCGGATGGATGGGCAGTTATGAAGGAAGATTCGTCGACAACAAGCAAACCTCGAAGCTTTCGGAACGACCTTGTTCCGTCCTCAGCGAGTTTGGGAATGATCATTCATGGTTCATTCATCAATCATCATCATGGTTCATTCCCAAACTCGCTGAGGACGGAACAAGGTCGTTCCGAAAGCTTCGAGGTTTGCTTGTTGTCGACGAATCTTCCTTCATAACTGCCCATCCATCCGCTGGTAGGGCGTGTTTGTTTGGTTTATTTTAGACACAAGAATGATTAACCGCAACGGGCACACCGTAAGTTACTCTTCCAGTATGCTACGACCCGTTAGAAGACATCCAGTTTTCAACTATATATATATATATATATATATATATATATATATATATATATATATATATTATAATATATATATATATATATATATATATAGGTGAGCACTGATGACGGGCACAGGTTTGTGCCCGAAAGCTATGCTGTTGGTTCCAGTAAAGTGGCTTTCATCACAAACGGGGGATACCGTGTGTTTGAAATCTGACATTTTGAAAAAGAACCCTGTATGCTCAAAAAAAGAAAAATGAATATATATATATATATATATACGCACGCAAAGTTTTTCTTCATGGATGGTCCCCGTTGGTTGCAGCCTTTTATTTCTGACAAGTAAAGGCAGAGCTTTCGGACCTTACACGGTCCGTCATCAGTGCCTACGTACAACTAGTCGACTGTCCCGTCAGCTCAAGGTTCAGCAAAAAGAAAAAGAAAATATATATATATATATATATATATATATATATATATATATATATATATATATATATATATATATATATACAGTGACACAACTCCAAATGTCCCGGTCGGTCGGTGGGGATGCTCGCTCCTCTGCATGACTGACTGGTTGGGCGACAGTCGCTTGACAGGTCAAGAGTAGACCTGGTAGTTGATGTCACCAGCCCAGAAGGTCTAGCAGAGGAGCTTGCTGAACCGTCGGCTGACTGGAGAGTCGACGAATATCATTTATTGCACTGATGACGGGTCGAAGAGCACGACCCGAAAGCTCTGTGAGAAAAGGAAGAACAATGAAATGTTTTTTCCAAAAGAACGGGTAATGCCATGTGCATTGGATTTCAAAATTATGAATTGTTCCTGTATAAAAAAACCATACTATATGTATTCAGTATATATATATATATATACCGAATAAGGGGCGACACCTAATTGGCTGTCGACGGAGCAATCCGCTCCGAATGCTTCGATTTTATCGTTAAAGGTACATTGTGAATTGATCTTTGATTTGCGTTGCTATTTTTTGGCTCAATAAACGGGTTTCTCTTACTACCGAAACAAAAGCTAAGAAGTTTTAGAAAACAACCCGTAATGAGACGCTATATATATATATATATATATATATATATATATGGTTTAAAATTACTGAATTACGTTGCATACTCGCCTCCAACATGACGCGATTTTGCGTTCAGCATCTAACGTGAAGTCAGATCATCCAAGTTGAAGAACATGAGAAAGCAAGTGAAACTGTTACGTAACTTCAGTATTTCCGACGATAAACGTTGTGCTTATTGTTGCGTGTAATTACTAGCTAAAGTTACCATTCAAAATCAGACAACGCTCGAGATGGAATAGGTACTTTTCGAAAGCTCCGTTAGTATCGCCATTCTCTTTGCACCAATAAACTGTTTCTCACCTGCTTTTCGTGATTCGTTGCAGCTTGGCAGACCGGGCAAGGATAACACGCGGTTTCCATAATGACAACATTTCATTCACTAATCTTCTGCGGCAGTTGGTTGTCCGTTTTCCTTATCACCGTGAACGGACTCGGGCTATGCCAGGTACACTTGCATTCAAGTGTTCACTCCCCTTATAACGAGATCCGCTGGGACGTTGGATCCCGGATCTCCATTTTCCCGTGCTTTACCTATCCGGCATAACGCGGTTTCATTTAACACCTTGCGCGTGAGGGTTGCATTCCAAAACTTGCGGCGAACAATGAAAACCTCGAATAGCAGCGTACCTGACATAGTTAATGAACTTTTCCACAGGCAGAAGCCCGTGGTAACTTGTCAAGCTGGTTACATAAAGGGATAATTGAAGTAATGGAGTAAGCCAATTGCGCTGTGATGAGTAAAATTTGTGTCAGTGAATCTTACCGGAAGCAGGGAGTCCAGTTTCATTTTTGTACGTTAATTTAACGTTTTGTTCACATGCTCTTGTAATTACAAATTACGGAATATTTCAACCTGTTGATGAAAAAAGCAGAGTTTATTTGCGTTGCTTCCCAAAAGCTACGCAAATAAACTCTGCTTTTTTCATCAACGGGTTGAAATTGTTCATAAGTAATTTGTAATTATGAGAACTAACGCGCCCGTTCATGGAAACAGCATCTTCGAAGTTTTGTTCACATGTAACGAAAAAGGCCGCGAAAATCAACGTACAAAAATTGTTCCAATAAAAATGAAACGTTGTCTGTGCAGTCAGGTGAGCTGACACGAATGCAAAGCGCTGTAGCGACGGACAGCTTCGACTCCCAAACTGCAGGTTGGGCCGCTGTTACGTAATGGCGGACAGAAGTCACTGTGCAATAAAAAAACATTCCATTCGTCTAGCGATTCACTTTGGCAATACCGACTTGTTGCCATACGGCCAGCAGTGCTTTGAGATTGCTCTTTAGTGAAATAGCGATTGGTACAAAGGAATATACGGAGACAGCGTGAGCCAATCTAGTAGTCCAATATGGAAAGGGTTTCATACAGTTACGTTCTCGCGAACGTGTCAGAGCGCTAGATTTCGCCATCCTGCCCGCGATGGATTGCATTTGAAAACTTAAGCACTGCTTGTTTCTGCAAATCGCCGTTTAACTTTCTCGGACAGCACCAAACCGCGGATAACTTCGTCTGCTTTTATGGCTCTCGCCCATCTCGTGTGCATACATTTTGTATTAACGTTAAGTTTAACCATCCGTCTGACCACCATAAGTCGTCTTTGTCCGTTTGCCGTTCCAAAGCTTTGGGTAAACGTACTCGCCCGATTAGCGGCGCAATGTCGACGAGCAAGCATGCAAAACGTAGGGCAACGAACAATCTTTAGTTGTACTCCCAATTTGGGGAGCGAAGATCGCATTTTACCGGTAGTCGTCACTCGACTGAACGCCGTGAAGCGACTCCGTCTGAAAGAGCGTCATCATGGCGGACTCTAGCAGACTGGCCGTCTCCAAACTGATCAGCTCCGAAGCGACCACGTCGGGTGCCGTCTTCTCCCTGAGCTGCCTACTCATCCAAGCGGAATGACATTTGCCCAGCGTCGTCGTCGTGGTCGTCGGCGATGATCCGTCGTCGACCATTTGCCGTTCCGAGTATATCCCATCGTTTTGGGTTATCCACGGCGTTGAAAGGACGCCGTTCAGCGCGCACGGCGCCACGGTTGGCGGTTGCTTTATGGTCGCCGGGGTGGCGCCGAAAGCGCCCGTTTCCGTTTCCGTTGTTGTTGTTGTTGTTGTCGCCGTCGTCGACGGTGCTGCCATCCATTCGTGACCGCTCGCGCTTTCCTGACTGAAATGCAATTATTTGAATTCCTAAGCTTGCCATTCGGGCGATATATTTACCCCTGCAAGCAGAGTTGCACGTTGTACCCATCGTTGTGCAGCTCCATTAGGTCTTCGTAGTTTACGAACGGTGACAATTGGCTAAGGCAAGAGAAATCCTTCTCTTCGTACCTTTCGTTCGTCTTTTTCATTTCGTACTCTCTCGCGCCGGAAGCAGCCGACGTGTACTGCTCAAAGCGTAGCGTTAAATAATCGCGCACGCCTTTCCATTTAAGTCTAACCTTGTCGCATTCGACCAAATCCAGGAAGGGGGCGAAATGCATTGAACAAACGTAGCTCTTTGGTTCCGCATCGTCGCAGGCATTTGTAGTTGGCCCGCAATTGCTCGGTAACATTAGGCTGTGCTTCTTGGCCAGCGTGGCTCTCAGGTTCGCGGCTGCAACAGTAGTACAGAATGAAAATGTGTATACGCGTATGTACTTGACGATTTCTTACGCAGGGCAGCATCGTATATGGTGACAACAGGAGCCGAAGGCTTTGACTCCTTGGTGCCTATGGCGATGGGTTTGCGCTCGGTGGTTTCGCCTTCCGCTTGGCTGACGCCGCGGATCGCTGAACCATCCTTGAGGCATTCCGGTCGGCGGTAGCGCTGGTACGTCGAGCCGTCGTTGGCAACGTGCCTGCAACATCTACGCATTCGCGGGCGATCAAGCCAGCCAGGCCTACCTTACATTAGCATTCTGTGCAGGCAGTGTATTCGCTGTGAACGCTGACCACGTGTTGTTTCCGTGATGACGGCAAATTCGGTGAGCAACCATAGCACCGATCCTTGGCGCGTCATCAGACGGTAATAGCCGGTGGTTGACTTTCCCTTGGCGTACAGTTGTCGCATCGATCCGGAAAACATTTTCATATCCTCGGGATGCACCAAACCGTAATAGGAGAGGCCGCGAAACTTCTTCACGTCGTAGCCCAGAAGGTCTTCAAGCCTGCAGGCAAAAACTGCTTGCTCGTCCAAGCGAGTAAAGTAGCTCGATCGTTTGAAGCGTACCTTTGGTCAATGTAATAAATTTGCATGTCCATCGTATGCCGCGTCATTACCAGTTCGGATGAGGCACCCTCAGCGTGACCGCTGTGCATGATCGCTCGGCCGAACATCAGCAGGCAAGCGTCGCTGAACGATTGGTGCGGCCAGCATCCACGTTCGTACACGAAGCCGTGCTGGTTGGCGCCCAGCGGAACCCCTTTGCAGGCGCGATCCCCGCATACGGCGTTATTCGTGGATTTGATGGTAAAGGAAAAAGTCTGAACAGTGCAAAGCGGACAGGTTTTGTCGATGGGAGGATAAAACGTGTGCAAATGGACAACCTTGTACAGGGATGACTTCAAGCTGAGACTGCGTCCTCGCGGGCTCAGCGCGCTTCTGACGCGAAGGACAAGTTCCCTCTCCTCGCCACGTACGGTGCACCATTGCATAACCATTTGCAGTTCGGCCGCATCCTCGGGGTGGACGTAGTCGCACAGTTGTCGTCCGATCAGGTCGGTCTGCAATGGGCGATCAGCCGACAGTGATTGGAAACTTTACAATTGTGCAAATGTCGTTAGTCGTTTACGCTTCGCCTGTTGGGATAAGCTCCAGTTGGCCTACATCCGTGTGCAGCCGCTTGGCGTTAAAGTTGACGACCAGTATAATTGGCTAACAAAATTTTCAACGCCGCCAATATTGCCAGCTCGTGAACACTCCTATAGGGGCTCTCCTCGATTCAAAGCGCAAAAATGCGAATATAATAGGCGATGGGCGCCTTGAGCAGCTGAAGCCACCGCGGCCGAACTTGAGCGTGAACGCGCTAATTTTTGCCCAACTTTCAGACAGCGCTGGAATGCGACAAAGTTGCCGTCTTCCCTGCACCGACCGGCCAAGTTTGCGTGTATTCAAATTTTCGACCAAACGGCGCGGCATCCGCCCACGGAGGTGCGAAAGTTGAAAGGTAAACAACGCCATTCGCGAGGCGCGGCGGATTCGTTTGTCTTCTTTTTTTCGAGGCGCGCTAAAACAACAAGCACCCACGCGGATTGGCACTTCAAGTGGGAGTCGCGTTGATCAGTAGCATTTTTGATTAACCGTCGCAATTCGTTGCCTCCTTGTTGGTAAACGCCCTGCCATGTTCAGTGGAAGCCGGTTAGATGCATTCGTGGCACGCCGATAAGGGGGGGGGGGTGAGCGGGTTTGCTCCGAAAGCTTCGTTTGGTCTATGTAGGTCTAGTAAAGATAATCGACGCTGAATAAACGCGGCAGGGCATTTACCGGCAAAGGTAGCGTAAAAGATTAAGTGGGATCTCGTTACGACTTCCGTCCTCGCTTTCGTAGACATTGTCAGTGTTCAGCAAAGTTTCCTTCCGGAGAGTGCTTTCTCATTAGCGACAGTGTCGCGCGCTTCATCAATGAAAGATCCGTTGGCCACTTTCGAATTGACCGCGTCGTTGGCATTGATTCCGGCGAGGCCATCATAAGCCTCCAACGTTGACAACGCGTAGTTTACTACGTTGAAAGCGGATTTCCATTCATGCGACCGCCGGCGGGCTTCCGTTTCCCAATAAGCGCTACCCCCGTGGTTCGAAAAGGCGTTCTGTCGCACCCTTTTGTAATTCAAAATTTTCGCACCCTCCTTGGCATACTGTAACGACGATTACGGTAGGCCTTTGTTACAGCTCACCGGCAACAATGGAAACGGGATGAAAGGGGAAAAAGTGAAACAATGGCGACCTTTTGCGTGCAACAAGTTGAATCGACGGAATAAGATGGAGGTCAATTTTGCCGGCGAAGCTATTTAGGGAGGCAAAAAGTCGCTTTGGCGCCCGTCACGAGCGGAACGGCGGTGCGTCGCCGGGGCGACCCTCGAACCGCCAATTTTTCACACTCGAGGCGCCTTCTCCCCGTGCGAGGAGTCGTGCCGACCGGCGCAAACGCTTCCATTCCGTCAGCCGTGGGTTGCGGCGCCTCTTCGAGCGATCGTTTTTCTTTTCGTTGCCGTTCACGTTCGACAACTGCTTTCCTTTGTCTTTTTTAAACGACTGCGCGCCCATTAATTGTGCCAACCTGAAGGGGAACCGGTCGAACAACCGACGTCGAAGGCATCTCCAAAGTGGCCAAGAAAAAGCGGCGCCAAATTTAGACTTTGGGGGCCGATGACCATTTTCCAAAACTGTACTGTGTTCGGCCGTCAACGCGCGCGACGACCCGAAATGGCAGAATCGAGTGCTCAACCGATTCGCAATGACCCTTGCGAATTGGTGTCGCACCCGTTTGGAAGTATCGCCTTGACAGCGCGGCGCAGCGCCTCCTGTTTTACGGCGATCACGTTTGTCAAACGCCATCCGGGATGAACGGCAACGTTAACGCGTGCGACTTTGTTCCCTGCGGGTCGACGGCCCGAGGGCGAACGGGCGCCACGAGGAGAGTTGACGAAGAGGGGACCGCTTTGCGACGACACACTTTGCGCCAAGCAAAGCCTGCTGCCGCAAAGCTTTGCGTAATCGGCTAGGGTGACATCAGTAGGCGACGTACGCATCGTGTGTCCACGAACTTGTCCATTCCATATCGCCGAGCGAAAGGGACGACGGCAGTGGTTTACGAAATCCGCTAAGCAGCGCTGCTGTTTCGTTCGGCTAGACAGATCCGTTGGTCTACTACGTCTCCGTAGCTTAGAAGCGGACAGGATGGGCAAGAAGGATTTAGGACACAACACCCTTTGACCTTAGTACGTCTCACGTTGAACTGCGAATTCATTTCAAGTGGTGACTGTCCACGTTGTGGGGGGGAGTGGAACTTCAAAAAAGTTCGACAGGTCCTCTACAGGGTGGTTCGATCAACAGTGATCTGCAGAATCAATTTCCAACATTTTGCGGAAAATAGCGTAGACGTATTTCTCACGGCCTTCACCCGCCAGTCTGTGCAGCCTCCCCTGGCAAAGTTCGGCAGCGTCAGGGACGCCTGGGCGCCGACGTGCGACCGTCGCAGCCCAACCATTAAGTGGAACTGTCGAAACAATGCCAAAAGTTAAGGATCGCTCGTCAGCTGCAACGGAGGCTCTATTTCGCTCAGCCTTTTAAAGTTTTGCCCATCACGTCGGAAAGTTTAAGGTTTCTTGCCGTTCAACAATAAATGACTTCTTTCGAGTTGGACCGCTCTTGTTTGACAACGGACACCTGAGCGGAGCATCCAAGGAGGGGCTCGGCGGGACAAAAAAGTTTGCAACGGCCGACTTGAGCAACCAGCGCCCTACCGCGCGTGGTCACTCGCCTGGCGTGGACCACCGGCGCGACGTTGACCTCCAAAAGGGGAGGGGGGTGGAGGAGGATGAGGCTCATTCGCTGGGAGTGTCCGCTTTGGCCGCGCAACGCATTGGCGCGCCACGCGGACGACCAACGCCGGGGTTGACAAGGGAGCATCGGCAATACGTCTTCGGCGGAATGGGAAAAAATGAACATTTCAAAAAGCGGCTGTCGCCTCGAGTCAAACGATTCCGCCGTAAGCTGAGAGGTGCTTCGAGCGGGAAGACGTTTGGAAAAAGTGCGAGTTATCTTTTTAGTTGATCGCTCGAACGAACGGGAACGATAGGCATTCAACCAACTGCGTCGACCGTGCGCCCGAGACTCGGCGACGCCCCGCTCCGCCTTCCTTACGAACATGTATGCCGAAGGCTTTTTGTCACCCGCTTTGGGTCGTCCCCGTCGACGGCCCTACGTCAACGCGAACCAAAGGGGGCACTGCGAGTACGAAAAATATCTCTGCCGATTTCAGTCGACCGTTTAAAGTTCGCCTTTGCACTTACCGTTCAAAAGTTGGTCAACCTGTCATTGCCTTTACGCGTTGAACCTCTTCCCAAAGGCTTTGGCCTTTTGTTCATCTGAGGGGGTACCCTCCTTGGCTTCGAAGGGTCGTCGTCGCAGTTGGACGATGCGCGCGCACACGTGACGACGGCGTGTAGCAAAATTGCAAGCAATCCAAAAGCGCATATTTGGTTAGTAGCCCATTTTGTCAGCTTAGCCCTCAATTGCAGTCTCGGCAGAGGCAGTCCGTTTTGTTCAGTTGTCGTTGTGTCAACTATGGGCCCAGATGTTGTCCACTGAAGTACAGCTCGTTCGCGAGGCGTAACGTTTTAAGGCAATCCATGGGCGCTCGAGCGTACTGCAGCTGGGAGAGTTGACAAATAAGTTAACTTCTCGCCTTGTTCAAAATAGGTGCACCTTGTGCACCACGAATGGGCTCCTGTTTAGGCCTTTTCGCTTGCAGGCCAATTCTGATTGCCGACAGCGTCGGGAAGCAGTGTTGACCGCATGCAAATGCAAGGAGGAACGCAATATGCAAAGTGCCTTAGGGTTGGGCGCCTGGGCGACCGCCGTCCTGCTGCAAACCGCAGCAGCTCGCCTGGTGCACATTCTTTGGCAACGCAGGACGGCAGTCGGGTGGCAACGGTGAACGCCGTCGGGAAAATGGGGCCCATAAATTTGGCGAAACCGGGAAACGTGCGACAGCGATTTACCGCAGAGACCGGTTAGGGCAGAGCTCGTCTCGTCGCGGCAAGCAACCAGCGTGTCCGATGAAGATGGAGGTTTTTAAAAAAAAGAGAGAATTAGCATTTACTGTCGGCCCGTTGCCTGCACACGGGGGATGGCCCGCGGGGAAACCCATTGAGATGCCTACCTGCGTCATGCCGATGGTTTCCACAACCGACGACGAAACGTAGACAATCAAGCTGTGCAGGTCGACGATCAGGAAGACGCAGCCGTCCAGCAGCTCGCTCAGGTCCTCCTCGTTGTACCATCGGGCGCATCCGGGCAACAAGGGCGTGTGTCCTCCCTGCCTGAATACTGGAATAGGGGCAAGGTTGGACCAGCTGGACTTGTCAGCTGGGCGCTTACCGTTGGCGGTCACGGCGCGCAGGCGACACATGGCGACGGCTACGCGAAGCACGGCAATGCGATCCAGGTGGTAGAAGGTGGGCTCCTTGGCCAGCGGCAGAATGTGGCAGAGTTCGGTGAAAATTCGCGCCTCGCTTCGCCTCCTGTAGCGAGCGTCGTTGCGCGACTTCTCTCGCCTCTTCTCGATATTCCTGCAAAGGGAAACCGGGTGAAACGGGGCGAGCGCGCCGTCGGCGCGAAAAACCAACTTCTTTTTGCTGCCGGTCGACATGGCCGCGCTTGTCGAGTACGACTTGGTTCCCAGCGTACTGTGGCGATGATTTTCAGGTACTACTTGGGAAGCACGAAATTGGAAAACGGCCGCCGGCCGGGGCCGACCGAGGTGCGCTTCGGGCTGGGAGGGTCGCCCCTGCGGTGCTGCAAAGGAGGGCCGGTGAGCGGCGGCGACCGAAACGACGCCCCGGAAGGGAGCGCTGCAGCGGCCAATCCAATAATAGCATTGCGACACCGGGCGGGCAAGCGCACGTTTTATGCGCGCCCTCGAAATGGCTGCGCCGCGGACAGATAATTCTTCAGACGAGCAGGCACCCATTCCTGCTTCACGTCAATTCCGTCGTTGACGTAACAGATGGGAAGCGCCTAGGTAAACCGGCGACCAGACTCGCCTTGGCCGGGAAGTGTCAGGGGAATACACGGCACGCGGATGGCGTGAAAAATGCGGCTCCCCAAAGCGGCTGCAACATTGCTTGCATAGGGGAGAAAATATTTTTTTTTGTCTCTCTCCCTCTCTCGGCAGTCGGCGGAAGCCAACGGGCGATCGGTCAGCTTCCGTTGGGCTCCTGAGTCGCCAACGGGGCGGGCGACCGCAATGGCCGGACGACCTCCTCGGCCAAGGTAGCCGTGGCGAGCATTCGCGCAGCAATAGGGCGAAAAGAAAAATTATACTCGGACAACTACCGTACAGTAGACCATAACGGACCGATAGGGACCATCGGACGGCACGCCAAGGCAAAGGGGTGAAATACCTTTTCTCGTCCGTTGTCCGAGTCGTCAACGATTCTTCGATCACATCAACGTGCTCGCAGGGTAGCTACTTCGGCTGCGAATTACTTTTGGTAAAGTAAGCTTAAAGCTGTTCGTACTTACCACCAACGCGTCATTAGCGAAACGAGAAGAAAAGGTGCACCTGACGCGAACTAATCGACGCCATCTCTGGCGGTCGGTCGTCGACGTTCCCTCCGCATGTGTTCAATGCCGACGGCTAAGTCACGTCGTATTGGACGATTTATTAAAAAAGAAAAAAGTGCCAACCATCAGTCACCCCGGTCGTCAGTCGGCAAAGCCTGTTCGCCTCCACCGACGTGAACGATAATGGTGGCCGCAATTTTTGCCTCGCTCGGCCGTCGTCGGACTTGGGCGGCATCGACGATATTCGGCGATCAAACAAATCACGCCAAGTCCCCTCTACTCCGGGTGGGCATAAACTGGTAGCGGCGGCGATTTGTTACCGCGGCGCTCCGAAAATAATTGTCGCATTGACCTATAAAAGAGCGCCACCGCAGACAGGTTTTTGCCGGCCTGCGATGGTACTTGGAAATCGGGAATTGTTTATATATGGGTACCTGCGAATCATGTTGGTTTACTATCCACGAACCGCCGATTTGTAGCTCCACGTCGTCGGGTTGGGCCGGTCGTTTGCTAAGCTGGGGAATTCCAAGTAATCGTGCCGGTAATACTCCCTTGGAGCGTCCTTTGTGCGTCGGCCACCTCCCGACGAGGAGTCCCCTGCACACGGCGCAAGGAGCAAAGCTACCGGCGCTGGCGCACACGCATCAACCGTAACGTAGTCGCATATTCCTAGCTGTTGCCAAAGCGTGAACGCCTGGCGGCTCCAAGTCGACCTCCACCCTCGGTTGCAACCGTCGCCCCGACTGGACGTCGGTTAGCCTTTCGGGCCGAACGCAGACGGCAGCGCGAAGCTCAGCAGCTTTGGAAAGGGGAGAGTAACAATTCGGGCGGCTACTTATATTCCGTGTAGACGTTCTACTTGCACGTAGAAATCAAGTGTATACGTGCCGGATCTCGACGACACGCGCTTGGCGAACAATCGTCGGCACGTAGTCACATTCACAGGAACGCAAATTGTGCAGGATCGGGAGTCGCTTGTAGATGTGTCAAAGCTGGCGTGAAACAGGGCTCAATTTTCGGGAAAGCAGCACTGACCGCGCCGACGTCGTAACCGCCTTCGCACGTTTAACATTTTGTGGTCAAGGATTGGCCTAGTCGACCAGGTGAAACCTGTTCCCGTGCCCATTGTCCGTGCAAAGCCGTCACCCATTCGGCGAGGCAGTACTGCGTCGACCAGCCGCGGTCTCAGGACTATGTCTGGCAATGGGCGAGTGAATATTTTATGCGCGGACAGCAGCGTTGCAGTTCTCGACTCGATAAGGAAACCCAGGCAAGGCTGCCTCACTTTTGTCGTCCCCATTGACGAGGAGCCGAAGGAGACCTATGATCTGGTTTCAATTTTAATCAGAGCATAACCGTTTGGTCACCGGCGAACGTTGCTTCCGGGTTTATTAATTGACATACCAAAGATTCATTGTGCTCACGCTCCGCTATGCGTAAGCGTAGCGGTCCCTTTCCAAGTTGAAACCATTGATGTAACGATGTTCGTAGGTCCCCCTTTCGACTGGCGGATGTCCACCGGTTGGAAAAATGTCTGTTCGGTAATTATGGATGTTGCGCGCGACTGACGGCAATAAGCTGTTTCACCCAAAGAATGAATCAGCGGACACGTCATTAAACTGCGGATATTCAAATGCACTTTCTATTACGTCAATTCGTGCCTAGCCGCAGAGCACGATATTATTAATAATGGCATACCAATTGTGGTTGATTGAATTGAACGGTTAATGAGCAATCTGTGCTGTTGGTACAAAGTTGCACTCTTCCTTATCGACGGCCGTCAAAAAACAGGAACTTAACTATTGTTGACCGCTGCATTCTGTGCAAACGTCGCCTATGGTTTAACTGCGACACTTTCCCTTACGGACGTGACCTGTTGTACAGTATAACTTACGGTAAAGTTGTAGTGAACTGTAACCGCTTTGCCAACAGGCGATAAATGGATTATTTTAAATACGAGCCAATCGCTGAGTGCAGTAAGCTCCTGTTCCGTCGTCGGCAAGGGCGCTAACGGTTTACTGCTGATTGCCATCCAACTCAACGTGAAACTCAAGTGCAGATTACATCCATGGATAGAAACAACACAGTATAACTTTACTGTTTCTATCGTAGCCGCCGAAACTATTGTTCGCCTTTTCCTTTACTCAGTAAGTCTGCCTGCAATACTCTACCCTCGCCGAATTCGTTTGACTTCGTTGGCAAATCTCTTTTCCTTCAAAAGCAAATGCTCCGTTGGCGTCCGAAGTCATTGAACCGCCACTACCGCGATTCATCCAGTGGTCAGCTTCTTCAATGAGTCTGACTTTAGCCGAGTGAAGACCTTTGCGTTTGAATTGCGTGTTGCGGTTTGTTGAATGAATTAATTAGGTTTTACGCTGCTTTGCGAAGGATTCCGCTTCCGTGGCTTCCAAGCCTTTGCCCTGTTCGTAGTCCAGACGCGTTTGTCATTGAAGCCCACTTCCGGTGTATCCAATGGGTGCAAACTGCCTGCCTGTAACTGTTCGCTGTTGATTCGTCGACGGCTTGCAAAGACAATTTCAAGTTTTCCCTTGCGTAACATTTGGTGTGCTAGCCTGCACTTTTGCATTCCAAACGGTGACTTTGGATGGACTGTGTGCCTGCTTGGATTGCGTCGTCATTGGTTTACATCTTCAAGCAAAGTATGGAGGTTCTTTTCGGACAGCTCAGCAGGATTGGCTCTTTTGCGAAATGGCGGATGAAAGCAGCTCGCCGCCATCGTGGCCGGATCCCCTGACGTCCAAGCATAGCTTCCGCTTGTTCCTCGGGTCGCAGTGCAGGTTCCAAGTAGCGCAATTTAGAATATCGTACAAAAGAGCGTTATTGATTGTTCAACTAACTAATTAAGAATGCTCAATTGATCAGCAATCATAGAATCGTCATTGAAAAGAACAATGACGTTGCTTGAACAGGCGGAAACTGAGGAATGGGCAAAAGCGGATGCAAAGTGGGTCGGCGCATTCCAAGGAGCGGCGGGTAACCGTCGCTTGGGCGGTGTGTCACATTCATTAGTTGGCTTGATATTCAAATGTTGTCTCAGTTGACTGGTCGGTTGGAACGGGACGTCGAGCAAATTGGGCTGCCTTTGCAGCCAGTCAATGACGATTGGATATTTGCCCAAGCCACTTTCTTCCGTTTGAATGTGTAATTTTTAAACTCCTCTTTTAAACGGACGCACGTTCGCTGCCAAGTCATTATTGCGGCGCGCTTGTTGTTTGACACCCACTGGCGTAGAGACAATGTTCAAAGGCTTTTTCTGATGCGCTTCGCCGGGAAAAATTCTTATAATGCGTAGTGTTCCTTTTCCGCTTGACGGATTCAATTGCATAGTCAACAAACGCGTTCATCCGCACGTAAGTCCAGTGCACGTCAAAATGATTTATAGTCAACGTGGATATCATACGTAAGCCTATGCTGTTCATGTAATGGCACCGATTTGAGCTCTATGAAGTAATAATCAAACATAATAATAACAATAATAATAATATTTCGGCATGCGGATGGAATAAGTCATCGTGAGGGGCAAGTCCGGATAATAATAATAATAATAATAATAATAATAATAATAATAATAATAATAATAATAATAATAATAATAATAATAATAATAATAATAGTTGAAAACTGGATGCATCGTAACGGGTCGTTGAGATGACATTTGTGTGTTAGACACGGTTTTCCCGTTGGTATTGTTTCAGTGTATCTGCAATTAACCAAAGAACCTCACCAGTCAACGATGGGTTAGTTTATTGGTAAAAGTTGCGAGAACACTGTAACGTACGAATCGGAGCTTTCGGGACGCTCTAGTCCCGTCGTCAGCGAAAAGGAGCTGACGCTGTGTTCACGAAATCTGTGAAGTACAGTGTTGCTTTTCGCTGACTCCTTTTCGCTGACGACGGGACTAGAACGTCCCGAAAACTCCGATTCGTACGTTACAGTGTTCTCGCAACTTTTACCAATAAACTAACCCATCGTTGACTGGTGAGGTTTTTTGGTTAATTGCAGATACAATGAAACAATACCAACGGGAAAACCGTGTCTAACACACAAATAATAATAATAATAATAATAATAATAATAATAATAATAATAATAATAATAATAATAATAATACATGATGTAAATGTGAGACTTTTTGTAACGGGTATCAAGTATAATTGATTAAAGAATCACGGAGATTTCTTCCCGTTGATCACGGTCCAAAAACAAGTAGATGGAACACTTTATTTCTGAACACGTGGCGCTAAAAACACATTTAGCGAAGCTTTCGAGCCTCCTCTGGGCTCGTCATCAGCGCTGCGGTAGGTGTCTTGTTGCTGAGGTCCAGCCAACCAGTTCTGGCCTTCGGGAGAGGCTCTTCCACCTAGGCCGAGACAACGGTGGGGGCCCGTCAGATCGAACCTTGATCCGTCAGGGCTGATCACCTCCGTGTTCAGACCGGGCTTCGGAGCGACTGCCTTACCGACCGTCCGTGGTCGCTGCTCAGCGAGGAATGCGGTCAGGTTGAGTGTTTTCGTGGCATCGTCGGTTGTCATCGTGGTAGCTTGGCAAGGCACAGGCTTAAGCCGTGTGTCGCCTCGTTTCGGCATGCGGATGGAATAGGTCATCGTGAGGGGCAAGTCCGGTATCTTTTGTCTTGTGCTCCGTGTGCACATTGTCTACATGATGTAAATGTGAGACTTTTTGACCGCATTCCTCGCTGAGCAGCGCTGAGAGCATTTCTGACCGCATTCCTCGCTGAGCAGCGACCACGGACGGTCGGTAAGGCAGTCGCTCCGAAGCCCGGTCTGAACACGGAGGTGATCAGCCCTGACGGATCAAGGTTCGATCTGACGGGCCCCCACCGTTGTCTCGGCCTAGGTGGAAGAGCCTCTCCCGAAGGCCAGAACTGGTTGGCTGGACCTCAGCAACAAGACACCTACCGCAGCGCTGATGACGAGCCCAGAGGAGGCTCGAAAGCTTCGCTAAATGTGTTTTTAGCGCCACGTGTTCAGAAATAAAGTGTTCCATCTACTTGTTTTTGGACCGTGATCAACGGGAAGAAATCTCCGTGATTCTTTAATCAATAATAATAATAATAATAATAATAATAATAATAATAATAATAATAATAATAATAATAAAACAAGACATCTTTGCAATAACGCCCAGAGGAGAGGAGGAAGTTTTTCTAGAACACTTAAACGGTCTTTTTCTATCAATTAGGTTAACTATTGAGAAAGAAAGTAACAATAGACTCCCATTTCTAGACGTGCTGGTGATAAAAGAAGGAAGGTCACTTAAAACTACAGTTTATAGGAAGCCAACGCACTCTGAGAGATACTAATCTTCTCTTCGCACCACCCCATCTCTGTAAAACGAGGTATAGTAAAAGGCATGGTCGATCGTGCCATACGGATTTGCGATCCCCCGTATTAAAACTCCGAATTAAAACATAAAAAAGACTTTATTCACCAACGGCTACCCATATCCTTTCATTGCGGGCATAATTAAGCAGTGTCTCTCGAGGAAACTTTTAATCCCGGTCACTATCGACGCTCCCGAACGACCCATTTTATTTGTCCCGTATTTTAGTGGAGTGGGTGAAAGAATGAAACGTTTAGGTCGTTCTCTAAACTTCACCGTCCATTTCAAATCTTCGAGTGACATTCGTACGATGGTTCCACTTGACAGCAGGCCTGGCGTTGTTTACGAAATCAAGTGTGGTTGGCACGCCTCCTACATCGGAGAAACGGGCAACACTGTACTTCACAGATTTCGTGAACACATGGCGTGTGTAACCCGATGGAAGAACGCAGAAGGAAGACTTAACGGGTTACACGCCAGAAGCCGTGGACGACCGCAGACCCACGCTCCAAAGAAGATCATGGAGGAGGCCATCATAGCTTCCTAGGTCGCTGAGCACGCCATTCATTGCTCCCATGCTCAGCGACCGAACATAATCTGCCGCGAGAACCGGTTGCAGCTAAGGCGGATTAAGGAAGCTTTGTTCATTAGACACAACCGTACCATCAAACGCGACCATGGTGTGGAGATAAGCGAGGTGTGGACTGCAGCTGTGAATAAATCAAGATGCTGCACCATACCAAGCCGATCCCCACCTTGACGCCGTTATGTGCCTATAAGATCCCTTAGCGGAATAAAACAATTCCCTTTCAACATCGCTGACGACGGAACCAGGGCGTTCCGAAAACTTCGAGAAGTGTGTCTTTGACCTGTGATATCTCTAACAATCGCCCATCCATCCGCCGCTAGGGCATTTGCGGTTTTATTACAGGTATCATCAAAAAGGGAAAGCCGGAATACCACCAATTTGAAAACATGAGACCCGTTACAAAGCATCCAATATTCAATAATAATAATAATAATAATAATAATAATAATAATAATAATAATAATAATAATAATAATATTGAGTTTTCACGGATTTTTCCCGTTGCTTTGTACGTGGATGGATCTGTAAGTAAACTGACACGGTCTCCCTACCAACGGATGGATGAGAGTAGTTATTAGAAGACACGGTCAGAGAACAACGTGCGGTTTTTATCTCGAATATTTCGGAACGCTCGAGTTCCGTCCTCAGCGAGAAAGAGAAAGTTGTTATTCAGTAGCCAGGTTAAATAGCGATCGCGAGACAAAGGGGCTCGGGGGAAGGGACAGGTCAGCTCGGTAAGGTGCAACACTTGCTTTTATTGACAATAGCATTCCAAACCTCACTGACCTGTATACCCGTATCGCGATTAATGGATCTATTGTTTCTGATGTATAAGGCTTCTTTGATCCGCCGCAGGTGGAAACGTTCTTCACCGCAGACAATGCGCGGTTGCAGTTCGAGTGGGCATGTGGACCCATCTCCACAAACGCGGAAGCCTTTTTTGCCTCATCCATGATCTTGGTTGGATCGTGGGTTTGGGGTCGTTCACGGCGTTGCGCTGGTAACCCATTGAGTCTTTGTTCCGCGGTCTTGTATCGGGCCAGCGCAGCCGTGTGTTCATGAAATCTATCAAGTAAAGGTTTGCCCGTTTCTCCTATGTAGGAGGCGTGACAACCACACTTGATTGAAGACAGGTTTTTTTGTAACGGGGCGGTGGATCATGTTGGAAGAGTACGGTTGTGCACCCGTTGAGTTCTATCTACCGTTTCCTGTAAGAACACCGATGCAACCTAACCAATGGCTAGTTGATTGGTTGTGTTAGTGGAAAAACAGGCAAACAGTAAACGTACGATCGCTTTTATTTTCGTAGCTTTCGGAATCGTCTGATTCCGTCGTCAGCGAGATGGTGAAAAGTTTCACGGATTTTTCCCGTTCTTTTCACCATCTCGCTGACGACGGAATCAGACGATTCCGAAAGCTACGAAAATAAAAGCGATCGTACGTTTACTGTTTGCCTGTTTTTCCACTAACACAACCAATCAACTAGCCATTGGTTAGGTTGCTTCGGTGTTCTTACAGGAAACGGTAGATAGAACTCAACGGGTGCACAACCGTACTCTTCCAACATGAACCACACTTGATTTCATAAACGACGCCCGGCCTCTTGTCCAATGGAACTTTGATCTTATCACTTCGCAACAGGGAGCGGAGATTACTGGAACTTTTAAATCGAACATTAAAGTTTAAAGCGTGGCCCAAACGTTTAAGGCGTTCCCCCAAGCCGTTATAGTAAGGGACGTATATCACCGGGTTGGGTAACGAGGCGGACACCGGTGGGTTTATGGATGTTTTAAGTAATCTACGTTGTATAATAGAGTCAACAAAGTGTTTCGGATAGCCATTCGAAATTAATGTAGAGCAAATGTATTTTAGTTCGGAATGTAGATACGCCGGGTCGCGTACGTCAAGTGCTCGGTTTACCATACCAATTACTACACAACGTTTAACTGGAATGGGGTGGTGAGAAGAAAAATGCAATAACCGGTCCGAATTAGTTGGTTTTCTGTACACAGTTGTGTTGATTGTATTATCTTTTTTAATAACTAAAACGTCCAAGAATGGCAATTTATTATTACATTCTTTTTCCATGGTAAGTTTAATGTTACTAGGAAAAAGGGAATTTAAGTGTTCCAGGAAGGGTTCTTCACTGCCCGCCCTGATTATTGCAAATATATCGTCTACATATCTTTTGAAAAAGGATGGTGCAAGCCCGTTTTCGCACGTGCTAAAAGCTTTTTCTTCGGGATGTTCCATGAAGATTTCAGCAAGAACGGGCGAGAGCGGGCTGCCCATGGGAGCCCCCTCTTTTTGTGTGAAAAACCTATCCTGGAACCTGAAGTGGTTTCCTTCCCGCATGCAAAAGGAGACAAGTTTAGTGACATGAAACGGGTTTAGTTTAGTTCTTTCGCGCAGATTAATGTCAGATTCAAGTAGACCTTTAAGAATATCAATTGTGTACGTGACCGGTATGCAAGTAAAGAGATCCTTAACATCATAACTAACCTTAACGTAAAGAGATCCTTAACATCACAACCTTAACATCATAACATAAAAATCCGTGAAAACTCAACATCATGAAGATCCATGCTCCCGTTAAAAGACATTCCGTCTTCCAATAATAATAATAATAATAATAATAATAATAATAATAATAATAATAATAATAATAATAATAATAATAATAATAATTGATAAAAAATCACGGCATTTGTTCCCGTTGAGGTTATCATTTTCACGAAATGATGTTAAAGCTTTTATTTCGTGAAAATGAAAACATTGTACGTTGAGCCGCCACTGGAGACGGTCAGTAAGGCAGTTGCTCTGAAATCTGGCCGAACTCAGAGGGAATCAACCCTGAGGGATCAAATTTGATCCGACGGTAGCCCACCGCTGTTTGGCTAGGTGGAGGAGCTTCTCCCGAAAACCAGACCTGGTAGGTGGTCAACGGAGAACCCTGCGCTGACGACGAGCCAAGGTTCGGCTCGAGAGCTTCGCCATGCTCTTTGTTTTTCATTTTCATGAAATAGAAGCTTTACCATCATTTTGTAAAAATGATAACCTCAACGGGAACAAATTCCGTGATTTTTTAATCAAACTGTTGAACCCCGTTACCATACCTATCTAGAAAAAAAGTAATACGTTGGAAACAGGGTGTATTTTCTTAACGGTGGAATTCAGTAATTGTGACATATTACGAATTTTCAACACCGTTCTTGCCAAAAGGATCTTTAATAAAGCCGTAGCTTTCGGGGATCTTTCAGCAAGTTAATTTCCTGTACTTTTATAATTCCGTTGAAGAAAGGGACAGAGCATCCCCGGAAGCTACGGTTTAATTAAAGATCCTTTGGCAAGAATGGTGTTGAAAATTCGTAATAGTCACAATTAATAGTAACAGTAACAACAACAACAACAACAACAACAACAACAACAATAATAATAATAATAATAATGCCATGATAATAAAACTATTGTAGACAACAACAACAATAACTATGAAAAGATACGATATCCTTGTTCAAAGAGCTTTAATAGGCGAAGCTTAATAGTCTGACTGAGGTCTGCAAAATATCCACTTGACCCCTCTGCAACAACACATATATTACCCTCTCACGCGTACCATCTCATTCGGAATTCCGCTGACGACGGAACACGTACGTTCTGAAAACTTCGCCTTCTAAAGCTCTTTGAACAAGGATACCGTATCTTTTCATAGTTATGAGACGCCTTGTTACTAATTCCTCTTGCTTCAAGAACAACAACAATAATAATAATAATAGTAATAATAATAGTATTCCTTTCAAGGGTTTTGTACGACTGGTATGGTTTTTGTTGACTTTTATTTTATTTTCATCGGAGCTTTCGGGGTAGCTCACACCCTGTCATCAGCGACTAGTAGGTTCTCAGTAGTCGCTGATGACGGGGTGTGAGCTAACCCGAAAGCTCCGATGAAAATAAAATAAAAGTCAACAAAAACGGTACCAGTCGTACAAAACCCTTGAAATGTACACCTACACCGTTACAATGAATCCAATCTTCAATAGTATTCCTTGTAATATGAAGGATATTGATCATGGTTGCTTTTGTTCAGGCAAAAAGAGTATTTCTTTTACGTAGCTCACGGAACTAATCCAGTCCGTCATCAGCGTGCCAATGTATAGCAGATGTTCTGTTGAGGTTCTGTCTAACACAGTGTTTCCCAACCTTTTTGTAGCCCGGGACCCCTTTCATTGCTGACAATCATCCTGGGCTCCCACCAACTATTTACAACCGTCCTTTTTGTCGCATTAGATTCCCCACGGGTTTTTGTGCTTTTTGGGAGTGACTTCATAATAAGCTTGCTTGAATAGGTATTCGAGCAGTGGTTAACATTTAGCACTGAATGAAGCGTTGTACTTGTCACCATTGGGATTCATAGGGCAAAGCAGTTTAACAATTCTTCAAGCATAAGCTAATTCCCGCATAAGGCGTTTACTTCCGGACTGAAGGCGTTGGTCAATCACAGTGCTTGTCAAATTTGAGTATAGTGGAATCAGGTTTTGAGTTTTGGAAAGAGAAACAAAGAAACAAGATTTGATGGAAGCATTGTCACAAAGCATCACAAAACGAAAAATCCACGACTCCTGACAAGTTCACAGCTGCATGAACACTGGGGCGAACGAAAACATTGTTTACTTCGCGTCCTGCGTATCGCTTTTTACACTTTCGAACTTCGTAACGTTCAGTGACCTACCATTACTACACCAGAGTACCTTTAATCTTGTCAAGGCTTTCTCAGGTACTCTTTCACCTTCTATGGACCCCCCCCCCAGGGACCACTTGCCTTCCAGGGCCCCCTGTGCCTCTCCAGGGCCCCATTGGGAATCAGCTTTCGAGTTAACGGCACTTTGTCCGTCATGTTAAACTCGTCTGTATAACGCTCACTGGCTTTTCTTTCTCCTTGCTTAAACAATTATTGCGCCGTATGTATAATGCTTCTTTGACTTTCCTGCACATAAGGCGTCTTTCTTTGCATAACCTGATGGCAGTATGGTCCTGCATTCACTGGTCTGCATGGTGTACTTTTGCTGAAGTTTGAGTTAACTTTTCCATAATTGTCTGAGCATCCAATTTTGTTGTTCTACTTCTCCGTACATTACCATTACCTGGCGCCCTTTCTGCTTCGTTCTTATACTGCGGTAACGTCCGAGATGTGCTCATTGAATCTGACTATTAATTTACGTCCTGATTCGCTTGTACAATTTGATTGGCTGAGCAATTGCGTGCCAGCCTGTACACGCACCTGCACGACATTTCGTCAAGTGTTCTTAGTTTGACACTTCTCAGTATGGCTATGCTATAGGATGTCGATTTGAAAAACATCCGGAAACCTAAATTCTTGGCAAAACTCTTTCTTACCCTACAATCCGTGATAGTAAGGTGTTGTTACGGCGGGGGCAATTATCCATTATTTGTGATGCGTGATTGAAGCTCCTTCTCCTTTCACTGAGGTTTCTTCTTATGGCCTAATGAAGTAGGCTCTTAGGGTAGCCATTATAGTGCACGGTTTTTTGTGTATCTCCTAGTTTACTTTCTAAACACTCGCTATCGCAAAAGTTAATACCTCTTTCTACCATGCCGTTGACGATACCTGCGAACACTGACCCAGGATGATGGGAATTATAGTGCAACTAGTAGTTTTCCTACATCCTGTAAACGTACGTTGACTATTTTCCTAGTGATTCTTATATCCAGGAATGGTATTTCGTTCTTATTTCAATGGTAAACGAGATGACACCTGAAAAACGGGCTGTTTAAATGGCCCAGGAAGATCGTTCCTCTTTCTACTACGGCTAAGATGTGATCTACGCATCTTTTGAAAAACCCTGAATGACAGACAGGATTTTATGCAATCAAAGCAATTTCTTTTAAATTTTCCTTAACGACGACAGCCGAAATTGGTGACAAAGAGCTTCGCATTGGAATGCCTTCTGCTCGTCGGAAGATTTCGTCAGGAAATTGGGAGTGGGCTGCCCTCTGCATATAGAACTTGACTAATTCCGTTATGTGGAACGAGCTTAGTTTCGTTCGGTTGTTTCCAAGTGGCCCATCATTTTCAAATGAACTCATCACCCTTATGAAGTGTCGCTCCTGATGGTACGTTGACGCGGTGGTCTTTGACATCATAGCAGACAATGAAGTCATTCTGTTCGATATTTATATTTTCGTGTTTTATGCGCATCTGGTCGGAATTGATAATGTAGGAAGGATGTTCATCCTTAGGGGTTGGGTAAACAGGTTTTGCCAAGAAAGGACTGATTTAAAATGCGATACCGATCACATTAGATATCACTGGTCTGAATGGCATACCATGCTTGGGAATATTGGGTGAACAATAAAGTTTAGGGCAAGTGATATTATTAGTGAAGCGTGTCCTGCGTGGCATTTGTAATAGCCGATCTTAGTTTATTCTCTGAATCTACTAATAGTGACTAACTGAACAAGATCAGATATGTTGGGCCGGTAGGATCAGCCTGTAGTGATGAATAGCAGGTTATCATATGGTTCATCTTGTCGAGGTAATTTTGTTTGTTAAGTACCGCTGTTCCTTTAGCAGGTTTGGCAATTACTGTATTCTTCTGAGCTATTCATTCTCTCAAGATGGGTTGTTCCAAGGAACTGAGATTCCTCTACCATTATTCCTTTAGCTGAAGCCTTTACCATGTTGAAAATACTCAATCTATGAACGGGCGCGTTAGTTCTCATGACTCAGCTGTACTTACGGAATGTTGTCAACCCGTTTTTTTCACCAAAGGGAACAAAATAAAGCTTTTAATGGCGTAGCTTTCGGGAACGTCTTTTCCCGTCGTCAGCGCAGGAGGAATATGAATGGCTATTATTATTTCCAAAAGCGTCCACGCTTTGGACCATCGTGCGCCACTGTTCCTTTTTGTGGAAATAAACGTTTTTCCATGAACGTGGCTTCAAACAACGGGTAGAATTTTTCCGTGACTTCTCAATTCGTCAATAATAATAATAATAATAATAATAATAATAATAATAATAATAATAATAATAATAATAATAATAATAATAATAATAATAATAATAAAGCCTTTCCCCATCGCTGACGACGGAATTAGGCTGTTCCGAAAGCGTCGGTATTCACTGTGTGTACGTTTCCCATTAAAGACCTTTGACCAGTTGCTGGTTAGATTCAACTTGGAATCACTCGCAGTCTCTATATCACAAAAAAGAGCTACAATCCGTTCCAGAAGGACAGCTCCAATAAAAATAAAAATAATAATTATTGAAAACTGGATGCATCGTAACGGGTCGTTGAGATGACATTTGTGTGTTGCACACGGTTTTTTCCCGTTGGTAACGGGAAAAAACGGGATTAAAAAAACGGGAAAAAACCAACGGGAAAAAACCGTGTGCAACACACAAATGTCAATAATTATTATTATTATATTGAAGATGAGATGCATTGTAACGGGTTGCAGTGTGGTCATGAGTGGTTTGTTTGCATGATTGTATTGCCCGTTATTTCCGCGATGCGATGAGTCTGAAATCACCGTAAAAGGATCCCTAACCAGTGAGCGGTTGGGCGGTTTTTATTAGCGAGAAACAGACTCAGAACAATGCACGGGTCTTTTCTGTTTCGTTCCCCCTACTTGATTATCATGTCGCTAGGGGGCGCTGTGGTCGCTAATGACGTTTCTGTTGCCGAACGCTGATATAAAATGCTACGAAGAGGGCGCCGAGATGCATTAGGGATCGTAAACTTCAAGAGCCTTTGTAAGATGCCTCGTATGTTAAAAGGGAGACATGTCTCTTATTTTATGGTTTAGGCTTAGGTAAGGGCAGAAAACGATGCGTATGGTTCTGTTGCCTTCGTAAGTTAAAAGGGAGACATGTCTCTTATTTTATGGTTTAGGCTTAGGTAAGGACAGAAAACGATGCCTACGGTCGTGTTGCTTTCGTAAGTTAAAAGGAAAGATTGACATGACTCTTATTTTATGGTTTAGGCTTAGGTAAGGGAAGGAAAGATTGCTTCGAGCGCTCGGCCTGCAAAATGTGACGGTGGCGCCACCTATGTCTCCAACAATTAACGGGCCAATCAACGTAGAGATGACGTCATACCAGGAAGTTACAGTATGACGGGGAACGAGACAGAAAAGATCCCAATGCACTAATCTGAGCTTTCGGAACAGCCTAGTTCCGAAAGCTCCAACTAGTGTCAAATGCTTCAAAAGATACGTGTCAGAGTCGAGATACTCTGTCCTTCTTCCTTCACGAGCAGGAAGAAGGACAGAGTCAGGACGATATCCTACAGTAAACCATTTACATGATTATCGTCCTTCACATCTCACTGACTTCAGCACACTTGCCGCGATTCAAGCAACTGTTATATCTAATAAACAATGCTCCTTTAGTCTTCCTAAGGGGAAAATAGCTCTAGCGGCATATAGTGTATGGCGGGAAGTCGTTTGAGCACTGAGAGAAATGTTCAACCACCGTTGTGATCTTTTCAGGCTACATAGTCTGCTCTCCTGGGGATGTGCGCTACGTTCTTTCTTTCAAACACCACCTTGTATTGCTCTGTTGCCGCCATGTGTTCTCCTAACCTGTGACGTAAACTGCTGCCCGTTTCTTCAATGCAGGCGTAACAGCACTTGATTTGGTAAACTACACCAGGAATCACCCACTGTGGAACCTTTATCTTACCACTCCTAAGGGGGACCTAACTTTTGTGGGGTCCTTGAAGAAAATACTGAACTTTGGGCCATCTCCAATCGCTCAATAGGCCTAATGCGACCAAGTAAGGTGGAACGACTGTCAGAAAAGTTCGTCGTTGGTCGACGGGATAACCGTTGTCCTTAAGCGTATTCTTGATGTGCTCAAGCTCCTGAAATAAGAATCTCTGATCTCAAATAGATAGGACCATTGACAATTCACCGCTTGGTTACCATAGGGTGACTTGACGTGAAATGTACATATCACTACTGCTGGTTACCTATACACTCTTGTTTTAGAGATGCCATTCCAGCATGTCATGGAAGAAAAGCCATGCATATCTTTCTCCATTGTGAACTTGATTTTATCCGTAAATAGACTTTTTAGAGGGCTAACAAAAACTTCTTCACCTGTCGTGGTAACGGCAACAATATCATCTACGTGTCTCTTAAAGAACGTTATGGAGACCGAAAACTACATATTCAAACAGCAGCAGTAATAATAACGATAATAATAATAAAGCAACAGCTTCTATATAGAAAACATTCGCCCCTGTTCACCATGATGCTGATTTACGACTGCTACTTGTAATCCCATGCGAACAAAACAGAAATGATGCGCAGGTACAATAGCACAGGTTGGAAGAATTGGTCGTAGTTAACTTTTGCAATCTATCACGAACCTCTAAGTTAACATTTCGAATGAACTGTCCTTATATTTACATAATCAGGGACGTGGTAATAAGTTCGTCCGCAATCCTCGTTTTGAACATTTGCTTATGCTGGCTGAATATCAGACTTTTCCTAATGACGTAAGCGTATTCTTTTCGTATGACTACGGACGCCTGCTGCTGACTACCTAATGTTGCGATTGCCGCATATAACTGCACTTTCGCATATTCAAGTTGCACTTGAATCATTTCTGAACAGGCAACCACACTTTACTTTGCAGAACGTGTGCCATCATTGATGCGCAACTTGCGAACGCCCGATTAACGCGAACCCAAATAGCCAAAACTTAATGAACTCTAACGCGCCTAGTTGATCAGTGATTCTACTAAGCAATGAGAATAAATTTGATGGAAATTTGCTCGAATACTTGAAGCAAAGTTACCTATAGTACCCCTTTTCACTTTTCTCTAAGCACAACTTTTCAGCGCGTCGTCACGTTCTTGCTCCAATTCTTTCTGCGTCAGCGTCATCTTCTCGCGAGCAAAGCCGTCAATTGACAAACCCTGCACAATTTTCCATTCACGAGTTGCTGGATCCACAGTTACCGGGAACGAATAGACCAGTCCGCTCGGGATGTCGTAGGAACCATCCGACGGAACGCTCATGGATACCCACGTTCCCTAACAAGTTGCTGATTATCAAACAAACGAAGACAGCCATATCGGTCAAGATTACCTCAGGCGTACCCGACAACCAAGTTCGCATATGGTCGCATGCCGCTTTTGCAGCAGACATGGCCGAGCTGAGTTTGCGCTTTTTGATTATTTCAGCGCCACGCTTTTGGATCAGCTAAAGGGACGATTTACCAGTTGATTACACGTAGCCGGAAGCGGCTAACGCAAACTTACACTTATGAATTCTCCTTTTATCCAAGCTTCATCACTGACCGCCACGTATGCATCCATTTCCTTGCCATTCTTTGTTACTTTGGCGTGCTTTATATCCGGAAACTGAGTTGCCGAATGGTTGCCCCAAATAATTACATTCTTTACGTTGGTCACCGGAACACCACAACGAGCAGCAATCTAACGGTACGAATTGTACGGTTTACTCGTTAACGCGTACCTATCTTACCATAGACAATGCACGGTTGTGATCCAGCCTAGTCATTGCCGTAATGTTGCGTGCTGGAATTTTGGGAGCCGCGTACTTCGCGCAAATAAAAGCGTTAGTATTAGCCGGGTTGCCAACGACAATCACCTGAAATACATGGCTCAAATGAGTAGGGTTTCGATGGAACAACCTGAAAACCAAAAGTGCATATACAGTAAGGCAAGACGCTCAGTTTAAGTACAATGAAGAAGGTATAACTTAAGCAAAATAAATAATGGTAATGGCCTTACTCGGCACGTTGGCTTGGCGTGCTGAGCCAACGCGGCCCCTTGGCTCTTGAAAATTTTGACATTTGCCGCCAACAGGTCCTTACGCTCCATTCCCTCTTTGCGCGGCATAGCTCCCACCAGAAAAGCTACGTCAATGTCCTTAAAAGCTTCCGCCTCATTCGTGACCGCCACAACGCCTATTGTGCACGTAGACTTCAGGCATGGGATAAACCAACGGATAGAAATTACTGCGCAACAATGGCAGGGCACAGTCGTTCAACTCCATAACGACCCCTTCAAGAGCATCCTTCATCGGTGGAATATCGAGCAGCACCAAATCGACAGGCTAAAACGGTGCACTATTCAAACTGTACTTGTTGTGATCATCACCTTACCTGATTAGGACCGAGAACGTCTCCCTTGGCAATTTGTAGCACAATGCAATAGCCGATTTGGCCAGCAGCACCGGTAACAAGAACACGACTCGGAGATGACATTGCACGCTGCAAGTTTCAAAGTGAACGCGAGTTTAACTGCTCGAAACGCGAACAGCAACTGAAACTGTTAAGCAACGATACGCGCCTGTTAAGCCAATGCAACTGCGCACACTTCAGCTGCGCTGCAAGCGATTGTGACGCTACAACAATACGGTAGAGAACATGAAGTGCAGGTTCCGTTCATCCCCGCATGTCCAAGTATTAATGCGTGCGCAAGCAGCGCATACCAAAGTTCAGGCGCATGCAATTTGCTTGAGCTTTGCCAAACTGAATAATGCATTTTTAAAGTGAAATCAGGTCTTGGCGTTGAGCATACGGATGCGCGAAATTCTAGTCTTCAACATTGAAAACGACCAAACGCGTACTGACTGCATCAAAGTAGCAAAGCGTATGTGCTGTGTAGAGCAAGAATGGGTGCAGATTTCTGATGGTCAGGGCGTGCGTTGGCTACTTACTTTTTCTGTCCACATTCATACTGTAGTCCCTAACAACAACAACTTTATTAGCGCAGACGTACGCGGGCCTCGAACTGCATGAGCTCAAGCAAAAACATGTGCAATCCCTGATTAGCACAGCGAAAGTTGCTGTAGTAATAAAGTCTTTCATGAATTTATGTTGCAATAGAGACGCCGGCCAGGAGGGAAAAGACTGTTTTATCGATGGTAATTGAGGAGCTACCTGCTTAAGGGCTCACATTTATGTCCGCAATTGAGGATGTCATTCTACACGCATTGCCTATAAACCTGCACATCATTTAGAGCCTTTCTTCAACGTTTGAGCATCAGGAGAGTAACTGGACATCTTCGAGACCCTAATTTGGCGTCCCAGCGCAAATGCAGAAACGGTACGTTCTTGAACTCGTTGTAAAACTGTGGCACATAAGGCAGCGGGAAATTTGCGCCTTTCGAATGCGTTATACCGGGGATGCTATGAAGATCATCCAAACGGAGTGCAGCTAATAATTGTTGAGCAAGTTAGTACCCGTTTGATATGTTAATTGACAATTCTTCATTAGTGAAGTCATGCTTGGATAGCTCTTAATGATATTGTCTAATAATTTCGAAAGACTGGATGTCTTTTAACAGGGGCATAGATCTTCATGGTGTTGTATTTTCACGGATTTTCCCGTTCCTTTTGTACTTTGATAGATCTATAAGTAAACTAGCACGGTCTCCCTACCAACGGATGGATGACAGTAGTTATATAAGAGGACACGGTCAGAAAACGGCGTACGAGTTTTCTCTCAAGTATTTCTGAACGCTCGAGTTCCGTCTTCATCGAGCAGGGGAACGTTTTTACTCCATTGTCAGGTTAAATACGAGTCGCGAGACAAAAGGAGAGGAGAACAGGTCAGGTCGGTAAGGTGCAACACCAGATTTTATTTACGATAGCATTCCAAATCTTGCTGACCTGTGCAGCCCTTTCGCGATTCATGGAGGGATTATGTCTTATGTAAAAGGCTTCTTTGATCCGCCGTAGGCACCTTACCGACCTGACCTGTTCTTCCTCCCCCTTTGTCTTCCGTGACCAAAGATGAACAACTTCTTGTACCCGTTACGATTGTGAATTTATGTAGATCTATCGACGTACAAAAGGAACGGGAAAATCTGTGAAAATACAACACCATTGTCTAATAATTAATTTACGTATTATACTGGCTGTGTATTCCATTCTGTTGCCTTTTGATTGATACTATTTCTCATTTTAAAATGCTATGCTCGTTAAATGAGGAAAGCAATCATGGTATGCAAATTATGTGAGGCATTTACAACATTCTTCTACCCTACGATCAAACGTGTGAGGAGAAAAAGCCAAACATGTGTTAAATGCTTTATTGGAATTTTTTGACAAACGAAAGTAAAAAAGTGTTGTCTTTGGCCCATACCTGTACGCCTGTATTAGAACTATCCTGAGCCATGCGGTTTCGATTAGTTAGTCTTTGTACGGTCAGCATTGGCAGCACTAATAGAGGCCCGCCTGTATTCTAAGAATCATAGCATAACGTATTGTAAACTTATTCCTTGAGAATATGCAGAGGAATTATTGACACAGCGCTATATTGGATAGGATGGTGACAATAATTACTTGTCGTTGTTACAATGCTCTTCCTTGCGCATGATTTATCATATCCTATGTTAAATGCCTATTTCCGGCCTCTTCATCCTCATTGGTAATTGCTCATTCATCTCATGGTTGGACATTCGTTCTGTAATTTAAGGCGCCGTTCACTTGCAACTGGAAAATGTCGCTTGATGCACAAGTGCCACATTTTACATACGTGCATAGTGTTCAGCCGATAGTTCCGTCAAGCAACATTGTTATGTTTTTTATTGTTTATTCAACTCAAGCGGCCTCTTGAAATGCAGAGGCCTGCTGCGCGATCTTCAGTTTCAGAAGCACTAATTGAAATTGCAGGATTTCAGGTGTTTACGCTCTAAACCTTATTAGTGCCTGTCGTAGTGCATTGATAATGTCTTCGTAGTTTCACCTGCGTTTCTCTGTCGTGTGAAGTTATGTGATTCACCGATGGGGCTAATTAGAAAGAGTGCCAGTTACGCAGCACGCGTTAATGTAATGATATCTTACGGCACCCGTAATGTTCGTTTGTGATTAACTTCAGCCGGTCACGGTAGCTCCGCGTTTGCGTGACTACACAAAATCCTCCATATGGCAAACCTTCAATTCACAAACTGTAAAAGATGCGAACGCGCTTATGCAATAAATAAAAAGGGATCTATTTGACATTTTGACATTGGGCAGCGAATCTCATAACTACTTGGTACTTAAGGAATGTTTTCAACCCGTTAACACCAAAAAGAAAATCTTTATTGGCGGAGCTCTTGTGGAATAGCCTTTGCCCGTCCATAGCGCCTTTCCTTTTGCGCTGAGGACGGGAAAAGGCGATTCCCGAAAGCTCCGCCAATATAGGTTTTCTTTTTGGTGTTAACGGGTTGAAAACATTCCGTAAGTACTAAGGCGCCCGTCCATAGATACACCATTGGGCAGCGAATGGGAATATTCTTTCTATTTTGATAAGCACATTCGTTTAACCTGCATTAATGGCTATATTCTGAAAAGGTACTGTGATAATGGACTGCTACTTTTGCTGCGATGGTACAATTGCCGGAACGCTTGGAACTATTGGAAGCCTGCGACAAGCAGCTTCATGATTTCTTGCCCAGTTTCAATAGGTCGTCATTTCTAATTAATCGCACAGCAGCAAGCAAGTCCCACGGCAAAGGTCGTAGTTCATACGCTTTTGCCTTAGCGATTGTCGCTATCCCTTGAGGTAAACAACAACTCCACCTTAACTGTATGACATCCAATTCTTGCCGCAAGGACTGGACATTCGTCAATCTCTAACCAATGAACAGCGCCCACACCTGTTTAACTGCTAGCAAAGCAGTCACTGCTGAGAATTGCACAGCGACTCGGAGATGCTTAGACAGCAGTGTTTCTTCAGCAATGACAGCAGTTTTGACAGGGAGTTGCCCAGCGGGGCTTACATTGGCGCCGCAGCTTTTCTCGTTGCCTTCAATATCCTTGTCATAACCACATTGCTATGTGTGCGAACTCGACGGAGGCATTACCATTTGCTGACATGTTTGTGCTCGCATGCTTCCACTTTACGTCACCTTACGTCACGTTTCCTTTTAATTTTGAACATCCCTCTTTTCCTTCCAACACTTCATTCGGGATTCCGCCAAGACGGATAATTTACTATGCCGCTGTTTACCCCGCTTGCATTAAACTGACCGCATATTGCATGCTTTCTATCTTCGTTACGTATTGCCTGTGTATGGAGAAATTATTGGGCACTTACCCGAACGACGAAGCTTTCGGGAGAAACCACTCCCGTCCTCAGCGTCAGGTATGCACGTAAAGAAGATAGAAAGCATGAAGTTAAACGAGCCTGTAAGGAACCACATTTTCCAAACACCGCAAATTGCATTCGTATTTCGTTCGCGAAGGGTTTGCTAAAAATTATTCGACCATCAGTACAGTAGGATGATTTTAATTGAATCATGCTAAAGCCATACTGCCCTGTTGATAATCAGAAAATTTTAAGGGGCCATCTGCGGTTAAACGCGGCACGGTCACTCAGCAACTATTTGTCCAACTGTTGCCCCCAGTTTGCCATATGAATCACTTTAGAGGTCTCGCTGAATCATGCTGAACGATTTTAGGTTTATCCATCGGTTGCCTGCTCCCTGGAATTGGTCACTTTTATTCAGGTGCCCTACGGATGGTCATTGCTGCTTCGTCAACGGAAATGATGACTGTGCGTCAATGTTTAGCATGCAGCGCAAACTATCTCTTGTGGGACGTAGGAGAAAGTGCGAGCGCTACAATGTTGCTACCGCTCGCCTGCGAAAGGCTGCTTGTCACTCCAAGTGATAAAATGTATACCCAAAGATGGGTGAACAAAACGCGCTACACCGTGCTGGTGATCTACTGCGTATACTTAGTGATTTACTTAGTTTCCATTGTTGCACGACTGATGTCCCGGTGCGTTGAAATGCGGGTGAACCCAATCTGCCTCCGGTCAGACGTGCTCATCAACATGTACTACGAAATTCATGTACTTTTCATGGTGATGTGCAGCTGTTGCAGCACCGCGTTGTTCCTGCTCTGCATAGTTTTCCTGCGCCGGAAGAAGCGCAGCGAAATGGACTCCATTCGAACGACACAGCTGAAACGTGAAGTGGCGGTCACCAAAGTGATGGCCCTGTCCGCAGTGGTCATCTTCGGGACCTTTTCGGCACCGTTGACTTATAACGTGGCCAACGTGCTGCCGAACGCGTCCAAGTTTTCAATACCTATCAACTCTTGGATGGTGCATCCCATTTGTTTGACGGTCGAGCTCTTTCTGCTTGGCGTGATCGACCGAACTTTGCGAAAGGGGATGCTGACAACTTTGAACAAAGTTTTCAAATGCGAGAATTGGGTCGACGGGTTCCTGAGACCGCAGAACGTGATAACCACTACAACGGACCCCAATGTTTGCCCTTTCGCCGCGACACGCCAGTCGACCAAATGAGAATTGTCTACGCTGAAGTCAAGCGGAAAAGGGCAGTTGAGTATCAGCTGCTGTACTTTGCTTTCAGTGGACGAATTTTCACTTTGCAATAGCTAATCCCTTTAACTGGCCGTGACGATCACGTGTAATATAAAGCGAATGCCGCGTGTGGGAATATGCATCAACAAGGAATGGAAGAGCAATCGCCTGAGCATACATGCAATCAGGTAAGACAATGTTTAGTTCACGTGAATGATTAGCCGCTCTCGTCAGTGTACCGTATGAAGATATCCAACCATGAATTTAGCTGTCAACAATGTCTAATGTAATATCCGCCCTTGTTGACAGCTAAATTTCATGCCAGTACCATTAAGGACCTGCGCACCCCTTACGTAACAGCTCCCTAAGCGGTTCAGCAGAGCGTAGGGCAAAACGTGAGGATATGACAGCAACTTGACGGCAAGTTTGTACATGTAATCTCATTTTATGTGCGCTCCAATAATAAAAGCCAGGCAAGTGGGAGATACCTTCAGATTTCCTTCTTCTTGGTCACTGTCATCACTTGTGTTGAGGTGAGAACTGGTTTAGCGGTAGTTAGCCCTGCCTGCACTGCAAAATGGCTAATTAATCCATCTTCCGCCTGTTTGATCAGAAGTATAAAACAGCACAATTAGCTTAGAAAGCCGCAAGTCGACCGTTTGAGTTAGGAAATCATTTCAGACAATCGAGGCAGGATTGAAGGAAGCAGATAACCGTGGCAATTTATTAATAATTTTCTCTCATTCGATGAGCCATAAGTTGCGCATCATCCCAAAGTTGCACAACATTTCGTTCTTTGGACTCCTTGCACAATTTCAACTTGGCATTCCATCACCGGGTCTCATGAAAGCTGCCTAACTGCAGCGCTATCCGAAAAGGGCTTACGTTGCAAAAAAGCCAAACTTGTGAATGGGACGTGCGCTGAATGAATGAACATTAGCGGGCAAGCTGTGTCGCAAAATAGCCGATACATAAGTTTCAGTGGATCCCATTACAGGTTGATGACCAAGCGTGAAATCTGATTGAATTTGCATTAAGCTCCTTAACAAGACAATGGCTATGCAAAGAGATGTGAACCACGGTTTTTAATTTTAACGGATAGTGCTTAGAGCTTTGCCTTAGTGGAGTGGTACTGGTGCAACGGTGAATAATTTAACCATATGTCGCCATTTGAATATTTCTGTGAAAGATTTGCAATCTGTCATCATCCTAAATCGTTCGACGTTTTCCTGCTGCACTAGAAATCGTGCTGCATTATGCAGAAGCACTTGCTTATTTAGTTAGCCTGAAGCCCTTGCGCACCACGCCTATCAATCTTTGCTAACTTAGGAAAATTGTAGCATTCTCATCGGCGAGCCATACATATTCGAGCAGCTAGGATTTTGACGTGTTTCATTATTCATGACTGCAAGTCTCAAAATGGCGTCAGTATTGGTATTGAACTAACACTCATTTTGCGCTGGAAAATTCGACGCTGGAAAAGGGATATTTCTGGGCGTAAGTGCACTCATCGCTGTGGTTAGTCCTTATCGTGATAACTGGATTTATTGTAACGAGTGCGCGTAGCTTCATTCAGAGGCGTTTTGCCGTAGTAGCCTGTTTGTTAAGGTCAACGTTTCTGGCGTAACGGCTGTGTAACGTTAAAACCCAACACTTTGGCCATCAATGGGCAAGTGGCTAATAGAAGAACGAGACAATGGCGAGCGTACGATGTGACCAGAGCCATGCGTATTTTATCACAGCATATCACCATTGTGAGCAATCTTCTTCCCGCAAATAGATAAGAAGGAATCTGGAAGGCAGCTTGATAATCGTTATACTGACGGCAAGACGAGATTATGTCTGCGCAAACAGCTTCAAGCGACAGCTTCGTCCTCATGGCCAACGCTTTTCAAAGCGTGCAGAGCTACATCTTCACAATGGATGCTTTCCCTCAGTTACGCTTTTCTCTTCGTCTAGTTGATTAGTCATGCATAATTTTTCGTCTCCCTGACTAGTCATGCATTGTCATTCTTCCGACGTGACGAACCTAATGATCTTGATTGAAATATATGAGAATTCTTTCGCCTTCCCTACGAGCCCGCACTGAATAATATGGCTTGCATGAAGAGCAGTGTGGAAAGATTGCAATATTTTGTTTGGAAAGATGCCACTTTAGACCGACTGAAGAACAGGTAACCATTAGCCTTGAAATCAGCCACCTGAGAGTGTTATGACCGAGTTGTCAGGAACTGCTGCGGTAGACACCCCCATTTTTGCTGCTCACGTTTCACCGCAACCGCAGCACTACTTTGCTTAGCATGTCTGAGCAATGTTGCATCGCCTCTGTGTGCTATGAATTCGACACGTTAGATTACTCAACGAACCAGTGGATTCAGAGCGAAAGTCCGCTCCCCGTTCTAATTTAGCGCATTTGTTCTTAGTTAATCCAATAGCAATTGCCCAACGCAATATTCTAAAATTGAAAATGGCTATGAGAAATCTATCCATTTCCCTGATAACTCGGGTCATATTCCTCCGGCTAATTTTAGATGTTAAAGCTTCGCTTTGCTGCGCTCTGCTTGGATTATACTCCATGTGGCCGTAAGAAGTGATCCTTTCGCTAATTCGCATATTTTCTTCGTGAGGTTCGTTTCAAAGGTGCCGGCAGAGTTCTCGACAGGGCTAACCTGAAAGTCGCGAAAGTGACTTCCTCGACAAGGGATGCTGGGCGTGTCGCAGCGTTTTTGAAAGGCGGGCTCCCTTTCTCCTCTAGCGCCTGCCTGTTGAGAAACTCCTTAAGAAACTTTCAATATCCTTAGCTTCTGGGCACCTCTGAAGTGTCTCATCTTCAGCGAATTAGAAAATTGCATATTAATTCAACGTGAACAAAATGTTTCACTGTTTTCCCCCCGTTGAGCAAAAGCCATTTATTTCCAAAAAGGGCACAAAATGCATCGCTTTCGGCTACTACTCATGTAGCCATCATCAGTGCAATATAAAATATGTCGACTGCCCAGCCAGCCGACGGTTCAGCAAGCTCCTCTGCTAGACCATCCGGGCTGGCGACATCAACTATCAGGTACTACCCTTGGACCTGTCAAGCCTCTGTCGCCCGCCCAGTCAGTTAATTCGATGTATATAAACGGAAGCAGCAGCACTTCTAAGTCGTAAATTAGTATAACCATTTGTTTCAGTACGCAACCAAAGTAAGAAAGTTTTCGCCTCCGAAACAGTGTCCTGCCGTCTGGCCCACTTCACTAGTTTCGCTGCAAGTATAAGTGAATGCATGTAACAAAGTAACTGTGTTAGGGGTGAGGTAATTACCTCTTTTGCGAAAATTAATAATTAGTTAGTTTAAATGTGTGCATCGAACCAATTGGGTAATTCGCGAATCTCTGTCCGCCAGCCTTTATAACTACGATGGGGCCTTAAATGCTTTTTGTAAACAACAGCAGCTGTCATCGCCGGGAGCGACAGGACCCCTTTCTGGAAGCATACCTCCAAGGAAGGATGGGTCATTGTCGTTAACAGTTCATTTCTGGAAATAATAAACGAGCTTCGTAATTTGCTCCAAGGAAATAATATTTTGAAAATACGTTATCTGGAGCATCCCTTTGAGCCCCGCGACTCAAGAGAAAAGAGTCTATAAATAATCGTTATGCAAAGAATGTATACTTCATCGAACGCAGCGTATTTTTTGCTCACGTCCCAACTGCCTACGGAAATTATACTTCTTGCCAATTAGCAGCGTTTCGCGGTGGGATACCCGCGTTGGTATTTTTCCAACGTTTCGCTTCATATGCGTGATTGCTCAGCGCGTAGCTGCTTTGTTAATGTGCACCGTTTTCATTCTTTGCGTTAAGTAATAATGAATTATGACAGCATGCTAGGTAGGCGATAAGCTAAGCAAGAAAAAGTGAGTGGTCCTTTAACCATAACCTTCATGATTGTTCGTGAAAATTACTGACGAATCGAAAATCCGTACAGTAGAGCATCTACTAATTACTTGCTCAATGTTGGTGCAGACCTGTTTTTCATATGAAATCATTTTTCGTGCTACCACCCGCAAATTTTAATCAGCAGCCTAATTTAATGGCAACAGCGTTGCGGAGTATCGCAGGGATGCTTGGCGTGAAACGGTGATTGCCATTTCGATTTATTAGACCGTTGTCACAAGTGTGCTTTGTTTACTTATCAAAATTGCAACGATTTTCCAATCTGCATTTTCCATACTGTTTACCCTTGCGCAGCTTCTTGTCAGCCTTAAGCAGCGCTTTCCAACGTGTCATCAATTATTTCAAAGCGGAGTTACTTATTCCCTGCCTTGAACAAGGGCAGATGCAGTGTTTCCATACCCTGAAGTCCCGATAATCATTCTTCGTGATTCCTCTGTGCAAAAAACGACCGCTTGTCATCTGCGAATAGTATTTCCTCATGCGTGCTGACCAAGCGCAATTCCTTGTGCTCTGTCGTTGTAGCCGGAAGGTGAACCACGACGGATACATAGAATAGGCATTCCATGTTGATAACTGTATGCCATCCATTCTTTTTCTTACATTCAACGCACCGCACTAAGGCACTTTATTTTCCATTCAGAATGTTTAAGATAATTTCAAGATTCCTTAGGGAAAAACTTGGTTCCTGATTCCGCCTGTGAAGTAATAATAATAATAATAATAATAATAATAATAATAATAATAATAATAATAATAATAAAGCAAGAGATATTTGTAACAAGGCGTTTCATAACTAAGAATGATACGGTATCCTTGTTCAGTGAGCTTTAATTGGCGAAGCTTTCGGAACTAACGTGTTCCGTCGTCAGCGCAAATCGAGAAACTTCCCTATAAATTTCGATTTGCGCTGACGACGGAACACGTTAGTTCCGAAAGCTTCGCCAATTAAAGCTCACTGAACAAGGATACCGTATCATTCTTAGTTAATAATAATAATAATAATAATAATAATAATAATAATAATAATAATAATAATAATAATAATAATAATAATAATAATAATAATAATAAATTCACCAGGAAACTGTGCAGATTTTCCTATAATCAATTATCTTGGTTACCAATAAATGCAGAGAGATGATACTGCAATTCAAAAGAGCGGATAGGGTAAAACTCATTGCATATATAACAACTTTTCCTCTAACTTACAAGCACCGCATGTTCTCTGCAAGTTTCGCACAAATGAAAAGGTTCGATGCACGATTTTCCGCCGAGGACATTGGTATACAAAAATGGTTGGATGCTCAGAGTTATGAGTAGGGGAATTTTTCAAGGGAGGTATTGGTTTCTGTTGAATTTTGAGTTCTTGGAAATTGAAAACGAGACAAGTGAAATTTGGACTCTTTATTAGACGGGTAGCAGAACGACCAACACAGGTGCTCCGAAAAATAGGCTATATTTATAGGGACGAGGGCGCATGGGATGCCGCACCTAGCAGGAGGAAACAAGAAAAACTTGTTTCCCCCCAGCTACTCTTGCTGAGGGTCTGGCATCCCGCTTGACGTGCCGCACCTAAATCGTACCCCCCATGGCGTGGCAACTCGCACTAGGCGGCGTATATTTCCAGCAGTTCCTTTGCTTTATCAGAACATTAGCATGAATTTGCCCGCCGTACTGTCACTCCAAATCAGCTGAACTGTGAAGTTGCTAGCAAGAGTATCCACTGACTTTAACAGTACTGTCCACTTAATCCATCTGTTATAAGCGGGTTGACGGAAAAATTTGTCGTGCAAACTGACAAGCGATGTGATGTATTTGTCTTGTCATCCCAGCATGTCAGGTGGACCCTTTAGTTAGCATACGCTCCCGTTTTTTGATGAAAACGTTTTTAGCGGATTTTCCTTTTCGTAAATCAAAGATTTGGTGAAAACAAATGAATTCGTAATGGATGCGTGCGTTTTCATTTTTCCTCTTGTCACTGACCAGCCGTTTGTTTAACGGAATGTTCTATTTTCATGGAACTGACGTGATCATCGGTTCGCTGTTTTGTTTTTCGTTTCCGCAGTGTAATGGTACAAAGAAGTCTTGTCCGAAAATAAAAAATTTTATTGAGCAAGTGGCTTATCCATAGCGAAAAGGAATTGAGCACGCTCTTCCACCGTTCGTCAGTCAGTCATTGAGTTTTAGGTCACAATCCTAATGCCTGACAATTCGAAATCGCAACAGCTTAATCATGGTAAAAGTTGCCTGAGACGTGATGATAACGCGTAATGCTATGACTATGATTATGATGCTTATGCCATGATATCGCATTTTTGGAAAGGAATTTACTTGCCCAACATGCAAAACAGTAGAATATGCTGCAGCAGTGTCAAATGGATGTGCTACGTAATTTTTAAATAATTTTTGCAAGAAAGTGAATTGTTGCTTAATAAGAAAACAACGCAAGGAAGATACGAGCAGTTGCCTGAAGATAGTCACTGGACGCTGACCGACCGCTGCGATCGTTGTTTGTGCTCAGAAGTTATGCATCATCCAGGGATAGCAGTGAAGTTCACAAGATGATACATAAGCATAAGTCTATTAACAGATCCAATGTTAAACATAATGCTTCACATGGCTTTAACAAACGTGGAAAATGTAAGAGGAGGATGTCTCGTCCCAAGTTCTTCTGGAAAGCGCTCAGATTCATAAGAATATGCCTCCCTAAGTTCAATCTCGAGTTGGTCACTTCGGAATGGCTTCACAAAACTTTCGGCGGGTAACGTGACAAAGCAGTTCATGAAGAATCATCGCTATGCACGAGCGGTAAGCGATAACCGATAGCTATGGGTGGTCAAGCAGGGCAGAGCACCCAGATTGCAGCGAACATTATATCAAGCACACTTGTCGAAATTTCAAGCTGCCTGGGTTTTGAGCTGTCGCAATTTTAACTATCGTAATCCTAAGCCGCTCCGGTGGCCACTGCATGCAACGGTTCACGCATTTTTAGAGTCACGTATGCCATTACATTACCCAAGCCCACCTACTGAAGTAGCGTTGCTCCCCTGGCTGGCTTTGCTGAATCCGAAGATTAAGTGAAGTCGTTGCATCGTCATTGTTAAAGATGGTGAGCCTGTTAATGTCAACTCCACTTTCATTTAATACTGGTCTTGTTGCACGGCGTGAACATTTCTGTTTATCTTAGGCAAATCCAACGTCTTGTTGTAAATGCAACCTCCATGTTTTTCCCATCGGGACAACGAATTCCCTCTGTCTACAGATATCCTCCTTTACTTCGTGGACGATCATGTCGTCTTTAGTAACGACTAAAGCGTAAAGTTTTTGCCGGCTGTGAATGTCACCCAAAATAAAACATTACGAAATGTCACGGTTTGCGGAATGACACAGTGTGAGTCTACTGCGTTTTGAAGAACTCGGTTGAACTACGACTGGCTTAGTTTCACGCAATGAGCTGATCGAAGGTGCTCATTCATGTGCTCCCAAGGTTATATTATTGACTTTGCTTAAGCGGTGTCTGTTAATTATTTGCTCCCTGATGAGCATCGAACTTCTTCCCATCGCTTTGCTTTACTAATTGGTATTACCTGCCGCTCCTTCGTTTCCCTCATTTACCCTGCAAACTCATCTAACGCGTAGCGCGTTTCATCGTTAACTTCAGGAAGAACTTCAACAATCGAGAATGCAGTTTCCAGGAGGCTCAGGATTATTCATGTTTCCCCTACAAGTGAACAGACCTGATTTTACAATCCGTCTTGTTACCGCTGCTGATGCTGCTCTACTTGACCATAAGCTACGAGATAACATTTCTTCTGGTGGGGCAGAGCAGTGTTGCTACAAGTGCCCATACAAAGAGATAGTTGACACAACTAGACGATAGCGAGCAGAATAATTAGGCACTGATTTCACGCTTCAGTTACATCACATTTACCCGCCCAGCGGGTTACAATCTTAGTACCGTTGAACCCGTTAGGCCGCCTAACGCCTCTCTGTTTAGACAAAGTATCGACACTTCACCTGACTGGTCGATGAGAAATGAATTTGCAATTGGTCTACGGCATACCATATGATTGAACCTTCTAGCGCCAGCCTGCACTGGATGGCCTGTGTGAACAAGCAACTGTACTCTGGAATGACTCAAAGGAATTGCTACGGTTATTGCACTCCAGTTGTACTTGCCGCCCTTATGGCCGTAATCCCGCACTTCTGTACGTCTGCGAGACCAAACTTGAACGCCATAAGGCACGGCGGGAACGAAAGCTCGGTTGAGTGCCCTGAGCAGGTCAGATGTCCGCGCTGGTCTTCAGACTTCAACGGAGAACGCGATAGAGAATGCACCTTGTCGGGGGAGCAGTGTTTGATTAGACTTTTGCTGCGCGACTACAAAGCCGAAGTGAGACCCACAAGTGGTTTCGGCGGGGTTGGCAACGTGAGGAAAGGCCCCCCGGTCATTGTACACACAAGCATCGACATTCAGTCCATTTATTCAGTCGACGAAATCAACATGGTAGGCGATGTCAAACCAACAGCGGTACAGCGCAAATCAATGCCATTGCTTCTGTTCAAGGAATTCAAGGCTCAAATAGTGCTAATGCAGAGGTGGACGGATCATAGACTTCAATTTGCCCATTTGGCTTCGTCCAAAACCAAGCTGCTCCGCTTGAATCGCGATCAGATCATATGGAAACCGGACACGTTCTTTCAAAACGAGAAGTACGGTCACTTCCACATGGTCAAGCAGCTAAATTCGGCGTCAAAGGTCAAGCCGAATGGGGAAATACTTTACAGCGTCAGGTTACCGGCCAACGTCGCTTTGCCGTTGTTCACCTTTCGAGCCGGTTTCCATCGTTTAGACTCGCAATGGCCTTCTCGTGCGTTATGAACTTGCTCAAGTACCCAATGGACATTCAGAAGTGCGTTATCGAATTTTCCAGTTGTAAGTACCGTACATAGCGATCGGCTAACCAACGCGGCGAAGAATTACTTGCAGATGCCTACACTACGGAGGACATTGTGTACATATGGGATGATCAGTCGTTCGTCGTCGACCCCGCCGTAACTTCTGCTCTTCCAAACATGGCTATTAAAACGATTACCAATGGCACATGCTCAAGCAAGACGAACACCGGTACGTATTAGTAAAAGGCTTACGGCTGTTGCAAACTACGAGTAGCTGGTGAACAATCAGAGACCGTTAGTTTCCCTTTAGAACTTTGGATAAGCGGGTTTGCTCTAATTGAGGTCTATGCGCAATCAATGCACGTACTTCCGTGGCGTTTCCATTCGTTGTATTCCCCGTGCAGGATTTTACTAATGTGCTAAACTATGTGCGCAGCTGTATCGTCTCTGAAAGGCTATTTTACTCATCAGCCATTGATTTGCCTTCTTTGGTAGCACCGTTTGCTTATCGCAGATCCTGGCCGAAAGCAGAGTCCTCCTAGGGTCTCCCGTCGGTTGCGCAATACTTGCATGACGAATGGGCGTTTGAATGCGATGTATTTGTCGTTCCTTGCATTTTAAACTTAATCAATATGTTGGTCAATCTTTTCAATGACGTCCAATTCGATCCCCAAGTCAAGTTTTACCTTCGCGCATCCTTCAGACGCCAAGGATGGTGTGTTATTGTAATAGCTATTAGATGCTAAATTACACAACTAAGCGAATGTCGCAGAATCTGTTCTATTGTAGTAACCTGTACTTGGCGTTTTGACTTAATCAAGAAACTCCGCTCTGCCGGAAAGTAAACTCAAAAGCTTTCATCTTCAATGGAGCATCTAGGAATACCTAGGTGATCCATTGAAGCGTTCAGACGTGGGTGCCATAGAATGGAGCCACGCTTTAGTAGCATCGCAATCGAAGCTTAAACATATTTCAATTTGCAAATGATTCGCGCCCTGCGGGGAAGACAAATTGTACTAAAAAGAAGATGAGAGATTGTTAGCCGCGGGAATCAACAGGCCAAACATTGATTTCACTTTTGCGCCCGTCAGCCTCTACGTCAAACTACTGTCTGCATGCGTTGATTTGGAAGAGTAAGTGTCCATTGGAAGGGGAGAAAATGACTGCTTGACGTTTCAACGGCGTTTGTCAAACTGTGCACTGCTTCGCTTCCGCTTCTGCTCGCTGATTTGGCACTTAAATCGCCGTGAGCTTCCCAAAGTGCCTTAGTGGGCTCGCATGAGCGGCCATTCGGTTTGTCTTTGCGAATCTTCAATGGCGATTTGAACGGTTTAATCGTCCTAACTTACTACAGGTAGAAAGCGTTGGGACGAAAGACATCGACGCCCGGGGTAAACCTTGATTTCACAGATTTCGCTACCACGTAAAAATGGAATCGCATAGAAATGATGCAGTTTGTCGTATGAGTTTGGTTCAAATTAATTAATACGTGACTCTCACTGTTTCCAAAGTAGATCATTTTTGGAGCGCATCATCACGAATTAGCGAATTGACATGTTGCTGCACGCCTGCGCCTGGTTAGACTAAAGGCTTTTGGTAAAACGTCGAAACTTTTTACCAAAAGCCCTTCCCGCTGTTCCTGGAACAGGCGTCGAAAATAGGGAAACTTTGCAGGCTTATCGCACTTGCTTTCTCTGAAAGAGTGACAGCTAACATCTCCAAAAGCAATCCAGGCAGCTAGTGCTCTTTAGGCCTACCCGGTGTCTGTTCTTACAACGTTGGCAATCAGTTACTCTTCCATAGCACTGTGGATCATCCGTGCTTCATTCCGGTTGGCCCTTCTTCGAGCAATCCAGGGCGCTTTGCAGAATGTTTCTGATTAGGATTTAAACGCAACGAATCCCAGAGAAGGTGACCTGAACAAGTTGGCATGGAGACTACATGGTTGAAATATGCAAAAGGAGTTACAGTTATTAGAATCGCCAAAGAAGTTACTGCAATCAGCCGTTGCATCCAAAGCCGACATATTAAAGCGTGCGGTTATAAGAAGCACGAGGAGGTACGCCGCGGGCAGGTTTCGATGAACCTGCGGCGAAAATAATTAAAGTGGGAATTAGTGCGTAGTGAGTTGCTAAGTCACTCATTACTCATGACAGTGTAGTGTGTACGAATCCGAAAGGAACGACCAATAATATCGCTTTGAATTAACTTTCTGTGACATCACAAGCAGACAATGGAATTGTTGGACGGCGCGTTTATTAATGCTAACATTCAAGAAAACATAGCATGAGTAAACAATGAGTAGGTTTCTCGTACGCTGCTTTCGACTCAAAGAATAATATTTCATCATAGTCCTCACCGGCCAGAAGTGTTTCAAGCAGAGATTTATTTGACTCATCCGCGGAGAGCTCCCACGTGATAATGAAATGTAAAATAAGCTCTCGTGTAGTTCATCCGCTTTTTGAAAAAGAGCGAAAGGAAAAGGTGCATGAACGTATTTGTTGGCCACCAAAAAACGATGTCCCCATTTTCAGGCGAATACAGCTGTCTCAGGATCACTTTGGTATTTGAAAGAAGTTTTTCCTTTTTCGTCATGCAATTGTACGTGCCGACCGCCCTGCTGGTGGCCATCTCCTGCCTCTCCTACTGGATCGATTGGCGCGCTTCTGCCGGTCGCATGCTGCTCACAATCGTCACCTTCCTGACGCTGATCACGCAGAACTACAGTAGGAGAAATGCTTTTGCACTTCATCTTCTCTTAGGGAAACAAGAAGGGGATTAAAAGATTTTTAAGATAAAGTACCTTACATATCTTCTGGCTTGTGGTTTTCGTGCTCCCGCATATAAGCTATAACGTGGAAATTGGATTTCACTATGTTAATCATGCTACATTGCAGGCACCACTACCAACCTGCCGCCGGTCTCCTATGCCAAGGCGTTGGACGTCTGGATAGGGGCGTGCGTCATTTTCGTTTTCGGCGCGCTGGTTGAGTATGCCTTCGTCAACTTTATGGGCTTAAGTAGGGAGTTGAAAGGAAGAAAGCTCCTCCTTGCAAATCAAGAACGTTTGCGCCGCTTGCTGACTGGTCGGTCTTCCATCTCAGGTACAAAGCTGAACTGTCCGCGAGAATATGGCAGTCAGAATGCATTCTCGAGACGCACGTTCAAGGTTAGCATATGAATGCGCTCTCGTACGGAAAAACAGTCCACTATTTCCTGTTTTCAAAGGTTCCGCCCTCGTGGAGACGAGAAGGTTTAGTTGAAACGGTAGGCGAACAATGGTCAGAGGCTGGACTGAGGTAAGTTTCAAGGAAACAACTGCTCATGCTCGTTCTTAAATAAGTGCGCAGCACAAAGCGTCACCGACGCAAGCTAAGTGGGAGCTATTTCCATAGACATTACATGGACCTTGAAGCAACAGTTCAGTCAATCAGGAGCGACAGGATGCGTAGAGCAGAAGATCGCACAGATTACATACCATTCAGCAACGCTCCCGACCTTGTTGACAGAATCTTTCGCATTCTTATGCCACTTGGTTTTCTGCTTTTCAACATTGTCTACTGGCTTCTTTATAGATAGTACTTTGGAAGGCAGCGGTGCTGTCAGTGAAGGTTGAGACTGTCTCAATTTTCGCCGTTTTGTAAAAATCATTACAGCCTGCTAGCAAGTCCTCACACCTTTTGAGTGCAATGACGCTCGTTTGTTAGAAATTAGATTTTGACAAACGGGGCGTGGCAGAGAAATCATCAGACAGAAGACGCCCAACTTGACCCTCACGATAACCTACTCCATACGCATGCTGAAGCGAGGCAACACATGGCTCACGCCTGTGCCGTGCCAAGCTACCACAAAGACTACCGACGACGCCAAGAAAACACTCAACATGACCGCATTACACGCTGAAGAACGACCACGGACGGTCGGTATGGTAATTGCTCAGAAACCCGGTCCGAACACGGAAGTGATCAGCCGTGACGAATCAAGGTTCAATCTGACGAGTTCCCACCGTTGTTTCGGCCAAGGTGGAAGAGCCTCTCCTAAAGGTGAGAACTGGTTTACTGGATGTGAGCAAAGAAGACACGTCCCATAACGCTGATGACGAGCCCAGAGGAGGCTCGAAAGCTTCGCTAATGTTTTAGCGCCACGTGTTCGGAAATGAAGATTTCCATCTACTTGTTTCCAGACCGTGATCACAAACGGAAACAAATCTACATGACTCTTTATTCAATTATACATTGCAACCCGTTACGAAAATCTTTTGCATAATAATAATAATAATAATAATAATAATAATAATAATAATAATAATACTTTATTCTAAACATACGGCTTATTTCCCGTCCAAGTAATTGATCACACGAAACTTTCGGGACACCTAGTCCCGTCTTCAGCGTGTATACTGACTATCACAATTGTCTCATCATAGGTCTAAAATCTCATGTTTAAACCGAATTGCTTTACGGTTTAAACTCTCATATGGTTTCCCACTGTGTTATTTTAGGCTTGTTCTTCTCCGTGAACTTCTCTTCTAATCGGGATTGTCCGTCGAGATAATGTTGAACTGGTGGACAGTTTACAACAATTGGCGGTCATGATTAACATGTTCCAAATATCACTAAAACTCACTCCTTCTTCCCTGTTGATACAATCATTGTAATGAATGTAGAGGGATTCTTTTATCTTCCTTATTCTAAAATCCCTCTCTTGTGTCAACGTTCCAAAATAAACCTGCTCATTAAATAAAGTGCATTCAATGACATGTCCAACAAAGGCAGAGGATCTTTTACATTCTTCCATAATCACATTTGGGTCTCTGGTCTGTGGTACTGTATTTTCAGTATACGCGCTGAAGACGGGACTAGGTGTGTCCCGAAAGCTTCGTGTGATCAATTACTTGAACGGGAAATAAGCCGTATGTTTAGAATAAAGAATGATGAGATCATATCCCGTAGTAAGAAATCCTATTTTTAATAATAATAATAATAATAATAATAATAATAATAATAATAATAATAATAATAATATACAGGGACGGCAGAATAACCCGTAGTACGAATGTATCTTTATTGATATCGCGAAGCTTTCGGGACCTGTCTCGGTCCTGTCATCAGCGTAGAATGAAAAGCAACCTTTTTGTAAACTCAAAGGTGGCTAATGGAAAGGAGATAATCAGCGTCTATTGTGGATGCTGTTTTTCTAAAGGTTCACAGTTCAATACTTTAAACTGATACTCCACCAATAAATCAAGATTGGGTTCCACTCCCTCCTTGAAGATCCACCATAGGGCCCCAAAAAACATTAACATAGGCTTGTTGTTTCTTCGGGTGTGGTTGGCCCAACGAAGGCACAACCAGTCTTAAAGGCCACAACGGACCAAATATTACTGACTCCAACCCCTTCATCTCTGTTAATGCAGATGTTGTGCCGGATGTAAAAAGCCTCCTTAATTTTTCTAATCTTATAATCTTGTTCATGTTCCAAAGTCGAACAACTAGTATGGTTAAGGGCTAGCGGGCAGTCCACAGAATGTTCCACCTAAGCCGAGGCATTCACAGCTTCTTTCATGACATCGTCTGGATCCTTCACCTGTTGAGTCACCCTTGATTCCACGATTTCACCTCTCAACCTTTTCTCGGCATTTTTGTACCTTGTCACAGCCATTTTGTGTTCATTCTGTCTGTGTGGTAAGGTGTGTCCTGTTTCACCAAAGTATCTAGTTCCGCAACTGCAATTTATACTATACACTACACCTGGTTGTTTATCATACTGGATTCTGATCTTGTCAGAACGTAGAATAGACATAAGGTTAGGTAGGCTTTTGGAAGCAACCGTGTAACCAATACTCCTGGCAATCTTCCTAATTCCTTCCCCCAAACCCGGATAGTAGGGTATGCAAATTGTTTTCGTTGGCGTTTCTCTAGCCTGCCTTTTGTTTAAATCAAGGTTCCTCAGGTTTAGCAACCTTTAACTGATAGTGGCTTCAACAAACTTCTTAGGATAACCATTTCAAAGCAAAGTCTGACTTATATGCTTGATTTCATCTTTCAAGTAATCACCATGGCAAAGAAAATACGCTCTGTCGACCATTCCAGTAATGATCCTCTTTTTTACATTCAGCTAGTAGTTTGAAAAGAAATTCAAATACCTCTCCGAATTGGTTGGTTTCCTAAACACCTTGGTTTTGATATGTCCTTGATCCCTTATGACTAAGGAGTCCACAAAAACTAGCTTTCCTTTTTCTTCTCTTTCCATTGTAAAAATGACTTTACCAGGAAAAAGAGCATTCAAATGTTCAAGAAGGGCTACTTCCTTGCCATCTTCGATTATGACAAAAATGTCATCTACATAACGCTTAAACATCTTCGCACCAAAAGCAGAAAAACCGTCCGGGAATGCAATATCCTCAAAACGTTCCATGAACATTTCTGCCACAACTGGGGAAAGCGGGCTACCATGGGCGCTCCCTTCTTTTGTGAAAAATAACAACCATTCCAATGGAAGTAATTTCCTTCCTCCAAACAGAACGTGACCAGTTGTGTCAAATGGAACGCGTTGAGTTTGGTTCTTTGTTTTAAATTTTCGTCCTTGGATAAAGACTCAAGAATGATATCGTAAGTGTACCCCAAAGGTACACTGGTGAGCAGGTCTTTGACATCACAGCTCACTAGGATGTCATCAGTTCGGAGTTCTACCCTCATCACTTTTTTCACAAATGCCCACTTACTGGGTCACATCCTTCTCACACGGATAACCCTTCCTCATTTAATAACCCTTCCTCCTTACAGAAAGGTTGCTTTTCATTCTGCCCTGATGACCGGACCAAGACAGGTCCCGAAACCATCGCGATGTCAATAAAGATACATTCGTACTACGGGTTATTCTGCCGACCCTGCATACAATGAAACCACAACCCGCTAAAAATCCTTTATTCAACAAGAATAATAATAATAGTAGTTCTTGTTGTTGTTGTTGTTGTTGTTGTTGTAGTAGTACACACCGATTCTCTGCTGTCATAATCAAACTCTTTCTTCAGTCGAAACAGCTGCCTGATTCTCCTCCCTTTCGCCATCTCCCACAGCCAAAGCAAACAGCTCGGGGTCTCCGTCCTCGGCCCCCAATAGCCACGCATCAGCGTCTTGGGCCTCACGCGTCATCTCAAGTATTTGCGGTATGTGCGGGAAATAAGACTCAGGCACCAATGGCCCAATGCTTCTCCTCTGTAGCCAATACTCCACATCTCGGCGTATAATCTCACGGTTAGCTGATATCCGCATCTTGTAGTTTGCAAGCGTAGGGAAATAACGTTGTCCAATTAACAAGGCCGCGTACGTCAATCTTTCTAGTTTCGACCCTCCAAGCGGTCTCATCTCCATTTCGTCGTATAATATACGGAGATATGGTCGCTCGTCTTCAGGGTAGCGAAGCCAAATTTGGATTGCTTCCAAAAGATGGTGACGATCTGGTCCCCAGCGTTCTAAATAAAAGATCGGGAACAGCGTGTCACGGATCAAAAATGTAAAAATTAGCAAGAGCCCCGTCATCTTGGCGAAGCGTAACAGTTCCATTGCATGACGATACACATTCTTCTCAGCTGATTCAAGCTTAGCTCCGAATGTGAGGGTAAAGAAAACAACCCTTCGTAACGCGAGGCTCCTTGCGAATTCAAAATGCAGTGTATTCGCTGTTTGGAATGGCACCTCTGGCATGGTCTCCCGTGCAGGGACGTGTAACAGCCCGGAAAAGTCCCGTAGATGTCTCGTAATCCACGCAGGATAAGACTGTACGCTGATGTTTTTTCCGATCAAAAGACCGGCAAACGCCACATACACGTGCATCAATTCTTCGTTCATATTCAACAAAGTCGAAAGAGGAGTCTTGAAGACATCCGGATGGCGCATCACTATGTCGCTCACATCCGCCATGCTGTTGACGTCAAAATACTCAAAAATGTATTTGTCATCAGTTGGCTTTCCGAATGGCGCCAAGGCGTGACACGCTGTTAAAAGCCAAGACAACGTCTCGAGGTTTCCCGCCGCCCAGCACAGTGCACCAGCACCTACTTTAACCAGAATGGTGCGAAGATCCTGGTTTTCAGTTCGTAAAACATAGATAATTGTCGACAGCCGCTTCTTCAGTGGGACATGCTGCTTCGGAGCGACGGGGCCGTACATTTCTTGGTACGCACGGCAGTTTTGTGTTATTGCGGATCCGTATTTTCGCTGCGACATTCCTCGGTGACTCTGCAGAAAATTAAATTATCAGTATAGGCTACGAATCGGTCTACGGCAGTGATGGGCAAAGGGGAGCGATATTGAAATCCAGGGGGAGCGACAAGCGTGAAAATGGCGACGGGTGAAGGGCTAAGGGGGCGATATCGCCCGGGGGGAGCGGTGAAGCTAAAAGGAGCGATCCTGCCGAGCGCCGGAGGAATTTATAGGAGGTGGGGTTCCCCGTGGAGGTTTTCCGTCGGATCCCCACTCATCTTTTCACGACCGATTGGACAGACGCGCCGGCACAGTAGTCTTCAAGGAAACCGGTCGGTCATTCTATCTCGCTGTTTCCGAGAATTACAAGAAGCACTGGATTTGAACAAAAGGCCATCTGGAGGCGCTATGGCGTCAGCTACCTGTCGCGCTCGACCATCTATTCATCTATTGAGATTGCCGATCATTTTGCTTCGCGATTTCCAAGAATTTCATGATACAAAGGGATTGCACAATAGACAGTCTCAAAGCGCTTCAGCTGCTTATCGCCCTCAACCATCAGTGGATCTGCCAAGAATTTTCCAAGAATTCCAAGAATCAACGTTTTTGCATGAAAGAGCATGTGAAATCGTTATTGCTTCTCCTACATTGCAACGTTAATTGTTCCCTATTCGTTTCAGTTGTATTAATATAAATACGTTTAGATTGCACCATAGTTTGGGTTTGCTCTGTCGTTGTTGAAGACTCGCTGAAGCATCTTGGTATCATCGTTCTTTTGATAGGAACGCGTCGGCTCCTTTGTGGACGCTTGGAGGAGCGTCATTACGCGTCGGCATCTTTGTAGACCCTGCACCTGCGGGCGATTGGGCAAGACTGCCAGTAATACCTCGTCGAGGTCAGCGCGAGCCTTAGCGCCTGGTACAGGCCACTGGCACTAATCCCACCCGACCGAACACCTGTGGCTGCCTGTGATTCTAGGAGATTGCCGCTGATCTTTTTCGTGTTGATACCCAAATTAGCGCAAAAGGGGACGCTAATCCTTTGGGAGCAGCACATCCGCAGCTGACGACCGGAGGCAATAAAAAGGGACACGCGAAAAGGCTTCGGGACAGAGCGTCTGAGAGACCCTTGCTGACTCGTCGTGTCGTTATCCGTATATACATCCTATTATCGAAATCATTCAGGCGAGACGTCGACGTTTCTTTCAAGCCGCAGAGACCAATATGCGCATGCACATCAACAAGACACCCATGGAAAGTCCAGCGATTAAGCACATCCCGTGGCCCGACACGGACGGCCATGCTGTAGCAGGAATTGGCGCGTTGGCTGGTCAAGCACTTGCTACCGATTGCAGGATGGCTGTAACGCCGATTGTTTTCTTAGATCAGGACTTCATGGGCTCAGCTGAGCAGCGTGCAAACGCGTTTGCGCTTTACAGCGCCATTTGCACAGTTTTGCGCGTTTCTCCCAATGCCGACATGAAGAACTTAACCCTTAAAGCACAGCTGTTTTTATATACTGTACTTGTAATCTGCAGACTTGGGCTCCTGTCATTCGACGACGAATTGTTTGAAGTCCCGAGCTCTGACTTCGTATGAACAAGGGCTAATCGAACCGCCGGAGGGTAGCAAAGTGGCAATTGGCAACTACGTGACTACCGATCGCATCCAACAGATGTTCGGTCTCATTGTGGGGACCAAAATCAGTTTCTTCAATACCAATCATAATACTGGCCAGGGGGCCTGACCAGTTATATCAAAAAGCTCATAAGCTCCTGTCCTGCTTGGACTAATGTATTTCTCACTGAGGGACAAGGCACGGCGCTACACCCCGTTCATCAGATCGGCCACTGGGCTTCAACTAAAGATTTGTTTAGAGCGATTGGTCTACCGAGTGTCCGGGCTACTTTTAAGTCCCCTTCATGGCCCGACGTGCCGTTTAAGGTTTCCGATGATTTCAAAATAAGGGTGCATAGCATGCCAGCAGGATTCGCAAAATTAGGCCTTGTGGTTGCTGGTGCTCGTGCCCTCGGTCATAGCGACCTTGCGAGGTTCATGCCTGAGCTCGGATTGCTGACGACTGTATACGATGCGTACTAGAAAGTGTTGGCAGACCCGCTGAGGTATCACGTCGGTAGTTTTTACTTGACTGGTTATGAGCAGAATGTTGAACCTACCGCCGTGGCCGATGTATAGTTTGGAAGGACTGACACTTATATTTATTATGTGATGCGCGGAACGACTCCGGCTGCGTCTCCTTTGATTAGCAAGGGTGAAGGCAGGAACGTTGTGCTCCCATTTAAGAGCTCTCCTGACTTTAGCCAGTCATTCGAAGCTATTTGCTCTGCCTTAATCACAGATAGCGGAGAAGCCAAGATAAATTGGGTGAAAGCGCAACTCGAATCGCGCACTGGCGTCCTCGCAGACACAGTAGTTGAACAAGTCTGAGATGTTTCGAAAGGTCGATTATCCACCTGAAAGTGACACAGGTAGGTGGAAGACCGCTATGGATGTAGTTTTAAGCCTGGCTGCTGCCTTCGAACGCTATGCGGCTAATGTCGATGACAAGTTGGAGCCAACTGCGGATCTTTTCTGTCTCGTTCCCCGTCATACTGTAACTTCCTGGTATGACGTCATCCCCACGCTGATTGGCCCGTTAATTGTTGGAGACAGGTGACGCCACCGTCACATTTTGCAGGCCGAGTGCTCGAAGCAATCTTTCCTTCCCTTACCTAAGCCTAAACCATAAAATAAGAGTCATGTCAATCTTTCCTTTTAACTTACGAAAGCAACACGACCGTAGGCATCGTTTTCTGCCCTTACCTAAGCCTAAACCATAAAATAAGAGACATGTCTACCTTTTAACTTACGAAGGCAACAGAACCATAGGCATCGTTTTCTGCCCTTACCTAAGCCAAAACCATAAAATAAGAGACATGTCTCCCTTTTAACTTACGAAGGCAACAGAACCATAGGCATCGTTTTCTGCCCTTACCTAAGCCTAAACCATAAAATAAGAGACATGTCTCCCTTTTAACTTACGAAGGCATCTTACAAAGGCTCTTGAAGTTTACGATCCCTAATGCATCTCGGCGCCCTCTTCGTAGCATTTTATATCAGCGTTCGGCAACAGAAACGCCATTAGCGCCCCCAGCGCCCCCTAGCGACATGATAATCAAGTAGGGGGAACGAAACAGAAAAGACCCCCAACTGCTGCATACACAAACGCAACGAGTATATGAACGATTGTCAATGGACTCAATTGTCGGATGAATAAATCGCTGTTTGGTGTTTTTCAACACTCTTACCTGGCAAGTGAGTTTGGCAATTGGAGTTGTGGACTCATAGGACGAGACATCATATTCCGCCTCGGTGATTGGCGTGTTATGGTGTCGAGAAACTACTTCCATGTGCCCGCTGGCCTGAAGGCATTCTATGGTATTTCCGGACAAAAGAGAAAGGCCACCGGAGTTCCATGCACAATTGTTGAGGCAAACCACGAAGCACGTGTGCCGGAAACTCGACGTCGCGTAAGGCGTTAATTATCGGATGTATTCAACGGAGTATACCTCATTTACTGCGTGAACCTCCGTACTGTTTGTCACTTTAAAAAATAATAATAAAATTAGTCTTCCGCACAATAACATTACCGTTGTGCGACCACTATGCACCTTTTTTGTTTGTCACTAAGAATGGGCTTACGTTATAACGAGAATAGATTTGCATTTAAATGTAGTCTTTCCTGTTGTAATGACATGCATTGAAACGTTCCGTCCCAAAAAGCGGTTTTCCTTTTTTATTTGTCCTGCATAATGCGAAAGAAAAATATACAGGATTTCTGACGTGGTTGCCCAAATTCACTAAAAGCTGAACTAAAGTCTACCAATCAATAAAAATACTGCTCACATCAGCGTGCATATAGTGACATAGTTTCTGGCAAAATCTAGTAACTCAGTAGGCCAAACTATAATAAGTAATCTCTGATATGCAATTTATCCTTACTTTACACAAAAGAGCTTTCGGGAGGCACTTTGTCTAGTCCTCAACGCAATTAATGCTACCAAAAATCAGATATCGCTGACGACGGAACCAGGGAGTTCTGAAAGCTTCGAGAAGTGTGTCTTTGACCTGTGATATCTCTAACAATCGCCCATCCATCCGCTGGTAGGGCATTTACGGTTTTATTACAGGTTTCATCCAAAAAACGAGAAAGCCGAAATACCGCCAATCGACTCAGGGGCTCGCGCAGACCTGGACGAGGGATTACTGGCAGTCTTGCCCAATCGCCCGCAGGTGCAGGGTCTACAAAGATGCCGACGCGTAATGACGCTCCTCCAAGCGTCCACAAAGGAGCCGACGCGTTCCTATCAAAAGAACGATGACACCAAGATGCTTCAGCGAGTCTTCAACAACGACAGAGCAAACCCAAACTATGGTGCAATCTAAACGTATTTATACAACTGAAACGAACAGGGAACAATTAACGCTGCAATGTAGGAGAAGCAATAACGCTTTCACATGCTCTTTCATGCAAAAACGTTGATTCTTGGAATTCTTGGAAAATTCTTGGCAGATCCACTGATGGTTGAGCGCGATAAGTAGCTGAAGCGCTTTGGCACGGTCTTTTGTGCAATCCCTTTGTATTATGAAATTCTTGGAAATCGCGAAGCAAAATGATCGGCAATCTCAATAGATGAATAGATGGTCGAGCGCGACAGGTAGCTGACGCCATAGCGCCTCCAGATGGCCTTTTGTTCAAATCCAGTGCTCCTTGTAATTCTCGGAAACAGCGAGATAGAATGACCGACCGGTTTCCTTGAAGACCACTGTGCCGGCGCGTCTGTCCAATCGGTCGTGAAAAGATGAGCGGGGATCCGACGGAAAACCTCCACGGGGAACCCCACCTCCTATAAATTCCTCCGGCGCTCCGCAGGATCGCTCCTTTTAGCTTCACCGCCCCCCGGGGGACGATATCGTCCACTTAGCCCTTCACCCGTCCCCAATCGCCCTTTTCGGGCTTGTCGCTCCCCCTGGATTTCAATATCGCTTCCCTTTGCCCATCACTGCCGTAGACCGATTCATAGCCTATACTGATAATTTAATTTTTGCAGAGTCACCGAGGAATGTCGCAACGAAAATACTTATCTGCATTAATTCAAAACAGCCGTGCGTTCCAAGATCTGTGCGGCCCCGTCGCTCCGAGGCCCCTTCCCCCCCTTGAGATGCCGCCGCCGACGACAGTTATTTATGTTTTCCGAACTGAAAACCAGGATCTTCGCACCATTCTGGTTAAAGTAGGTGCTGGTGCACTGTGCTGGGCGGCGGGAAACCTCGAGATGCTGTCTTGGCTTTTAACAGCGTGTCACGCAGTGGCGGCATTCGGAAGGCCAACTGACGACGTCTACATTTTTGAATATTTTGACGTGAACAGCATGGCGGATGTGAGCGACATAGTGATGCGCCATCCGGATGACTTCAAGACTCCTCTTTCGACTTTGTTGAATATGAACGAAGAACTGATGCACGTGTATGTGGCGTTTGCCGGCCTTTTGATCGGAAAAAACATAAGCGTGCAGTCTTATCCTGCGTGGATTACGAGACATCTACGGGACTTTTTCGGGCTGTTACACGTCCCTGCACGGGAGGCCATGCCAGAGGTGCCATTCCAAACTGCGGATACACTGCATTTCGAATTCGAAAGGAGCCTCACGTTACGAAGGGTTGTTTTCTTTACCCTCGCATTCGGAGCGGAGCTTGAATCAGCTGACAAGAATGTGTATCGTCATGCAATGGAACTGTTACGCTTCGCCAAGATGACAGGGCTCCGGCTAATTTTTGACTTTTTGATGTGTGACACGCCGTTTCCGATCCTTTTTTTAGATCGTTGGGCACCAGATCGTCACCATCTTTTGGAAGCACTCGAAATTTATCTTCGCTACCCTGAAGACGAGCGACCATATCTCCGTATATTATACGACGAAATGGAGATGAGACCGCTTGGAGGGTCGAAACTTGAAAGATTGACGTACGCAGCCTTGTTAATTGGACAAAGTTATTTCCCTGCGCTTGCAAACTACAAGATGCGAATATCAGCTAACCGTGAAATTATACGCCGAGATGTGGAGTATTGGCTACAGAGGAGAAGCATTGGGCCATTCGTGCCTGAGTCTTATTTCCCTCTCATACCACAAATACTTGAGATGACGCGTGAGGCCCAAGACGCTGAAGCGCGGCGATTTCGGGCCGTGGATAGATACCCTGAGCAGCTTGCTTCGTCAGCGGGAGATGGCGAAAGGGAGGAGAATCAGGCCGCTGTTTCGGCTAACGTAAGAGTTTGATTATGGCAGCAGAGAATCGGTGTGTACTACAACAAGAAGAAGAACTACTACTACTATTATTATTCTTGTTGAAGACTGGGTTCATTGTGTGTTGAAATTCATTGTGTGTGGATTCATCTATTACTATTATTATTATTATTATGTAAAAGATTATCGTAACGGGTTTCAATGTATAATTGAATAAAGAGTCATGGAGGTTTCTTTCCGTTTGTGATCACGGTCCAGAAACAAGTTGATGGAAATCTTTATTTACAACAAGTAGATAGAAATCTTTATTTCCGAACACGTGGCGCTAAAACATTAGCGAAGCTTTCAAGTCTCCTCTGCGCTTGTCATCAGCGTTATGGGACGTGTCTTCTTTGCTGACATCCAGCAAACCAGTTCTGGCCTTTAGGTGAGGCTCTTCCACCTTGGCTGAAACAACGGTGGGAGCCCGTTAGATTGAACCTTGATCCGTCATATCTGATCATCTCCGTGTTCAGACCGGGCTTCTGAGCAATTACCTTTCCGACCGTCCGTGGTCGCTCTTTAGCGTGTAATGCGCTCACGTTGAGTGTTTTCGTGGCGTCGTCGGTTGTCATCGTGGTAGCTTGGCACGGCACAGGCGTGAGCCATGTGTCGCCTCGCTTCGCATGCGTATGGAGTAGGTCATCGTGAGCGGCAAGTAGTCGGGCATCTTTTGTCTGGTGTCTGATGATTTCTCTGCCACGCCCTGTGTTCATGAAATCTATCAAGTTAAGGTTTGCCCGTTTCTCATATGTAGGAGGCGTGGCAACCACATTTTATCTGATAAACGATCCCACTTGCTTCCTCTCTTGGAACTTTGATTTTATCAGTCCTGAGGATTGCGTGCAAGTTGGGTGAGGCTTTAAAGAACACACTGAAATTTAGGGATTTGGCAATGCGTTTTATTTTCTCCCCAAAAATCGCATGCTATGGCATCACGACTGTCGGCACGTTTGGTTGCTGCGGAGGCAAAATTTTTGGTTGTGCACGTAGTCTACGGTTGATTATTGATGCTATCAGATTAATCAGATAACCGTTATTGATGAATGTGTGTTTGATGTGGTTTAATTCATCATGTAAGTGCCTTATGTCACAGATGGTGAGGGCCCTCTCCACCACTGCATCTGTTTTTACTGAGATTGGATGATGAGAGGGTGGTGCGGGTGGTTTACAGAATTGGTTGGTTTTCTGTATATTTAGGTATTTAACCGCTCTTCACCTCTCATCACCAGAATGTCCAAGAATGGAAGTTTTTTGTCCGTTTCTTTTTCAATAGTCAGGACGATATTTTCGGGGAAGAGCTTGTTTAGATGTTGCAAAAGCTATTCTTCCATTCCGCCTGCTGTGATGGCAAAAATATCTTCCACATATCTTCTGAAGCAGAAAGGTCGTATATTCGGATCCATGTTTGCAAATGCCATTTTTTCAAAGTGTTCCATGAACACCGAAGCCAGAATGGGCGACAGGGGGCTGCCCATGGGCTCTCCGTTTTTCTGTGCAAAAAATCGATCTTGGAAACGAAAGCATTTGCCTTTATTCACACAGAAAGTGGCAAGTTTGATTACTTGATACGGGTTGTGGTTCGTTCTCTGTGTCAAAGTGATGTCATTATTAAGAAGCTCTGTGAGAACATTTAACGTCAGGTGAAGTGGAATGTTGGCAAATAAGTCTTTAACGTCATAACTAACAAGTACTTCACTTTCTTCGAGACGTACGTAATGTACCGATGTCATTGCAAAGTTGTTTGCCATTCGTAACAGAAGACATCTTCAAATCCGTCAGTGGTCTTATTATGTCCTTGAGGTACGAGCATAACCTGGACGTTACGCTTTTAATGCTCGCTACCACCGGTCTCATTGGTAATCCCGGCTTGTGCAATTTTGGGAGTTCATACATTTCTGGGCACTTGATGTTACCTGTGAAGCAAATGTGTTGTTTAATTTTCAGCAGTGCATTGTCATTTGTTTCAGCGCTGAAGATGTCAACCGTGGTCAACAACTCCTTCCGGATCTTGGTGCTGGGGTCTGTATACTGGGTTGTTCAGCAGCTCGCTCATTTTTGCCAAGTAGTCGGGTCTGTCCAAGACGACGACGACATTACCTTTGTCGGCTTTGGTTATGAGGAGCTTGTCGTCTTTCTTTAGATCTTTCAATATTTTCATTTCCAAGCTTCCAAGGTTCGGTCTACCCGAGTTTTTGTAATGTTGCATCGTCAGGATCGCAATGGCATACTTTATAGTATTGGCCTGTTGGGGCTCTGTTTTGAACAAACTTTGTTCTACGGATGCCACAACGTCCAAAATCGGAGGACATTTTGGAGTTGGGACGAAATTAAGTCCTTTGGCCAAGACTGATTTCTTCTGGTCATCCAGTGGTATGGAGCTTAGGTTGACAACCAGTTTGTCCAAATCATGTGTTCTGCACATGGCTCCGGTTCTCGTTGATCGGTGGAATTCCCATGACTGCGAGCAGTATAAGTTGTTGAACTTCTTTCAAAAATGGTTTTTTGTTTCAATGATCTTAATGCGCGTATGTTCCTTGTATGGTGTTCTATGCAGCTTAGTTGCATAGAACAAAATTGTACATTGTTGTTCGTTGTTTTCGGCGATGCAAATGACCAACGGAATGGGCATGGAATGACAGACAGTGATGGAAGTTACTTTCGCTATTGCATCCCAACCGTAGCCTACTCGCGCGAGCTCATGCGGTGCGGCAACCGCTGGCAATGATGTAATGGGAACCGTACGCAATTAATACAATACCACCGTGCGGCAGATTACTAAAAGGCAATTCGATGTAACACTTTGTCGCAATGCTGCCGGACGTCATTTTCTGCCCTGCTAAGCTTAAGCCGATAATAAGGACTAAGAGGAATTGCCGGTATGGGTGCGAAAAGATTGAGCCAAATCGTTTGTTGTTGAAGTTCCCAAACACCAAGCGCGATGGGTAATTTGCGGAAGTCATGCCCGCCCTACAAGCGCCGTTCGCAGCACTGCATTGTGACGCAAAGACTACGTCATGTTTACTTTCGTCCCGTTGTTTGCAACTTCGTAAATACCTGCATTTCTTTGTTTATATTTACAAATTACTGTATTTTACCCGGGCCTCTAATGCAAAAGACCCGTTGGCGCTGATCTGTGCTCGTTCTAAGCTTTTGTTAATTCTGCAGAATTTTGATCTTAGTTGTGTCAATTTCTTTCTGTGTTCTTTTATGGCACTTCTTGGCAGTGAAAGACGATTCGCAAGATGTTTTTAGTACTCTGGTAGACAAACTGAGACCATTTTAAGCGAAAAGCTTTTGGGAGTGGTTGTGCATCGCTGCATTTTAGAAGGAACGTTAGCTTACCCAACGTCTTCTCGATCTTCATTGAAGTGTTCTCGTAAGATCTTGCACTTTTCATGACTTCTGTACCGTGCATAAGTCGAATCCCGTTGAAGATGGGGTGCATGGTAACGGGGCGTCCGATTGGCACGTTGGATGGTTGCCACGGTGAACCCTGCCACGGTCACCTTCCACAATTTTAGAAATGCTGCACAAATTCATTGATGGATAGCCCAAAGAAGAAAAGTCGCCAATACAGCACGGAATATTTGAACTTCAGCGTTACGTGCTCCATTGCTAACAGACAGTTGCCAATGCGCCTAATATGCGAGAAAGTGTTCTCTAATGAAGCAATGAAGCCTTCGAGATTGAAAGAGCGCTTTACGAGGTGCCATCCTGACAAGCGCTGTAAGGATGTGGCATACTTCCGCCCACTGGCGAGTATGATGGTTTCTGAATCAAAGCTCCATCATGACGGCTTGCTCGCATCATACGGGATATCGCTAGTGATTGCGAAGTCCGGTAAGCCACACAGAATCGGCAAAGGCTTGATACTTCCTGCCACAGCAGAGATACTGGAGAAATACCACTGCGTTATCCTGCCTTGTTTTCCCGCCAATTTTCGCGCCGTCAGCCGGTACGGTTCATCCCAAGGGGCGACGGCAACCTCGAAGCTGGAAAAGGGTGGGGCCAAATTCAGGCATAGCCTTGCGCATCACTGGTCTACGGCGAAAGCGGCCACTAATGCTTCCTTGATTTTCTCCACGCTTTTTCGTTTTTCCCTCGTCAATTGCTGGTACACGGCGAAAGCTCCGCCGGTCAGTCGTAATGGAATCAGGCAAGAAAGATCTACCATACCACTGAGCTCCCAAACCAATTCCGCCTTTTCCAGCCATTCTGCCACAGGCTGGGGCGACTCATCGAACTGTGGAATTAGTTTCAAATCCACGAACTTATCCCTCTCACGGAGCTTCCATTCGGCCTCAATAGCTTGTTGGAGCAGACTCCATAAGAAACGATCAAAGTTTTACTCAGTTCAACGTTTAACACCGTCATACACACAATGACACTCCACAACGAATTTTGCGTAGCGATTATATATGCTTCTGATCCCAGCATGCGATGATGGCATATATCACATAACCCAAGTTCACTTCCCGAATCCATTCATTATCGCGGATCAACAAGCCAATTTGTTGGACTTTCCTTGGGAGACCACGTGTTATTGGCGCACTCCCCGCAAAGCAGCCGCACCTGGTTGTTCCTCGACGTGTTTGCCACATTTGCTCACGAGGCAAAACGCGCCGCAAAGCAGTCGTCGTTTAACCTGTGCGTCGTTATCGTTGCAATGTTTATTTTAAAGACATATGCAATAGTAGTGAACTCCCAAACAGCGCAATAATTTACTTTTCTATCCTAGGATGCTTCGCTTTTACGATAATGAAGCGCTTGGCCATTCGCTGATCTCAGTCGAAACGCAAAATTACGTCAATAAATACTTGCGCATCAATACAATATACAGTATTTTCTAGTCTCAGTATCAGTCGACGGACGGATGGGCTTTGCCTGATTAAGTTAACGCCGCTGTTAGGGCGCCAAGCTGCCGCGTCGCTCAGGAGACAATTCTAAATTGCTAGGATTGCCCGGTGAAAAGAATCATTGCCTTTCCATGGCATACTCCTGTCGACCTGCGTCTCATGCCGGTAGTTGGTATTCGGACAACGAGCGCGAGCTGAACATGCAACTCGAACAGTGGCTTCGCTCGGTGAAAGTTGACCATCGTCCTGCCCGAGTAATCGTATCGCCGCATGCAGGCTACCAGTACTGCGGCAGTTGCGCAGCTTACGCCTACAAGCAGATTGATCCGTCGTCAGTGTAAGTTCTTGTTTCGTTTTCTTGTTTTACCTGACGGGTCTAACCCCCCATTTGCCAATTTGCCGTCGTTTAGCGATACAATATTCATTTTGGGGCCATCGCATCATGTGTGCCTCAACGGCTGCGCTCTGAGCAAATACGACAAGTATAACACACCATTCTACGATCTTGTCGTCGATGAGATAGGTAGCCTGCGGATTGTTTTTCTTGTTGACAATTGAGACGTTGTTTAGTAAATCGTGAATTGTGGGATACAAAGTCTTTCGAAACAATGGAGTCTGGAACTGACATTGGCGAGCACAGCATTGAAATGCAGCTGCCTTATATTGCAAAGGTGATGGAGAGTCGTCGGGGCGAATTCACAATTGTACCAGTGTTGGTCGGCAGTTTAAACCCGTCACGTCAAGCAGCTTATGGTCGCATTTTTGCTCGTTATCTGGCTAATCCGCGCAACTGTTTCGTCGTTTCGTCCGACTTTTGCCATTGGGGTAAGGGCGTTGTTAGGTTTGTTGAAAAGCCGTTTCTAGTTTATTTCAATGTCCTACGTTCCTCTTTCCCATCGATTCCTGCGGACATCTTTTGTCAGCAGTCAAATTCATTCAGCACGGCGTCACGATCGATTTCAAAGCTCTAATCAACTTGTTGGGTAGCAGACTCGCCACGGGATTTAGTGGAACGACATTTTTCAAATCAACGAGTACTTTTCATTTTCACAGCTCTCAGAATAAGACGGCGGAGGGCACGCTTCGTTGAGAACATCGAACGAGAAACGATTCAGCTGATTTCTCTACCTAACGACTGTTGCCAAACCTGTACTTGCAGGACATCGATTCCAGTTTACGACTTACGACAAGAGCTGCGGTGAAATCTATGAAAGCATTGAAGCAATGGATCGCGAGGCAATGAACATCATTGAGACACTCGACCCGTACGCTTTTAATGATTACCTGAAAAGAACGAACAATACCATCTGTGGCAGACATCCAATCTCCATTATGCTGCAGGTTTGATTTTAAAACTTTGTAATTCGCACAATCGAACAAGGACACCTGCTCGTATACGGAGTGTTGCAACTTAACTAAATATTTCAGGCGTCCGAGTATTTCCATCAGGCTAACAATCATCGGGCCAGTTTCCAATTTCTTAATTACACGCAGTCGAATCAGTGTCGCTCCGTTCACGATTCCTCTGTCAGCTACGCATCCGGATCGCTGGTAATCAGACCAAGCTGAAACGGTGCTTCAGGCGTTGGCAAACATGTACGCTTACGTAACACGTCGTCATGCAAGTTCTAAATGATTGCATTGTTGAACAAAGCTTGCATCCTTAAGATTTCCCGTACTCGCCAATTTTCATGTCTAATTAGTTGCCGGTCGCCTAAGCCTGTCCGCAATACGTTCCAACCGCAGCTCTCGGCTCGGCATGCATTGTTTGAACGTTACGCAGCAAATAAAAGAGGAGTTAACATTCTTGAACTTTAACCTCTAAACGCCGGTGTACAAACTAAAGAAGTAAACGTAGAGCAAAAATATTGGATACAAAAGGAGCAGTCGCTTCTCTCGCAGCTCTTCGCTGCACAGCAGCGTGCCGGCGCTGTAGACGGCCCAGAGGATGCCAAATATCTGTTCGTGACGAGTTTCAAGCTTGGCGAAGCTGTAAGGTCATTTACGTACCTTTACCGAATAGGACATGAAGTACGATCGCTTCAACAACGGAAGTGCGCACGCCGTCAACACTATAGGGATAAGGCAGTATCCAATAACGCCGAGGCACTGGGGAAAGTTAACCTAAATGATGCATTCTAATGCTAGGTGGTCGTCAATGAATCGGACCTCTCCACCAAGCGACCGGGCCAGCAGGAAGATTACGAACGAACCAACGAACCATATGGTTAGTATCCAGGAGACTACCTGCAACTGCCCGTACAAGGAAACCATCGCATAGGCGAGAACAACTGCGAGAGGCCCCCAGAAATCGGGGTTGTCGCGAACAAGCTGGATATTCAGTCGAAAATAGGGTAACGGCAAAAGAACGCAACGAACTTTGTAGAAGATGTCGCGAACATCGATGTCCAGCTCCTCCCTGGAAGAAGTAACGATTACTAAAAATTAGAACTCGGGGTCTTGAGCTAATAAGGGGTAGGCGTCGTGACACCTAGTATCCTCTAATTAAAGTTATAAATTGTTGTACTTGACAATCATTAAACAGATGGAATACGCTTCGCACAAGTGGACTGCAGGTTCTTGGCAAGACTAATGAAGAAACAAAGGTTAGTCTACACAAATTATGCTCATGAATTTTCACTTGTCCACTAAGAGAAGGTATAAAGCCACTTTAAAAAAATACAACCTCAATCTTAGGCAAACGATGGCTTGAATTGAAGCATCCGACCTAACACTTCGGCACGACTGTCAAGAAGCTATCAAAAAATGCGCGTAGCTAAGATTCAACAGCGCACTTTGCATTCATATATCTAAGGCCAAACAAACAAGAACACGGTAGTACCTAACGAGGGATATACAGAAGCACGGAACTACTAATATCAGCTTGCCAGCACTGGATGCAACTATCATCAAAGTTAGCTGCATATGCACAGGAAATACTAGTAAATGTCATACGTACAACAACGGCGCAGCGGAGACTTCATCATCGTTGTCCGTGTCCAAAAGCCAACCAAAGCCTCTTTTTTCGAGAAAATCGGCTGCAGCATTTCGAGAGTACGAATATCCGCTCATTGTGCCACTTCGGTCGCCTTCCTTTGGCTGCATTTCGCCAGTAATTTCCTCCTCTGTGTGGACGACGCTTTTGCTAACAACCGAAGAACGTTCTCTTACCGCATTGCAAGCTCGGATCGGAGGGAAGAAACGCAAACTCGTTGAGCTTCAGCGCGTCCATATTTACCTGCGTTCCGCCCAACTCCAGCACAACCTCTCTTGGCTTCTCTGCCATTTTCAAAAGGCAGAAACGCAAGACAATTTGGGTACCGACCAATTATATGACGTTCAGGTTATTAAAGCGAACGCGTAATCGCTTTGCGTACAAAACGGTTGGACATTAAAGTGGACCATCCCAGTCGCCAAATTATTGCCTTCGCTAGCAGATAGACTGGATTTGATTACAACCAATATTAAGTGTTACGGCGCAACTTTAGTGCCTGCTTGAAATTACCTTCTCATCTTTTAAACATTCCATTATCAGTCTGTAAGTGTCTTTATCCACAATTGTTTGAAGTATCCTTTGGAAAGGTGTTACACTATTTTGCTGAGGTTTCTCATTACGCGCGAGGATTCTTTTGCCGCCAAGAATTGCTTGTCTGGCAGGAGTTGCTGACTGAACTCCTTTGGTGCTTGCGTTGCGCTTTTGTAAGCCCAGAACTTGGTAGTTTGGGCATGCTTTTTCTAGTGGTCGCTTATTTTGACCTCTCGCTTCCGGTTGCATCTGCCTGCTAATTTCAGTTTCAGCCCTCGAGGTCCCCTTGCGCAATGGACGTTCTCGGCAGCGAAAGAATGCGACCGCCTAACTTCGATAATCTCCTTAAGTTCGATAGCTACCTGAGCAATTTTGAAGGCGAATTTTCTCGGCGGTACGTATTGAACAGTTTGCTTGTTAACCGTTCGAAGTTTGTAAGGCTTCCAGCTACGGCATATTTGCCAATACACTTAAAAATATAGAGAAGCACGAAGGGGGCTTGGACAAGTTTACCCGCGGTTACGAAATCTTCGGCATAATTGTGACTCCCGCCAACGGTGTGGTGTGTCGCGAGTGGGCGCCAGGCGCGGACGGTCTCTTTTTGCGGGGCGATTTCAGTAATGGGTCCTGTGCGCCACGTTGCCTTGGTGCTGAAGGTGTCCATTTCAGACGGCTGGGATCGAACTAGTCATCCGTACGATAGAAAAGAATTTGGGAGATGGGAATTGTATATACCACCGAAGGAGGATGGTTCATGTCCAATTCCTCACGGAAGTGTGCTCAAGGTAGTCCGCTGCGAGCTAAATGCGCGGACAGTAAGTAATATTTGTTTTGCAGATACTTGTCACGAAAGACGGACACATCTATGATAAAATTTCTCCGTGGGCAACGTACGTTTGTTGCCCAAGCGATAGTGTCATATACCATCAAGTGTTTTACAATCCGCCCGAAAAGTACAAGTTTAAACATGCTCGTCCGAGCGAACCGCGAGCGCTGCGCATATACGAGTCCCACGTGGGCATTTCTTCCAACGAAGGAAAAGTGGCCGATTATCGCCATTTTGCCGACAACGTTATTCCTCGTATTGCTAAACAAGGTGCGTATTGAGTCCGATGATCCACGTTGCCTTTACTTTATCTATTTTTGGCTACAATACAATTCAACTGATGGCGGTGATGGAGCATGCATATTACGCTAGTTTTGGCTATCAAGTGACCAGCTTTTTTGCTGCCTCCAGGTCCATTTGAAGTAGTCTTGGAGGCTTCGCAGTTCAAAATGTTTTAGTCGCTACGGACCTCCAAACGATTTGAAGTATATGGTGGACAAGGCTCATGAAAAAGGCCTTGTAGTGTTGCTGGATATAGTTCACAGCCATGCGTGCAAGAATACCGCGGACGGCTTGAACCAGTGGGATGGCACCAACGGGTGCTACTTCCACAACAACGCTAGAGGGTTCCATGAGCTCTGGGACAGCCGTCTGTTCAACTACACAGAGTTGAGTATGCTTTATTGGTATTTACCCAGGTATTCCCTTTTTTGCAGGACCGAAGTTTTGCGTTTTCTGTTATCCAATCTTCGGTGGTGGATAGAAGAGTATCACTTCGACGGGTTCCGCTTTGACGGGGTGACATCCATGATTTACCATTCTCACGGATTGGGTGAACAGCAAATTGTGAATTTCTCAAGTACACGCCCTATTTTTAGGTCATGGATTTTCCGGTGATTACAACGAATACTTTGGTCTCAATGCGGATACGGATTCTTTGGTCTACCTAATGCTGGCCAACTACAGCATGAAGAAAATGTATCCGCACATCATCAGCATTGCGGAGGTGTATTCTTTGTTGTGCTCGCACGAGCGCATGCTTAGCCGCTTCCAATACTTTAAGCGCAGTGTCGCAGCAGTTTGTACTAACGCTTCCTGCAAGGCCACCTAAAAGCTATGCATTGAAGATTTCTACTGCGGGATGAAACTTTGTTGAGGTCAACTTTTCACTGAAATGCTTACAGGAAGTAAGCGGGTTGCCTGCCTTGTGTCGACCAGTGGAAGAAGGCGGCCTTGGTTTCGACTACAGATTGGCAATGGCAATTCCGGATAAGTGGATACAGTTGTTGAAGGAAAAACGCGACGAGGATTGGAAAATGGGTGACATTGTCTTCACCATGGAAAATCGCCGTTATGGAGAGAAATGTATTGCATACGCGGAGTCGCACGATCAAGCTCTGGTTGGGGATAAGACAATTGCCTTCTGGCTGATGGATAAGGGTAAATAATAAACTTTTTCTATAATTAATATTATTATTATTACTGTTGTTGTTGTATAAGAAATGTACGACTTCATGTCAACTCTTACGCCTCTTACTCCAATTGTCGACCGTGGCCTTGCGTTGCACAAGATGATCCGTTTGATCACGCACGCTTTGGGTGGGGAAGGCTGGCTTAACTTCATGGGTTAGCGGATCAGCCGAGTGCAAGTTTCAAAATGAAGAGCTCACTGATTATAGGAAATGAATTTGGTCATCCCGAGTGGTTGGACTTCCCTCGCGCCGGAAACAACGCCAGCTATCATTACTGCAGAAGGCAGTGGAACTTGGTCGACGACGAAATGCTGCGCTACAAATTTCTGAACAACTGGGACAAAGCAATGAACATGACGGAGGAGGAGTACCATTGGCTTTCGTCGGGACCAGTATGCCTACAAGATTTTGGTTAATACAGAATGCGACCAGTTGGGTCGCGTAGGCTAGGCCGCAGGCGTGCTAGTTTTAGTTCATTAGGTCCAACGTGGGTGAATGGGACTGCCGCATTGATTCATTTTCGCTTTACGCAGGGCTACACCTCTTGGAAACACGATGGCGACAAAGTGATAGCGTTCGAGCGTGCGGGCGTTCTTTTCATTTTTAATTTCCACTCGTCGAAAAGTTTTCCCGACTACAAGGTGGGCGTTGCTCGGCCCGGCAAGTATGTAGCTCCTTTCCTTGTTCGGTATGGATGAACATTTCCCCCACAATAGATACAAGCTCATATTGAACAGCGACGCACCCGAGTACGGTGGCCACAACAGATTGGATCCGGCAAGTCGCCATTTGACGTTCCCATACGAATATGCCGGCCGTCCGCACCACTTACTTGTATACGCGCCCAGTCGCGTGTGCTTTGCCTTAGCGCCCGAAGAAGATGGCTAAACATGCCGATTCAGGCGGGATATTACGTTCCCTTTTTATATTAACTTTGTCGTTCCCTTTAGCAGCAATGCTTAGCTTAACTTATCGTTCGGTTGAGTTTCGATTGCCCCGTCTTATTGTTGACGGATTAGGCATAGTGACTCACGTTTACTTTCCAAGCAGACTTGACGGGATGAGGTAATAAAAGCTTTTAGCTGACCACTTGCGCTCATCTTTCCTGGTTTATGGCCACCAGTTACTGCTTCTGTGGTTCGGCACCTTTCACCCGAGGTCGTAGCTTTGTCTCTTGAAGCGAAATGGACAAAGGTGTCAACCAAACGCACCCGAATCGTTGGACTTTGAAAGTGGCGCTGTGTCGATTCATGAAAAGTATAGGCTTCGACGGTGCCAGCCAGCGTAGTTTGGAGGTGCTCCTGGAAATATTGGAGTCATGTGAGGCTGCTGATGCTTTTATTCTTGTAAAACAATTACAGTAATTTTGCTTTACACAGTTATTGTCGAAGTCGCCCATGGTTCGCGGGCGGCAGCGGAGCTGTGCAACCACGTTATGCTTACCCCATCGGACGTTATTCTTACGTTGGCCGATGTCGGTTAGAAATGCGAATTGACAGGCACTCGGAAGTTTAACATAAGCATTTCAGGTTTTCCGGTCGCCTCGTTGTTAACAATGAAAAAAGAGTTGTTTCAAGTTACGGTTCCGGAACGTGAGTTCACCCGCATGCAACAGTATCGTGTTTCTTCTAGATGGGTGCTCTTTCCTTTCTTAGCCATCCCCGTGGAGTCAGTAGAGACGGAGGCCTTTCGGGTCGGCAAAACAAAGCCATTCTTTGCGTACATTCCAGCTCACTTGGCTCAATTCCCCAACCCGCATACGTACATTAGGACAGCGGTTGTTAAGATGGCATTCGTTCAGTAAGTGCTGACCTGGGGAATTTTCGCAGGGCGTCCAAGAGTTCGACAGCAACTATCAGACGATTCGAGAGCGCATAGCGGCTAGAAAGGAGGAAATGGAAACGGCCCTTGCCTCCTTCATGACCAAGATCCATCCGACCGTTGCCATTCGAATGGGAAGTGAAGAGACGCGCGGTAAGCTGATTTTGATTTTCAAGTAACCGTCCGACTGTAACTTATTGCGCAGTTCTTCTGGCCGTTCCCGATCCGTTGCCCTACGTGTCCGCCCTGCTGCCTCGTTCACTCAAAGCCAGCCAGTACAGCGAAACGGAAAAGGCGAACGAAGCGACCGACAATCCGTTTATCAAAAGCGTAGTGATGTCGTCCGGCGGTGGGCGCCGCTGTTCCACCACCGGGAAAACTGGCTAGCCGTTGTTGCTGGCATAGTAGGCGAGTATTGCACCGTATTGCATCTGAATAGTGACAGCCGACGCATGATGATAGGTAAAAGGTCTGAAGTCGAAACATCGGGAAGTTTTCTACGTTTGGCGGTCGGTCTTGCTCTATCGTTGTCCGCTTTGTGAAGTCACGCAAAGCAGGCTATTGCTTGTATCATTGGCACGGACTCGCCCAGCCAATTGTGAAAATGTGTTTCGATCGCTGATCTTAAGTTTTCAATCTGAGTGGTCCAGTTGGATCAATTTGGCGCTTTCGGTAAACTGATACCAATATTTACGTTCGTTTTATAGGTTGGATTTCCGGCAGAGCAAATGTTCACGGAAAGAAACTGAAATTCTGCGGCCACATTTCGTCTTGGGATGCGTCATTACAGCATTCTGTCTCGGATCTGTTAAATCACATGTGCAAGAAAGTATGACCCAACGACCAAGAAGGACCAGTAGACAAAAGTAGGATTTTTTATGTACTACATTTTCAATTCACCCTCCAAGAGACTGAGTAGCGCACGTTTATGCTTTGTTGTCCCTGCACATTGAATTTACATGTTACCGTATTCCTGTTTTACGCAGCGAGTTGCGAAGTACTCGACGTAGATGCTTGTCGAACGCGAGTTTCCCTTGCAGCGGAAAGCGAGGCATTTTAGGAGACCAGCAAACAAGTTAGAGATTTATCAATCATTTTCATCAGATGGGGAAATTGCTTTTGCAAGGTTTCGTGGAATTTCCTGTCCGTCGAGATGGCTCGAAGAAGCAGCGACTCGGCTGGTGTGTGCGTCTGGGATGCCTTTTCTGCTGTTTCTGGGGCCGTAGGTAACGGCGGGGACAAAAGCGGTGCAGGTCCCGGGTACATCTGCTCCGTGATGGCTTGCTGACAAAATTCTTCGTCACTTGGGGGTATGTCCAATCTGGTGACGTTCAGTGCGCGCCAGGAACATCCATTCACTTCCGGCTGACGCATTGCGTTGAATTTTACGGTATCGTTCAGCCGGAACAGGTCCAACAGCGTTTCCTCGGTTGAACTGACGAAGCAGTTTGACAGGGAAAAGAAAAGCGTGCCCAGAGATTCCGACATTATGAAGCCGAAGTGCGGGTTCAGCTTGAAAATCGTGCCAATGTCCTGCTGACAATCTAGAAGTTGGCCCAACGATCGTAACACGAAAAGGCGTAATAATATGTAAACGAAAGCGAGGTGCACCGTAGCTGGAGAGCACTTACCGGTGTCATCCATGGTGGGGGCCTGTTCCGTTTGCTTGCGAACAGAAGTAGCCAAGTACATACAATTGTTCTCCTCCGCCTGCCGAGTTGCCGAGAAGGTAACTGTCTCGTTGGCTTTGAAATAGTCCTTCATCGACTTTGCGTAGATTTGATCTCCGTCTTGACACTGGGAGCTTGTTTTCAAGCTTTGCAAGTGAACTCCAAGCGGATAAAATATTTCTCCATACGTAGCGCTCCAGATGAACAAATTTTTGTCTTGAACGTCGACCACTACGCCTTTTTCGTTGACCAGGTTTGGCGGGGATGTCGCGCCTTCTTGCCTTCGGCTTCTGCGTAGCGACACGGCCAGCCACGGGCAATCCCGAGGTCCATAGTTCTTCACAGCTTTGAAGTGTACGACGTCGTCCACGTGAAGTATTTGAGTAAGGTCCGCCGCCAGGTTGCCATTGACCTCTTCATCCTCGTCCAGTTCGATCTCCGTGGCCGAGTTCACGTAGATGGATCCGTACTTTTTTGAAGTAATAAACGCGTACGTTGGGTCAACGCGACAGACTCGGCCAGAAGCGCTGATCTTCGCTTTGCTACTCACCGAGGTCATCGCTGTTCGACCAAACACTAGTGCAGATGTGTAATGGGAGCAATGGATTACAGTACGTTTATAGAACTTGCAATTTTATTTTCTATGTACTGTAGTGTCGAAAGGCGTGAAGCTATCCCGTCGATCTTGCAAGCAAGTGACTCTCGGTCGCTTTAAAATGTTGAATCTCGTTATTCGCTTTGGTCCTCTTTGGAATTAGTTTACAATATTTGCAAGCGATTCGTGGTCGTAATTTCGCAGATTCTTCGATCAGGTTGGCCGTCAGCAATCAGCACGACACTACGCACGGTCATTCGTGGTGTTTGCTTTCGAGGCACATGACTTCATTGTAAATCTTAAGTGAGAATTTTGCATACAGCATGTGACTTACAAAACCGCCGTAAATGATAAATAGGTTCGTTGTCATTCGCCCAAGGGTAAATCGTCATTCGTCTTCTGTTCCCCAATGAATCGTCTGCCGTGAAGCAGGTGAAACTGGCGAAGGCAGTTGTCGCTCGTTAGGTTGCCCAAATTCGAACTGCTTAGCGCAGTAAGCCTTAGGAAGTTGCGCTGCCGTCGATGACTCAACGGCGCTTCTTTTACAAAAGGCGAATGACTTGCTTTCGACACCGCAAACAAGTTGGCTGCTCGCACAGAATAGTTGGAATGGCCAACTTTGAACTTTTCCGGGGGCTTTTCCGTCCCCAGACAGGACAAGTCATTCTCGCCAAGGATTGTTCAGCAGTAATTTATTGCGTGTTTGTCTTTCAGCGTGGCCGTCGCGATGCTGGAACAAGCTCGATATTCTTGTTAATAATAAATAATAGCATAGCCCTAGCGACCTATCTAGGTCCATTCAAAGCCAAGAACATTTCAATGAAAATCCAGTTCATTGGCAATTGCGCTTCTCTTGCGTAAACTGTTCTACTATGTGATTCAAATAACAGAATTAGCTGTTGTTCCGCATAGTGGTGGCATGGTATTCCATTCCAAGGTTAGCTGTATGCTCTCTAAGCCGTTCCTACACATCATTTGTTCTCTTAGGTTAGATTATGCGGACTTTGATGTCGGCCTCGTGCGGTGACTTTCAAATGCCTTCAGGGAGTTGTTACTGGGCTCATGAACAAAATGTTCGGGTCATGTTACCCCGACGCCCCTCCCCATGGTGTCGCTTTTCCAAGTTTCGTCGGTGCGCCTCTTCGGTGGTGTTTCATTGGTCACAATGACATCATGCTACGCCATGCTGGTTCATTTCGATGCTACTCTTGACGCATAAGGGCGTTTGTGTAAGGAAAATGTTGGACGTAGGGTAGCGTTCGCGAGGTTACCGGTGTTGGGCCTTTCAATTGGGAAGCGTCACCTAAGGTTGGGAGAAAAGCCGCAAAACTTGGGAACAAGTGGTGTGATCAGAGGGTGTCCCATATGTTGGAGATAAATGGCTGTTTGTACATGGCTGCATGAGAAAACATGTAGCAGTACCCTGAAGGTTGGAGCACTGTATATGTGAGTTTGTGTCAAGAGTAGTGTCGAAGTGAACTAGCTTGACGTTGCATGGTATCATTGTGACCAATGAAATACCACCTAGGGGTGCTCCGAGTGAACTTGGAAAAGCGACACGTATGTGGGCGTTAGGGTAACATGACCTAGCGATAATAATAATAATAATACTAATAATAACAATAATATTGTGTCAAAGGACGGCAGATATATATATATATATATATATATATATATATAAGCATAAGATACAGCATAAGATAGCATACAGGTATAAGTACCCAGAAAGCATATATGCTTGTCATATAACCCATTCATAAAAGATTCTTTATTTTATAGCGGAGCTTTCGGGACCAAGGTAGGTCATGGTTAACAGTAACAAGTCACGTAAAACTCGTGCAATAGCGGTCAACAGCTCAGCGACGTTTCTTGGCTCTGGCAGCTTGAGGAGCTTCCTCTGTCTCGACCACCTCGATTGGCTCATCGTGTTGGTGCTTTGGGGCAACCTGAGTGTAAACCTCGAAGAAAGCACGAAAGTCGGTTGAAATATGGAATATTTTCGGGTTAATTAAGACCAGTCCGCCGGGGCATTGAAACTGCACGTATCGCCCCGTGGTTCCGCACACCCAGTCGCCAAAGAAATTCTTTAGTTTCCATTTTTGGAACATTGCGAGCTCGATTTTCTGGAACATCAAATTCCGGCCGTCAATGTTCACTGGGACTCGATGAGCTGACTTGTAAGCTTTTGTTGGCTCGTCTTCGAGCTTGTCTGTGGCACAAGCGTAAGCGAACGCCGCTGCCATACTACGTACGGTTGTCATAGCATGGGTCCAGAGCTCGGCTTGGTTGCTGTCGACAAAGTTGATTGGTTCGAATTCGCTCGCAATTTGCTCCTCAACCTCTGGGTCACACATGACTGTGGAAACTTTCTCGAGGCAATCTTTTACGAAAGTCACCTTTGCCTCTCCGCCGATTGTCATATATGCTTTGCATATGTTTTCGAAAGTTGCGGAAAAGTCCGCGCAGCTCCGAAAAGGCAAAACAGGTGCGCGTGGGTCACCTTTGGCGATAACTGGGAAGAGGCTAACGTCGTGCCTCTCATGACGTAATAAATGAACGTGCCGATCCGTCCAAACCAGAGATGCGCGGCGTTGTGGCCAGTGTCTTGGTCGCTCCCAGTTAAGTATTTTGCTCCGATGTGATAGAGAAGGGGGTGTTGGAGAAGGCGGTCGTAGTCTTCCTTCAGTGGGCTTATCTCTTCGAGACGCGGCACGAACCTGGCCAGATCGCTATGCACTAGCACTCTAGCGCCTGCGACGATTAAGCCCAACTTGGCACAGCCGGCCGGCACGCTCCGGAGCCTGATGCGGAGGTCCTCACTAATGCGGAATTCAACGTTCGGCCACTTAAGTGGGCGATGCGTCGGGAGGACGTCCGGGATACCCATGGCGCGGAAAAGATCCTTGGTGCTCGCCCCATGGCCAATCTGGTGAAGCGGGTGGACCGCACCTGGGGCGAGGTCACTTGGAAACACTTGAGTCCAAAGTGGGCACGCGGCGATGACTTTTCTGATGTAGTTGGACGGCGTTCCCTGGCCCGTGTGATGGTTCGCATTAAAATAGTTCACTTTTGTGGCTGTTATGAGCGTTAGGATCTCCTGCTGGCGCTCGATGGTGATGTAACTCCAGAGCTTGTCCTGGACCGCTGTGCTGACCTGGGTGAAACCGTTCTCGGTGTGGAAGTCGCTGCTTGGAATGAAACAGCGTTCATCCAAGTACGAGATGAAACCAAGCTTGCACACAAGGGCGGCGTTAAAATAGAACTGTTCTCTGAGTATTAGGGAAGTCAGGTTGGCCGAGTTAGAAACACGCAGTACCGTGGCGATGGCACTATATGTGGCAAATGCGTTAATCGCTGCCACGTCGTTCTGGGCCAAGGCCGGAACAGAGAAGACATCCGATACTACGACAAGTTTGTGGTCCTTGGCCAATGCTTGATCGGCAGTGGCGCCTATCCCTGCTTGAGGGATCCCGTTGATATTGGGCCAGGGAATCTTGTCCAAGTTTCCAATTAATGTCATGTCGACTTCCGGTACGTTGTTCGGATGCATCCCCATGTGGTACATCCGGAACTGTACTGGGATGTCATCCCGTGACCGGACATTCGTTGCGCAAAGGTCGGAATCCGTCATTTATCTGCAATTAGGTATCATTAAGCGGACTGTTTTAGCAGCACGCGGCGCGAACCCCTTAGAACTCTAAACCGTTTGCACCTTAACGAACCAGTGGCGAATTGTGAGGGGGAGATCTAACAGTCAGTTAATAATAATAATAATAATAATAATAATAATAATAATAATAATAATAATAATAATAATAATAATAATAATAATAATAATAATACTGACTTACGACGTGATGTCGGAGCGGATCCGCCAAAACCTGACGTATGCGTCGTAGACCTCCGTCAAAAGGCCAATCTCTGGTACAAACTGCGCTAGGTCGCTATGAGCAAGCGCCCTTGCGCCTGCAACAACAAGTCCAAGTTTGGCACATCCGGCTGTCATACTCCGGACTCTGATACGAAAGTCGTCGGAAACTTTGAAGGTCGCGTTAGGCCAGCCGGATGGCCTTTAAGTGCGTTTCACATTGGGTAGTCCGATGATCCTGAAAGTATCCTTGGTACATGCCCAGTGCCCCACTTGATGTACAAGATGCAAGGAGGTCCCGTGGCCTTCATTGGTCAAGACGTCCGCCCAGGCAGGGCACGCGTTTATCAGTTTTCTTATGTACGCAGTGGGCGTGCCCTGCCCGGTATGATGATTAGTGTTGAAGTAGTTTATCTTTGTGCGAATTATGAGACTGAATATTTGCTGGATTCGCTCAGGCGTGACATACCCAAGAACAGCCGCCTCACTTCCTTCAGGTGCCTCCAAAATTCCTTGTTCGCATATAAAATCTGAGTTTGGCACCTCGAAAAGTTCATCCTCAAAAGATACGAGGCCAAGCTTACAGATTACAAGAACAGCGCAAAAGTAAAACTGTTCTTTCAGAGTTAGATTTCGGATGTCCGCATTTGGTGACACACGCATGACCGTTGAGACTGCGCTATAGAGCGCAAAGGCACTAACAAGCTGGTCGTCTGTCCCTTTAAAATCTTCATCCAGAAAAACAGCAGGTGTTATTGCCATTTTAGCATCCGTGGCATATGCTTGGTCAGCTAAAGCCCCAATAACGGCCTCTGCTTCTCCATCGGTATCGGGCCACGGTATGCTTTGAATTGCCGGATTTGTTAGCCAGTTCATGTTGATTTTCATTGTCATGTTCGCTTCCGCCGCGCGAAAGAAGCGTCTGTGACGGGCCTGGACCGTTTCGATGGTAGGAAACGTCCGCCTGCTCCCTCGCGCCACACCTTCAGCAACACTTTCTCCGCTTGTCGAGGACCGTTGGCTGGTTGTTTGCTGCTCTTATAGCCATTGCTGCCAAGTGACTGTCCGTTTCGCACAGGCAGCCCATTCATCTTTAATGTATACGGTCGTTCTATTGTTCTCTTCCACGAGTCCGGATTAGAGGAGGGCCTGGTTTATAGGAGACCGGATTAAGGTTTCACTGTATTCCCTTCATGCTTGCGCGATTGAATTGCTTGTGAATTTTGCGTCAGCGCTCAGCTATTTGGACGGATGTATTGTCACGATTTTCGCCACGTTCTAAGGAGCATCGCGGTATATGCTATCTGCGCATTTCCATCTCTTCGTCGCTTTTTGCAAATTTGCATACTTCATTCAACCTGATGTTTGCCAGTTCGGTCGACCTTTCGTCGATTAGACTCCTTATCGATTTTTAGTGCGCCCTCCTTCTGTGCTCCTTGCGTTGAACAAAAGGGTGATGCCCAAAAGGGACCATGGGAAATGGAAAGGGACTTGGCGGTCCATTTTCGCGAACTAAGCTCTTTGCGGCGCAGAGAAATGGCATAGGACTATTGATTTGCCAGCACTGCTTGGCGCATTCCATTACATAATGGAAAATGCCGTTTCCTTGGAGCACTGTGTCATCTCTTTTGAGTCAGGTTACAACGAACAGGGTCTGCCCAAATGGATTGTTTGCCGACGCCTATTCCTTTTGCATCTCATTGCTGCCTTGAATACGACGTAATGGCTTTCACAACTGGCCCGCATGGGAATGTTTGACTTGAAACAGGTGGCGGAGACGCGCGAAACTCTACGGCGTATGCTAAGGTTTGTGAACGCCTGCCGTAGGTTCAGCAGCAGTTCTATTGGTGGCACGTAGTTCCGAGCGGTCGTCTCCAATGGCCAACGGGAAGGCTTTATGGCAGACGAGCCGAGCCTCCGGAAACGGCGACGCTTTTCCCGTTGGATACCAACAGCGCGTACGCGCGTGCATGCAAAAAGCCTGGACAAATTGGTTTCTCCGAAGCCGTTGAGGCTTTAATGAAGCTAAGTAGTGCAGTTTTGTTCAAAGGCTTTGATCATCTTGGCTGACGTTAGAGAGGCGCCAAGAAAGACTGCACACAGCCGGCGCACGTAAAAACAAGTTGCATTCCATTTGGCCGACAGACAGGACGAGAGAAATAAGAGGGTCAGAGATTTTGGAGTAAAGAGAGAGAGAGATAGGATGAAAGTGCAGATCGGTTCTTTCCAGGCGCCTCGAAGAATCGGTGCAGCAGATCCAGGCAACCAAGGCATTGCCCTGGTGGCTAAGCGATCAGAATCAGTTGCGTTGGTCGGAAAAGCGCCCCGCAAAGCAGAGCGGCGCTAGACGCGACGAGATGGTAAAAAATGGCATCTACGTATAAAAGTATACATAGTACGCGTCGAGGACCATTGCTTGACTAGCGTAGTAGATTTTGCTATGCGCATCATTTCCTTTGCCCAATTGCTTTCGGCCATCGTGTTCTTCTTGCTCTGTTGATTCCCATAGGCAACGGATGAATTAAAAATGTTGCTAAAACCAATTATGGTAGTCTGCGCGACAAAGCAGACCACCTCTGGTAAACCCGCCGAGCACAACAGAGGGCCCATTTGTTTGAGCGAACGTCGGGTGTGTGTGTGTATATATATAGGCACGTTGGTAGTAGTCGACAAGCACTGGCCATTTGACTCCGTCGACCGGAAGCGATTGCACAACGACCGCCAAAGGGGAGAAGGGGGAGGGCGATCATTGGGTTGGCATTCGATCACACTAGCGTTTGCTTGGTGGAAGACTCTTGCGCAACACCGTCGGGCACCGGCTTCAGCGAAATGGCCATTGTTGGCATTTTTTCCTGTACGCAAAGGTCATTGCGGATAAAAGGCGTACTTTCGTACACTTACGCTGTACAGAAGGGAGTTCTCCCTGCTCAACGACCCGACCGGGTGGCCAAAGGGATGGGTCAGCGATAAGCTCGGATCGCCTGTCAATTCCACCGCCGTTCTCCTTCGTCGGTAGTATATGTACAATACTACGGAGACGAAGACAACAACCACAATTAGCACTGTCAGTGAACCGGCTATGCTGGCCACTTCCACTCGCTGTTGCACTGGAAGGTAGCGATCGCCGATGTCCTGGTATTCGCATCGGCGACCATACCAGCCGGGCTTGCATCTGCAAAAGTTCACCTCCGTGTACGGATGGGGACGCCCTGGCGCCGTCCGCCTTACTCGCAACTTATGATGAACGTGTCGACAATTTTCGTTCGGAAGCAAATGCCGTCGTTAAGGCAAAATAAGGCAGCGTAGTCTTCTGTACAATTTTCGCGCTCCACGTGAATGTCCGGCGACCAGGTTGGTCTCAGGGGCCGCGTCCTGGGCGAAGGTCGCGTGGCGCAGCTCTCTGCGAAAGAAGAAACACGTAAAGTCGCTTTCGATCGTCCTCCTTCTCCTCGGCGTCGGCTCGCCTGCGTATCCCTCCCCCGAGTCGTTAATTGTCACCCGCGCAGGTGGGCAACCCGAGGGCAGATGAAAACATTTTCTTGGCTTTACAACGATGGTCGTTAGTATCCCAAATAGGGGAGAGCACGTTGCCTTAGCCGACCGTAGTTGTCGGCGCATCCGGTCAACAGCTGACGGCGGTCGTTGCAGGGCGCCGACCGGTATGTCATTTGTGCAAGGTGCAAAGGTGACCGAACGAATTTAGGCGTTTTCCTGCCAACGGTCGTTAGCCCGAACAATTTGAACGTTGCATTGGCCGTCGTCGCAAGGTGTCATGTCCCCAAGACCCGCCCGGTGCCCTCCGGTTCGTAGGGTCACTGAGGAAAGGGCGATCGGCGCCGGGATGCTGTTGCCCTAAGCTGCTTACTTCTGACGACGGGCTTCTTGGTCAGCTTGCCGATAGGGGCGCCATAAGGTCGCTGGTAGAAAGTGAACGTCGTCAACGTCAGGTGGACGACGCACCGGTTCGATCCCTCGGGATGGGTCGCTTTTACGCTCCGCATCTTTTAAAAAATGGTCATCACTTCCTGTGCCGACCAGCGAGCGCCCTACGTCCATGTGGCTGTCGAGGAAGGGAGCAAACCGCCCTTAAGTGGCGTCCCATCGGCTCGGCTGAACAGTCCATCACCTTCTCATTTGCATATAAAGAATCTGCTCGACCAATCAGTCGGACGGATATGACTAAGGCGACAATGCGGGCGCTTCGAAGGGAGCGTGGAAGCGAAGGAATTCGCTGGGCAAACACTCTGCTCGTCGCCAAAACAAACAGCAGTTCTTCGCCGGCCGGGGCCCATTGTCGCCGCCCAAGGAATGCCGTTTTGGGTGGCAGAGGCCCGCGAGGCGGACAACGCTATTTCCGGTTGGTCGTTTTCTCGGCAAACGCCAATTGTCGTTGCCGTCACGAACTCAGTGTACACAGGGACGTCGCCTAATGGGGGCCGGCGACGTCCAGGGGCAAAAGCAAACAGTTTTCAAAGCCACCCACGCAGCGCATATGCGAACGCAGGTCGGCGAGCCGATGAACAGCAATGTTTTCAAGGATATTGCAAACAAACGAATATGGAGAGACTGCTTACCGACGCGCAGGATGTGCCACGACCATCCGCAGCAGAGTAGAACCACGAGCGACCATGGCGGCAGCGGAAAGAGCCAAAGGTTCCGGCGCTCCGTACCCAGTATGTACGCGGACAGCGACCTGGACAGATCTGCAAAAGGACAGCCGTTTTAATTCCGCACCTTTTTCCAAGTGCCAATCGCGCGCCGTCCGCCTTCAGCTGGAGCGAACTTCCGAAGACGCCGGCGGTCCAAGCGGGAAGGCCCCTTTTCTAATGCTGTTGTGGGACTTTTTTTCGCCGAACGCAACTTCGTAAGGGAGTTGGCGCGCTCGGCGAGCGCGTTCGGTGGGTGGTCGCCGGCCCACCGAGGGGCGTTTTGACACCTCTACAGTAATTGTAGGATGCTCAGGTAGACGATTTGTTGCGCGTTTCGTCCGCGCGTTGGCCGGCTAGCCGGGACGGCGCCAACGGCGAACCAGCTCCTCTTTTCGCCAAACTGCCCCGTTTGGCAACTTTTCGCCAAGGGCGTCGCCGCGCGCCCGTGGCCAAAAGTTGCGCGCCAAAGCGGCTCCCAGCGGCGAAGTAGGTCGCCGGCCGCTTGTTGCCGAAAGGCGAGAGGAATTTGGAGAATCCGCGCGTTGCGAAATTGGTCGGCCAGCCGGAGCCGTTCGCCGGTGTAGGAAAGATGGAAGGAAGGAAGGAAGTGCAGGCTTACCAGTCATCACGGTGAGCAATAGAAGAACAAGACGAGCGACCAGCCGGCGGGACAGCCGCCTGTTGAGCCACTTGTTGGTGGTTCGCTGGTCCCAGATTTGGCAGCAGCCTGCGTTGCAGTCTTCGGACAGAGATTGTTGGCAGCGGGGGATATTGGTGCTCGTGCGCATGGACGAGGTTCCGGGCGAGCTGTGGCAGTAGCAGCGGCAGCAGGGTTGCTTGAGAAGCAGTGAGCAGCAGTTCGAGTCGTCCATACGGCCCGTCGGCGAAGGGTGCGCAACCATCGGCTCCACGCTTAGGCGCGACAACGCTCGTGAGGACCCCCAAGGCGCAAAGGGCGCCGGGTTCGCTTGGTGAAGGACTTTTAAAGCGCACACGGCTAATAAGGTCTGCCCGCGCGCCCCCGCCAGTGGAGACCACGTAACCGAATTAGTGTTCTCACTGACGCAGAATAAACGACGACGTCGAGGCGTTGCTCTGTCCGTACGTCGCCCAGGTGACGTTGCCGGCGGACTGACCAATCAGCTTGCTCGGTGCCGCCTACGGTCACCTAGGACCGTCTTCAATGAAGCCGCGCGACTTTCGGTGAATGAACCATCGCGGCGGCTTGGCTGGCTTGTCATCGCCTTGCGAATGAACCGTTGACGCGCCAGTGGCCGCCGGCTGGCCAGCGCGCCTGCTTATCATTAATGCTCCCGCGCTCGGTCGCCAACGGCAGCCTGACTTGGCATTGCGATGGAAGGGACGTGTCGCGCTCGTCAGAGCCGCCTGTGCGTATTCAAATTTTTCCTTCATTCATTCAGCGAACGTGAACGAGCGGAATGCGGGCTGCGCGAGCGACATTCCATCCCGTCCGTCCCCACTGACGTGTCGACGTTGCGTCATTCGCTTTTTGCTGCCGTAAAGAGAGGATGCGCGTCAGCCTGGCAACGCTGCCAAAGAAGTGCTTTGCCAAATTTGGCCAACCGTACGGTAGGCAGGCGCGTTCGAGGTTAGGCGTTGGAGATGTTTGCACGGCGGCGGGGGACCCGCCAACAACGTAGCCTGTGGGTGGGCTCAAAGGCCACCCGTGCAATTTGGGCGACCGCTCCTTTGTGACGCGTCGGGTCGCGGAGGTCAGCGCTGTTTGTCGAGATCGCCCGGACAAGTCATGTACAAGCAGAGGAGGTGAAAGGAGATGGGTCGCAACGACCGAGCGCCCACGGTCGTACGTTGTTTGAGCGGCCGGCGGCGGCTGACCAATTCTTCCGTCCCGCCTTGTTTGCTCCTCATTCTTGTCGAGCGTGTATGCAGGCGTGAAAAGATGTTGTCATTGGGTCGCTGCTTCTGCTGTCACCTGGTCGCCTTGAATGTACGTTGTCGAGCGGAACAGTCAGCTTTCATCGCTTTAGCCGACCGCGCATATATTTAGGTACATTATAGCTTTTGCGCAGCCGTTCGTCCGTCCAGTCGGCTTTAGCAGCAGTTTGTTACCCGCTCACGGGGTCCACCGAACCGTAAACCCAAACGCATCTGTCGGTCCATTTTTCGGCTTGCAAAGGCTTGACGCGCCCCAGTGGTCACCTCGTGTCCCTTTATCCCGTTTAAAGCGTACAGAGTGAGCAGATTGCGGTCGGTCGAACGACGTCCGATCATTGGTGATGGCGATGGTACCATTTCGCCGACGTGATCAGGCGGCGCGCCGCCGACTCGCGGAGCCATTCAATGGAGGCCGACCTTGCCGGTCGGATGGTCGCGCCGCTTTCTCGGTCGTCTCTCGGCCTTGCGGAACCGCTCGAGCCGAACGAACGGCCCCAAAAAGGCCAGAAGGCAAAGACGGTCGGCAAAAAGCTATAACCATTTCAAGGCGCCACTGTCAACAAGACGGCGACAACAGCGATGGTGGCGGTGGGTTTTTTCACTTTGGGCCACCCGAAATGGGCAACAGTGCGTAGCGCCACTTGGGCCGACGCTGTTGACATACTGACCGTATACCTCCCACGACGAGGCGGCGAAAAGGTGGTCGCGCTAAGCCTTGAATGTGCGGCGCGTTTACGTTGCCCTTTTTCCGCTTGCTCTTTCCGACGAGCCGAAAAAGCGTAGGCTAAGGAGCACCCATTGAGAAGGCGGGCGGCATTAACGCCTGATCCCGTTGAGGGCGCAACAGCTCCCCATTCATCCCTTTCTCCGCGGTACTGCGGCAAGCGGTATACGGTAGTTGGTGAGCACGCAAGGCGCGCTAACTGCTCTCCGAACGTGCGAGCTCCGTCCGTGCATCCTTTTTATCCGTTCGAGTAACCCATGAGAGCGCCACCTATCGTGGGAAGCGCCCACGGAACAGTTACCACTAATTGTGAATTCCATTGGCCCACCCGAAAAGTGCAACTTCTTGCCAAACGTTGTTCAGCGGTGAAAAATGTTCACCGACCGCAGCGTCGCTGGCCTTGCGCAATTTTTGGGCATCGAATTCAATTTGCATATTGAAGTCCCCACCTACCTGCGCATCGGGATTTGTCGACTCGTTGTCCAACGACCGATTGTGGTTTCACCGAACTCAAATGAACGTTATCAAAAGTTTCTTTCCACCTATTCCGTGGGTCTTACTCCGTCGTTGTCGTGTGCAGTCTTAAAGCGGCCGATGCATTTGAATTTCACTTAAGTTATGTTGTTTGGTACGCGATGACTTATTTTGAGTATTCGACCGCTCAGGAAGCGTTGGTTACGTCAGCTCGCAACCTCTACCGTATATAGGTGTAGTAGTGTGCGTAAAGCGAACACTTCCATCCGCGCACCCATTAAGTCTTGCAGAGGCGCGATGCTTTGGCATCGGTTCGTCTTGCCCATTGTTGGCAGACGATTATTTGCTTTGCTCCATTTGATCGACGCATCCGTTGAGGACACGGATAACGTATGTCAAAGGTTTTCCTCCCTCCTGCCTTCTCAGTGTCAACATGGAATCGTTGTTGCCTTTGCCGAAGCGGTCAAAAATTAGTGCGTTGCAATTTTTCGGTCGCCGCCGCCGCGGAACCGGCCGACCTCGTCGGCTTTTGACGTGGCACATTTGCCTTTTGTTGACAAGCATCTGTTGACGCTGCAACCGGCTGTCATTAGCTCGTTTGGGCGATGGATTGAATTTTGCCTCAACGAGTGTTCTATTCCCCTTTCTCCAAAATTATGCGCTAACGGCCGGGCGTAATCGTCCTTTTTCTGGCGCTTTACGATCCGCCAACTTTGAAGGCTCTTCGACGGGATTCCGACGGTGACGAGGTCGTAAAACGCTTGTATGCAGAAGGGTTTGTGCGGCGGAGTTGTTCAGTTTTCCCGCTCAAAGGCATCAGTCCGCCAGCGGCTAGTAAGGGGCAATAATGGTACTACACCGTGCTTACTTGGAAAGCACGGTGTTCATTATTAATACAGTACTCTTGTACCTTTGGCTTACGAAGCTCCCTGCATCAATTACTACTTATCGTATTAAACTCGTTAAGGGCGTGGGAGGCGCTGACGGGTTCAACCAGCTAGGTTCAACGTAACGAAGTCTTAAAACTAATTAAGACGAGACCAAGTGTGACCTTGTCGCGCGCCGTCGTAGATAGGTCTTACTTTGACAGTGTCACCTAGTACGGTGTCAAATTGGGAGCCCGTTTGTTGCCAACCGCAGTCGTTGGGTCCTACATTTCCGTTGACGCCAAGTGACGTCCATTCCACTCCCACGTTTTGCGCGGCCGTTGACAAATTGGCCAGAACGGATAGTTCCAGTGGGCGATTCATCAACCAAGGAGGCGCCGTATTTGGCGGCTCCTTCCGGGCGAACTTGGTGTCACTACGTTTTGCTGCGCATTGTCGGCCGCTCATAGACAAGGCTAACGGCTAGCACGAAGTTGGCGCCAACCGGTCCCTGCAATCCCTACTTCAGAGGGACGTCACGCCCGCTCTATTTGAATACGAGGTGCGCGCGGTCCATTGAAAAAAATTCTGCCATCTTTTAAAGCATAAGTACGTACGATGGATTCTTAAGGATTGGCGCGAACGCTCTTTCATTAAGCCAGAGAAGGCCAGCCAGCGCCACTTCGCCAATAATAACGAGCTCGCTTTTGCCGTCAAAGTTGCGCACACCATGAGCAGCTGGTTCGCATTGCAGCAAGTCACGCAATTTGAAGATCGTTCATTCACTGATCGGCTGAAGAATCGTCTAATTCATTTTTTCTCAGACTTGTAAAGCCCACTTGTAGAAAGACGTAACGTAGCGTAAAAGGGGCGACCGGATTGTTCGAAGTTGAATGCATTGGAATGCGCGACTTGCGCTTCGACGGCCGATTGAAGCTAACGGTTCGCGTTTGGGACGACGAGGGCGTCGGCTCCCTCGTTGCTGAAATGGCAGAGCATTATAAGTGGAGTGCTATGTTAAAGAAAACATTTGGCGGGCTGAGGGCTTAGGAACGTTTGTGGTCCCTTGCATTTCAGTTTCGTGCGTAGCACGATTGCAAGCTCAACGCTAGGATTTCCGCACCCTTGTCAATTTGAAAAATCGGATTTCGTACAGGCTCCTTTGTCCTCATGACTTTCTTTCTTCTTCTTTACGTAACGCCTGTGATAAAGATTATCATTTGATTATTATTTGACGCTGAGGACGGGAGTCGGTTCTCCCGAAAGCTACGTCGCTTGGGTAAGTCACCCAATAAAATCTTTATCACAGGCGTTACGTAAAGAAGAAGAAAAAAACCCTTGTCAATGAAGTAAATGCTTTCAAGCTCCATTAAGATGGGCTGAAGTTACGGAGCAGCGTTCATTCTGCAAATCTCTCGAATCGGAAAGGGGGCGAGGAGAAGGAGAGCACACTTCCGTTCGTTCAGTATTAGCAAAGTGTATATAACCTGTTTTCCCTCCAGCTCTGGTTGCAGTAGTTTGCATACCTGCGTAGCCCAGCAAGTCGTTCGACAATCGCGTAGCACATTACTTGTTTCTCCACGTTCGGGTTTGGATGGCGTTTGCGAATGAACGAGCAATGGCAAAGGCGAAGGCAATTTCTTTTCAAGGAATATCTACGCAAGATGAAGTTCAATTGTTTGCCTATTTCGCCGCTCGATTTAAGCATAGCCTACCCCCTGTTGTTAGCACAACGTTGGCATGCGTGCCGGCGACGAACCGTGCAAAGATGCTACCAGGCTTGTGAAGGCTTAAATGATGAGAATTTCTCGGAATAGACTGCGGAGTGAAGCTTAACATTGCATTCGTTAAATTCATGCATCTTTGCACTGCGCGTGTCCTAATGAGGCACGAATCCAAGCTTGAGGCGCAATGTTTAAAAGTTCAGCAAAGTTCTTCGTGCGTCAGCGCAGGACTGATCCGACAGGCTTTGCCTGGCGTTGACAAGGCTTGAGCAATTTCCGTTGGTCCGAACGATCCGAGGTTGAATTGGCTACCAGCTTTGGGTGCTGTGATGAGCGAACGTCCTCGCTAGAAAGTAGTGCGGCTTCATGGAGGCATTTTAATGGAAAACACTGAAAGTGCAACTTTGTGGCCTACTTCATTTCCCGTACCGTGTATGCCCGTTGTATGGACGTCGCAACAACAGCTAAGGGGAAACATCTCCTGTGCGGTGGTTTGTTCTACCCCGAATTGACCGGATTCGTTCAACGAATGCTTTGTTCAGTTGTCCACGGATGCATGCGGAAATTTTCATTGAATAATTAATCACTTTAACGACTGATCCATTGACGAAGCGGCTGTCCGATGACGGTGAGCAGCAACGGTTGTACGGCGGTTGCGCGGAAGGGTCTAAAGTAAAATCTGTCGCTAATTCGCGGAAGCGCGTTTCTCTTTATTTGAAGCGTCGCCGGCGAAAAGCGTTTAGCGCATTGAAAAACTTGTTCCAAACTTTTCCAAACTTGTTGCCCGCGGCGATTGTGCTTTCCTAACGGCGGGCTGTTACGTTCGTCGGTTGAAACCATCGTCGTTCCACGGGCTGTTTAAGGTCCACTTTCGAATGCTATCCGCTAATGGAGTTAATTGAACGGATGGGGAAGAATAAGCCTCGTAGCCGCGCATGTCCACGTATGTAGGTCGTATGCATGGCAACCGGTTCTCGTTGGTTGCCAGTTTTTAGGCTACTCAGTAAGCGTGCGTTATTAAAGGACGGACTGTTTCAACTTAGTGAAGTTAAAGTAGGTCTCCTAAGCAGACGCTTGTCAGCGTGGTTGCTGTTTTAATTAAACTGGTGGTTCCTTCTTATTTTCTTTCCAGTTGTGCCACGTACAATCGCATGTTGCATTGTCGTTGGAGAAGAGCAAAGGCCATTCATTTTCCTCCTGCATATTCCGAATATTTTTACAATGCTTTTCGATGACGACCATACTGTTTCGTACTGTTGACTTTCTCAAAACCATGTAAGACAGCCTAAGACAATGTAAAAAAGTTTTTTCTTTATCAGGGCTCAGCAGCTCGTAGCAGCGATTTCACCAGAGCTCGAAAGGAAGCTGCCTATTTGGATTTGTCTATTACTGTTCACCTATTCAGCTCTTGTTGAGACTATCACTCTCCTACGTGTGCGCATAAGCACCGGCGAACTACATCTGCTTGTTATTGTGCTACCAGCTTATACATGTTTTCAGTCGCGCACGTCCGAGCGCCTAGGAGATTTTGTCGCCCCAATCTCTGATCTCTCTGATTTGCGAAAGAGTTTCCTTCGCGAAGTTTCAAACGAAGTTGCACCAAAAGCCAAATACGCACGAGGTGGTCGCTTACGTAGCCGTAGCTTACCACATGTTTATATTTATTATGCAATTTTTTACAGCTCAAAGTTGGCGACGCGTACTTCTTGCAAACGAGCAATAATTAATTGAAATGGCGAAACTTCATTCCGAAATTGACGAACTCTTACCAAACTTTCACATTACGTTGCTGCACTTTTGGGTGCACGTTTCAAACCTCTTGGCCGACAATATTGGAAAGCGGCTAAGAATTTTGAACCACTATGTTACAATAAGTGAGGTCCATTTTCGCCTTAGCGGTTGCCTACGCTTTTGGCGACGGTTTAGCCCTCGTTTCTTCTTCAAGACACGTCCCCTCTGTAAGGAAGACAGTAATTATTTGCAAGCAGATGCGCAGGCAAATCTGGGCAAACCATGTAGTTCTTGCTCGCCAAGTATCCGTTTACGCAACGCGGGCACTGCAAGCAAAAGGATATTTATCACAGGCTATCGCGAAAGTTGACTACGTCAGGCCATCTCAAGGATCTCTGTGCTTCTTATGCGATAACCTAAGCAAAAGTACAATGATGCATGAGAAAGTGCAAGCGTTCATGTAGTCTGACCGGACGAAGCCGCACAGCTGCTGGAGCCATCAGATTGTGCAATCAAAAGGATAACCATTTGCAAGCGAACGCGGGAGTTGATCTCGGCAAACCGGTCGAGCTTGTGTATGAGCAGGTACATTCCTTTTCGCTGAACAGGTATTCGCTGTGTGCCCACCATAAAGAGCTCTGGTATTGCGTACTTACCCTTCATTATCCTTACTGCGCACATCTGTTTTTTTCATTGGACGTTGATGGCTCATCCATTATGCAGTCGTCCGGCGATTCCCGTTTCTGTTCATCATGCAGTGTTTTCTCCGTCGTACCCTCAGAGCTCGGCATGCTTTCATTATGAAATGCGCGTGCAACCTGAAAGTGAAAAGTGTGAAGTCTCAGCGTTGTTCACGAAATAGCGTCGCGTATATGTACAATTGTTTTGTTACCTCAAATTTTCCTTATTTCGTCGCACAGTCTACGGGAATGCTGCGGCTGTTCCGTCTCTTCAATTTATCGTAGCCTGCCGTTGAGTCCAACCTTTTCTACTGACCAAGGTGAGAGATGATAGATTTGCTCTTTTCCAAAGTGGCGATCAAAACTTGGTACTTCTTCACTTGATGCAAATTTACGCTGTTGCTTCTTTTCTTAACATAAGGGGCACCAGCGGCCCTTATGGGCAAGATACATTGTCGTTTGTTCAACTTCATCCAACGTGTTCTTCTCATTTACCGTGTTTCGATTCCATTGTTTTGTTGCTCCAACGAGAAACAGTTTCACGGTAGCGCACGTTTCAGCTGTCCAAATGAACAGATGATTGTGTCAAAAGGCGGCAATAATATCGGTTAAAAAATTATTTATTCAAAGCGTAGCTTTCGGGACATTTCTTGGTCCCGTCTTCAGCGCTCTCCTACAATAGACCTTCCTCGTGAGCGTACATCTGTCATTACTCGTGACAGATACGATCACGAGGAAGTTCTATCGTACGAGAGCGCTGAAGATGGCACCAAGAAAGGTCCCGAAAGCTACGCTTTGAATAAATCATTTTTCAACGGTATTTTTATTTGTTGACAAATGCGGCACGAATCCCCGTTGAACTTTATTGCGCAATAATTGTCGCGAAGCTTCCGGAAGTTACCTCGTCCATCATCAGCGCTTTGTCAATCCTGTTAGCTTGGGTTGTGTCAAAACACCTCAGTCTTCCTCAAAGCTCATAAGGGTAGGGTTTAAAGTACGTTGGTTTACACGGGGGCTTGGGTGTAAACATAGTATGTGGGTGGGGCTCGTATACGTAAATAAATTAAAAATAAAACTAAATAAAATAAGTAAAATGAAAGTTTCTTCACGGATTCACCCCTTTGGTTAAAGCCTTTTATTCATCCAAATAAAAGCATATGCAAACCTTTCGGACCTTACTCGCGGTCCGTCATCAGTGCACACAAGCACCTAGTGTTTGTGTGCACTGATGACGGACCGCGAGCAAGGTTCGAAAGCTTTGCATATGCCTTTATTTGGATGAATAAAAGGCTTTAACCAACGGGATGAATCTGTGAATAAACTTGTTCACGTTTAAGCGTATACCCCATTTTAAAGAAGAATTTTGCAATAAGTAAAAGAAAAAAGAACAAAAAGAAAAACAAAATAAGCAGAACATAAAAGAAATAAAATTGAAATAATAGTTAATAATAATGTGAGATTTTGGTGGAAGGTGGGATTGAAGCATAAACAAGGTGAGGGTAGGGCAGGGTGTGTGGAGGGGGACAGCATATTTTGGTTCTGGAGGTGTTACACCATTTCAATGCTTGGTCGGCAGCAGTTTGTGTGAGCGGCTACAGTTGACCATATGTCGCTCACGTCTTCTCGTTCGTCACGACTAATGCATTCGTTGTGACGTATCAGAAAAGCTTCCAGGATCTTCCCTAACTTGTAGTCTGTTTCAAGGGTCAGTTTGGACACCTTGATTTGGTCATCTGGATGTGGACAGTTCACTGCTTGTTCAACTAGGGCAGAGGCATTATATTTGGCTCCGCACCCACGTTGAATCATGTATAGTACTCCTTTTTGTTCAACAGCGATCTTGACTTTGTCTGAACGTACAATAGATCTCAAATTGTGGTGATTCTTGAACGTGAGTTTGGCACCCACTCTATAAGCTGTTTTCTGTAGTCTTTCACTGAGGATTGGACAGTATGGCAAAATGAGTTTCGTGTTGGGGGTTTGGTTTTCAATCATCCTCAATTGGCCATTCGACCATCTCTTGAGTCCTTTCTTAATGCATGTTTTCGTAAAGTTGACACGGAAACCATTCTTTTTTAGAGCTCCTCGTATGAAACGGAACTCTTCTTGCAGGAATTCTTTGCTGCAGAGTTTTATGGCTCGGTCAACCATTCCTGTGACTATCCCAATTCTTACGCTCATTTGGTGGTTGGAATAATAATTAAGATATTTTCCTGAGTTTGTGGGTTTTCGAAAAACGGTAGTCTTCAGTTTGTTGCCATGTTTAACTATCAATACATCTACGAAAGGCAAGCGCCCTCCCGTTTCTTTTTCGATTGGGAATTGGATGTCATTTGGGAATAGGCTGTTTAGGTGGGTCAACAATTCCTCCTCTTTTTCCTTTTTTACAATGGCAAATATGTCGTCCACATAGCGTTTGAATAACTTCACGTTGTACCCGGTAATACCTGATGGGAAAGCCTTCTCTTCTAAATGCTCCATGAATATTCATGGATGATCCAGAAATAGAACAAGGAAGCTTTTCTGATACGTCACAACGAATGCATTAATCGTGACGAACGAGAAGACGTGAGCGACATAAGGTCAACTGTAGCCGCTCACACAAACTGCTGCCGACCAAGCAATGAAATGGTGTAACACCTCCAGAGCCAAAATATGCTGTCCCCCTCCACACACCCTGCCCTACCCTCACCTTGTTTATGCTTCAATCCCACCTTCCACCAAAATCACATTATTATTAACTATTATTTCAATTTTATTTCTTTCATGTTCTATTTATTTTGTTTTTTGTTTTTCTTCTTTTACTTATTTTATTTAGCTTTATTTTTCATCTTTTCAATCAACCACACGGCTTTAATCACGTTAATGAAAAACAAACTAGCACGAAGCTTTCGGGACACTACCTTGTCCCGTCATCAGCGTGTACAAAAAGAACTATTGGCTTGATTGTATCAATCCGTTAATGGAGGCGTGCGTTTAAAGCCAGAAACTTCAAGGGTTTAACTTTAAACTGGCTTTTTAACTTTCTTCCAACGATTGTCCCTCTCCGGTCAATACTTCCTGGCTTGACCCTGTTCTACGTAACACCAAAGAGCAGGAATGCAACTTGCAACATTTAGTCGTCAACACCGTCAAGGACCAAATATCACTGAAATAAATCCCACGAGTTTCAGTTTCATATTGTGTGAAAACGGAAGGTATACTCGTTCGTCAATGCTTCAAAAGCGTAGCTTTCAGGACCTCTCTTGGTCCCGTCTTCAGCGAAAATTTTCAAATGCAACGTATCTTGCGAGTATCACAGTCACGAGTGAAAACTGTCAGTGAAACAGTGACGGGAATAGAAGTTATTTTAAACTGACACGTGCAAATGCGCTTCTTTAAACTTTGGTTTTTGATCAAACTCGTTATGTAGCAAACTTTTCTCATTTTTTCTCTTTTTTCTCTTTAACTCGTTATGTGTGAATGGTTCGTCGAATGCACATCCCATCTTAACTGCCTCTGTAGACCAAATGTTGCTAATTTCTTTTCCTTCATCTCTGTTGATACAAACGTTATGACGGATGTAGAATGCTTCTTTGATTTTTCTAATTCTGAAATCTTCTTCTTGTTTCAATATGGAAAAACTGATTTGGTTGTCTGCCAGAGGACAGTCTACTGACTGCTCCACCCATGCTGAGGCATTGACTGCTTCCTTCATGATCTCAACTGGGTTTCTCCTTTGTAGTCGCCCTCTTGAGACCACAGTTTCCCCTCTCAATCTTTTCTCTGCGTTCTTGTATCTTGTCAGTGCCATTTTGTGTTCTTTCAGCCAGTGTAGCACGGTGTGCCCGGTTTCACCAATGTACCTCGCACCGCAGCCACATCTTATGCTGTAAACCACCCCTGGTCTTTTGTCTGGTGGGATTCTGACTTTGTCAGACCGTAGAATTGACCTTAGATTCGGTAGACTTTTGAAAGTGATTGTGTAACCAATGCTTTTCGTAATCTTCCGAATCTTTTCTTCAATACCCGGGTAATAGGGTATGCATATTGGTCTTGACATGGTTTCCCTTTCATTTTTCGTTCTGATGTCTTGATTCTTGTGCTTTTTCAGTCTTTCCTTTATGGTTGTCTCAATAAAATTCTTTGGAGAATTATTTTGTTGTACAGTGCTTCGTATGTGATTGATTTCTTTCTCCAGGAATTCGTCGTCGCGAACTGAGATTGCTCTGTCCACCATTCCCGTGATGATTCCCTTCTTTACGTTCATTGGGTGGTTTGAGAAGAAATTTAGAAATCTGTCTGAGTTTGTAGGTTTTCGAAAGACACTGGTCTTTAGATGTCCGTTTTCCCGTATTACTAAGGCGTCTGAGAACGCTAGTCTCCCGTTCTCTTCTTTTTGCATTGTGAAAATAGTGTTCCCAGGGAAAAGACCGTTGAGGTGTTTAAGGAGAGCGGTCTCGTTTCCTTCTCTGATAATGACAAAAATGTCGTCGACGTAACGTTTGAACATGTTCAGATTGTACTCTGAGATGTTGCCTGGAAATGCCCTCTCCTCCAGATGTTCCATGAATATTTCTGCCACAATGGGAGAGAGTGGGCTTCCCATAGGTGCTCCTTGTTTCTGTGAAAAATAATTCCCAATGGGATGGAAGGTATTTTTCACAGCAACAAGGAGCACCTATGGGAAGCCCACTCTCTCCCATTGTGGCAGAAATATTCATGGAACATCTGGAGGAGAGGGCATTTCCAGGCAACATCTCAGAGTACAACCTGAACATGTTCAAACGTTACGTCGACGACATTTTTGTCATTATCAGAGAAGGAAACGAGACCGCTCTCCTTAAACACCTCAACGGTCTTTTCCCTGGGAACACTATTTTCACAATGCAAAAAGAAGAGAACGGGAGACTAGCGTTCTCAGACGCCTTAGTAATACGGGAAAACGGACATCTAAAGACCAGTGTCTTTCGAAAACCTACAAACTCAGACAGATTTCTAAATTTCCTCTCAAACCACCCAATGAACGTAAAGAAGGGAATCATCACGGGAATGGTGGACAGAGCAATCTCTGTTCGCGACGACGAATTCCTGGAGAAAGAAATCAATCACATACGAAGCACTGTACAACAAAATAGTTTTCCAAAGAACTTTATTGAGACAACCATAAAGGAAAGACTGAAAAAGCACAAGAATCAAGACATCAGAACGAAAAATGAAAGGGAAACCATGTCAAGACCAATATGCATACCCTATTACCCGGGTATTGAAGAAAAGATTCGGAAGATTACGAAAAGCATTGGTTACACAATCACTTTCAAAAGTCTACCGAATCTAAGGTCAATTTTACGGTCTGACAAAGTCAGAATCCCACCAGACAAAAGACCAGGGGTGGTTTACAGCATAATATGTGGCTGCGGTGCGAGGTACATTGGTGAAACCGGGCACACCGTGCTACACTGGCTGAAAGAACACAAAATGGCACTGACAAGATACAAGAACGCAGAGAAAAGATTGAGAGGGGAAACTGTGGTCTCAAGAGGGCGACCACAAAGGAGAAACCCAGTTGAGATCATGAAGGAAGCAGTCAATGCCTCAGCATGGGTGGAGCAATCAGTAGACTGTCCTCTGGCAGACAACCAAATCAGTTTTTCCATATTGAAACAAGAAGAAGATTTCAGAATTAGAAAAATCAAAGAAGCATTCTACATCCATCACAACGTTTGTATCAACAGAGATGAAGGAAAAGAGATTAGCAACATTTGGTCTACAGAGGCAGTTAATATGGGATGTGCATTCGACGAACCATTCACACATAACGAGTTTGATCGAAAACCAAAGTCTAAAGAAGCGCATTTGCACGTGTCAGTTTAAAATAACTTCTACTCCCGTCACTGTTTCACTGACAGTTTTCACTCGTGACTGTGATACTCGCAAGATACGTTGCATTTGAAAATTTGCGCTGAAGACGGGACCAATAGAGGTCCTGAAAGCTACGCTTTTGAAGTTAGGCATTGACAAACGGGTATTCTGCCGTTTTCACACAGTATAAAATAAATCCCATTTTCCCTGTTTAAGCAGTCATTGTAATGGATGAATAGGGCTTCTTTGTACTTTCTCAATCTAAAACTCTCTTCTCTTGTTAACGTGCCAAAATAAATTTGTTCATTAAATATAGAACAGCCAACCACACGTTCTACAAAAGCCGTGGATCTTTTGCATTCTTCCATAATGATGTGCGGATCTTTAGTCTGTGGCCTTCCCTTGCAGGTGGGAGTGTCAACTGTGAGTCTCCTACTGTCATTGTTATATCAAGTGAGGCTTGATATGATGTTGTACGGCACTCACCGTTTGAAAGAATTTTATTATAAAAACACCGCAGCTTTCGGAACCGACCGTGTCCCGTCTTCAGTGGCTGATAATCAGCCGCTGAAGACGGGGCACGGTCGGTTCCGAAAGCTGCGGTGTTTTTATAATAAAATTCTTTCAAACGGTGAGTGCCGTACAACATCATATCATGTTTCATTACACCGTTACAATATCTCCTGTTTTCAATTATATCAAGTGAGGCTTGCCAAATGTTGTTGAAGTCGATGAGCGGTCGTATGTCCAGTTTTTCTAATATACGCTCCTCCGCACTCACACTGCAATAGCGAAACAGTCCCTGGTCTGTTATCAGCCGGGAGCCCGGTCGTATCTATCCTCAGAACAGCCCTGAAGTTGGAAAGGCTTTCAAAAAACGTCTTAACCCCAAACTATTTGGTCACTCGGCAAATAAGTTCACTGATGCCAGGGTAAAAAGGTAGGATCAAAGTTGATTCCCTGTCCTGGTCTTCTCTCCTAATAATCTCCCCATGCCTCCATTTTCGCATCCTCCTCGTACAGTCCATAATGAGGCTTCCCGGATAATCATTTTGTGTCAAGGTAAAATCAGGTTAGTTTCGGCGAACATGTTCAATATAAGTAAGCCTAATCAAAACTGTTACACCCTGTAGAGCTTTTTATTCAAGCATAAACACGGAGCATTCAGGAACTAACTGTTCCCATCATCAGAGTGTACGGAAATGAGCATCATTTCTGTACACGCTGATGATGGGAATAGGTAGTTCCCGAAAGCTCCGTGTTTACGCTTGAATAAAAAGCTCTACAGGGTGTAGCCGTTTTGATTAGGCTTACACTTATATTGAACATGTTCGCCGAAACTAACCTGATTTTACCTTGACACAAAATGATTATCCGGGAAGCCTCATTATGGACTGTACGAGGAGGCTGCGAAAATGGAGACATGGGGAGATTTTTAGGAGAGGAGACGAGGACAGGTAATCAACTTTTATCTTATCTTTTTACCCTGGCATCAGTGAACTTATTTGCCGAGTGACCAAACAGTTTGGGGTTAAGACGTTTTTTGAAAGTCTTTCCACCTTCAGAGCTGTTCTGAGGACTGATACGACCAGGCTCCCGGCTGATAACAGACCAGAGACTGTTTAGCTATTGAAGTGTGAGTGCGGAGCAGCGTATATTGGGGAAACTGGACATACGACCGCTCATCGAATTCAACAACATTTGGCAAGCCTCACTTGATATAATTGAAAACAGGAGATTTTGTAACGGTGTAATTAAACATGATATGATGTTGTACGGCACTCACCGTTTGAAAGAATTTTATTATAAAAACACCGTAGATTTCGGGACCGACCGTGCCCCGTCTTCACTGGCTGATTATCAGCCACTGAAGACGGGACGCGGTCGGTCCTGAAAGCTACGGTGTTTTCATAATAAAATTCTTTCAAACGGTGAGTGCCGTACAACATCATATCAAGCCTCACTTGATATAACAATGCCCGTAGGAGACTCACAGGTGACACTTCCTGCTGCAGCGGAAGAGCACAGACTAAAGATCCGCACATCATTATGGAAGAATGCAAAAGATCCACGGCTTTTTTAGAACATGTGGTTGGCTGTTCTATATTTAATGACCAAATTTATTTTGGCACGTTAACAGGAGAGAAGAATTTCAGATCGTGAAAGTACAAACGAGCCCTATTCATCCATTACAATGACTGCTTAAACAGGGAGGATGGGATTTATTTCAGTGATATTTGGTCCTTGACGGTGTTGACGACTAAATGTTGCAAGTTGCCTTCTTGTTCTTTGGTTTCACGCAGAACAGGGTCAAGCCAGGAAGTATTGACCGGAAAGAGACAATTGTTGGAAGAATGTTAAAAAGCCAGTTTTAAGTTAAACCCTTGAAATTTCTGGCTTTAAACACATGCCTCCATTACTGGATTGATACAAACAAGCCAATAGTTCTTTTTGTTCACGCTGATGACGGGACTAGGTAGTGTCCCGAAAACTTTGTGCTAGTTTGTTTTTCATTAACGAGATTAAAGCCGTGTTGTTGATGGAAAAGATGAAAAATAAGACTAAATAAAATAAGTACAAGAAGAAAAAGGAACACAAAATAAACAGAACATAAAAGAAATAAAATTGACATAATAGTTAATAATAATGTGAGATTTTGGTGGATGGTGGGATTGAAGCATAGACAAGGTGAGGGTAGGGTAGGGTGTGTGGAGGGGGATACCAAATTTTGGTTTTGGAGGTGTTCCACCACTTCATTGTTTAGTCGGCAGCAGTTTGTGTGAGGGGCTACAGTTGACCATATGTCGCTCACGTCTTCTCGTTCGTCACGATTAATGCATTCGTTGTGACGTATCAGAAAAGCTTCCTTGATCTATTTCTGGATCATCCATGAATATTCATGGAACATTTAGAAGAGAAGGCTTTCCCATCAGGTATTACCGGGAACAACGTGAAGTTATTCAAACGCTATGTGGACGACATATTTGCCATTGTAAAAAAGGAAAAAGAGGAGGAATTGTTGACCCACCTAAACAGCCTATTCCCAAATGACATCCAATTCCCAATCGGAAAACAAACGGGAGGGCGCTTGCCTTTCCTAGATGTATTGATAGTTAAACATGGCAACAAACTGAAGACTGAAGACTACCGTTTTTCGAAAACCCACAAACTCAGGAAAATATCTTAATTATTATTCCAACCACCAAATGAGCGTAAGAATTGGGATAGTCACAGGAATGGTTGACCGAGCCATAAAACTCTGCAGCAAAGAATTCCTGCAAGAAGAGTTCCGTTTCATACGGGGAGCTCTGAAAAAGAATGGTTTCCGTGTCAACTTTACGGAAACATGCATTAAGAAAAGACTCAACAGATGGACCAATGGCCAATTCAGGATGATTGAAAACCAAACCCCCAACACGAAACTCATTTTGCCATGCTATCCAATCCTTAGTGAAAGACTACAGAAAGCAGCTTATAGAGTGGGTGTCGAACGCACGTTCAAGAATCACCACAATTTGAGATCTATTCTACGTTCAGACAAAGTCAAGATCGCTGTTGAACAAAAAGAAGTAGTATACATGATTCAGTGTGAGTGCGGGGCCAAATATAATGCCTCTGCCCTACTTGAACTCGCGGTGAACTGTCCACATCCAGATGACCAAATCAAGGTGTCCAAACTGACCCTTGAAACAGACAAGTTAGGGAAGATCATGGAAGCTTTTCTGATACGCCACAACGAATGCATTAATCGTGACGAACGAGAAGACGTGAGCGACATATGGTCAACTGTAGCCCCTCACACAAACTGCTGCCGACTAAACAATGAAGTGGTGTAACACCTCTAAAACCAAAATATGCTGTCCCTCTCCACACACCCTGCCCTACCCTCACCTTGTTTATGCTTCAATCCCACCTTCCACCAAAATATCACATTATTATTAATTATTATTTCAATTTTATTTCTTTTGTGTTCTGTTTATTTTGTTTTTCTTTTTTTCTTTTACTTTATTTTATTTAGTTCTATTTTACTTTATTTGCGAAGTTTCTCACTCGGTGTGCACCCTGTTCTTGTACAAAAAATTTTTACTTGCAGGCTTTCGGGTACCGCTCCTGTTCCCGTCATCATTCAACCACAAAATTATGTCCACTGCCCAGTCAGCCGACTGTTCAGCAAGCTCCTCTGCTAGACCATCCTGGCCGGCGACATCAACTATCAGGTACTACCCTTGTACCTCTCAATCTTCTGTCGCCCGCCCAGTCAGTGCTGCAGAGAGCGAGCTTCCCCACCGACGGACCGGGACCGTGTCACGACCCGGTCGGTCGGTGGGGATGCTCGCTCTCTGTAGGACTGACTGGGCGGGCGACGGAAGCTTGACAGGTACAAGGGTAGTACCTGATAGTTGATGTCGACAGCCCGGATGGTCTAGCAGAGGAGCTTGCTGAACCGTCGGCTGACTGGGCTGTGGACATAATTTTGTGGTTGCCTGATGACGGGTACAGGAGCGGTACCCGAAAGCTTGCAAGTAAAAGTTTTTTGTACAAGAACGTGGTGTATGCCGTGTGAGAAACTTTGTTATTTGACTAACTACCCCCGTATGAAAAGGAAGAAAAAATCTCTACTTTATTTGCTTATAGAAGCCCCACCCAGATACTATTTTTACAGCCAAGTTCCCCTGTAAACCAACCTACATAAAACCCACCCTTATGAACTTTAATCCAGGCTGAGCTGTTTTGCCACAATCCAAGCTAACTGAATTGACTAAGCGCTGATGATATACGACGTAACGTCTGAAAGCTTCGCGACATTTATTGCGCAATAAAGATCAACGGGGAGTAATGCCGTGTTTGTCAACAAAGAAAAATACTATGAGGTTCTACCCCGTACTTGGAAATACTGTTTTCAATTGCATTTTTCAATGGGTATTATTACCGTCTTTTGACACAGTGAAGCTTAAACCCGACAGAATTCCTTTATTCCACTCAATGAAAGGATGAATGCAAATACTTACAGCTGACCCGTGCCTCCTCATCCACTTCTTCTGCTTCTCAGCCTTCGTGTCTGCACTTGAATTGACGGGCGGTCGAGTGGCGCTATTGTCGGCTGACATGATAGCGCAACTGCACTAGATGGATGAATAAGACGAACTGAGGCTCCAGTACGTTGCGCGGTGCTTATATATGATGCCAGTTTAAAGTGTTTAAAGTTAGCTTATAATGATGTATAGGCAACATGAACTTATCGGTTCACGCTACTTGAGCACCATTATATACGGTCGGTCCAAAATATGAATGACTGAGTCGATGGTGGTATGAATATCGCAATGATTCATAGCATGTGCGAAGAATGGGTTTGTAAAAGGGTTCGTTCGGTCTCATCTTTGCTCAGTCTTTGCTGTAGCATTCCTGTTCGCTTTGTTATTAGCGTTATAAATGTCATCGTTGATTATTAACCTGGTTACCGGAACATTTCTGAGCGATCCGGCTGTGTCATCCGCCTGTCATCGGACGTTTACCGCCAGTTGACTTCAAATAAAGCGAACAAGACTGTCACATGAAGATTGAGGAGAAAACGTATCGAAGCATCTCGAAAGAAATGGGAAATCGTTAAACTTGGGTATTGCTTTGCAGAAGAGTTGTTGCCCGCTGCGTATTAGATTTCAAGTGTCGTCACGCTTGTGTTGGTGAAAAGTTGTTAGGAATTGTACTAATTCAGTTGCAGGCAAAGTAATGTCATTATGAATTTCCTGTCAGTTACGTCAACTTTGGTTTATACGAGATGGCGGCTTGCATTGAGTTCCGGGGGACCAATGGCGCGATACATATTAGCTACCAATACTTTGCTTTACGTGCTTGCCTTTTCGTGGTCATTTGCAAATCCGGCCCTCCGTCTATAAAATGGCTTTTCCCTTATCATCCGAATGTCTAGTCTTGTTACTTTGGCGTACAAGTCTTTCTTTGTGCGTTATATTATACATATGTAGATTGATAATAGTAAACAGAGCTTTTAGTTGTCTAAACTCGATGGCGGTTCCAGGAAATTTCATGTTGAACGTGAGTTAGTAAATGAATCAATCGGCATACCGTTTGTGGCGTTCAGCCCGTAGTACAGCTGTTAAAACATGGTGACTTAACAGTTTCATTAACATAATAGTACGTATGTTGTGGGTTAGGTTTTCTTCTTTGCAGGGGTTTGCGGTTTTGTACCCGTGGATTATAACTTGGTGACTGCGTTTCATATTAGTAAAATATGTCCTACGCTTAGTCCGTGAAATCAAATTTTAAGAATACGAAGCATAACTGTGGCGATCCTTGGTGCTTCACGTGTAATGCACTTTTTATGTTTGACAGTCGCGTTACCAACGGCGCGTAATAACAGCACGAACAGCAATAATATTCTTTTTAAAAAATAATAATAGTACTGTGTCGATCTTCTTCGTTACAACGAGGTATATTTTGATTATAATGAAGAAACGGTCGTCGCTGTTTCATTGCTCTATTCGGCGGAACTTTCGGGATTACCGTACTCCGTCTTCAGCGCGACTAAGAAACGCGTCTTTTTTACATTGTCCCATGTGTGAGTTGCTTCTTACTCGCGCTAAAGACGGAGTTCAGTAGTTCCGAAAGCTCTGCCGAATGAAGCAACGAAACAGGGAGTACTGCCTTTTCTTTATAGTGAATACGAAAGTTCTGAAAGCTACGCCCAATAAACATCGTTGAACAAGGATACCGTATCATTTTTCGTAATTATGAGACGCCTTGTTGAAAAGTTTTCTCTCTTTACGGGGTGTGTGCACATTGCGACCAATAGTTAACACGGATAATCCCTGTTCAGTAAAGCCTTTTATTTTCCAAAAGGCAAAATCTGCAGAGCTTTCGGCTACTGCTCCTGTAGCCGTCATCAGTGCAAAGGCAAAAGTATGTCAACTGCCCAGCCAGCCAACGGTCCAGCAAGCCCCTCTGCTAGACCATCTGCCTTGTTACTAATTTCTCTTGCTTCAATAATAATAATAATAATAATAATAATAATAATATTATTATTATTAGGATCTTTTTATAACGGGGCGTTCAATATACTGAGAGTTTCTTGACACGGATTTTTCCCGTTGTTGAAAAATTTTATTTCGGAACAAAAACAATGCGGAGCTTTCGGGTCGGGCTTGACCCATCATCAGCGCAACTGAAAAAGGAAAAAAGGAAAAAGAGAGTCGCGTGAGCACAATCCACAACTTGGTAATCGAGGAGGCACCCCTTCGCTAAACCGCAGGCGTGGGAACACATTCAGTCAGCCTTGACCGGACAGTGTTGAACCCCACACCTTTGGTAAGCTCAGGAGCGCCATCTCTACCAACCGCTTCTGGTGGAAGTGCACACGCAGACTGAGCGTAGTGTTCGGTTAAGCGTCGAAGCTGGTCATGATTGAGCGAATAGCCTTTAGGCTATCGCGCGAACGTTCCAAAGGTCGGGTAAATAGCGTAGCAACGAAATGTTGACATTGAGGATTGCAAAGGAAGGAAATAACGAAAAGAAGAACAAAGAAAAGAAAAAAGAAAGAAAATTCCTCTTTGTCTTCATACGTGCGCGCTTCGTCCGAAGTAGGTATGTCCAGTGCACCGTGTACGCACCAAATTTCATCAGGATCTTTTTATAACGGGGCGTTCAATATACTGAGAGTTTCTTGACACGGATTTTTCCCGTTGTTGAAAAATTTTATTTCGGAACAAAAACAATGCGGAGCTTTCGGGTCGGGCTTGACCCATCATCAGCGCAACTGAAAAAGGAAAAAAGGAAAAAGAGAGTCGCGTGAGCACAATCCACAACTTGGTAATCGAGGAGGCACCCCTTCGCTAAACCGCAGGCGTGGGAACACATTCAGTCAGCCTTGACCGGACAGTGTTGAACCCCACACCTTTGGTAAGCTCAGGAGCGCCATCTCTACCAACCGCTTCTGGTGGAAGTGCACACGCAGACTGAGCGTAGTGTTCGGTTAAGCGTCGAAGCTGGTCATGATTGAGCGAATAGCCTTTAGGCTATCGCGCGAACGTTCCAAAGGTCGGGTAAATAGCGTAGCAACGAAATGTTGACATTGAGGATTGCAAAGGAAGGAAATAACGAAAAGAAGAACAAAGAAAAGAAAAAAGAAAGAAAATTCCTCTTTGTCTTCATACGTGCGCGCTTCGTCCGAAGTAGGTATGTCCAGTGCACCGTGTACGCACCAAATTTCATCAGGATCTTTTTATAACGGGGCGTTCAATATACTGAGAGTTTCTTGACACGGATTTTTCCCGTTGTTGAAAAATTTTATTTCGGAACAAAAACAATGCGGAGCTTTCGGGTCGGGCTTGACCCATCATCAGCGCAACTGAAAAAGGAAAAAAGGAAAAAGAGAGTCGCGTGAGCACAATCCACAACTTGGTAATCGAGGAGGCACCCCTTCGCTAAACCGCAGGCGTGGGAACACATTCAGTCAGCCTTGACCGGACAGTGTTGAACCCCACACAGGCTATTTACCCGACCTTTGGAACGTTCGCGCGATAGCCTAAAGGCTATTCGCTCAATCATGACCAGCTTCGACGCTTAACCGAACACTACGCTCAGTCTGCGTGTGCACTTCCACCAGAAGCGGTTGGTAGAGATGGCGCTCCTGAGCTTACCAAAGGTGTGGGGTTCAACACTGTCCGGTCAAGGCTGACTGAATGTGTTCCCACGCCTGCGGTTTAGCGAAGGGGTGCCTCCTCGATTACCAAGTTGTGGATTGTGCTCACGCGACTCTCTTTTTCCTTTTTTCCTTTTTCAGTTGCGCTGATGATGGGTCAAGCCCGACCCGAAAGCTCCGCATTGTTTTTGTTCCGAAATAAAATTTTTCAACAACGGGAAAAATCCGTGTCAAGAAACTCTCAGTATATTGAACGCCCCGTTATAAAAAGATCCTGATGAAATTTGGTGCGTACACGGTGCACTGGACATACCTACTTCGGACGAAGCGCGCACGTATGAAGACAAAGAGGAATTTTCTTTCTTTTTTCTTTTCTTTGTTCTTCTTTTCGTTATTTCCTTCCTTTGCAATCCTCAATGTCAACATTTCGTTGCTACGCTATTTACCCGACCTTTGGAACGTTCGCGCGATAGCCTAAAGGCTATTCGCTCAATCATGACCAGCTTCGACGCTTAACCGAACACTACGCTCAGTCTGCGTGTGCACTTCCACCAGAAGCGGTTGGTAGAGATGGCGCTCCTGAGCTTACCAAAGGTGTGGGGTTCAACACTGTCCGGTCAAGGCTGACTGAATGTGTTCCCACGCCTGCGGTTTAGCGAAGGGGTGCCTCCTCGATTACCAAGTTGTGGATTGTGCTCACGCGACTCTCTTTTTCCTTTTTTCCTTTTTCAGTTGCGCTGATGATGGGTCAAGCCCGACCCGAAAGCTCCGCATTGTTTTTGTTCCGAAATAAAATTTTTCAACAACGGGAAAAATCCGTGTCAAGAAACTCTCAGTATATTGAACGCCCCGTTATAAAAAGATCCTGATGAAATTTGGTGCGTACACGGTGCACTGGACATACCTACTTCGGACGAAGCGCGCACGTATGAAGACAAAGAGGAATTTTCTTTCTTTTTTCTTTTCTTTGTTCTTCTTTTCGTTATTTCCTTCCTTTGCAATCCTCAATGTCAACATTTCGTTGCTACGCTATTTACCCGACCTTTGGAACGTTCGCGCGATAGCCTAAAGGCTATTCGCTCAATCATGACCAGCTTCGACGCTTAACCGAACACTACGCTCAGTCTGCGTGTGCACTTCCACCAGAAGCGGTTGGTAGAGATGGCGCTCCTGAGCTTACCAAAGGTGTGGGGTTCAACACTGTCCGGTCAAGGCTGACTGAATGTGTTCCCACGCCTGCGGTTTAGCGAAGGGGTGCCTCCTCGATTACCAAGTTGTGGATTGTGCTCACGCGACTCTCTTTTTCCTTTTTTCCTTTTTCAGTTGCGCTGATGATGGGTCAAGCCCGACCCGAAAGCTCCGCATTGTTTTTGTTCCGAAATAAAATTTTTCAACAACGGGAAAAATCCGTGTCAAGAAACTCTCAGTATTATTATTATTATTATTATTATTATTATTTTTATTGTTGCTATTATTATTTTATTACTTTTTATTGTTGTTATTATTTTTTGAAGTATTCACGGCTTGTACCCGTTCTTGCGTATTCCTAGTGCCTGAAATTAACGTAAACAACGCCCTACCAACGGGTGTGTGGGCAGTTATTAGGAAAATGTCAGAGCACTGTGTAAACCTTTCGAAGCTTTCGGAACGATCTTGTTCCGTCGTCAGCGATTTATTGATTGTGTAAGGGAATCCTGATCTCGATGGGTATATATAGGCATTCCTCGAGACTCGGACCTGTTACCCAAGTGCTTCCGCTTAAAATGGGACCATGCATGCAACAGACCCAGTAGCAGGATCCTTCAGTCCACTGGCTTTGCCCTACTGAGGAATACCATAAGACAGCATCGTAGCACCTTGGCTTTCCTCAGATCACAGCAACGACAGATCTCTTCATCTCTGTCAAATACGTTAGACCAGTGCTTCCTTGACCCATTGGAGTACCACATTAATGCCTCTAGAGAGAAGATCAGGCTAGCTCAAGACAGGCCTCTTTCCAAAAAATTAGAACACCTTTACTGTGAAAGGACTTGGACGTTCAACCGTTCAAGAATGTCAGACCAGAACGTACCCGGGACAGACGCAGACAAGGCAGTAATAAACCTGAGCTCGACCGTCCTAAGCTCTGTGGAGAAATGCGTCCTCTCCAAAGGTTTAAACTTTGTACCTACTTTGAGAGAGCCCCCAATACTTGACATCATTAGCTCGGCAGAACACAGCCTGTCGAAGACAGATCCAACAAAGGCTGCGGAAATCAAAGGGGCCATTTCCGGCTGCTTGATGCAAAGGCACAGAGTAGCCCCTAACACCAACAACCTGGAGCGCAAGGTTCTCAGAAACCTACGGAACAACAAAGATCTCCTTGTTACAAAGGCTGACAAGGGTAACGTGATCGCCCTGTTGAACCAAGAAGACTACGTTACAAAGATCAACAGCCTTCTGGACGGTGACGTTTATAGGCCATTAAGATCAGACCCAACAAGAAGAGTAAGGAAGGCAGCTCTTCATCTCTTACGATCATTTGCAGAAGAAGCCAAAGACAAGATTCTGGGTACAAGCCGTGAATACTTCAATGAATGAATAATTCTGGGTGAATGAGTCCGTGAATAATTCTGGGTACAGGCCGTGAATTCTTCAAACATGCCAAGACCCGTTACAAGATATCCGATCTTCAATAATAATAATAATAATAATAATAATAATAATAATAATAATAATAATAATAATAATAATAATAATAATAATACAAGCAAAAATGTCACGGATTTACCATTCGATAAAGCCTTTAATTTCACCAAACCAAAGGCAAAGCTTTCGGACCATACCCTTGGTCCGTCATCAGTGCCAAACAGTCAGCTGTGAAAATTGTCCGTCCAGTCCGAAAGCTTTGCATTGGAATACGTTTTGGGAATAAAACGTTTTTACTGAATGGGGAATAACGGTGATGCAAGTTAATGTTATTATTATTATTATTATTATTATTATTATTATTATTATTATTATTAGTAGTAGTAGTAGTAGTAGTAGTAGTAGTAGTAGTAGTAGTAGTAGTAGTAGTAGTAGTAGTAGTAGTGAGTTGGTTTGGTTTTTTTACGGATTCTTCCCGTTCTCGAGCGTCTGAAAATGAACAAAACCACGCCCTACCACCGGATGGATGGGCAGTTATTAGGTAAAAGTTCAGAACAACGCTTGCTTTTGCTCGGAGCTTTCGGAACAGCCTATCCGATCCGATCGTCAATATCCAGCCTGTCATCGTTAAGCGTGATCGTCCATTTGTGGTGATAAAAATTGAGTAACCTATTGAATCAGCATAGCACCTAGGATGGAACGCATGTGTGTTACAATGGAGGGGGCATTCTGTTGATACCTCGAAAGCACCGTAGCTCTACAATTTCAGTTGTTCCTTCGTGGGGTTGATTTGGGTGAATCGGTGAACCGTCGGATGCATTCCATTCTGTGTGCCCAGATCGCGCACCAGTATTGAATTCCAGCGTCCTGCATATCCGTTCCCGCGTGCGGAGGCAAAATTACATTATGTAATTGAAAATTGTGAGTTCACCCGTTTAGATGTGCGTGTGAAACGGTGGCTGAAATTGCAGACGACTTGTCAACAACTGGAAAAAATGGGAATGCCGGGTCAGCTACCGTTGGGCACATTGCTTCCGGAACTTTTGTTCAGTTTGGTTAATGATCAAGTAAGTACTTGTCATGATGGAATGTACGGCTTGATCCCGTTGGATTTTGAAAACGTGTCTGAAAGTATACCGAAAACAACGCCCTACCAGCGAATGGGAGGGCAGTTATTAGGGAAATATTTCAGGACAGCATAACCTTTGTCGCTTTCGGAACTACCTTGTTCCGTCTTCAGCGAATATTAATGGTTATAGTTAGCTACGAAGGTTATATAGTGTTCTGAAATATTCCCTAATAACTGCCCATCCGTTCGCTCGTAGGGCGTTGTTTTCGGTATGCATTCAGACACGTTTTCAACTTCCAACGGGATCAAGCCGTACATTCCGTCTTGACACATAGAAGACCCGTTACAAGACATTCCATTTTCAACAAGTAAGTACTTTGATTTATTGAGGTTGAACATTCATTTGTTCTACCGTAAGTTTTTCCTTTAGCTTTTGAAGGTTCGAATTGTCCCCAGTGACCGTTTCTCCTTGCCACTTGTTCAATTAATGTAAGCGTTGAAGGTCCACCATCCATTGTAACGTGTTCGATAATTGAAGGCGGCGCTGCATTGGATTAGATTTTGCTCCGCTCAGTGGACCGTCGGGTGATGATGCATCACGCAAAATCCGAGATGAGCGGTCCCTTTGTCCCTGTGCCATTCATTACCTTTCGTCGTATTTTCCCTCGTCCTGCAGCACCGAGACGGTTCATTGTGCTCACCGCTTTTGGAGCGCTGCAGCTTGACGTGTTCAATGCGTTTGTTCCTTTGGGTTTGCCTTGATTGAGTCTTCACCTAAACCTATTGAACCACCGTAAACAATAGCTCTTTCGCTTCGCCTATCCTAATGCGGTGCTAACAGCGAGCGCAGCTTTTAATTTGATCACTTAAGCGTTTGTCCATTTGTTGAAATGAGTTCCCGTAATCCCTTGGGATTTTGCCGTGATGAATTTTTTCACTTTTCCCTTCCGTCGGTGATTGTCGTTCGGTTGGTGTCACCGTGCAGCGCGTGCATTCATCCAGCTCGTTCTCGCTTTGCTGGCTGCGTTGGAGCTCCCTGCGGACAGCTTTCACGCGTAAGCAAATGGCCAGTAGTCCTTTTGCTCGCTGGACGAGATTTTTCGTCTCAATTGCTTACTTTTCTTCGGCATGCTCAGCGTTCAATCCTTCCAATTCAGCAGTCAGTCGAACAGCTGAGCAAACGGCAAAGCTGAGATGAACACTTCTTTCCAAGAAAATAATTGACGCTTGCAAGCATGAACGGAAGACGTCTCGCCTTTTTTCTTTGCTTATCATACTTCTATTAACTTACTTGCTAACCTTGCCAGCGTTACACAGTTTGAATGATAAGATCCGCTTGCCTTCAGATCGTGCTGCTATCCATCATAACTGTAGCTCCCAATTGTTGCGTTTTGAAATAGGTTCACCTCCTGACGGTATCTGGCAAGCGCGCAACCGCAAGGTGCATTGAAATTTGCATCTACAACATTCCTCTCGCCGGCTGCGTAGCTTCTAATGTCCTTTCTTCCCTGCTACGTTTCCGACAAACGTTGCTGTAATACCTGCTGGGCTCTACGTTGAGCGCATTCTTAAGCACTGAGTGCGTGGTACTTACGGACAGGTGCGCAAGCGCTGACATTTCGGCCGCTTTTTCCAAATTTCCTTCAGCTGCAGACCATATAACGGCACTATAATGACCATTGGTGGTTACTTGCATTTCAATTCTTTTAATATCATACTGACGCATCATATTTTCTCAGCAGACGACTCTACGCTTTCACTCTTCGTTGCGGTCACTCAAGGTGAAATCTTTTTCTCCCTCACTTATGGCAAGGCCGTTCCTTTTAATACCATTGCAAATCGTACTTAAACTAAGGTAACCCCAATTCCGCATTCCAGGTGTATCTTCAGGGCGCGTTTGGCCAAAGGTGAACCCCGTAGCGCATAGTTGCTATTCAAGATCTAGCGGCTTACGAACGCTATGTCAGTCGTCCTGATTGAGTCTTCACCTAAACCTGCGAGTAAGGCACTCACTACAAGCTTTCCCTTCGCGAAAATTGCTCAGTGGCTACAGCTTTGGAGAGAACCACCCTTTGGCCCTCGCTGCTGCAAACTTCTTCCTCTAAGCTTCGTGGATCATTTGGCGCGCTCATTCAACGTGGCTGTAATACTTCGTTTCGGCTTTCTATTATAGTTTCCAAGTTTTCCGTTAGCACGAAGACCATAGCGTTCAGGCTGTGTTGTCGTTGTTGTTGTTGTTGTTGTTAACTTCCGCTCTTCTTATCCGGGCGACGATTCGAGTCCTTTCGTTTTATCACAGCATCGCTCCCAGTCGGCTATGCGTAATCTGTCTTCCGTTGGCGCATTGGCGAGAAGCTCACCCAATTTTCGTTGTATCCGCGAGGGGAGCCAACGCCGTAGCGTTGAAACGTCTCGGAATTGCGCAAGCGCGTATGATGCACACTGACTTTCAAGCGCGCGGACCCTTCGGGCAACGTTTGCTAAATCTGAACCTTCCGCCAGATTTCTCCTAACACGTTTATCTCCCTGTTTATCCACCGTCTGCTGTCCATCCTTCGCCACAATCCGCCCATCGTATTCGCCGTCGCTCCGGACCAGCGTATTAGACGCACTTGTTCTTGCGGCTCTCCTACCATTGCAAGCCTTTATTTGAACGCGGCAGATCGTATGTCCACTTCGCCTTCCTCCAACCTGCCGCGCAACGCCCAGGGCAGCCGGACGGCGTCCACTTTTAGCACTGCCGCTCGGAGACGGAAAATTGTCGGTACCCGACGTTGGAAGGGGCCCTTGGCTACCCGTCGGGCCGCGTCCATTTTGCTCGGCTCATCTGTTGAGCATCGTTTTTGCCAAACAGTTTAATTGCATTCCAAATTGGGAACGTCTGCGGTAAAGCAAACGAGGCAGACCATGGCCTCTTGTGGCAAAGCCCCTTGGAGATGGCCTAAGCTTATTGTTGCAGCGGCTTATTAATAAAGCTTCGTGCGTACGTGCGCGTCCAAAGCTGAGCGAACCGTTTCCTGAGCCCCCACTTCGAATAGATCCTCGACGGTGGCAGCGAATTGAAGCTTTGGTCACCCTTTGCGCCCCTCCGTCTGCCTACTTGTTGTTGCACCCGTTGCCCGGGGGCCAGATGGGATTTCGACGATCGCAGCCTGTAATTGAAAACACCTCGGCGGATCACAATTCGACCGAAGAGGGGATTGGCGGTTGGCAAAATTGAAACTGTGCGTTGTTGCCGGCTGGCCGCAATCGTTCGGCGTCAACGCGGGAGCGAAGCCGTTCCGGGCGGGATATCCCCAGGCGACGGTCGATTTTCGCTCCACGAATGGCACAAACGGTTGGCCGCTCGTTTGCCCACCGCTTTCCAAGTTGTACCCGGTGTGTGCTTTCCGCTTCACGGTCGAAAGGCCCATTCGCCTTTGCGCAAAGTGATTGTCGATTGATTGGGGCAAAGTTGGCTTTGTACAGTTTCTGCTGAATCGGCAAAGGGGAAGCAATTGTGTCGTCGTATAAAATCCACCCTCGAGGTGGTTGTCCCGCCGGCGAGCATCCATTTCGCCGTCCCTCGGGGATGTATTGACGCTGTCTCTAGTCATCAACGACAGCGCAACGCACAGAGCGCTTGGCACTGCCCCATTCCGCATCTCTCCTCTTTCTCTGTCACTATGCATTACGTCGGTGCATTTGCCACGTGTACGAGCGAGTGAATTTTGAAAACAGGAAGAATCTGATTTGCCGAATGGCCGTGTCAGCCTATAGCCAGGGTAAAGGCGGAGCCGGTTGGATGTTTGCATAATTCAGCCATGGCATCCTGCCTTCCGGCGTCGCTGCGTCTACCTCGCCTATGCGATGCTCTAATGAGGATCGGTCTCATGAAGTGCTCCTCTCAGCGACTGGTCGACTGAGCAGCTCGTTATTGAGTCGACAGTGAGAAAATCACGAATGAGTCAAGCCAACGGGGCGCCACCTACGGAGGTGGAGAAAGAAGGACCGAATGTTGTGCCATGCCGCCGACGCCGCCGCAATGCCGAGTAGTCGCTGTAACTTAATACATCACTGCGCTGAAGAGGAGCAACCACTCTCTCTCGGACGATTCAGCACTTTGGCGCCTTGAGCGGGTCGCGGCGACGGTGTGCCTGCGTTCGAGCTCTCTCCGACTGAATTCGCACGCACACTGTATGCTCCAGTTGACCCGCGGCTAACGGCCCTCCCCTTATTGCCGGCCAACTGCAGCAGCAGCTTTCTCCAGGGAGTTGTACCCGCCTTCGACCGGTGGTCATTGGGTGCACGCGAGATGAAGCACCTCTGCGGTCGGCTTGTTATTGCCACCCTGAATTGCCTGCAAGCGTTCGTCGCCTCCGTTGGTAAGTTGACACTGTCGGAACGCCCTTGCCGGGCGCCCTGTTCGGCCAAATTGAATTGCCTGCGCTCCCATTGTGCCCAACGCCAGTTGCACGCCCCTATCGGCGCCAGCTGTCGTTGGCATTGGCGGAAGGGACTTATCGACTTTCGTCCATCCCACGTTTCGAAGTATTTCGCTTTGATCAACTTTTTCGCTCGCCCCCTAAAAAGGAGCTCAGCGATCGTCTCCTAAGAGCTGCGGTGTTCACTCGCGCCGAGCAAACATCCGGCGGCCGCCGTCGTCGGTTGTAAGCGCGGTGGCGCCGGATTTTCGATTTGCATACGGGGCTCCCTTGGCGTCCACTCGACGCGGAAATCCGAGTCGCCATCGTTGCCTTCCAGCCGAGTGTTTGATTTCGTCCGTCGAGCATCGTTCCGCTTACGCTTGAGCCACTTTGCCCTTATTAAACCCCAAGTTGACGAGGCTTGATCGTAACTCGACACCCGTCGGCAAATCGGGTCCGAATTCGGCCAACTGGCGCCGCGCCAATTGGTATTGCGGTTCGCCGATCGTCGGGATGTCGTCAGAGAAACTTTTGTGCCCCTCTTTGTATGGTTGCTTGCCACTTGCAGGTGGGACGAGCTGCTACAGCTGCATGTCGTACATATACGGCGCCAACTGGGAATATCTCGACTACAAGGAGCTGTACCTCCGCCCGTCGGCCTTCAGCGACCGTTGCACCAACGGTAGCGACAGCAAGTACATTGGCAAGACGCCGTGCCTGCATAATTGCATCCTTATTGTGGAAAAGATGAGGGTCGGTAAGCATTGTTGGCGTTCCGAGTCTTTGCCCCCTCGAAGTTGCGTCCAAGTTCGAACTTTCGCTGAGAATGTCCGCATCCCTTCGTTGCGTGTCCCATTGGCGACTGCGTTTCATCTGCGCTGGCGCTCCGACGTTCTTCACTTTTGACGTGGCGTTCGATTGTCGCCTCGCTTGCAAATGGGGCTATTCTCCCGAGGTCCAACCCTATGCGAACCTCCGGTCCGTCCCTCGGTCTTCCAATTTGGCCGAGGTCGGCGGAGCGCGCCTTCGGGCTTTCCCCTTGCCGGCTTCGGCTGGACCAGCCGCGCCCGGTGGGATTTCGGGGCCAAACGGCCTTGACGTGACGGCCCTCCGAAGGCGGCAACTTTGCCGACGGCCCATTCGTCTTGGCGAGTCCATTTTGGCCGCCCTATCGGTTCGTGGCGCCATACGCGGACGGTCAATAGAATTATGAATTAATTAATTTTAATCCAGGTGGTCGTTCGGCGCAAACAGGCCAAGCTTGGCAAACTTTGTTGCAGGCTGCTCGTTGGCCTCCAGCTGGTCGCCTTTTAAAGCTGACTAACGGAGATTGACATTTTCGCCGAACCATTGGACGAAGCGACTCCACGCGTCGTCGTGCACCAAAGGAGGATGGGAAGCGTGAAATTGGGATCTTTTTCACTACAACGGTCTCTCCGCTCCAAAGGGCGAGGGAGAGAGACGACGGTATACGGTTGCCTATGTGAAGGAGCGACCCGGCGTGGGAGAGGAAGACGAGTCGCAAGGCGTTGCTTTGGGAAAAAGAGGGAACCTCGGCGTTGTCACACCCTTTACTTTGGCTCTCATCTCGGCTCCTTTAATGAACAACGACAAACGGTCCCTGATCGCTCGATGACAGCGTGCCGTAATTCAGTTTGGCCGTTCGCGCTTGAATGCCGCTTCTAATGAAACACTGCCGTTCAATTTGGTCTTTCGCAAATGACGTTCTCAGCGGCGATTGAATCGCCGGTCTCCCAGCAGGCGACTTGCGCGGCCCATTAGCAGAGCCGAAGAGTGCTGTCCTCTTTTTCGAGGGCCCAACGCTTGAAAGTGCGTACGAAAAGTAGGTCCGCTTTGCCGACGGCGATTAGGTCCCCCGCGGCGCCGTTGCTCCGTCGATGATCCTGATGGGCGGTCTGGGCTCGCCGGAGGGGAGCGTGCCACTTATGGCAGATGGCGCTGCGAACGTAAATTTGCATAATTCTACATTGGATTCGCAGGTGTCATTCGGGCGCCGGTGGAACTTAGGCGTTCGGCCGCCGGACTTAGCGTTGCCTCGTTTTCGCGGGCGCTGGCGTCCCGCGGGGCGCGTTGGCGCGAACTTTCCTCAATTTGCTTTACGGCCGTCCAAGGGTTCGGGGAGCACCTTAAGTGGCTTAACAAAGTGGCGAAGGGCTGCCGGGCGCCGTTGTCCATTCGCCTCGCTTTGAGCGTCGCCTTTGTAGATCAACTCCTTCGCCCGCTTGGCGATGATCGAATTTCTGCTTGATTGCTTGCCAAGTGGCAGATTAGCGGAAAATTCCGTTGACACAACGCTGGTAGGCAGTAATGGGGAGCAAAATTGAAATGCCGAAAGTGCGAGCGCCGTTCCATGCTTTCGGAGATGTGCTCTCAAGTGTGCGAGCGTCCGATGGCCAACCGTACGCCCGGCCCCTCTGCTCTTGTCCATTCGGGGCTTAGCTGTCGGTCGCGGCGAAAATGGGGCCGACAGTTTCGCCGTCGGCATCTCTGATTGAACGCGCTTCCGGAAATTTAAATATTAACATTGTTACTTGGAGATGATGCTGATCAAGTTGGATATTGAGCGAGACGAAATTCGATTTTCCCCCATCTGTTCCCCGTCATGCCGTTGCTGGATGAAATCGCTTTTTTCAGCCAACCGATGGCGCTCGCCCCATTTTCCCGCCGTCTCGTCGCATGTTCGTCCATTTGGTCTTATATTAAAATTTAAATAACGCTGCGCTACAGGTGCGCACGACGAGACAACGTCGGGCAAGGCGCCCTTCGGCCGTTCAGGCTGTCCCTTCAGTCCGTTGCTGTCAGGTCGTCTCGAATGGACACTACCGAAATGTCATCGCTGGCGCCCTCCGTGTTCCTCCGTTGGCAGCCGGTATCGTACCCCCTCCATGAGTCGACGTTAACGCGTTGAGCCTTGGCGTTGCGAGCAGGTTTGACGCAACAACTCTTTCAACTGCCACTTTTCGCGGTACAATCCCGTTCCCCTTGCCAAAGTCAACCGGCTTTGCTGGAGCAATTTTGACCAACGCGGAACTTTCGATTGTACCGCGAAAAAGTGAAAATTAGGATGTGAACGGAGTGCCCTTATTAATCAGCTATTTTATTTTGACCGCAATCGCCATTGAAGCGCACGCGAGTTGACGTGAGCCGAAGTTCGTGCCTTGCGTTGAAATAATGATTATTCGCCATTGGCATGGAGGGATGTTGCCAAGCGCGGCTGCTTTCTACTTCGGCTGACCGAATTGCCGCCGTTAAGAAAAAAGGGCATATTTAAGCCGCGCAGTCTGGGAAGAAAGGGTGCCACTTGATTGGGAGTTCGCTGTTGGGGAGGTACGATCTTTTGATTCGTTGAAATCCGCGAGTGCTCGGCTTGCTAGTTTTAAAACGAGGCGTCGGAGGTGCGTCGACAGGTAAATTTGAATATCACCCTGATGTCACGTCGTTAGGGTTGCGTTTGCGGAAGCACTAATATTAATTTCATCGAAACTCTTAGTTCAACAGAGGTCTCATTAAGGTTGTGCTGATTTAGTGCTTTGTCAGCAGCAGCTGCAGGCGGTATACGAGCTTTCAGTTTTATATCTTCGCTTAACGAGTACACCGTTGTCCCTTAAGCTTCTAGGACGTCAGCAATGGTTTGTTTGCCGGCTTGAACGCTAAAGCAGCGTAATGTGTGGCGTTTGGGGCCTTTAAGCTGCGTGCCACTTCTTCCGGCATTTTTTCCCGCGCGTGCTTCGTAGCACCGGAGATCATGGATGCTCCATATAGTTGGTTTTTGTGGAAAGTGAAATTCCAGCTATACGCAATTCCCTCCAATCGCTGTTCGGCTCGGTTGGAACCGGCTTGCAATGCCACTTTATCTTTCAGGCGCTCGAGGCCACGACGGCTACATTCGAGGTTGCTACGACCAAATATTTCGGCACGGCTTCAACGACAGCAACGTGATAGCGTCGAAGTTGAAGTATCGCGATTTCTGCACTCGAACAATGATGTCCTCGCTGATCGCGCGCAGGGACAAGCCGCCGGATACGGAGGTGTTGGTCTGCTCCTGCCGCGACACCCTTTGCAACCGCTCCGCCCGGCCGAGGTGCCTGATGGCTGGCCGCCTCCTTTCGCTCGCTCTCATAGCGCTCTGTGTCGTTCGCTACGATCTCGGGATTTGACCAGCCAATCCCCCAAGCTTCTTTGCGTTGTCGTCTGGGCGCCCAACGGTGCGTGCGTTGCAGTTGCGGACGCTCGCTTGGAGTCCCGGTCGTTTCGACGCGACGGATCAGCATGAAGCGCGAAGGCAACGAACAACGGCGGAGAGGCAACTGAAAAGTACGGCTCCTTGCCTATTGTTCATTATGTCCACTTTTGCTCGCAAATAAAAACCTCATCCCAAGCAGCTGGTCGCAATATGTCGCTTGCATCTCCTACATCGCCACTGAAAGTGTACACAATGGCCGGTAGTGCGTTCTCGTGCTTCCCCTTCGCAATGTTGAGCAAACGAGAGCGTTTGGTCGACGATTGGCACTTGCCGAATTTGCATAGCGAGATATGTTTTCCTCGGGGCAGCATATTTTGCTTGGCCCTTAGACTGTTCATCGGTGAGCATACTAGACAGCGACCTGTGCTCTCAGCTTTTCGTATAGTCTCCGGTGATTTCTACTCTGTGACGTCATCATGTTTTCATTGACAAATTAATATTCCGTTTAGCTGTTGCGCTGTTTGTTGCCCTGCGGCGGACGAGCGGTCTCGTCTTTCCACCGAAGCTCGCCTGCTGCGCACCGTACGCCAACGGTCGTCCTTGGGTGCTGCGATTCAGGTATTTTGCACGTTTTCAATTTCGCTGTTGACGCAATATGACCAAACGGCGCTTGTCCATCATTGCCCGTGGCGGATGATCGCGTAGCGCGAACAAATGGAAATCGCATTAGGCAGACACTAAGGCGATTAGCGCGCACGTGTATGTATCAACCGCTGGCGAGTTCTCAATTGAACTCCCAATTGGTATCGAATGACGCAGCATTGATAATTCTTGACGGGCGAGCACCATTGTTAATGGACGAACGTATTGGAGCGTCGTCCATTCTCAGGGCAATATTTCCAATTGTTATCGGCTGTGCTCAGAGTTCGAGCGTTTTCCAGCCTTAGTTTTTTGAATACACAGATAAGCATCGTTGAGCGATTCGTGATCGCAAGTCAACCGCCCTCGATAGTGCTTTTTGGCGCTATTTATTCATGTGCCGTATTTCGTCAGATCGAATTTGCCGACCGCGCGTACACGTCGTTGGCTCTTCATCGCTTGACTGATGTACTTGTTGCACGGTATTTTGTCAACCGCGTTTCGCGGAGCGCAACGAAAAATTTTGACTTACAGTAGCCGTGCGGAGTATTCAGGTTCATTTTAGCCGCAAAGTGCGCCCGCCGACCTTTGGGCGCGCACATTAGGCGTACAGGCTTGCGGCACAGCAATGCAAAGTTGCATGCGAATTGTTTCGAACTCAAATAATAACAGTCAGAATCAACGTGGGTTGGGGACTAAGTCGGAAATGGTCATTTCCGACTTAGTCCAATGATTGCTCCGGCGGTTCATCAGCTAAAAAAGTGTGCTCACCCCTTTAGCGTTGGCGCATTCATACATGCTAACTTTCCGGGGCATTCACTGGTTGAGAATAATTTTGCCTTAAGATCCTGGCTTTGAATGTCGACCAGGAGAACTCGTTCTGACGGATTCAACAAATTAGCGCCGCCTTTGGTCGGCTGCGGCCGACACGGCTTATTACCGCGCGCCTTCTTGACGTGGCAAACTACTCTTTTGAATGACCTCTTTGGTCCCAAGGTGACGGCGTAAGTGCATACGAGGTCGGAGCAACAATTTCGACGTTGCTCTTCGTCTGTTTACGAGTTGTCATTAGTAGTGGACGACAACGACGTACCTCTCGTTCAATGGAATCGATATCTTTTCCACCTGACGAAGCGTGCTTGTCGACGTTCACGTTCCACCGGTACACTGATGCCTTGAAAACACATTCATGCGATTGCCATCGGTGGCAGCAGCGCGGCCAATTTGCCAAATTACAATTCCCTGCATTTGCCCTTAAGCATATGCAAAATAGGAGACGTAAACAGCATCGCCGATGGAATTAGTCCACCAGAAATTGCCTTCTACGTTTAGCTGAATTGTGCCAACGTTCACGATATACTCGTCATTCCAGGAGACAGTTCAACGAAAGTGTCCATACGGCGCAAACAAGGTTCCGAACAGTGTGTGTCAACTTTTCGAAGCAGCCGTAATTCCTAGTTTATCTTCATATTGTGCTTTTACGACCTTGCACCGTTTCTACTCATCCAATTTAGACTACGAAGCTTACGGTAACACGCATGTCCCGTCTTTAGAGGACAAAAGTATAAATGAACATTCGCTCGGCAGGGAACATGGACCGAGAAAACGTTGCCTTAAGTTTTTGCTCACCGAAGACAAGAAAATTGTACACCCATAAGCTACGATGTCTGAACGACGGAGTGAAGTCGTTCAAGAAAAACAATGCTTAATGACGCCATGCCAAAGAGTCCAATGCTCAGTTTACCCTCAACGTGGAGAGGACGGTTAATCGATACTCCCCGCCGTTAGTAAAAAATGTCAAGTCAGTTTGTTGGCACACTTTAATTGCGTTACTAATTGAATTTCAGCCGCCGCGGGCTTTTTGCTTATTCATTAATAAGGGACGCCGTTTTTAAAAGCGACGTGCGAAAATAGGCAATTTGTCAGTGGTCAACAATGAGCGTACCACGTTTTACCTTCCACGCAGCGCAACCTTACGCTTCAATGTACAAACCGAATGAACTTTTTTTTAAAGTTCAGTTCGATCAGTCGCACAAAATTGGCTTATTGAATGAACAGCCTGCAACGATGAGCCATTGACGAAAATCTATTTGCGGCAGCACCAACGTAAGGCACCTGAAGATAGTAAGTAACGAGCGCTGAGCTTACAGAAGAACAATCACTTAAGCATTACGTAAAATTTGTGCACGATAGCGCTTGTTTATCAGCGCACTTGCGTTTACCTACGTCAAACCGCAAGTTCACTGCTGACTTGGAAATTGGAAGGGTTGCATTGGAGGAAGCGGAAATGGCACCGGGAGGACTGCCACTTTCTTGGGCACATTCCTGAAGAGAACGAAGTAAGCAAACACTGAAGCAGACTGCAGTAGCGACTTACTCGTGACGCACTTTGCATGCTAATCAAAGCGAGGCACTTCGACGGCAATACGCGACGCGTATGCGTAAGTACAAGCACGACTCCGACACTTGCAACTCCAAAGTCGAGCGTACTGCGCATACCTACAGCCGTACGAGAAATGGCCACGACTTAATCCTACTGTTACTTCCGTCAATCCATCTTCTTTCGCCATCTAACTCCGTACGACTGGGCCAGCTCGCCAACGCCCACGACCATTGTCAGGATAAGCTGTCACGGGAACGCGACAAACCATGAATGTTCGCTTTTCCTAAAGTCCTGCACTGCTGTTAGCTTCAAGCGGCGCAATCGGCTGCCGCGATTCGACATTTCCGCTGCAGATCTTTTTCTCCCCAACGCTGAACAATTTGAAGGTGCGTATAGGGTATGCTTCTTTCCAACGTTCCGAGATTACGCGAAGCGGCTTAGCGAGTCCAGACTAGCGGTTGAGGAGATATGCCGCAAGCAGGCAGGCGGGCGATCTAGACGGAATGACAACAACTGCAACTGTCCTCTATGCAAACTGAGATTCTCCAAGTCTGCAAAACGCAAAGACAGCTTAGTCTAGCACGCAAAGCTTAAGCTGGTCATTACGGGATACAGTCTTCTCTGCATGGGTACATGAAAGGCGTGACAAGCAAACCTATTGCTTTTCCAACGTGCAATGAGAGCTCCTTGCAGCTACGCATACAATGAACGCCGTTGTTAAATGCCTGAGCAACATTAAGTGGGTTAATCTCAGAATTACGCGGTACTACGCGCCCCTGGGAAGTCATAAACCTTTCATCGCGCGGATAAAAGGTCAACATTGCTTGCATTCATTGAAACTTGGTAGACTGTCTGCCCGTTGCCATGGTGGACCCGTTCTGAACACGTTATGACGTTTCTATAATTACCAAAAGGCAACAAACTACTTTGCTTTCAAATTAGTTGCGATAGTTCCTTTTTGCTAAATTATAGAAGCATGGTAACGTGTTCAAAACGGGTTCGCCGTGACAATCAGCAGACAAGCCAACTGAACGCCCCGTTACAGTGCATTCAATCTTCAAATTTAGCAGAACTGTAAATTCTTCACCGGACGTTAGTGGGACGTGTAAAACACGCACATTACCCGACTTTCTGTTTACGACCAGCCAGATGGATATAAGCCTATTTCAGAAGTAACCTCTGACAGGCTCACCTAAAACGTGATCATCACTCATTCGTGGCCCACTTGGCATGCTCTTCAAGCAGCTGATTGGACTACGGGCTGTCAATACTGCATGTTGCCTTGTATGACAACGAGTGCACCGCTTCATTATCACTAGCCGAGTTTGCATGCACGGACGGCATTAAGTCGGGTAGGAACCATCGGCTGCAAGACTGCTGATTTCGAAATTTGCCGACGTCATCCTAAATGCAAATTTCACAAGCGACTTCACATTCACTATTTGAATGGGCGAGTATGCATGCGTAGTACCACGGACGTTAATGGTGGTACGCACAGGTTGGTTTCACGCTGCAAATGGCTGCAGTTTCGGTTGTCGACAACGTTAGGCGATCGCGACAACGGCGAAGGCCAACGTTCTCTGCATTGCATAATTTCGCTTGCTACGTCCTCCAAGCCGTATTCGCGGATCACTTTCATTTGGACCTGTAATAATGGCAAACGATTAGACGGTCAAGGCAATGCCTCTCCTCCCAATGGCCACCAAATGCAAAACTGCTCTTCTATGATAGGAACAACCGCAGTTCATTGCCCTGTAGACGAGCGGGTCGTCGCGCAGAATGTTCGCTACTTCGGCGTGTATCCTCTCGATCGTTTCACCGTCGACAACTAAAAAAGGCGAAGGCTGCAAAACGCGGTTAAAGACAATTGTCAACTGTCAACTTGACAATTCGCTTTCTCCTTGTAAGCCGCGTTGGTAAGTGCTGTAGGGCGAACAGGGTTTCAACAGGTCAACCGTATCGGCCGAGATGTCGTACGGAGGTGGCCGGTGGTCGATCAAGGAAACCACCTCTTCAGGGGAGGATAACACTTTTTTGACCAGCGCCTTCTTCGTCAATACATAGAACGGCATGAAGAGCCTCGGTTGGGTTATCACGTTGCCCGACGAAGACCACAGCCTATGATAGGCGGTCGAACCACCACCACCATCAGCCAACGACGATTCAACTTGCTCCTCCTGCTTTTGACCGCAGTCGATGTCCAAAAGATTGCGCTGCAGGGCGCTAAGGAAAAGCTGCAAAGAACACAGTCGGTTAAAGTTTGGAACTTTGCTTTGCGCAACGGTCATCCGCAACCATATGGTTTCTCGGCAGAACGTAGTCGAAACGAACAAGCGGCAACAGGTTGGCTAAGACGTGGCGAAGTTCGGCGTCCGATTCGGCGCTTCTCTTGAAGCCCTTGCGGCTAATTGAATGCATCGTTCCCGCTATGAGGTTGGGTTCTGCAATGCGGACCTACTGTACACGATTTCGCGTCGAAAAATAGGCAGAGCAACCTCGCTCCTCCATCGTTCGAATCAGCTGATGTTCGCCCCATTTCAAAATGGCCACCAGAATCTCCAGCTCGCTCGCCTGAAGCGAACGCATTCGTTTTAAGAAAAAAGTAAATCCATTTGCCGCTTTTTACCTGAACGAAGTCCAACTTGAGAGTTTCAATTAGGAGAGTTTCGTCGAGGTTGAAAAGGTCCGGCGAATTGGCGACGTGGCTAAAGTGCTCCGCCAGAAATGCGACGCAACACCTGCGCACGTAGGGTGAGCCGTGCGGTTCCGACGCCCAACTGTAGAGCGCGTGAAGGGTGTCGTAGTCGAGCCTACTGGCCAGGATGTCCTCGCAGCCTGCTCGAAGAGGGATTTCAAAAAGCACACCATAGCGAGCGGACATCCTACCTTGCACCAAAACTGGAAAGTCGAGAAATCTGCCGATTTGGTAAAGTTCGGTTGCCTCCTCCAGAGGCGAGGCCAAACATTTCCCCGAAGCAATTGCCTTCACTTCGCTCAACGAGCTGGCGCTTGGCAAGTGACCTCGCTCGATCTGCGCAACGAAATAAGGGCAACGTAGGTAAGACCCATTGGAATAGCATACTATCGAAAGGTCAACGCGATCCGAATAGAAGGCGTCGAATATAACCGGAGCGTACTGACGAGGAATAACGGATTCGTCGAGGAAAATTCTTACACGTCCGCTGTTTGTACATGAGTCCACGCGTCGCTTGACGATCAGTGAATGGAAGAACGGCGAACGCGTAGCCAATATTGCACTATGACAAAGGTACTTTTGTCGCCTGAAGTAAAAGTGCGTAAACAACAGCAACACTATGGCAATGGTACCAATTTGTACAAGTGCACACGACTGGGAACCAACTGCTACTAATAGCTGTCATATTTCAAAAGTCACACACTCGATTGAAAATGGTAATGGCTTTCTACGTGTAGCCTTAAATAGGTAGTATGGCAATGTTAAGATACGAAGAACAGAGAAATAAAAAGAGGACAATTAAAATGAGAAGTCAACACGGGGGTATTTCACTCCAAGGAAACAATTGTTGAGCCGAAATCTACGCGCCATTTGATCACTGGATATTTCGTAACTTCGGAGAGATCGTCATTGTCTTTCTATGAGTTGGCGCGTTACCGTAACTATTCCTTTTGCCATAATCCCGTGCACTTCTTCCCAAACCAAGATAGAACAGGAGTTCCAAGAGCTACGGGATAATGTTTAGAACACGAAGTGACGATAACAGCGGAGGTCGTCGCGAAAAGATAATTCGTATTCTTTTAAGGGAATGGAAATTTTAAAAGCGCAATGACGACGTATTCGCGCAATAAGAGGAAATATCAAGTGGAGAAAACTCACAATGCCTTCCTGCTAGCTCGACTGTGACGCAGAGATGCGTATTTCGATATCCCGTCATTGGCGTTGATATTCTCGCAGCTAACACATCGCGTGCTCCTTGTGAATACGATTTCGATGTCCGCGTCATCGTTGGATTCGTAGAGCAATGAAGTTACGTCCGCCAGCCAGTCGTCGGACACATCGAGGGTGGAATTGAGGAAACAAAATTGTTCGTACTCCGCGGCGGATAACCGTTCGCGATCAACAACACCCGTATAGAGGAAGAAGATGAAAGCATCGAGCGCCACGGACGAAATTGGCGATCCAGGTAAATTGAGTCGAACTGGACAACTGCTGTTATCCGCATTGGTACGCAGAAACGATTGCAGCCAAGCGGAGCGACAACTCAGTATGCAACGATGTACATTGAGCAGTTGGTCGTCAACCAGCAAGAGAGTATCCGCGACAACGCCTTTCCTGTACAAGCGAGCCAAGTCGGCTTGCAAGCTGGGCGCCCTTGGTCGAGCCAAATCCGCGGATGCGGTTATCTCGCGCAAAGCGAGAGAGGCTTCAAACTCGACCACCAGACAATGGAGATTGCGAAGCGACCATCCCAGCACCATTTGGCGAAACGTTCGACAGCTTTCCTTGGCCAACTTCGACCTCGCTTTTGGTTCCTTCGGGCGTTGCCTTAATTTCCGCCGGTTCCAATTGGCACCTGCCTTAGTGGAACCTAGGTGAATCGCGTGAAAGGGTCGCATGTACGCAAAAGCAGTAAGCGTAAACTTGCCATTGCTTTCAGTGTGGTTGCTCGTCGACGACATGGCCCCCATTGCAAGACGTGCGGCAACGAAACGTCAACAGTGATCAACTACATGCTCGGCGAAAATCGTAAGATGCATCTGAAGAGTAAACACGTAGTTAAGGTTGTAAATAAACGGAAAAACCGGTAAGCATTAAACAATGACAACTAGCACCGACGGTAGTCTCGTAAAAACTAGAGAAAGTGCAGTTCGAAGGACGGTTCTTCGTAATTCGCCAGGCAAACCACAGTGCGCAGTAGAAAGCTCACGTCGACGTATCCTTGAACTACGACTGCAGCGCTGGACATGACAGTCAATCAAAAAGGTACTTCGGACAAGCGCATACAAACGGTGCGGGAAATCATTGCCAGAGGATTAAAAGCCGGCTTTAAGCCAGCTGGAAAGATGGCACGCAGTTCACTTGGTCAATCTTTTGAATAACGGTGCTTATACCAAAATTTTGCGCAAGAACAAACGTACACATTTTTAGATAACGCTCAAATGATGCTTGCGAAGCAAGGCAACTCGAATGCAAGCCGACAAGGTGGATTTCAAAGCATACTGTAATTTAAAAAGAAGAATTTTCAAGTTCGCTCAATTATTTCCCCGCGGAACATGGAACTGGCCTTAAATTGCAGCGTGCAATTTCGTTCGCTTCTCGCTTTTTAAATCTCGCACTTTCGATGGTGCAAGGCTAACTGCAGCGTTAAGGTCCTCACCCACCTGGTTACCCGCGGTTTAGTAAATTGTCGATTGAACTCGGCTGCGTACTCAAGCCACCAATCATAGCGCTGCAGCGTCAAGCGGAAAACTCGCTACGCAACGCGAAGGAGGCAAGGCGTCCGTAAAACCGAGAATCGCAAAGCGGGCTGATCAAAAGGAAAACGCGCACCTGTAGCACGCAACGGTCCGCTGAAAGATTTTCCAAACTTCACAGCGCTTTAAGCAACTTGATCTTTTCGGTTGTCTGCAGAACGACATTATGATGCTCATGTTGCACCTGATTGCTACTTATCGTGCATCAGTCATACAGCAGCGGATGTTGGAAGAGCCGAACGTACTCGTCCAACGAAAATAAGTCAAAACGATGAAGTCGCCTTTTACTCGTATTGTAAAGCTAATACACGTCATACACCGGGGCCCACTTTTCTACAGTAAGGTAATATAGTTGTCAAGTTCCGACTTGCATAACCGTGCGTCGATCCGCCCCGTAACATCCTCCCACCTTGAGCTTATGTATCTTCGGTCGCGACTTCTCGATCGGTGCGGTTGCCGTTATTGACGTCTTGAGCTCCCCGGGGCAATGCTTCATAGCTCGAAATTTTCAGCGGAAATAGCCGTTCGAACGGTAGTTGAGGTACGCAACATGGCTACTCGCAGTTGACCATCCTGGCCTGGGATCAAGCGCTCAACACGAGCCAGCGGCCAAAAACAATCGCTTTTGGTTGTCACCTGTTGAAACGTAGAACAATCCATTGGAACCTGCATGCTTTTCCCTACGGTGGTGTGACTTGTCATCTGTTCTAGTTGTCGGTTTGTTGCTTTTGCTCTTTTTTCGCTTTTGCTTGGCTCCACAATAAACTACTCGCACCGTCGGTTGAAGAGTTCATATTATATAGGGAACAACTTTCAACACTACCGATTAGTACAGTGTCGCCGACAGCGACCTTACAGGGTCGATGTCCGCAGCCAGGCCGTTGCATCAGTTGCCTGAGATATTCTGTGCGGAAACGTCGTCGAAGACAAGCCATTACCACCTTGCGGTATCTCGCTCGTTTGCTGAGAGCACACGCATCGATGTGATCCAGGTCGACGACACCTACTTGTCGAACATCCTGGAGGAACATGGACGGTGTTAGGGGCTCCAGATCAGCCGCTCCATCAGACACATGCGTGAGTGGCCGAACATTTCAGAATGGTTCATGGTAACACGATACGGTGAGCAATTCTTCGTAGGTCAGTGAAGCGCACCCAAGGCTCCCAATTCTTTCAGCATCCGAATTAGACGCTCCCACCAACCGACTCACCAAGCAGCGGTCGGGGGAATTAGTTTCCATTGAATTCCTTGAGAAATACCATATTCCTTCTGTAACAAGCACCCACGAACAATCGTTTACTGCAACTATGTTCACTGCACGCGTTTATGATCAACTCTTTAACAACTTCGATTTGTGCTGCATCAATATCGACATCCACACTCCTTTCCAGGCATGGTGTATATAGCATTATATAAGCGCTAGCAGGTGCAATGTGATTGGTCGGCTCGGCTCATGTTAATTCAGGTTTGCCTTGGCCGAGTGGTCCAGTGTAATATACTACATCTTCACCTTTTCCCATTGTATCATCCGTAGTGCTTCTCGGGTACCGACGAAGTTAGTACCATTGTCACTGTACACCACAGAAGGCCTTCCTTTGCGTGCTGTTGCTTTCCAAACAGTTGTTCAGCGACAGACGTTGTGGACATCTGCTCCTGCTGCTCCTCGGCCGACAAAGTCTCGGCCTTCAGATTTAGCATCCTCAAAGATACCTGGACTTCCGCTAAGTCCGGCTGTTCCGCTGCCAGCTCAATCTCTAGCTGCTTGCACGCTCGACTGAAGGCGCTTCGGGCTATGCTCAAGTCTTCTTTACAACCACCATCGTTTCGACTGACGCCCCGCGCGGTCGGCACTGTGTTGTGAGCACCGAACGTACTCGTCCAACGAAAAAAAGTCAAAACGATAAAGCTAATTAAGGCACGTCACATATTGGTGCCCAGTTTACTACAGTAAGAAAATATAGTTGTCAAGTTCCGACTTGCATAACCGTGCGCCCATCCGGTCCGTAACAGTGGAGTTGTGAGGACAATCCAGAAGTACCCTAAACCAATATCTAAAATAGGTCAAAAAGCGGTGCCGCCGTGCCAAAATGGCCTGAATAAGAGATGAATCGCACTGTCGTCGTCCGGAAAGGGAAATGTGGTTGTCTACAAAAGGAATGGAATTTTCATGATAGCACTTTTCAGCTGTTCAAATAAAAGCTGGAAAAAGCAATATACAACGACGCTTTGTAAGCTACGTAGCCTGAGAGGGGCAAAAGCGAAGTTCCGTAAAAGGAAGTAATACTGTAACTTATAGATTCGCAAGATAGAATGCGATGGTTACGGTATGGAGAAGCGATTCGCATTATTTTTTGAATCGCCAGCGGCTATTTTTGTCCGTCTGATCGATCTGCTCCATGCCAAATGGTAGGACGCACTTGACCGATTACATGAAGACGCCATTCGTCATTGGCGTTGGCGGAGGGACAGCGTCCGGAAAGTCGACAGTTTGCGAGGAGATCATCTCCAAGCTGGGTGCCAAATACCAAGGAATGGTAGCTATGATAAGTCAGGATTCGTTTTACCGCGAACTGTCTGAGGAGGAAAGACAAATGGCATTCAGTGGCAACTTTAACTTCGACCATCCCGACGCAATCAACGTTCCCCTGATGTTGGAGACCGTGCGCAGCATTCGCTCGTACAAGCCGGTGCGAATTCCGGCCTACGACTATCGATCCCATTCCCAGATGTCCGCTGCATGGAAGGATTTTCCGCCGGCGGATGTTGTGCTGATGGAAGGTATCTTGGTGCTATACTTTGCAGAGATCCGCAATATGTTCGACCTGAAGCTGTTCGTTGACACCGATCCGGACACGCGACTGGCACGCCGTGTTCAGAGAGACTTGCAGGAGCGCGGTCGCGATTTGCAGCAGGTTCTTCACCAGTACTTGCATTTTGTTAAGCCTGCGTATGAGGAGTTTTGTATGCCGACGAAGAAGTTCGCCGACGTCATTATACCGAGAGGAGGCGAAAATACCGTTGCAGTGGACCTTATAGTACAGCACATATTGGAAATTTTGCGCTCTCCTAGGAAGCAGTGTTCCGATTTGGATCCTCGCATCAGCAGCGTGCTGTCGGTGCGAAGCAATGGCGAGCCGTTTGGAGGTAGCCGACCTCATTAACTGAGCCTCGTTGGGCGCACAATGCTTTACCTGTGGCAAATAAATCCTTTTGAGTAAGAAGTTGTTCCGTCACTTATTTCTAAACAGCGGATAAAATGATGTCATTAGAAATAGCCACTTTGTGGAAAAGTTATATACACTTGTAATCTTTGGAAAACGCGGGATCATTTGAAAAGTGATTTGCGGCAAAAGGAAAGTGGACAGCGTTCTATTTGCTGCAGCAGCAGGTAGGACATGATCGATTCGAGGCGAACGTATGAAACATGGTCGGTGGCGTACGCGCATACTCCCGCTTTCTCTTGTTGTTGGATGATTGAGATTGTTTTATGAATGACGGAAATTCCCTTTGCGCCTCGTAAATTCAATTGATTCTCTTGTTTTGCGATTTTCATCGTAATAGTCCAGTTTATTGAAAGATTATTCATGGCTATTTTCATTAAGTAAAGCAGAATGCTACTTTTGTTCCTGTAGCCACGGTGATTTTCCACCTGTTTTTGATCTGCTTCGCGTATCTATATTAAACAACAAAGATTCGTACCAGTCAATGATAGGGTGATTTACTGGTAAAAGACGAGTAGCATCGTACGTACGGAGTTTTCGGAACGCTCTGGTCCCGTCGTCAGCGAAGGATGGAAAGAGAATGAATGAGATGAAAGTTGCTGTGTCTACAAGAACATGATAACAACCAACTTGTTAAAAAAATCTCGTTTTCACTAAGATGCGACTTTTCCACTAGTGAAGTTTTAGCCGTTCACCGGCTAGGATGTTTTGTTATTCGTAATTGCAGACGGTGAACAACTTCAAAGGGTGCTATAGCAGGTTGCCAAGGAGCTGTGAAATTCTGCGTGATTTTAGGAATTTGCAAATTTATTTCTGCATTTTTATCCGTTGCTCAGAAACTTTTGTGGACGGGGGTATAGCTCAGTGGTAGAGCATTCGACTGCAGATCGAGAGGTCCCCGGTTCAAACCCGGGTGCCCCCTAAAGCTTTTCGCTGTTTGCAGCTAGTTTTATGAAACACCTCTTCGTCCTGAAAGATGAAACATGAACTCCGAATGAAGCATGTCAATGCGAGACCGGATGGGCGCCAGCTGGGTGTCCCGTACCATCATATTAATGTACACTTCTTTTTCCAGTGCCTGCAATCGTGTGCAACTATGTTAATGCTAGCGGGCACATCTTTAACTGAAGCATGGATTATTTAAGCCTATATTTCCGGCAACTGGTTAAGAAGAACATGGAAGAGTAGCCATTCAAAAGTTAATTTAACTAACTTTCAAGGACAAAACTGTCGGGAGTTGATTTGTCCCATCATAAGCGTTTACGAGACGACAAATGTGAATGTTTCTCTTCTATAAAGGTCGATGATAGATAGGCCAGGTTGGACATTGAATATTGCGTCCTTGAGATAAACTTTAGTTAAACTTTGAAGGGGCGGTCCGTCTTGCTCCATCTGCAATACGGACTGCTAAAAGGAAGGAGCGCATTTCGCCAGCGAACACGGAAACGCATTGCGTCATTCAACTTCGTATTCGCAGTACAAATCTCTATAGTCCATGCAAGTTACCGACAAGGCTGAACTTACAAAAAATCTTTCTCTGATAACTTGTTAGAATTTTTCAGCCACGAAGCGCTGCTGTACGCGTTTCGGAGCGCCCGGAGAGCTAAAATATGCTGTTTAAAATGTATTCAATGTGTACTTGACTTTCCAAGTGACGATTTTAACGCAGAACAACGAGGGTCTGCTGCTGCTGCCATGGCGGTATGCTTTAACAACTGCTGCACTTGGTGCATTCGACAAATTTTTCAGCATTATCCATTGTTAAAACTTGACGATCATATCATACGGTAGAAATACTTTTCCGACAACTCCCGTAGCGTTGTTTTCAGCGCTCCAGCGTATAGTCGTATTTTTGTTCGCTTGTGCGTTCGCGCAGCTGCCAGCTTCGTTCATTGATGTCTCTAAATCCGGAGTAGTAAGTGCATTTCATAGTCCTTCCTTTTTCGTAAGAATCGTTCAGCCAATTGTCAACCTGAAAGAATTAAGTTTCGCTTCGCATGCATAACAGTAACTTGGCACGTTGTTTGGCTATTCTCGTGCGGTTGTATTAAATGTTGATCAACCACCCTATTTGTCGACTGTTGCACCACCGTTCATTCGCTTCATTTCCAGCGACTATTTGTTCAAATTGCTGCTGATCGGTGATTCCGGCGTAGGCAAGTCTTGCTTGCTGCTACGCTTCGCGGTAGGCTGCTGTGGCGTGCCTTTCTTAACGTTTTTTTAATTGATACTTTTCCATTTGCAGGACGATACGTACACGGACAGCTACATCAGCACAATTGGAGTCGATTTTGTGAGTCATCGCCAACGTGATTCAAACCGGGGATCAGCTTAACGTTTCTGTCTTCCAGAAAATTCGAACCATTGAGTTGGACGGAAAGACTATTAAGTTGCAGATTGTAAGTTCCTTTCGGTTATTGACACGCCTTGCTCCGTCCAGTAGCGTTTTGGTAGGAGAAATCGTGCACCGATGCCGCTCGAAACATCCGCCTCGTCAATCGATTGCTTTTTTTTCTTGAACTGAATTAGGTTCCATTGTTCCAGTGATTGTATTCCTTTTAGTGGGACACAGCCGGCCAAGAACGCTTCCGGACGATTACGTCCAGCTACTACCGAGGTGCGCATGGAATTATTGTCGTCTACGACATAACCGATCAGGTAGACATCTCGCTCTATTTAATAAGTTTGCCCATTGCGGTACGTCCAGTCGAAATCTCAAGTCGTACAGTAGTACTCTTAATTGGTACGTGCCATATTGTAAGCGATCCCTTTGGAAGAAGAAGCTTGCGTTTTTTGCTTCCTCAATTCCTCTCGCACCGCACTGAGAAGCGACGCGATGACACCGACTTTGACTTCGTTGAAAAATTGTTTGCTTTAAAACCGGTCACTTCCCTGTTAAAGTATTCTCTCGGGGTTGGCCAAGTGTGCTGCCATGATGAGTATGCTACAGTAAGTTAGATCCGCATGTTCACAGATAATTCATCGGAAAACCTTGCGTAATCATTCCTCTTCTTGCGCCTGCTCAAATGGACTTGGCCTTTCCTGTGACGAATCGCACGGGATTTTGCCACCTCCTGTGAGACGGTGTTTTACGCGCTGCCCAAGTATGCGTGAGCGTACAAATAGCGTTGCCAAAAATTTTTGTGCACCCAGAAATGGTCCGTCGCCTTTCCACCCCCTTTGGACTTCGACCGAAAGCGTTGGCTCGTTGGCCCCGCATTCCAAGAATTCCTATACAGCGAGAAATCCTCTGACGCCGTCTTTGTCGTCTAAGATGGCTTTCGCTTGATTTCAACACTTTAAAACGCCGTTTCGCACTTGGGTCGACTTGATTCTTCTTACGGTGCTCAGATTTTTGATTTGCAGGATTCATTCAACAATGTCAAGGAGTGGCTTAAGGAGATCGAGCGGTACGCCTGCGAGAACGTGAACAAGCTGCTGGTTGGCAACAAGTGCGATCTGACGGCCAAAAGGGTTGTCGACTACGATACGGCTAAAGTGGGCACTTCTTTCGTGTTGGGCAGTCCGAGATGGACTTTGCTTCCTTTCAGGAATACGCGGACCAGTTGGGTATACCGTTTTTGGAAACTTCCGCCAAGAATTCGACCAACGTTGAACAGGCGTTTCTGACGATGGCCGGAGAGATAAAAAGTCGCTTAGGTCATGCGGTTGGCGCTCCCGCGGGTGCCCAGCCGGGCGTCAGAATCACGTCTACGCCAGTGCAGCCCCAGAAATCCGGTTGCTGTTGAAATGCGCAAGTACAATCAGTGGTTGTCGGCCTCTTCGACGGGGGGCGTTTCGCCTAAATTTGAGCAGCCGTCGGCGTCGCGTTCTCGAATTCTGCGTTACGCTTTTTCTTCCGTTACAAAGTTATCTCCAATCGCCTATCACGCAATGTAACCAACTGTCTTGTTCCTTATTCCTCATTTTGCATAATTGCCGTCTCGCTGGTTTCGGTTTCTCATCAAGGACGTTTTCCATTGGTTCCGTCGTGTTGGCTGAGTCGCTATGGCGCCCAGGATTCTTCCATTTAAATTTTCTTTTTCTAAGCATATAGACGCCATAAAGTCAATGACTTCTTGGCCCATGGTTTCACGGTCAGCTCGTTTAGGCATGCTTCCTTTCGCCTTGTCGTCGCAGAGCCCCCTTTGGTTTTGTGATTGCTGTCTTCGTGCGTGTTTAAAGCAATTCCAACCACTTAACAGTCACTTCAATGTACAGAACGTTGAGATACACGCAGCCGTGACCGATCGGAACCGCGTTTCGACACGGAATTCGGTTAACAGCTTTACTTTTTCGCAGTCAGTACGAAAGGCCCGAATGGAATATTGTGTGCAACAGAAACAAAACTAATCAAACCTACAAGGAAGATAGCTCCTCTAGGCAGTGGTACTATAATGCATTGCGATTATTCTTGCTCGTTGACCGCCTACGGTGCTGCCCGAGTGATCGGCAGGATGCGCAACAGTACTGTCCATAGTAGTTGTGACCGCAGAGACCTGCGCTTACAACCAGTCGGCAGTTGGCTAATTTTGCGTCGTCAACGCAGTTGTCGTCCGCTTCTTGCGGTGGAGAGGCTGGGAAAAAGTTAGCGCCTCAAAGCCTTGCGCAAACGCTGGCAGCAATTGGTCATACCTTCGACCGTTATTCTAACGGCCTCGGAAAACGATCCTCGCGGGTGCATCAAGGCACAGTTGTAGTCTCCGCCGTCGCCGATGGCCGCCTGTTGAATGCTCAGGGAGCCGTTCATTTGAACCTGTGAATTTTAAAAAACTACTGTAAATCCAATATATCATTTTTTCAACGAACCGTGATTCTCCTGTCGGCGTCGCGCTCCATCGGTTGGCCGTCTTTGTACCAGAAGACATTTTGGAAATGGTGGACCCTCTCCGGACCGCCTCGACAGTCGAGCATTATGTTTTGGCCTTCCGTGTACGCGAGCATGGTCGATTCGACGCGCAGAGCGATTTTCTCCTGCTCCGACCGTTCGCTCGGCGTCACCGGTTGAGTGGTCCTTGACGTAGTGTCCATTCGGCCGGTCTGGTGGTGCCACGACCGTTCGGCCATGGGTCCGCTTTTCCGCACGACCGAGCCGCACCGCTTCAGGCAATCACGTTCCGAGTCGAAACGATTCTCGTTGCCTCCGCAACCGCCGTAGACAAACTCGCGGCACCGTTGGCTCTTCGGGTCGAAGTACCACTTTTGCTGCGAGTTATGGCACGGGCCGGCGTCGAACTCCAAGCGGCAGACGTCTGTACGAAAACTCAGGTAAGAAGAATCCGCTCGTATTTCCAAGCTCGCGCATTCGAAGCGATGCTGCCGCCGCTTCGCTTAGCTTTGTGACAATAGTGATTTGCGCGGGAAAGCGCGCTGTAGGAGCCCAGCAAACGCGCTGCAGCGACGCGTCGCCGGTTAAACCAAAAGAGTAGCTATTACCTTTTGCGGCAACGGATTTTGAAAATTCACCTTTCTTCTTGTCCGTGGGAGCGGTTGGCGATGGCTGCGACTTTCCGCAGCGCGACTCGCACTCTTGCTTGGTGTTGAAGCGGTTTTCGTTGCCCCGACATCCGCCGTAGGTGAACAGTTTGCAAGTTTGCGATGAACGATCGAAGTACCATTGGGTGATCGGTTCCAGGCAAGGTCCGGCGTCGCGATCCATTTGGCAGATGTCCGCTAAAAGCGTTGCACTTTACGCTGCTCAAGTTGCACCAATGGAACAGTACCGGCGCGGTCGTTAGCGTGGCTACGTCGGCAAAGGTTCTGACACTCCTCTTTGCTTGAAAAGCGATTGCCATTGCCTTCGCAGCCACCGTAAACGAAGTTGGTGCATTGGCCGTTCGAAGAGTCGTAGTACCATTTGGGTACGGAGGCCAAGCAGGGGCCTTCGTCCGCCGGCAACGTACACACGTCTACAAGGGCAGCGTTGGCGTCAACTCGTTACTTCAGGCACTCGGCTTCGGTTACCTTGGTCCCTGTAAGCTCCGCATGCCCTTTCGCAGGACTCCTCAGACGAAAATCGGTTGCTGTTGCCCCCGCATCCAGTGTACATGAACGTAGTGCACTGCATACGCTCGCTGTCGAAGTACCAATTCAGTATGTTACCGTAACAGTGGCCCACATCCTTTGCCTGGCGACACAAGTCCGGCAGTACGGAAGTCGGCAACGGATATAGCCTGGGCACGACGTAAGGCTTCGTCGGAGGGGCTGCCGTTCGTACGTGCTCGTCGGGTCGTTGGTACTGTACCTGGGGTGGGTGATCCCCGTTGTCGCCGCCAAAGTCCATGCACACCCGTTCGCAGTCTTCGCGGGTGTTGAAGTTATTCTGATTTCCTGTGCAACCGCCGTAGACGAATTGCAGGCATTCGCCCCTTTTTGGGTTGTAGTACCATCGCGGGGTGCTTGCCCTGCATGCACCCGTTTGCGGAGGCAGATTGCAGTAGTCGACATGAGATCTGTGCGGGTCCAGTTCGTTGCTGCCGATTGAGTCCAATTCATTGTCGTAGCCTTCGTCCGTCTGCTGCGGTACGTTTCCGTCGGACTCGAGCAGCTCGTTGGCTTCCTGAACCAAGTTTTGATGCCTCACCGTATCGCAGAAGGCCTGGCATTCTTGCTTTGTGGTGAATCTGTTCTCGTTGCCCTGACATCCGCCGTACACGAATTGCAAGCACCTTTGCGAGGCCGAGTCGAAGTAGAAGGACGGCACGTAGGCTCGGCAGGGACCGGTGTCCCGAGGCAATGAGCATATGGTCTTGCGATCCCTGACGTCCTGATCAACTCGGGATACGGTAAACACGCCTGTTGTGGGGACCACTTCGACCGTGTCCCGAATAACAGGCAGTGCGGGCTCGCTGGCGCCGCATCGCTTCTCGCACTCCTCCTTCGTAGGGAATCTGTTCGAATTGCCCAGACAACCGCCATACGTGAAGGTCTCGCAGGATCGACTCATGTGGCTGTAGAAGTAGAGCGTGTCCTTTCCCGCGCAGGGTCCCGACACGGCCGGCAGGGTGCACGGATCGGCGCGATTGGCGCACTTTTCCTGGCACTCCTCCATAGTTTCAAATCGGTTGGCATTGCCGTGGCAGCCGCCGTAGTAGAAGCGACCGCACGTACCGTCTTCGTGCTTGTAGAACCACTTGGGCACGTACTGGTCGCAGGGACCCGAATCCTTGGGTAGCTTGCACGAGTCCTCGATCGTTTTCGCGCACTTGGCCTCGCATTGCAGCTTGGTGCCGAAGCGATTGCCGTTGCCCTTGCATCCGCCCCACGTGAACGTGGCGCAGGCACCAATGGCGGGTTCGTAGTACCACTGTTGGATGCGTCCCTTGCAAGGTCCCGAGTCCATGGGCAGTCTGCAGACGGCGTCTTCGTCCTCTTCCTCGCCCTCCTGGGTCGGCCACGTTGTGGGCACCGTGCCTGTGGTCGCTGCGGTTTGTTTGTCCTCGGATGGCTCACCACCTTCGGCCGTTTTTTCCGGCTTCGGAATTCCTTCGCACAGCTGCTGACAGTCCTCGCGCTCGACAAAGTTGTTCGCGTTGCCGTTGCAATTGTAGTAGAATTGCAGGCAGTAGCCTTCGCTGTCGTCGTAGTACCAGCGTATGGTTGTGGGCCCGCAGCTGGGCGAGCCGGATACTTTGGGCAGGTGGCAGGCCGCCTCGCCGGGTGGACTTATGCAAACATGCTTGCACTCCTTTTCAGAGTTGAAGCGATTGTCGTTTCCCCCGCAGCCTCCGTACCAGAATTGTCTACAAGTGCCCTCTGATGAGTCGTGGTACCATTTGAGCACGTAGTCGGCGCAGTCGCCGTTCTCTGAGGGTAGGCTGCAGGCCTTCAATTGTTCCCTGGAGACGGCCCCTAGCGGCACCGCTTCGGTGGTCGTCTCGAAGCAACCCTCGAATGCCGGACCCATTGCCGTCTTTCGTCCGTCCGGGCAGCAGCCGAATTCCGTACCGCTGCAGTCGTCGCAACCTTGGAGATTATCGCCCGCGGCTGCCGTCTCGCCGTCCGGGCAGCAGCCGTACTTTGTGTACCGACAAGGGCAGCCAAAGAAGTCAGGCCCCTTGGCTGGGCTTTCTCCATCGGGACAGCAGCCGTAGTGCGATGTGGCGCAGCTTTCGGGACATCCGCGGAACGATGGTCCCGTCGCCGACGTCTTACCATCCGGGCAGCATCCGTACTGACTCATTGAGCAACCGCAGCCAGCGTTATTCGGACCTGTGGCAACTGTTGTGCCATCCGGACAGCAGCCGTACTTTGACAGGAGACAGGCCTCCTCACAGCCGACTCCTTTGGGTCCAAGCGCGGCGGTCTTTCCGTCGGGACAGCAACCGTACTTGTTGTTTTCGCATGGGAATGTTGATCGTTCGCAACCCTTGAAGTGCGGTCCAAAAGCAATTGTATGCCGATCCTGACAACATCCGTACAGCGTAGCCGCGCAGACGGGGTCTCCACAACCTTCATAGTCGGGTCCTCTAGCCAGGGTCAAGTTGTCCGGGCAACAGCCGTATTTGGTCGCGTTGGATTCGGCGCAGTCTCCCAGCTCGTACAGAGGGCATCCGAGGTTATCCTCTCCATCTGCTGGGGTTGTCCAGTCGGGACAACATCCGTACTGCGACTTCGAGCAGTGGACTTCGGTTTCATTGCCCACGGAAACGTTGAACGCAATGTCCGTTTCGTTGGCCAGCGTGACGTTGGAGGATATATTGACGCAGGGAACTTCGATCATCAAGCCTTCCTCGTTGGTGTAGTTGCACATCTTGGGGGCGCACTTGACGCTCAGTATGCCATCTTCGGCGTCCTGAACGCAGCAGTCAGGATCTTCGGCCGTACAATTGACGCCGGCCGTTGTCGGTTGGGTGGCATTGATGTCTTCCGGCTGGCTAACATTTGCCGCCGTACCGGAGCCAATCTCCTCGTCGCATCCGAGGTAGTTGGCGCCAATGGCAGCGGTCATGTTGTCCGGACAGCAACCAAATTCGGACAGGCTGCAGTTGCTGCAATTTTCCAAGTAGGGGCCGCCGGCTTCGGTCATATTGTCCGGACAGCATCCGAATTCCGATAGACTGCAATTGCTGCAACCCTGCAAGTAGTATCCGGTGGCGTTGCTGACGTTGTCCGGGCAACAGCCAAACTCGGTTTCGTTGCACAATACGGGGCATGGTTCGATGTTGCATTCCTGGACGTTCGTCGGCTTGATTGCTTCGTCGCACATCGAAGGGTTGAGGCGATAGTCGTAGTCGAAGCAGAGCACGGTGCGCTTTTGAATTCCGCCGCCGCACTTGGCCGAGCACTCCTCCCAGTCCGAGCTGAAGTAGGTACCCTGACATTCCTTTTCGCTGGTGCAGTTTTGCCGATCGTCGGGCTTCAGCTGTGCGTCGCAGTGGCTTTCGTCCATTTTGATTAACTTGATGCCATCCTCTATGGCGCACACGACTGATCTCACTTGATGACCGTGGCCGCAGTCAGTCGAACACTCGGACCACTGGGAAGAGTGCCATTTGTACAAGCAAGGCACGGGTGTGGCGCATTGACGTTCCACGATGGGCTTCTCCTCCGTGCAACGGTCGTCCGGGTATAGGCGACCGGTCTCGTCTCTGCAGGTCACGTTTCTGCTCTCCGTGGTGTCGTTGCATCGTTCGCAAAGTGACCATTCTGAGATTTGCCAGTTGAGACCCTCGCAACGACCCAGGTTGCAGGTACGGCGGTTTTCCGGCTCCTCAGGTCCATGGCAAGCCTTTGAAGGAAGCAGCTTGCCCTCTTCGCCCTCCTTTTCGGAGCGACAGGTTACTGCTCTGTATTGGTACGACTCTCCGCACGGATTGCTACACTGCAAGGGAGCGCAAATGCCGAATAAGGGATGAAGGGAGCAATTGTCAACGCTTACCGAAGACCATGGGCCCGCATGCCATTCGGGACAGGCAAAGCGGTTGCAGCTTTGCCGGAAGTTCGGTCTCTCCCCGGAGCACAGCGAATCGGGGACGGACATTTTGGCGCCGTCACCCAACGCTCGTTGACAATAAACGATCCGGTATTGCATTGCCGATTGGCCGCACGTTTCCGAGCACGGCTCCCATTCGCCGATGAACCACTCCGGCTCGCAGTCGACAGTGTTGCAAGTTCGGTTCAACTGGGGCATAGTGCTGTTGGCGCATAGCTCCTCGTCGACCATCTCCTTTGTCATGCGGTCTTTGCACTGGGCCGTGCGCGTTTGAATACCTGAAACGAGCGATAACGATGAATTCGTATGCCTATGTACTATATCGTACCCTCGCCGCACGTAACGCTGCACTCGCTCCAACTGCTAACGCTGTACTGATAAGGATGGGAGTCGGAAAGAGGCAGGGAGAACTCGTATTGTATGCCTGAAGTTTCAGTCTGCCGTAGAAGCTGAAAGTGAAGGGCGTCGTGAGAGGCACCTTTGCCGGAGTCAGAGCTCTGTGCTTACCACAACGATGACGGGTTCCTTGGTTGGCCCTTTGGCGTAAAGTTTCTCGAATGCAACGTTGTTCTGCTTTGTGCGCTCGTATTCGAATACCGTTCCGGCCACCTCGAGCGTTTGCGGTAGGTCGATCTTCCAATCCCCGTTGAGCAAGTATTTACCTTCTTCGTTGCGCAGAGCTGTTGCGAGGGAGGTGAACCGTCGCGTTATAGGGGGTGCACTTCGATTAAATTACCGAGGTAGTTGTTGGTCGGTTTCCTCTCCTGAACCGTAATCGAAGTTGCTCCGGTCGGTATAACAATGACGTCATGATAGCCGGGCTTCAGGTCTGTCTCGTCGAAGAAGCCCTCCACGGTTTTGCACGTTGAGCCGTCTCCTCCGCAGACTCGGCAGCGATCCTCCTTCAATGAGGAACCCAACTTGTTGTCGCATCCAACCGGCTGTGAGAAAGTGGCTAACTTAGGTAGTATGAACTCGGCGTTTTCCTACCAGGCAGTAGCCTTCGACGCAGATGTCGTAGTTAAAGGCGTCGCACGGGGTTCCGTCGATCACTTTTTCCGCCCATTTGTAGTAGAAATTCTCCCCCTCAGGCATGCAGGTAAGCTCACACTTGTTGGGCGCTGCAAGCAGGTCGTGTGTTCGTTAAAGCACGGATCGTGTTTGGCCTTCCATGTAGCTGTCTACCTCTGTTGAAGGGTTTCCACTTGTAGAATTTTCCCTCGAGCGGTTTGTCGTCGAACTTGGCGCACTGAGCCGCCCGGAAATCCTCGTCAGGGATGCAGGGCTGAAGCCGAAACGTTATACACGCGCTGCATGAGCGCGAAGGGAGAACGTGCCTCGATGTTGCAAGAGACGTAGCGCTTCTTGTGTCCAACGCAACCGCTTCCTCTGAAACAATGGGAGAATCTTTATCTTGCGGGAGTAGAATCGAGAAGTGAATGCTTAAAGTTTTCAACGTACCGACATCAATTTCTTGGCCAACTAAGTTAAGCAGTGTTGCCAAAGATTGAGCCCTTTTGTAGCGATGCGGGCAAAAAGCTACGATTGAATTCCCATTCGCCCCACGAAAGTTTACCGAATACTATCGTCCACTGTTAAAAGTGGATTGTGCTGGTCGAAACGCGGTATTGGCAGCGGATCTTGACTCTTCTCATTGGTGTTTACTGTGAGCTTGTTACCCAAACCATCGTTCCTGTTTTTCGGAGTGCAATTTGTTCTTTGCGTTGTTTGTAGTTTTGTCGAAAAAGGATACGGCAAGCTTCCGTTACGGCCGTGGCTTACAAGCTGACCGTCGCGGCATCCTTTTTCGGAGTTGAACGTGAACATTGAGGCCAACACCATCTTTGTGTCTACGTTTCAGTTACACTTCAATTAATAAAGAAAGAAAATAGAAGAATAAGAAAGATATAACACAACCAGAAAGAAGGAAGAGAAAAACTGCACATTATCAAAGAAGAATAGTTAGGCTACTAAGATTATATTGTTGGAAAAACTGTTTGAAGATATCCTTGAGAGCGAGAGAGCATCTCCGAGGAAAAAGATTACATGCAAAGGTTAAGGTGTGCGTAATAAACAAGATGCCGATAATTACATTGGAGAATCCAAAAAGTAGAAATGAGAAGAACAAAGATAAAGATTTAGAAAGGAAGAAGAAGCAAAAGAAAGGTAGAAAAAGCAGACATTCGTGATTGTCGCCCACGGGCACGCTGGAGGCGGAAACAGCTCTGTCCCAGAAGCTCGGTGGTTACAAGTCCAGTGAAGCAGCTTGCTTCTTTGAACGGGGACATTTCGTACCTAGCAACGTCATGAAAGGTCGGCCCATCAGGAGAAATCCGTTCCTCAGTTACAGGAGAAAAGCGAGAAGTACAAAAATACAAATGGAACAAGAAAATGAGAGGAAAGCTAGAAGATATAGTTGGGGGCAAAGCTGCAAAAGAATGATGGCAATGAAAAAAGAAGATCCGTAGACCCCAGAAGGATGGAGTTGGCAAAAATGAAAATCAACAAGACAGAAAGAAAATTTGTTATAATCAACAAAACATCGTGTCATAGGACGGCAGGGCACCCTTTCATAAATGCTTTGTTTGCAACGCGTAGCTTTCGGGACCTCCCCGGGTCCCGTCTTCAGCGCAAAAAAGTAACCAACCTTTCACGCGAGTGAAACACGTTAGGAATCCAATATTCAGTCAACAAAACAGTAATAATGTGAACATATAAGGAGAAAGAAGAAAAGTGGGCAGGTGACAGAACGGTTGGCACTGATGACGGATCTTGGTTGGATCCGAAAGCTTTGTTTGCTGAGAGGAAAGTGAAAGGTATTTACGAAAACGATACTCAACCGTTTTGCGAACTTGGAAGATTTATCAAAATGATCCCATAAAGAGAACATGCATTTGGAAAGATATAAAAAAAGTGTGATGATTGGTCAGCCGAAGACGAACAGCAAAGCGAAGGAAGGAAAAGGTTGCCGCTGAGGAAGCGAAGTGCGCATTCACTGTATTCCTTGGGGCAAACGTTGAGCCGTTAGAAGCCGAAGTGAAGGCGTGGGAGCGCGCGGGCGAGGCTGAGAATGCGTGCAGCGAATGAACACCAGCTATCGTACGCTAAAGCACTGTTATTGTGCGACTTCAAAAATAACGAAGTCCATATCCGCTTATTGGAAGGAGAAAATAAAAGTTTGAGGACAGCGCTTGTTCGAAAATGTCCAACGATTTTTCTGTAATCCAATTTGTCCGCCGTATCTGTATTTTCAGCTGCAAGCAGTTCGCGTTCGCTTCGGCACAACGACGGAGATGCTGCCTCGTTTGGAAACCCCTACGGTGCCTATTAAGCGCTTGTGAATAGTGAATCACCTTCGCCCTTACGAAGTACACTTTTAGGTACTGTTGCACTTGTTGCCCAGTGGAGCCGCTCAAAATGGAAGATGGATCATTTGCACTTCAAACACGCCCGGGCACGAGATGCCGACAGCGTGAGAGCTGCGCTCCGTTCTACCATGACAGCGACGAAATCGTATAGCGAAACCGACACCCCGTTGAAGTAGTGGTAAGCTGATTCACATTTTGAGTGACCAAGTTTCTGGCGTCGATGACATCGCTTCGCCACCTATCTTTCACTGTAGATAAACACTGAGTTCTGATGGCCGTTTGTCTCTGTCAACAGCCCCGATGCGATAGATAGAATTCCGCCTTTCGCAGTCAGTTCCCCTTAGTGATGGTCGTTTAGGCGCCAGTGTCATTGTCCAGCGTTGAAGGCTCTTTTAAGTATACGAGCGTATAAACGCAACCAATTGCCTGTCGTAATGGTAAACTCATTGTTGGAAAGTTTCATGAGACGCTGCAAGTGCCGGCAGAAGCCTTACACTGCCTTTTTTCCCTCTCAAGTCGAGTACTTTCGAAAGCACTATGCGAGGGCCATTGTGCCACGTTGTCCCGCAGCGGAAGCGCCTCCGCGTTGGAGCAGCACCAACCTTGTATTATACGATGGGAGCACGTCGTTCGCTACTATTAGTGTATAGGGCAGCCGAGCAGCGCTAATGAAAACCCTAATGGCCAAAGAATTCCATCCCAACCGACGGAATGTTGACCGCCAGCAATGAATTATAATAAACGAACGCCAAATGGCGTAAATAAAAAAGAATTAAGTCGTATTGCTCGCGGTCGCGCATTTCGCCGCAGTTGAGCGGACGAGCAGATGGGAAGCAAAGAGTTTGGCGCCTTTGAGCTTCGGGCTCGTCGACCAAAGAAGCGGTCGCGCCACGTGCGACCGAAGGCGCGCTTTGACGACGGCGACGTCAAAATGGGGAACGATTGTCCAAAAAGTTTCCAGTCGGCGGCGCGTGCCGTCCACCGGGCCATTCCGGGGTACGATTCGGAGTTGAGGCGGTGCTGCGTGCCAGTTGACGTTCGAAAGATGCGTGAAGGCATGCGCGCGCATTTCGTGGCGCCCAGGAGCCTGGCAAGCGCCTTCGAGGAAGACAATTCGCCCCGACCGGCTCCAGGGGCCGACCAATCCGAAATTGCCATCTCCCAAGTTGTTGGCATATTCGATTTTTTCCACTTGCAAGTTCGCCAATGGTCAAACCGTGCGCCGCTCAGCGCGTCCGTTCCCTTTGGACGCGGATCCGCGGCAGCCAAGGGAATTGGGCGCATCATAGCGGCCAACAGGCAACCATCGGCGCCATCCAAACGTTCAACTGTCACTCGTTCCGCCCGAGCGATCGTTGTTATAGAGAAATGGAGGACTGTTTGCTCGGCAATGGAAAAGTAAAGTACGGCCCGTCGGAAGGCAGTCTCTACATGCTTTGGCCGTGCTCATCAACGATCAATATGGAATAGATGTGCCGAAATGCCCATTGACAACTTTGCTCGACCTTCCAAAACGATAAGGTGTTGAAGGCGCGAATGTGGTGCTGCGCTGCGAGGCAAGGAGAAATCCGCTGCGACTTTTGAGGGGGAGGCTAAAGCTCGCTGCGCCCTTTCCCTAAGGGTGCAGGCACAGAACCCCTGTAGCCTCAACGTAGACGATGGGGAAGGCCGTACATGGTTGGGCTTAGACAAAGGGTGGGATTGAGTACGTCTCAAAAGCTTGATGCCCACTCCGCGGCATCGCCAATTACGGGCAAGTATAATCTTGGTGGTTGGAGTGCGCGTCCAAGCGATCCTTGATGGACGTGTACGGTAAGTCACGTAAATGAGCCACCTTGCGACGGCCCGTCAAATTTTACCCTAATCTATATTATAATATTTGATGCCGGGCAGCCCGACGAAGGCAAACAGCAGTTGCGCTCCTGGGATGCCGTCGCTATCGTTGCCGTTTTCCAAAAGTGACGACGACGACGACGACGACGACGACATTGACGTGGGGAAGGAAAAGGGGGAAAGCATTTTTGGCGAGAACGGCGAGGGAAGGAGAACCCTACTTACGCGCAAGTCCGAGTCTGTATCTGCACACCGCCCCCGCAGGTCCTGGAACACGGACGGGCCGTTTCCCATTCGCTCCAGGGACCCTGGCCTTCTTGGTCCATTGAGTCGACTGTCAGCCTGCTTTCCCCGGCGCTAAACACCGGATAGGCCTGACGCACTTTTCGGGACAACGGGTGTTCAAATGGTTCCTGCAACGGCTTGGCCTTTTCGTGAAACTTTGCGCAATGGGGAGGGATAGTCGCACCTGAGCAACTTGCGTAATTGACGGCGATGGTGTCCTGCGGGGCAGGTAGATGGCCAGCAGTGAAAGTAGGCCGAGCAGGGCGCACAGCGAGGCTCCATCGGCCTTCGTGATCCGGCGGCCGATTTGGAAGACCATGTTGATGCGTGATGCTGCTTAGCGAAAGCCGTCGGCTCTGTCCGTTCGTCAGATAGTTGTGCGCGTCTGTAGCGCTCCGTCACGCTGAAACAAAAGCTGGTTTCAACAATTCTTTGAAACATAAAGGCGCAATCGGGCGGGCGCAAGCCGTGTGTTTGCGGAAAGAGTTGAACAAAACTTCTCCTCCTTCTTCCGTCGAGTCGACTTTAGTTGTCGTCCGGCGAGGACTGAAGGAGCCGAAATGTGAGGAACCGAGTAAACAGAGAGAAACGGCGGATGAGTCCGCCTGATGGCAGAGGAGAGAGAGAGAGAGATTGACTGCGACGATAGTAGACCAACACGGGCCGCCGAGTTTGTCAACGTCGACAGCGACCCGGCAATCGTCGTCGTTGTCGTCGCTGCACCGATATGCTAGCTGATAAAAGCTTCGACAAGGACGGCCCTCAACCGTGCGGTCCACCTCCGCCGACCAATTGCCAACTTGGGGGCGCTATCGTTATGTCATGCGTTGGTCAGTGGCGCCCCTGCTAAGCGTGGCCATTCGCTTAGCAAATATGCGACGACGTGTAGGGTCAAGCCAAGCGGGCGACCCTTCTGGGTTCGCAGGCATATCGCGCGGACGGTCTTGGTTGACACGCACGGCGAACAACGCCGCTTCGGGCTCACGGACGCGTGGGAACGTTGAAGCATTTGGCAGCATCGGTTTTCAACAGTTGGCCAACGTCTCCACGAAACTGGTTTTGGGCCCCAGCTAGCAGAAGATGCGCAAACTCCTGCCGCGGACGCTCACCGCCGCCATCCGTTGCTCTATCACCGTCGCAAAAGGCATGGCCGCTCAATGGGAGCCGGTTCCCCAAGGGCTACCTCAGTCGGTTGAGTGGATAGTGCTTGGCTGTGTGAACCATCGGCAAGTGAGAACCGTTTTTGTCGCCACTTGAAGGCGGTATCCGAAGGGGTTTCCAGTTTCAACGAAAAGCGGTTCTTCACTTTTTGTCTACCCGAAGATGGGATTCCTTTTGAGAAAAAGCGCAGACCGAGTGCGACGGACGAAATGCGAGCGGAGCCGCTTTTTGGCGCCGGTGGGCCCCCACTCGTCGCTCGACCGACCGCCTGAGGACGCTGCGACGGCGGAGCCATCAACGGGGCGCTCATCCCAACGAATAGGCAATGATAAATTGTCGGGAGAGGCGTGGCGGATCAACGCGACACTTTGATGATTGATGATGGCCAGGCTTGCGGTCGGGCGTTCTCGGTAGTGCGCAACGCTTCGGCTTCCATTCGCCCAAGGGGGCCTTCCCTGGTAAAGCAAGTGAGTCACACTCGAGGCGCCACCGTCATTGCCGCTCATCTCCATTCAGTGGAGGCCTTGGAGCGCGAGCCAACTTCTGCGCCTCAGTAAAGCGTTGGCACCCGTTCGCGGGCGCAGTTGTCTCCCGATTGAAGCGTCAGTGCGCCGCCATCAAAGGGCGGTACGCGCCTGTGCGGGAATTCGACAATTTTGCATTTCGGACGATGCGCCCAATGTTGCGCGCTACAAGCTGAATATCTTTAATTGCCGCGCGCAAATATTTTATATTAATGCTTCGCAAGTTGAGCTGGGCACCGCTGTCAGTTCGCAGTGCGTTGCCAAACACTGCCCTTCTGGCGTTATTAGTCCAACAATCTTTCATAGCCAAGCTGTTCGACGAATGATGAACAGTAGTCGTTGCGTGTACACGTGGTGAACGGTTGGGCCAACTTGCGAATGCCGGGATGTGCGGGCGCGTTAAAGTCGTAAGCCACGTGCGACCGTTACGCTGTAAAGCAGTTGGGCGGGCGCACATGGTTGCGTACTACGCGTTCACTTTGCCATGTGGTACTTTGGCAAATGAAAGCTTGGACGCACGCCGCAACATCAGGCACTCAATTGCTTCTATCTGTCGTCACGGCTGATCGCTCACTTAACAGGGAGTAAAACCGGACTTGCCACGTCGTGACTGTCCATTTTGAATGGCAAATTCATTCACGCGGAAAGGTCAAAGCGTTAAATACTGCTAGTTAACACCTTCACGTTAACGCTTAACGCGTTCAATCAGTCTCTGAGCTGCAACAGTCACGTCGGAGTACACTGAAGTACCCGTTGCGTAAATGTAATTTTTTATTAAGCTAGTTATAGTTCTTCCAATTATACTTATCGTAATAATGTAGTATTTTCTTTTGCACTTGAGAATTTTGTTTTGGTGCAGCTGGTTGCTTTCTACAAGCATTCATCGAGCAGTATGCCTACGATGGGTCGTCCGTCGCGTTCCCTTTTTGGTTACGCAATTGGCGGATCGAGGGCGACTGTCGATTGGGTACAAATGCTAACAGGTCGGTTCGGAAGGGCAAATGGGAAAGTACATTGCGAAGATGAATGGGCTCACTGCAGCGAGACCAACCTTGCGGTTCTGGCTCCTCGGAAGACGGAATCCGACAAGGAAAGGAGACCTCACGTTTCGCTATCTCCTCAGAAGCGTATCGCTGAGTTTATCGTTCAGTCCGTCGCGGCTGACGGTGGCGCGCAAAGCGGACGTACGCATTTTCCAAAATCTTTTTTGCATTTCCAACCAGTTGGCCATTGAAAGCTTCGTGGCGATTTTATCTTTGAGATTGAGGCGCCGAACTGTTGCTTACAGCGTGAATGTCTTGTTGCTTTCCCCTTACTTTTTTGCTCGGCTGGCAAATGTATCCGTCTGCTTTCGGGAACTAACGCGGAACGTTCCGTATCCTCAAGGCGGTTCTTGCTAATGAGTTCACTCAACCGACTTAACTGAAGACGTTCTAAACGTACGCACTTTCAGGCCGACGTCTAAGCCGGAACCGTTGGGATGGGTTTTTCAAAATTTAGATAAACTGTTCCGACGTATAACATTACCATGGCTTGGCATTTTTTCCATGGTCTTTTCTAAAAGCGGCTTCGTCACGCAGTCCCAAATGAAAGGTGGCATGTTCAATTGTAACCTTCAAAGTAGGTACCTATGCTCGGACGCTGCTTTGTTATTCGAAAGTAAGCAGCAATCGAAGGAAAGCGCCTTCGCCGGCGTGGTGGAGGAACTTCCATTAAGTCAGTGTGAAACTGAGCGCTTCGAGAGCCCGGAAAATTAAGGGAGGCGACCAAAATGATAACATGTGTGGGCGACAGGTCCGATTGGATGAGACAGAACGTTGTAGACCAAATGGGTCCAGCTTAACCCTCACGATTCCTAAGAAAGGGATATGATTGCTGCAGTCCGCGCGTCACTGAGCTCCCATGGCACCCACTTGTTCGGCTCCTTCACTTCGCCTACCGAATGGGAACGATTTGACACTCTTTCTCTTGAAGCACCTAGTTCCCGCTTAATTTCTCGAACCGTCCTTTGGGGCTTAGCTCAAGAAATTGTCTTCAATTTTGGGAATCTTAACCGCCGCCTTCATTTCCAGGGGCTCATCTCCGATCGTGATCTTATACCAACGGTGACTGAATCCTATGTTGCCTATTTTTTGGCAGCTTCGGCAGCAATTCCAGCCTACTCTTTAAGAAAAGGCCCCAGAATCGCAGCTATTCATAGAGGAGAAAGTAAAGCAATATCTTTGTTTTGGCTTAGCGAAAAGGTGACAAAAGCAAAACCGCAGCATAGCGCGTAAGATGAGCTATAATGGCCTAAGTGTGCATATATTGGTCAACAAAGGACTAAAAGACAATCACGGCCCGTAGTCCAACGTTTCATGTGGGGCAACGTTGTGACAACCAGGATAACCCATAAGTATGCAACAAATGTTCTACCAGTACATGAATGAGCAGTTTATTAAGAATACCACTGGCAACAAGTGTAGTTCATTCTGTTTGACTCCTGGACAGGGTGGTACCGAAGGCTTCGCACATTCGTACGTATTGCTCGTGTTTTACTTAATGAAGTGCTTATCTATTAATACCTATGGGTATAAGAACGTTTGCTGTATGATTATGGACTATGCTGGACATAGCTAATGGTCATGACCGCCTAGAAAATGTCTGTGAGTCCCCATCGTTCCCTTTCGAAGAGCCCTGTCTTCAAAGTTGAGCATTTACTTTAATTTTCCACCTGTTCAAAAATCCTTGGAAGAAGTTTGAATTCCGTTAGGAATACTGTTTGATCCTGCCGAGGCTAAGCGTTGGCATTGCAGCTGTGGTTCCTTGACAGATCATAGGCCCATTCGTCGGAAGGTGTTTTCAAAACGAGCGAATGGAGAAGAGGCAAGTGCATCTCTGCCTTCTGTCTTGTGCTTTGGCAGTACTTCTTGTCTTGTTACAGCGGATTGCCGCTTTCCGATGGTGCGCATTCAATGGGCAGTTTTAACAAACGCTCAAAATCGCAGCAAATGCGTCGATTAAGAATTTTCGTGGTTCTCGGAGTTAATGAAAATTGGCGAAGCAACCGAAAGGATTAAGTCAGATGGGCAAAACGCATTGCATTAAGTTTCTTTTCCCGCGAACGATTTGAAGCGTTACTACTGCGTAGTTACATTTGCCGCTCGGGAAGCAGCAACTTCCGCTGGGCTGTCCTCTTCTTACAAGCATAGCGATTTGGTTCGCACGCTCCTTTCCGACATGCTGACGTTGGTCAGCCCAACAGTGGAAACGAGCAGCATTCTCCAACGAAACCTCAATCCAACAATGAAACCGTCAAATCTTTGATTTGATTTAATCTTCGGTGGTAGTTCAATTTTACTGCAATGCACAGACGTGCATTGGGTAGGGCTTTCACTGTTGCTTCTGAATGGCCGTCGAGTAGATCCCATTCGCAGGCCAGCCTACGAACGGCATGTATCAACTTCTTTAGTGGCGTTGATTCGTCTCGCTACTTGCTTCGATTCATACGGCAAATCGAATAGGCCTTCCTTAGGTCATTTCTTCTTAATAGCCGAATACCGTTTTCGTCACCCCGCTAACGCAGAGATCAATTTGAGGCGGCCACCCCAAAGAACGCAACTGTTTTATGTATAGACATTACAAAGGGAAAAAGTGCCTCGCTTTGGTAAGAAGCATGCGCCTAATGCAAGGACATCTTGTGAAGGAAGTGGAAGCGTGCCAAGGCCATTTACCATGTTCGCCTTTCGTGTCCAATTGTGCGAATACAGGACGCGGAGACGCTCCCTGAGCGAAGGGTAGTTTCGGGAGTTGGCAAGTGGGCCCCAAAGGCGCTACGTCGCCGCTTCTTCCCATTGTGGACTGTTTGCCAGTCGCTGCAACTTGCGGCTGCTTCAGTTGCCGTTGAAATATTCCTTTTCAGTTTCGTGCTGCTCGCGTTTGAATGGCCATTTCCACAAACGTCCGCCATTTGTGAACGCTCGGAAGTTCGCGCCTTAATCAGCGGCAAACTGAACTTCATTCCGCGATGTCCCGTCAAAGCGCTGCCGTTCTCACGGTTTTGCTGTTCGACTCTTCAGGGCAGAATACCATGTCTCTCCCGCAGAGCCAACAGCATACCCCTTACCTTTGGCCACCGTTCGTAAAATGGCTAAGTTAGTTTAAAAGTCAGAATCGAACGAACCTGCGTACCGCTTGTTCTACGCAGACGATGGCGTTTACTGTTGCACTGGTACTGTGGCTTTTCAAATTAAGCAAAACCGTTAAGCTGAACAACAAATCTTCGTACGTTTGGATATGTCAAGCGTAGTCGCCAACAAAAGCGTATGAATCGTTTCGTGATACAGCTTAGGCGTGCACCATCCCTTAGCTCATTGAAGCGGATGTTGTCGGCGACGGTCAAAGAGCGCTCGCCAAAAAGGTGTCGGAGAGTGTCGCGTCGGGCGATCGCGGTCAAAGCAGGATCGTTTGCGTTGCTTAGACGGCTTTAGGGGCCCATTGGTTTGCCGCTTTGCGACGTCAACGGAAATTGCTTGTATACAATTGATTCCCCGTCATTCCACTCAGTTGTTGCTTGGCGAACCGCCTCGCAAGCAACGGCGCCTTTTGAAAATCTGCTATTTACTTTCGTCGCTCCAAATTCCGGTTGAGTTACAATTGCAAACAAATCCTCCGTTTGTTCCTCCTTTAAGGTCGACATCGATGGCCGTTCGGCTTTGGCGCTCGGTAATCCGCTGAGCGGAGCAAATGGAAGGCAAAGCGGAGTGGCGGAACGCCTGGCAAATTCCTCTTTTGAAAATCCAATTGCTTAGCCTGTGCGAACGACCCTTTGAGGCCAAGAAGATAGTAGTTTGCGGAAATGCGAAAGTGCTTTCCACCAGCAAATGACGTTCCCGCTGCTCTTTCGCTTTAATGGCGCAAAACGGATGTGCAGAAACTTGCATTGGCCATTTGGTTACATTTGGACATTGCCAATGGATGCTATTTCCTTTTTATGCATGCTTATCACAGCCTCGTATCAAAGTGCACCGACCCAATGACTTTCTCTCGGACCAATGCGCAACAGGTAGCCATTGCATTCGTCAGATGCGGCGAACATACAGAAAAGTGGAATGAAGCGAGAGACACGTCATCCCATGTAATAAGTCTTTCGAGTAACGGCCGGTAGCCGTCGCCATTGCGTCCTTGTGCAGCACTTGTTCGGCGGCCTTATCTCCACTCTGTTTGACTACTGCACATAGCCATGCTACCTTCTGGTCTTATCGGCCATAGACATTCTTGTTACGCGGTTAACAATAAATATGCACATACCAGTGCGGCTGCCAGGCTAATTCTTGCATGATATGCTAAGAAGGACAGTCGGCGAAACGAACAGTACAATGGCTTATCGAAGGTTCGCACTGAAGGAGTAAGGAAGAAATGGATCCGTTCGGCGAACGTCATCGCAGCACCGATAGAAAGCGTTTCGGCTCGAACCGGTTATGAAGCCTTTCAGATGTGACTGATATGCGTAGATGCGTCGGCAAGACATAACCGTGACAATCTGCTTCTTCTACCTTTGCCATTGCTACTGCTGCTCCTCCAGCTGCTGTTGCTGCCGCACTCGTTGCTCCTTCGTGTTCATCCGAGACGACGGTACGCAGCCTTGGACAGCTTTCCGTTCCTGTGAGGAATCGCCTTTTTTGCAGAATAGAGCAACACCACGTTGCTTCGACCGGTACTCTCATTGCTGGCAATGACTCACCGCGCTAACAGGCAGCTTCGACTTGTGCCGGTAGGTAGGATCTTTGCCGTTACGCACAACATTCGCGGTGGTCGAAACCAAGTCGCCAACCGCTTCCTCGCTTCGGCAGTGGCCATAGGGTCGATTGGTTGGCTGTCCCTTCTTAGGTTCGGCTTTGCGTAAGCTGCGTTTCAACTTCACAGCGTAAGCCAACCGCCCCCAAAAATACCCGCTGAGCTCACTGGTGGTCCCAGAATTAGGCAAGTTGTCAACCGATGGGCAATTTTGAGTTGTTGACTTATACGAACCGCTAGGAACGTGCAAGGAGATCAGTTGGTCGACATAGGTACGGTTTGGATGACGAAACGGCACCCTTCCCTTGTGTTACGAGCAGAAGCTTTCGGGAACTGTGCAGCGACTACCGGAACCCCATTGTTGCATGCGGACAATGGAATCAGGCCGTTCCGGAAGCCTTGTTCGATCAAGCCTCTTGCGAAAAGGGAAAATGTCGTTCACGGATAGGCGCAGGCTAAAATTCCGAAAGCTGAACTGCGTTACAAGCCGGCTGGTTGCTTTGGCGCCACAGTTGCGCGCCTTTGCAAAGCTGCTTGCTAGAAGAAAGTGTGGAAAGGTGCCTAAGCCAGTCCGAGCTTGGAGTCCCGTAAGGTTCGAACCTTTGAAGCATTCTGACCATTCCGGAATATGAACACCTCCCGCAAGCATGAAGAAATTGTTCCTGATGTTCATCGGTCGTCATTGCGCGCTGGTGAATTGGCTTGCGGAGCAAGTTGCTTGGTCATTTTTCATAGCTGAAGTTTGAATTCCCATAGCCAACCTGGCGGAAAGTACGGACGGTCGACCCTCGCTTTGAACGCGATCTCATGTGACGTGGTTTCACTCCTACGCGATTTGCAGGTGTAGGAAAAACGTCGCTATAACGCGATCCCCGATTTCAATGAAACGGGATCGTGCGTTTGGCATCAGAGATTGACATTGTGCCATCTGAGTGAAAGAATATGGGAAACGAGAAAAATCGTATAGTAATTTCAGCATTTACATGGCAAGTTCGTCTATTAATTGCTGCACGCAATTATTAATTGAAAATTTCCATTCATTGAGGGTGTTATTCGTTTCACGGCTTTCTCCCGTTTGTCGTCTGTACTCTGTAATAAATTAACACGTGCCCTACCAACGGATGGATGAGCAGGTTATTAAAAAGTGCACAGAGAACGATTCACTTGAGTGTTTTTCGAAGCTTTCGGAACCTTCTGGTTCCGTCGTCAGCGAAAGACGCTGACGACGGAACCAGAAGGTTCCGAAAGCTTCGAAAAACACTCAAGTGAATCGTTCTCTGTGCACTTTTTAATAACCTGCTCATCCATCCGTTGGTAGGGCACGTGTTAATTTATTACAGAGTACAGACGACAAACGGGAGAAAGCCGTGAAACGAATAACACCCTCAATGAAACAATTCCCCGTTACCAGACATCCAATTTTCAATTTCCATTCAATAACATGCAGCGACGATTGTGTTATTCCTTTTGTTTGTCGCTGGCAGTGGTGATGCGTTATCATGAGAGATTTTCATGTAGATGTATACCCTCTCTCGTCATAACGCAACCTATTAAAGCGTTCGGTCCCAAAGTTCCTTTTTCCTATATTTTGCACGTCCCGCGTAAAATAATTTCATTTAGCTTAAGATTTTCCAAAGAAAGAATTTCTGCGTGTATATATATATAAGCAAATACAGGATTTGTAACAGAATTTATTATCATTTCTCCCTTGAAAATTACGGTCTGAGTATCCTGTTTAATACCTTTTTATTCGAACAAATCGAACATTAGTGGCGACGTAGCTTTCGGAGCTATGCCGCTCCGTCTTCAGCGTCTTGTGGCGTCTTTGTGTTTCGGAATCGTTCAGGTCTGATGAGTTTACAGCACTTTGTTCTCTGTATTAAACTCGTCCGTATGTCACTTACAAGTGTCCCTTTATGCTGAATTTTGAATTAGCCTCTCCATGACTAGTTGTGCATCTAGTGATGGTGGTCTTCCTCTTCTTCGGACATAACCGTTATTCTGCATTCTTTCTTTTGCATTCTTGTATCTATAGGTGTTGTTTGAATCTGTCCATGATTGTGCGTCCAGTTTCACCGATGTAGGTGGCTGAGCAAACTACAACAGTCTATAAACGCAACCGTGGGATCTTTCACCAGGGACGCTATGCTCGTAATTTCTAAGTAAAGCTCCAATATTAGGAGAAGATATGAAAAATACACGGAAACCCAAATTGTTCGCTACACTTTTGATTTCGTTTCCAATACCGTAAAAGTACGGTATCGTAATGGTCGGGATAGAAGGGTTCATTGTTTGTGCAGTCTAATTGATTCTTTCGTTCCGTTTGAACACTGGGTGTTTTGTAACGGGCTTGTTCATGTTCGGATATCTTTTTTCGGTTGTCGACCCGTTTGACGGTATCTGTAATAGATCTGAAACACGCCCTACCAGCGGATGGATGGGCAGTTATTAGAAAGTATCACAGATAGAACGCTTATCGAATCAGAGCTTTCGGCACTCTCTGATGCTGTCGTCAGTGATGGGAAAGAGAGTGCCGAAAGCTCTGATTCGATAAGCGTTCTATCTGTGATACTTTCTAATAACTGCCCATCCATCCGCTGGTAGGGCGTGTTTCAGATCTATTACAGATACCATCAAACGGGTCGACAGCCGAAAAAAGATATCCTTTCGTTCCGTTCTGTAAACTCCCTTCTAATAGCTGATTCTGAATAACGGTTATGTCCGAAGAAGAGGAAGACCACCATCGCTAGATGCACAACTAGTAATGGAGAGGTTAATTCAAAATTCAGCAGTGGTAGAACATGCCGCAGAATGTAGCGGATGTTTCAATGCTACACGATTATGCACAGAGAAACACTATAGGCGAAGAAAAATCAAAGAGGCATTATACATAAGACATAACAGTTGTTTAAATAGAGATAAAGGGACACTTCTAAGTGACATATGGACGAGTTTAATACAGAGAACAAACTGCGATCATTGGTAACACGGAATTGTCCCCGTTTTATTGAAAGCCTTTTATTCCAAAAAAGGCAACGTGCAGAGCTTTCGGGCGAGTACCTTGCGCCCGTCATCAGTGGAAAAACTACTTCATCGACTGCCCAGCCGGTCAACGGTTCAGCAAGCCCCTCCGCTCGACCATCCGGGCTTGCTGAACCGTTGACCGGCTGGGCAGTCGATGAAGTAGTTTTTCCACTGATGACGGGCGCAAGGTACTCGCCCGAAAGCTCTGCACGTTGCCTTTTTTGGAATAAAAGGCTTTCACTAAAACGGGGACAATTCCGTGTTACCAATGATCGCATATGTGCAAACACCCCGTAAGAGAAGTTTCTTCGATAGAGAACAAACTGCAGTAAACTCATCAGACCTGAACGATTCCGAAACACAAACACGCCACAAGACGCTGCAGACGGAGCGGGATAGCTCGGAAAGCTACGTCGCCTCTAATGTTCGATATATATATATATATATATATATATATATATATGTGTGTGTGTGTGTGTGTCACTTGGACAACGTGCCTCCTCCGGGAATGGTCGGTAAGGGAAAGGCTCTGGCTGAGTGGAGGGACTCTCCCTGAAAGCCAAACCTGGGGAAAGGGACAGAGAGAACTGACCGCGCTGAAGACGGGTCTAGGCTGACCCGAAAGCTCCGCTTTCCTGACCACGATGCGCCACGTTTTTCGACTTTTTCTTTTTTGGAAATAAGGATCTTTCCATTTACATGGCCTTCGACAACAGCGGGCAACGGGTAAAATCTTCCGTGATTTCTCGATAGGCCTATATATATATATATATATATATATATATATATATATATATATATATATATATTGAAAATCGGGTTTTTTGTAACGGGCTCAAACGTATTCATGTTGTTGGTTTAACGGCTGAGGTTCCCGTTGTAGCAATGCACTGAGTCTGAAATCACTTCAAAAAGACACCTTAACCAGTGGCTGGTTAGGTGGTATTTATTGGTGAAAGAATACCAATAAATACCACCTAACCAGCCTTTCACCAATAAATACCACCTAACCAGCCACTGGTTAAGGTGTCTTTTTGAAGTGATTTCAGACTCAGTGCATTGCTACAACGGGAACCTCAGCCGTTAAACCAACAACATGTATATATATATATATATATATATATATATATATATTGATGGTTGTCACGGATTTTTCCCGTTTTTTAAGTATCTGTAAGTATACTGAAGCGATCTCCCTACCAGCAGATGGATGAGAGTGGTTATTAGAAAGAACGCAAACAGCACACGTACGCAACTGTATGTAAAACCGTATATTTCGGAACGCTCGAGTCCCGTCGTCAGCGGTGGTGGTGGAGAGTGGTGGTGGTGGCGTCACTCTCCACCACCACCGCTGACGACGGGACTCGAGCGTTCCGAAATATACGGTTTTACATACAGTTGCGTACGTGTGCTGTTTGCGTTCTTTCTAATAACCACTCTCATCCATCTGCTGGTAGGGAGATCGCTTCAGTATACTTACAGATACTTAAAAAACGGGAAAAATCCGTGACAACCATCAATGAAGATCCACATACCCGTTACAAGACATCCAGTCTTCACAAATATATATATATATATATATAATTTAAAGGCAAGATAGGTTCAAATTCGGTCCGCCATTGCTCGCTCGTCGATTGCAGGATTGCTTGTACAGCATTTGCGGGGGCTGCTGATTCAACCTTAGTTTTGGTTGGCAAATGTTTTTGGTCCGTAACCACGCATTGCGAGCTTTAAGCTGGCCAAGGGGTGAGCGAGGGCGTGCCTTGGTCTTTACAAGAGGCCGAAAGACGTCAGAACCGCCGTTAAGCCGGTCGACGCCGCTGAGGATGCTCGAATCGTCCAAGGCAGCTGGAAACAAAGGCTCGGCTCCTTGAAAACCAACAGTTGTGTTGACTTTGTCCGTACAGCGTTGCGCCACCGGGTCGGCGGCACCGGCGAGCCGTTGGGCTACAATTTTTAATAGTCTCCCAATGTGGCCTTACTCGAACGGGGAGGGACCGTTTCGCGGTTCACCTATTTGCGCTGATCTGTTTGCAGTATACTGGTGACAACGTTGAAGTGCTTATCCACGTTTACCACGTTCCATTTGGCGTGCACCGTCGTGTTTTCCGACACCCGGAACAATGATAGGGTCGCGGCCGCGTTGACCGTCCGCCGACTGCCGACGGCAAACACAGCAGGCACCGGTGCGACTAATCTCTGTATACCGTCGGTGTTGGTCGATTATTGCTCCCGTATTGGCTTACCGTATAAGCGGTTGGCTCTATGCGTCATAATTAGCTCGTTGACTGCCGTCAGTGGGTTCGCACCGTGCTCAAGGCAAACACCAGTCGCCTGTTCACCTCCGTCACAACCGATGTCCAGATCGGTAGTCGGTTGCGCAGCCTATCCGGTAACCGCTCGTTGGCAAACACTGATCTCGGCTAAAGGCACAGTTCCGTTGGCCTGATGGCGCCACGGGAAAAAGTTAACAACAGGTCGTCCTCTTACGGGCATCCGTTAAAGCCGAAAGGATTCTTCTTTGCCAAAACGCCTTGCACGCATGCATGTCGCAAAAACGGAATGGCGAATGTAATTATTAATAATAAGCGCGTATACCTAATGACCGACCTCAGACAAACGTCGCTGTTCTCATTTCACAAACGGTATCCTGCTGGTTTGCAACGCCGGCGAGAGAGGTTCCTCAGTGCGGTAAATGCCAGCAATCGGTCCCAGCGTACCCGAAGTAGCGCTATCTTGGCTATGCCCTTGACTCATCAATTTCCTTCGGTACAAATGACGGACGTCAGTATCCGCCGCAAAACTTGGAGAAGTGAGTGGGCATCTTCCCACCAGGGGCAGTACCCAAATTTCCCCATCTCCCCTTTTCTGGGTGCTCAAGAATTTGTGTACGCCAGCAGTCTCGTCTTGATGCGAGTATCCAACTTAATGTGACATTGTTGTCCACAGTTTCGCAGAACATAAGCACTTGTAAAACTGCTGCGCTTGGAAGCCAACCTGCGATTGTGCATCGTCCCGGGTGTGCAGCAAATATTTGCGTCCATTGATGACGTTTATGCAAATTAGTCATAGGTTAAAAGGGGCAGTCTACTTTAGGAAAACGGTTGAAAATGAAGTGCGTCATACGTGTATGTATCGCTTGGTTATTCGTTAAGCGACTGATTCACCAAAGCAGGCCGCAATATCAAGTCACGATCCATAAATTCCTTGGGCACGTTTAACCCAGTAAGATATTCTCAATTGACAACAGCGGCGTTTTGCATACTTGCGCTTGAACAGTATCCCTTAGTATCACTGCTCATTGTCCAGTGCTAATCAATGCTGTTTGGCTTTACACAAGCCAAATTTACTGTTTTAATTAATAAGCAAGCAGTGCGCGCAACTGCATCCTTTCTCTAGTCCAACTTTTGACTTTGTTGGGGCGTATGCAGCTTATTTTCAAGTTCTGTAATGGACCAAGTTCATGCTTATATGTCATCCCTAAGTAACCTTGAATGTTCGGCTTTCAACGAGCGGAGCGACGACAAGCCCTTCTTGGTTCAATACTGTTAGCCCGTACTTCCGGCAGCGCAATTCATTGGCAAAGGCTCCGCGGTGGTCCGTGCGTTCGCCGATGGACAAAACTGGAATGTTTCAGTCGTGCGTTAGACTCTTGACCCAATCTGCATCAGTGCGACGGACGGTGCGTCAACCGAAAAGGGCACTTGAGGAGCAGTGAGTGACGCACCAGGGTGATCCTCACATGGTCAACAACAGGTAGACGGCTGGCTGGTGCCATCGTCGAAGCGGCGGAGGCAGCAGTTGACGCTTTTGGTTTTTCTCCATTCAGCGGAATGTGTCCTAACCTTTGCCTCCCATTCACGTGCGCCGCCGAAGTGAACGTTGAACTGCGCACAGCTTCGGATAATCGACACTCTTTTACGCATACTCATTGAGAGACTTAGAAGCGACATGACGCAAAAGGCTCAAGAAATATGCTTTGCAAAATGGGACGATGGGAAGGGGGCCATTGTTAGCGTGAGAATTTGGTTAGTCGCCTCGATTCCAAGGGGTCCATGAAGTTTATTTGGAAAACTACCGCTTAGGGGTTGACTGCGGGGATCAAAGTGGTGCTCAGCTTTTGAGGTGGACTCGGATTAGGGTCTTTCAGGGCACTTGAGGGGCCACTCACGTTCGGAGGTGTCGCGTTTTTCGCCCGTGGTGCGTTTCATTTTGCCCCGTTGTTCACGGCCGGCAAGAGAACCGATGGATGGTCTCTCGTTGGAAACTTGGGCCTAAGTGGAGAACGGCACGATTGGGCGACGAGGACCATCCACCAGCGCCGTTCTACGGTAAGCCGCCAGTGAACGATCGAAGCTCCACCCCGCGCCGCCTTGGTCGGCCGACTTGTCCAATCGGCTGCCGGCTGGCTACGCAAAGTACACAAACCAGTTTGCTCGACAATAGCCGTTTATTCATTGAGCAAACATTGTCGCCGGTGTATAGCAAACAAAATTTCGGAACTCATTCAGATGATGTTCATAGGAGCCCTGAAGGCAGCCACCGTACCGGACGCGAGTCTCTCTTCGACGCACGCCCCTGTTCAGCTGTTCTCATCGACGTCCTCAGCGTCGCACCAGTCCACCCCTTTCTCGGTCACCGACATTCTCAGTCCGTTGGACGAGCATCAACTGTCTGTTCAATTAAAGGCTCTTAAACCGCAAATGATGATGAACTCGTTCGACGGTGCCGCTTTGAATCCCTTCAGCGCGTACAGATCTCATCCGGTGGTACAAACTGCTTCAATGCACCACCCGAGCGCGGCCGCTCAGCAAAGCTACCTTGGAGCTTGTCCGGGAACCGCAGGTTCGGCGGTTCCCTTTAGCGCCCAGTATCAGGCATCGCCGGCGGACTTTTCCTACGCCGCCGCCGCCGCCGCGAATCAGACCGCCGCGGCTGCCTCATGGTACGGTGCCAACCATGACGGCCGATTTGGAAGTATGTCCAAGAGTTGATATACACTTTGCTCTTTTGCCTACCATTGTCGATCGGTAATCTTTTCAGTTCCTCGACTTATGGGTACCGCTGGTTCAGCTCACGGCATGCCAATGAGCATGACCGCTCTAGGCGCTTGTGGCATGATTGATCCGACCAAGGCGGCAGCCGCTGGAATACAATTTCCAATGGCCCAAAGGCGCAAGCGAAGGGTGCTCTTCACGCAGGCCCAAGTGTACGAACTGGAACGACGCTTCAAGCAGCAGAAGTACCTGTCGGCGCCTGAGCGCGAGCACCTCGCGCAAATGATCAACTTGACGCCGACACAGGTGAAGATTTGGTTCCAGAACCATCGCTACAAATGTAAGCGGCAGGCCAAGGAGAAGGCCATGCAGGACGGGCGCCCCTCCCAGCAGACCGTCAAAGGCTCCTTGTCTGATCAGGAGAGCGGCTGCGGCGAATCACCTCTGCGCAGCCCGTCAGCAAGCCCGGCGCCTTCGAGAACCACTGACTCATCACCGGATATTGTTAAATCACCGCGCAAGATAGCCGTTAATGTACTAGTCAAAGAGGAGAAGTGCTGCGAAGAGCAGCAGTCCGCCACAGTCGTTGGAATGGCGCAACAGCAGCCGGACGTCAACGCGGTCGACCTTAAAGGCGTTGTTACTTTGCCCTGCAATGGTCAGCCGTGGGTCCAAAACGCCCATTCCTTCTCTTGCGCCCCGTCCGCCACGTTCGGCGGTTTTGCCGGCAATCTCGGCTACAGCAGCGTGCCCAGCGCCGTGGCCGGCTCACCCTACTACGCCATTCACGCCCGCGGTTGGTAGAGGCTCCAAGTATGTGCTGCGCAATGTATGTTTTATCCCAATGGTCACACACGTACACGTGCCGCACCTTATCCTGCTTTATTCCCTTTGGCTGTTGCGCACAGACGGCTTTTCCCTCGCTTTCCTCCCTTTCGCGCGGAACGATACTACCGTCATTCCAAGTAATACGTTTTACTCGCATCACGCGTCAAGCATACTGTAGACATGTCATACTCACAAAGCAGTTTCGGTTTCGTGACAGCAATGCCCCTCCCGTCGTTGCCAGTCGCTTTTGTCGCGTGGAAAGAATAGTAGTAAAAATGCTTGCTGCCTTCTACGGAGCGATGGTTGCCTGATCGGCGGGTGTCCATTTGCGGGAACAATGGGTCGCCGAGGATTAGTGCCACGTATCCCGTCGACCGTGTGAGCTCTGGTTTGGCAGACAGTCCGTCGCCGACCCGAGGGCGAGAATTCCCGGTGTGAGAACAACGAAGCGGCGGATCGGTCCACTTCATTGTCCCCTTCCTTTTAGAGGGCTGCACCTGCCCGGACGATCCGTCCACCTTTGATGGTATGTTGGGCCTTTGTGTTGGCAAGGAACAGTGACAAAATCTTTGTCGCTCGGTCGCCCCTGAGACGACGGTGGGGGGCAAACGAGGCCGACGCGGTTTACCCTTTCGCTCGGAGCACAGGGCAATGCGCAAACGATGGACGCGTCCAAATCCCTGCTAACTTTCATGGGAACTGACCGGTTTTCGGCTTAGACCGTTTTCGCGCAAACCACTCCATGCGTAGGCCAAACAACGGCCGGACGCATTCCAAGCGCCTTGCATTGTGAGCAGCTCGCTTTGGTCAGCTTCTCGCCAAGCAAACAAGGGGTCCCGCAAGAAGCGGAGACGATTTCTCCCCTCGTTGTCACCCTGCTTTGGTGCACAACAAACAGTCGGCGCGGCGTTCCATGCCGTCGCGTGAACGAGCCAACTTTGGGGAGGATGCCGGTGGAAAAGTAGCTGCTCCATTGGTGTGTCCAAGTGCCGTTGTCAAGTCGACGACCAACTTGACCACCGTTGGAAATGAGCGAGCATTAAGCTGGGCTGCCGCGACAGGCCTACTTGAGATGACGACAAGATGGGGCCTTGACAAGCCTCCCTCTGGACTCCTTATGTCACTTGGCGCAGGCTGTTGAACACCTGAGCATCGAGGGAGAGTGGCTTAGCGATAACTTATCGTAAGATAAGGACTCGCGGTTGAGTCTCAATGAGGCGCTCAGTGAGGTACTCGTTGGCCCTTGGCTTTTCACCCTTCTTCAATGGATCCATTTTCGAATAGTAGTAATGGGCGCTTTATCCTTCCAGACTGTGCACTTTCACATTTGCGTACTTGGTCATGTACAACTAAGGGTCAATTCCCAATTTGCTCTGCATTAGCGCTGAACATTTTTTGGCCAAGCGCGGGACTGCAAAGTTGAAAATCCATTTAGCTGAAGTTTCACGCGACGGTAAAGCAGGGAAACGCGCCAATCGTGCTGACGACTTCGTTGAGCTGAAGCAGCGGCGGGAAAAGCTCTTTCGCATAGTTCGCTTCCTTTTGTAGAGCATCTCACGCCTGTCTAGTCCGCTCCTGCTGACCGACCGCAGACGTCACTCTTTTGTATTACGTGTTGCCTTTTCTTAAAATGTTGTTCAACATTTCAAGGTCGTTCGCTTAGGCAAATGGCAGTGGGGTGCGGATATTCAGTTGGAACAGCCGAAACATAGGCTTCTTGACTATAGCATTGCGGGTTGACCTATTTACTTGTAAAGTGAGGATGTGAGCCGTCAATTTGCATGTGGCTTCCGACGAAGCTGCAGCGACCTAGCTACGCCAAAGGTGTAGGCCGCCTTTGTTAGCAAATGTACCGTATACCTGAGGACTGGCGGCCATTGACGGTCGGCTCTCCCTCCTTTTCTTATTTTCCAATCGACTCGGCTTTCAGCAATTCTTCGATCAGATAAATTGAATTTCAAGTGGCCCATGTGAATAGCCAATTGATCGCCCTTTGCCGGTCGGTCGTCCTGCGGCAGACAGGCGCCTCTTCTGTTCAGGTCGTCCGGTCATATCGACTCTGCCGGGACGGAGTGGGAGAAGGCAAGCGGGTCTTCCTTGCCGCTCCCTAGTTCAGCCTACTGCCGGCGGTCCGTCGGCATGCCGGCTGGCCAGCCGGCTTGCAGGCGCTGCCGGTCATTAGTGGCGGTGTTGTTTTCCTAAGCGGTTCGACTTGAATCAATTTTTATTCTTCATTTGAGCAAACATTGCTCGTGGGACACGCGCGGACAAAGTGAATTTCGGCTCCAATTGGAGGGTGATCAAGTCGTCACGTCATACTGTAGCTGGCGGAATGAACCGCACCACGCTTTCCAAAGTGTCTAGCGTTGCATTGAAGCTCCTTGGATGCACCGAAGTTCATTGAGTGCAAGCTTTTGCGTGAATTTAAGTGTCAACTTTTTTGTCACTCTTGCTTCCGTCATATGTGTCGTATGGTAATCAGCCTTGGGCTCACTGAAACCAGCGGGTGTTTGTATTAAGACTGATCCTGCACGCACGGTAAATAGAACATTGGCAAAGGAATCTTGGCCCATTGAAGCCAGCGTTTGTGAAGAAAGCCTTTCTTAGCCTTTTGTGGCGGACAAGTTTTGCCTGCTTGGGACAACTGCCGCTGGTTAAGGTTTTCTGCCTGCCTAATAATGTCCCACTTTGCCTGCGTGCTATTTCTAATGGTTCCGAGACGTCCTTTGCGTAATACAGGAGAGCGGACGAAAGTGCCTGGCTTAAGTTATAAGCAACTTGGAATGCGTTGGGCAAAGTGATCATCGTTGTTCACCTTCACGGCCGTCCCCTTGCAGCAAGGACCCTTAGCTTTGTCGCTGTACGACCTTCGACGTAATCAATGGGTCCTTTATGTTCCACTTCCTTTGACAGACTTTTCCGTCGACTATGAGCAGTCGACCAGTCCCGACTTGCGCCAATGGACTTCCGGCGTTGGTCAGTTGCCCTTAATGAATCGGCCCGAAGCGAAGCGATCGAGTCGGCTAATTCCGTTAGCACTGATCCTGTTTGCCCCTTTCAAAGCGCTACCAAAGGAGTGAAATCGGCGCACGCTGCGGGAGCGCACAAGGCCAGTTAATGAAAATCGGCCCAATCGGCTCAATTAGGCGCCCTTTGTCAGTTACTTGCGCAACCGGTCAGCGACAGACTTCTCCCTCTACTTGACCACGCGGTCGATGAATACGTTGAAGTCAGCGTCTTTCCGTTTGCTCAAAAACTCCATTTTTGCGCGCATCCTATTTTGCACCCCACAGGCATACGCGTGCTGACGTACAGGCCTTGTGCTCCTGCAAATCCAGTCAGCAGCGCCAGCGAGGCTGACGATGTGCCACGTGTCGCTTAAGATTACTGTAGCTTGGTGAAGAGTCTTGCCGCAACTTGCGTGAGCAGCAGTGTCACTTGAAGTCCGCGCAAAGATTATCCAAGTAACTGGACGCTGCCTCAGGCTTTGGTGACCCGTGCTCGTCCGTGGTCACTGAAATCTCAACGGCGCCAAACGGGCGTCCTCTGCTGCGTTCGACTTAGTAGGCTTCAGTGGTTCGCGCAGCACGCAGTTTCCTGCCAGCAACAATTGTCCTGGCATATTGTGATCCGTCTTTTGGCAAAGAGGATTATTTTGATCGTATCCGCGGCTGATCGGGATGACCCGATTGGATTTGAAGCATTGCCGCTAAGCTGGTTAGCGCCCGGTGCGCCAAATGACCGGTTTCAGTGGTCGTCTAATCGCTGGATCAGCGGGAGTCAATTAGCACCTGGCTCGGGATCGTTACAGTAGACCGCCGGGTTGGCTTGCAAGAACAAGGCGGCACCTGGGGTCGACGGGGTGGCGAAAGGCGTCTTTCAGCCGCAAAAGGCCAAGTGGGGCACCCATGACGTTCCTATTTTATCCGCCTGTTCAAGAAGGTGCCGCGACAAGTGGCTCTTGAGAAGGCGTCCTGTTCTCGCTGGTGCGTGGTGACCATCATCTACCGTAGAAGCAGCACTCTGGTTGTCGATCGCCCTGCACGTCCTTTCACGGACAACAATGCGAGCAGATCGTCGAGCATGGCCAATTTCTTTGGCGCAACCATATGGCCGCCAAACACGTCACCATCAGTGTGTCCGGAAAGGAGCGAACGAGGATGCCGGACAGAGCATTGCGCTCCATTGTTGCCAGTTCGTAGGGCAACAATGGGCCGGCGGTTGATCAGCTATAAAAGGTTAATGTTTACAATGAGCGGTCGTGTCGTTGGGTAGTTCACAGCTGCGTCCGTTTATAGCTCAATTAGCAGAATTCCATTATCCGCGCCTGCTAATGGCAATAATGCATTGGCGCGCACCGGCAAACGCGATTAGCCACTGACACCCGGTCGACTATGCTTGGAATTTCCTGGCCGATAATCGGTTCCGCACTCTGCGCCCTCACTGGCTGCTCCTTTCTCCAAATGCACAAAGAAGGATGGCAGCGTCCGCCTGACCAGCCAGCCCGCTTTAAACGGCCTTTTGTTAACATCGAAACTGGACTCGCATGGTCAATTAATTCGGTCGAACGTGGCGCTTCCATATAATTGACTGTTCAGTCGGGTGACAATTACTGACACCTTAGAATAATGGGTAATAAGGAGTGGAGGAAGGAAGCGGGAAGAAAGGTGGCATTCTTCCTTCGCTTTCCTCTCTGAAGGCATTTCTCAACGGCTGACTACCCCGCCCACACGTTGACTCCCCAAAGGGCAGATCAAGTTACGGCGCAGCCCTACAACAGAAAACGTTCGTATTCGCGAGGTGCTCTTGGCGGCTTCTTATGACCACAAAGCTAAATAATTATTCGCGCAGGCATTTCCAAGTACAAATGTCGCTAGCTGCTCCTGGATCAAGTGTTTTCATCTCACGTTGGATACTCCCTTGGTCTGCTCGCTGCTTGGAGAGGCTCGTTAGGCGATGACGGGAATGACAAAGCGTAAGTGCCCAATCGCCTTGCGATTACAAATTGTCCATCAGCGCGAAGAGCCGCAGAAACGATTGTGGTACTTCTACTGCTTCGCTGACTACTACTACTACTGCTACTACTTCTAGTGACAACACTACTTTGAGCATATTCAAGGGGCGCCTTGATCCTGAGCTCGCAAAGCGGTCGTAAGACGTGGGCTCAGCTGTGCTTAAGCTGATTGCATATGTGTCACCGGAATGGTTCCCACGCTAGCCACTTGCAACTTCGGTCATCCAACGGAAATTTTTCTTAGCGACGTCTTTGTTGCCATATGCGTTTTTCTTCGCGTAGGTTGAAGGAGGGTGAATTCAGGATTTTCCATTTGGGCTCCGCCAAGCAGGTCTCCGCGTGGATCAGCTGCAACTGAGAGTTTGTTTGCCACTTTAGCTTGAGGGAAAATGTCGCGCTGCTTCCCGAGAAAGGGGTGTCAGCACGTTTTGACGCAAAGCCTTTCTGAGTGCGCAAACACTTCTCTGCATAATTGCTTATTACCGTGTTATTCATTTACCAATACTGATGGAAACTAATAATCGAGGCCTACACCGAGTCGGCTGTTGGCGAGTAGGAAGCGCTAAGTTGCGATTGGAGAAAGCGGCGCTGTTGCGCAACCGCGCAATAACAATCAAGCGTTTCGTTGAGAAGATGATCGCCTTGTGGTCACCGATGGATCAGCAATGCATCTCTTTTCTCAGGCCACAAGGTTTGCTTTCCGACTGAAGCATTTGAGCAAGGAGAAAACGAAAGTGGGTGACTTCAGCTGATCAATCTTTCATTCGCAGCACTAATTGCTTATGCCTGCAAGCTTCCGCTAATGCAAAGCGTACAATGCGTAGAAGATTTCAATGAAAGTTTATGCAAACAGAAAAGTTGAAAATCGTCTCATTGATCGCCGGCGTGGAACGTGAACAATTGTAAAGCGCTTAGGTAGCCACGATTGGAGCAAGTTGGCAAGACGCCCGCTTTGTTATCACAGCAGAATGGACATAGGCTTTTCATGCAAACCTTGTCGTTCTATATTTGCGGAAGAAATGGCGCGTGCAAAGTTTTTCCGACGAACGTATGCCAAAATTCAAGCTTACCGCTGAAAACTGAAAGGCATCATTTTCACACAAATGGGTTATTTGCATAAGAATGATGAGCGAACAAACCGATCACGTTCCATTGAGCAAAAGTTTACGCTGCATTGTTGAAACGAGAAATTTAATTTTCCAATTGCTCCCGAGCCATCAACGGAGCATTTTTTTATTCATGCAGCTCACTTCGAATGGCTCAATCCGTCTAGAGGCGTGTGGAAAGCACTCTGGCAGGCTATTAATACTGTATGCTAATTACCGTAGTATTGCACTAGGGCGATGCGTTTCATCGGACCAAGTTGTGTTCCTAAGCTGGAATTTCTTCCCTTCAGCGCTGAGTAACGTTGGTCGCTCGCACGTACTCAAGGCAGGCTTATTTTAAACTATGGCAACTTCTTTTGGAACTCAGTATGCACAAAGGAAACTATTGGACAAAGTCTAGGATACGAGTCTGCGGACGAGCTACGCCAGGCAAGACATAACGCGTGCAATAATGACCTTGCGTGTACTGTACTGAGCTTACTGACAGCCGGTTTGTATTTGTAGTGTGCATTATCGCCAGTAATGTGTGTCAAATGGAACTGCCTGCGCTGTGGATATATAAACAGGTCGTTTGGTCATATTCAAGCAAAGCTTATCGTAAAAAAGTCGCTGATGACGGGGTGTGCGCGACCCCGAAAGCTCTGAGTTGTTTGAAATAAAAGGTTAAATGGTGCAAGTCGTACTAATACACTTTATCAGAGCTTATCGTAAACTTTATCTACTTTTTTTGGAATACAGTTTGCACTATGAATACATAGCTTACTTGAGCAAATTTACAATGCTATTGCCATCTTATTTCAGGCTAAAACGTTTGATATTTTTAAATTCCGTTGATACGACCTATGGAAGCAACAACCTTAAAGTGACATTGCGCACATCCCATAACTGTGTGAGCGATTATTGGTTTTACGTGCTTCCCAGTATTTCTACAAATAACAATGAAGCAATCAGAGTCGATAGAAAAAAGGACGACTGTAACGTTGCAGTTGGTTCGAAGTTGTCGCAGAATTCGTTTTTTGCGTCCCATCATTTGAAAGTTCGCAATTGAATTGCACAACGGATTCCGCGTGCATTCGTGCAGCACCACAGGAAGGAAGCGGATAGCCAGTATGAAGATTTGGCAATCCATTCCTTGCAGAACGAATGATCGACTGGGCGATCGACAACATCGCGTGCTGAGGGCGCGTCGCGGCTGTACCTCAAAGCTACTTGATACGAAAATATTTTTACGTCAGCAAAGGTGCAATTTTATGAACAGGATAATCGGTGAAGAGGCGTGTAAAATTGCAAATATTCATGTTGGGACGAAAACGATAATTTTACATTTATGCATTCCCAATTTATTAGCAAAGCCGTCGTCTCCGCAGTTCCTTGGGCGATCCTTACAGAGACGTTGACTGGCAAATATTTTTCAAAAGGTACGCTGCGTTGGCGCAAGTTTGCATCCCATGATAATATTACAAATTATTAAACTTCACGTCAATTGGTCCTTCGCAACGCCCCTGCTACAGTATACTGAATAGTCGGATCATCGCCTGCGCATTCCGGCGTTGAAATTCCCAAGAAGCTGCCAGAACAGGGCGCTTAGCCAATGAAACGAACTTTCGGCGTTTCGCGGGCACGAAGCTTGCGAACTATGAATGCTTCTGCGTGAACAGTGCCTGACAAAATTGTCTTCTCGCAGTGACCGTTTTCAGGACCACCCGCATCGCCACGAATTATTCCAAATTTGCATGAAGTTTCCACCGAAACGAGGAAGCACCTTGCAGATAACGTTATCTCGTCTCAGCTGCCAGCTGAGCTGCAGCAAAACCTGAAGCTTCTGCGCATTGCTAAATATCGCAACTCAACGTCCCTTTTGAGTGAGTTATGCAATCACTGGCTTTCCGCCGCATTTTTCGCTTGAGAAGGTCAGCGCGCACCCAACTGAATAGCGTTTGCGATCTTCCAATCGCCTTGTAGCGACTGGCTGAATTGGGGTGCCCCAAGTTCCTCAAAATTGATGCCCAAGAGTGACATGCAAATTTGCTGCGCATAAAACTTCGTTACCCATTCCGGCTCTACCAGTGTCACTGACAGCCCTGCTCAATTTGGCAAACATGAATTCTTTCTTGGTAGGCCATCCTTCGCCATGCTGCTTAAAATGACCACCACCTATTCAGGTCTTACTGCTGCTCACATCCTTGGCTGGGGTAGCCATTTCAGGTCGACGAGTCAAACGGTTCGCCCCGAGTGCCCAGTTGTGCACCAGTTGTCCGCAGGGCGACTTTGGATGCATAACCCGCTGCGATCCCACCGAAATGACGTGGCGTGGACCCTGCCACCTTTGCGTGCCTGGTGACTGGAGATGCCTTAAGTTTTGTCGCCTTCCCCCGTACCCAATTCCGCCCTTCTGCGACACGTGTCCGTTGACGGTAAGCGCTCCAGCAAACCGCTGCGCACCTGCTCATTGAGTGCCATTGAAGAACTACATGTGCCTGGCTCAGTGCATTCCAAGATCCAACCATCCGCGAGTATGCTGCCACACGTGCGAGTTGGGCAACATCATATGCTTGAAAACTTGCGTCTACTGCCAGCCGAACAATCCCTGGCCATGCTATCAATGCTCCAACGACAATAACCAATTTTGTCAGCAGCACTGTGGAACAAGGCCACCCTGCAGCCAATGCTACGACTGGGATCCCGACTACGTGCGCTGCCTGCGAGTGTGCATCCCGGACCAGAAGAGTGCACATCATCCCTTCGGGGCCTTTGGTAAATCCCGGCCGGCTCAATGCAACGTGGACGTGTGGGGATCATGGTGCGCAGACACATGGTTCCAGGGCTTGTCGCAGACCGAACGCGCCGCGCTGCTCAGACAAGTCATGTTCCGTTATGACTATCCGTCACCTTCGTTTCATCATCAGAATCTGCACAGTCGCGTGATTCTTATGCCAACAATTTAGGATTCTCTTGTTCATAACTGGTTTGTTGTTGCGATTGCTCGTTAAACATTGGTCGAACGCGAAAGTTGATCTTTTACTCGACCTCATCCGACCATGCTGCGTTTGCGACCGCGCATACGAACTTCGTCCAGTTTGCGCATAATCTTGCCGCCTTCCTTGGCGTTGTCAGCGTAGTGCCGCAACGCTGCATCAAAGAACCACTGCTCGTCCGGATGGCTAATGGCAAAGGTTTTCTCGAGTATAAACAAGTCGACCGCCTTGTCTTCCACCGAAGAGCTAACAAAGCTGAGGCCGAAGTCGATCAGAAGAATGCTGCTCGGCTGACCAAGGCGGTGATCCACAACCAATACATTGCTGCTGGTCAGATCGCCGTGAATAACATTTGCATTATGCATCATTGCCAATGCCTTGCCCAGCACCTCGGACAAGTTGCCTTCGGTCGACCTCAGCGTCGGGACAACCAATCGAAGAGGCACAGCTCCTTCTACAAAGCCAAGTACCAGACGACCTTTGCCGGCGTCCACAAAGTATACGGGAGGAACGGGCACGCCAATTTGGCGGCAACGCAACAGGGACCGTATTTCGGCGCGCAAACGCTCCTTCGTCAAACGGGCGTCGAGCTCCTTGTGCCGATAGCTTTTCGGAAAGCGTTCCTTGACGATCACTTTCCGTCCAAGGTAGGTGGCGGTGAATAATCTCGCCTCCGCTCCCTGGGCGATAAAGGTCATCTCGCGAGCCGTATCGTACGACGTGTTCACATCGCCTGCTTCTTCCGCCATGCAAAAATTCCTAATCAACATTGATAACGTCACAAAGCACCAAAACGCATTTTCAATTCGATAGATGCTGAGTCAGAGAGACCGGGTTTGGCCACAGGACAGCGGAAGAACCGAAGCTTTAATGGAAATAAAAGACTGCAGGGTTATTTCTTCTGCTTCAGCCCATGCTGAAGTCCCAAAGCTTCACGGTCTTGTCGTATGAGCCGGAGACTATGCGAAAGTCGCTGAAGCTCAAGCAAGTTACACCGTCCGAATGACTGCGCAGCGTGACGATGCGCTCGCCGGTGTGCAAGTTCCATACCTGAAGAAAAAGCAGGATTCGGATATTCACGAACCACGGCGAATATTGGGAAGACAGGCCTTCATCGTTTTGTCGTCGGCTCCGCTGACTATGCGCCAACTGTCCGCCTGAAGGCAGCGAACCACGCCCGTATGACCTTCGTGCTTCACCCAATCGAGTGTGTTAAGCCAACGCCCGGTGCGCACGTCCCAAAATTTGATCGTACAATCCAGCGAACCGGACACTATTTGGCGGTCGTTGAATTGCAAGCACGTTACGGCAGCGTCGTGCGCCTTTTGCATAGTCATCACGCAGGTGCACGTCCGTAGGTCCCACATCTGCAACTGGCCAACGGTAAATGTCTGCAGGTTCCGCACAGCTGACGCGACTCACCCGAATGGTGTCGTCCGCCGACCCGGATACTATCTTCTCGTGGTCGAACTGGAGACAGAGCACAGCGGCAGCGTGTCCCCTAAATTGGAGGCAAAAAGGCAACGTGCCGGAAGAGGTCGCCGAAAGCTCTCACCGCAAAGTTTCGAAGCACTGACTAGAAACCAGATCCCAAACTTTCAACGTTGTATCGTAGGAACCGCTGACGATCTTTTCGTCGTCCATCTGAAACGGACTTTGTCTCCAATTTGTATTCACGCGAAAGTTGCGGGGCAAACTTGCAAACAGCGAACAGTGCTCGCATGTCCAAGCATGGTGGCGCGGCAGGCAATGCTTGACCAGCTTCGATTCATGGACAGATCCCACACCGAAAAGGAGAAAACGCAGGATAATTCGGAGGGATGTTTCAAAAGCGAGCTGCCAACTTACTTTGATCGAGGAGTCGTTCGACCCTGAGGCCAATCGAAGATTGCTCAGCTGCAGGCACCGTACCGTGTGCGAATGGCCGGAAAGGGTCATTACGGCCAGATGGTTGTTCGTGCGGATATCCCATACCTGAAAGTCACGCCGACGGTTTTGTGGCGCTCGCGAACAGCATGCCATCGTACCTTTATCATTTTGTCCGACGAGCCGCTAACAATGTAGTTGTCGTCGAACTGGACGCAAGAAATTCCTGTGCATCGTGCAAATGCAATTCAAGTTTCACGAAACACCAACCAACCTTCCGTGTGACCTTCGAAGGTGCGCACAACGCATCGACCCTTCATCCAATTGCGCCACAGCCGGTAACGCTCGGAAAGAACCATCTTCCACTGAAGCAGCAAACGAATGAAGCAAACTGGAGAAGCGAGAAGCTTGGACCAACTCGAATCTCTCCGTCCGAATTTACGAACTTCTTTGCGTGCTTCTCCTCGGCCTGCTTCGAAGATAAGCGATAGAGTTGGCTATCCGTACATAAACTTTTCCAAGGATTATTTTCGTTCACAACGGACATCCAGCGCTTCGAGACCAGACAGCAATGGCACAGGGATACTGGAAAAGACAGAGCGCGTAAATGTGAACAAACGTAATCTTGGCTTGCCTGGATCGAGCAAGGAAAGCACCTTCACAATGGCATGGGCGGGCAACAAGGCAAAAGGGTCGGTTGACCGATGCGCTGCGCACGGATAGGAGCCCACCCATGAGTCCACCTGAACAGCCAACGACTTGGTCAACGTGGAACCACAACACGACTTCAAAAACGGCAAATCAGAGAAGCACATACGCCCGCCGAGGCGCTGTATACCAAGATTTCCCGCGCAAACCTCTCCTTCTCTTCGTCGTTGAACTCCTTCCACCAGCCGCGAAAGGCCTGCAACGACGTTAACACGCAAGCTGGGGAAGTATTATAGATTGAATACAACTCACGTTTATCTTGTCCACGAAACTACAAGAGCCATTTGGCGTTTCAGTTTTGGCAGTGGCTGCGCCTTTGTTTTCTGATGAACACGAACCGGATACGGTCGCTTTGCAGCCGATTCGACCAAGATTTGCCATTCAGCAACAACTGACGATCTTAGTCCCGAAATTAGCACTCAACGTGTCGAAGTCCGCGTGATTTAGTCCAAAACGTCTGGGCTTTCAAAGGGGAAAAGAGAGTGAACATTTCCTCCGCTTTTCAGTAGACTCCATAATGGGGACCCTGTTGCAATGGCGACGTCCGACCTCACAGTTGCAGCGATACCAAGAATAGTTAAATACGACTGACCGAGCCCTGCAAGCAGTACTGAATATTCGGATGAGAAAACAAGCGTCTCTCGAGGCAGCCTTTCGGAAACTGTCGGCGGATATTGCTAGGTTGAAAATAAGCGCGGACAACACTGAGCACTTCTATACTCAACGGGATCGAACGCACGCCACTGCTCCGGCTTACCAATATTAAAGAGACGCTTGAAGCTGGATATCTGCACTCCACTTTGCAGCCAAAAAAATAATGATACTGTAGCCTGAAAATCACTAAACGAACGAAAGTCAAACGGGACACATTTGTCGAAAATGCATCCACCAAAATTTACCAGTCGCCTTAGATTGCTGCTACCAGATCGTCTGAGGTCAATTACGACAGTTGAGTTATCCTGTCAAGCGAAACTTTCATCTTTCTCGCATTCGAGGCAGTTTGATTAGTCCGTGCATCCCAGACGCTCGCGCAAGTGCGGCTCGTTTGCTCGGCCGCTTCTCCAAGTGGGCCGCAATTTCTAAAATAACGTAGTCGAAAAGTTCTCCTAAGTCGACCAGTGGAACAGTGAAGCCCAGTAGACGTGGCGCACGTGTGTGTACGGAATCGGGAGCTTTGATCCCTGGCAAGCGAAGCAGTGTACTGAGCAATTTGCTTCCCCCCCCCCCCCCCGACCGTCAAAGCCCCTTGCCCGAAAGCATTGCGGCCAAAGAGCCCTAAACATCGCTTGGGTACTGTAGAAAATTTCAATTGTACTCTGCCTTCTGGGACGATGGCTCAGAGGAAGGCCAAAGGTATTCCAACGGTACAACAGCTTGTAGAAGACGACTTGATAAAGGTAGCCGGTGTAGATTCGCGCCAAGCCGTCAATTTCAGTTTCTCGCGCAGATCGCTTCCCAGTACTGGGCTCCGTTCACTTCCGATCATGCTGCTTTCAAGCCACAGGTAGCTTCAGGTCGATGTTCGCCGTTTTCAGGAGTCATTCGCTTTTCAGGTCGTTGCGGATATTTATTGTAAAGAGTTGCTGCGGAAGGGATTTACCCTTCGTCAAGTTATGCTGCTGGAATTCAGGTAATGCGTTCGATTACGTCGCTGGATTTCTTTGGCATTTGTCCGTTCAGCCAATACTTGGAGAGATTTTTGTGGCCAAATTACGAAGCCGATTCTTCATCCGTTGAGCACTTGTTGTCCATCTTGGTAATGGTTAACGAGAAATTTCGCGGTCGCTCTCCCGTGTGGGACGTAAGTTCAGGTTGCGCCTTCGAGCACAACATTTCACGCGCCGTCCAGTTTAGATTTTTGCCAGTCGGCCGGAGCAGTTCGCGAAAATGTTCAGAAAGGTCCTCAGCGCTTCGTTGGACCATTCGACGCTAACTTTGCCCGAGAAAACAATTGTGATTGTATTTCTTGGCCATTGCTTTAACAGTGTGGTGAGTCTACCTTGCAACCCGCCTTTCCATTATGCTCCTTTCCTTCCATTCCTAGGAAGTAGATTTGGTAAGAACGCTTATTCAAAAGCTCGTTTCCCTCCCCAGCTGGATTTGCCTGCCGGCAGTAAGAATGTTAAGCAACGCTACGCTATTTCTTTCTTTCCGTCTTTTACCTACAGGAAACCCGTAACTCGCTGCTAAGCAGACACCCAAAGTTGAAGAAGATTTGGCGCGCTTTGGAGAAGCACGACTCGAAGTTGAGCGAAGACGAGCGGAAAGAACTAACCTACCACCGAACGTTTCTTTCCCGCCTTTTGAAATCGTTTCTCTGTGTTTTGAATTCCATTCCAGCGGAAGGTAGGCTTCGTTTTCGCTTACTGCATTGTTGATGGATGCTCGACTTTTAAAGGCCCTTGCGATCTTGCTGCCGTACGTTACTGCGAGCGGTTTTTGGAACTTCTCATCGACCTGAACTCGCTGCTGCCCATTAGACGTTTCTTCAACGCCATCTTGCAGGTGAATCACGTAGTCACCTCCTGCTATCTGTCAAACTTGTTCAAGCGAGATGAGGGCAAATTGTTTGGTCAGGTAAGGCGCTGTCACAGCTATTGCGTCCCGTAAATAATGTCGTTCTGTAAAATAGCTGCTCGAGATGCTGAAGTTCTATTGCCGTTTTGAAATTGACGACTTCACCGGTCAGGCGCTGACTCGAAAGGAGATGATGAATCTTCATATGCAAAAATTGGCCAATCTACAGGTACCAAGTTTGGGGGTTCGCATTGGCTCCCTTAATCATCAGCACAGTTTACTATGCCTGTTATTATTTTCAATTAGTTGCACTAATTGTATGGACTCCATTTGTGATGTTTCGATTTTGCAGAACGTCGCTTTCAAGCACTTTCGCGAAGATCTGAAAGAGTTCTATCTGCGCAACATAAGCAACGTTGATAGTCGCGAGTGCATATTGAAGTACTTCCGTTCGCTCGAGTAGGTGACTTCATTTGGTTTCCCTCCGAAAGGATACCGTGTTCGTTAGCGTGGAAAAGTTGCATCGCCTATTGCAAATGCTCCATTTGATTGAAGACGGCTGGTCGGCGAAGAATATGAGCGTCGACGAGAAGGCCTTTCTTCTGGAACTGTTGGTCACTCATCACGAAAAGTGTCCAAGCCAGTTGGAGGCAATCAACGACATGCCCCTTTACCCAACCGAGGAAATCATATGGGATGAGAACCGCGTGCCGGACGAGTACTACGGCGGCGAGGGTACGAGCTTGCAATTTTTTAAAGTTCCATTTTCAAAAGTTAAATCGAACTTCTTCCAGAGTGCCTCGCGCTGAACAAACTCGGTTTGCAATTTCTGACTATGTACGACTATCTGTTGCGGAACTTCAATTTGTTTCGCCTGGAATCGACCTGTAGGCGTTTGCCATCCGAGGGAACCCGTTAGGCGACGTTTCTTCGCTTTTAGACCAAATTCGTAAGGACATAGAGGACGCGCTGTTCCGTCTGAAACCATGGAAGCACGAGACCGAGGACAGCCTTGTGCTCGGCGGTTGGGCTCGCATGGCTCTGCCGATCACCAATTTTTCCGTCGTTGAAGTTGGCAAGCCAAATGTAGGCGAAAATTGTCCGTCCGTTGTCAGGGCCGACGTTCAGCTGACGCTCAACTTGCGACCGGATATTCGCTCCGAATGGCTCAGTATACTCACTTCCGTTCCTTGTTATGGATTGTTCCAGCGCTGCCAATTTAAGACTTGCGAAAACATGACGTATGCTTTCTGGTTACCGTTCGCCCTAGCGCGCCTGTCGGTACTAAGTACGATGTGCGACTGCCGTTCAAGGATCAGATACCCGTCGTCCATGTTCGTGGTTGCGAAATAGAAGGGATGCTTGGCCCAGATGGCAAACTGATCGAGGAATACGGTAGTTGCCAACAAGGCAAATATCATCTGAGGAACACTTTCGCCATTTGCAGCCGTGAAGGACAGTTCCGTTTCTTTTTCGAGCAACGTTCGAACGTTCCGCGTATGGTTGGACTGCAACCAGTATCGAGACGATCTTCGAAGGCAGTCCGCCAGCGAAGCAGAGGTAATGTCGCCTTACCGATTTTGCAGGTATCTAGGCTTTTCCGTAAATGGAAAATTCGCAGGATATCTACGCCAGTTTTAACGTGATCCTTCGGCGAAAGCCAAAAGAGAATAATTTCAAAGCCGTTTTGGACACCATTCGTCAGCTGATGAACTCGTCATGCGTAGTGCCGGATTGGCTTCACGACATTCTCCTCGGCTATGGCGATCCCGTTGCTGCTCATTACTCCAAGTAAGCGTACCAAAGATGTTGAACGACTTGTTCCGCTACACTCGTATTTGATCAGGATGTCAAAGCACCAAGCGATGCTCGACTTTGACGATACGTTTGTTTCGTTTGAACATGTCAAAGACAGTTTTCCTGACCACCACTGCATCCTTGAGTGCGCCGAGGGTCAGCAGGCTGTTCCACCTTACAAGTTGGGCATAGCTGAAGAGCCTCGGAAGCTGGTGACCGTTATCCCGTACTCTGTATCGTTGAGAGGACCTTACCCGTCGTCCAGACGAAAATTCAACACCATACGTTTTACGCCGGCTCAGGTGGAGGCGATCCGCTCGGGTATGCAACCGGGGCTTACGTTGATCGTCGGTCCACCCGGCACTGGCAAGACGGACGTTGCAGCACAGATTATTAATAACATTTACCACAATTGGCCTGAGCAGCGCACCCTGGTGGTCACCCACTCCAATCAAGCGTTGAATCACCTATTCGAGAAGATCATGGCGCTGGATATTGACGAACGTCACCTGCTTCGTCTTGGCAAGTTGCTCATTGGCGCTTCACTTTTTGATGATGCATTACAAGGGGACATCATTGGTTGCAGGACACGGCGAGGAGGAGTTGGAAACGGAAAAGGACTTCAGCAAATACGGTCGCGTCAATTACGTATTGGCCCAACGGTTAAGACTTCTTCAGGAGGTGGAACGTCTGCAGCGCAGTTTGGACGTTGCCGGCGACGTCGCATACACGTGCGAAACGGCCAGATACTTTTTCGTCTATCAAGTCTCCACAAGATGGGCGGACTTTTTGAACAAAGTTGGCAGATCGGCTCGAACCGCCGACAGCGTTTCGTCGTTGTTTCCATTTACGCGCTTTTTCGACAACCTGCCGCCCGAACAGCCGCTGTTCGGAGGGAAGAGCTACGAGGAGAACATGGAAATGGCCGAGTCCTGCTGGCGCTACATATGCGACATTTTTAGCGAGCTGGACGAATTCCGATCGTTCGAACTGCTGAGGGGTGGTCGAGACAGGGTCGAATACCTGGTGATCCGCGAGGCCAAGGTGATCGCAATGACGTGCACCCATGCGGCCCTGCGGCGCAAGGAGTTGGTGCAAATTGCCTTCCACTACGACAACGTGCTGATGGAGGAGGCAGCCCAAATTTTGGAAATCGAAACGTTCATACCGCTTCTGCTGCAGGAGACCAAGGACGGTCACAATCGCTTGAAGCGATGGATACTCATAGGCGACCACCATCAGCTGCCGCCCGTGATCAAAAATCAGGCGTTTCAAAAGTATGGCAACATGGAGCAATCGTTGTTCGCCCGGCTGGTTCGCCTGGGCGTTCAACGAGTCGACTTGGATATGCAGGGACGTGCAAGACCAAGCCTGGCTTCGCTGTACAGCTGGCGCTATCCGCGGCTGGACAATTTGCCGCACATCGTGCAAAGGGAGGAGTACCAGCTGGCCAACCCTGGCTTTCTGTACGAGTACCAATTGATCAACGTGGACGACTACGACGGAGTCGGCGAGTCGGCTCCTACGCCTCACTTTTACCAGGTTGCCTTGTCGACTTGCGCCTTACGCTTTTGAGGTGTTGAACCTTGTAGAACCTTGCGGAAGCCGAGTACGCGGTCGCCATATTCATGTACATGCGCATGCTGGGATATCCGGCTGAACGCATTTCCATCCTCACCACGTACAACGGGCAAAAGCACCTCATTAAGGACATAGTGAATCGCAGGTGTGTCAATAATCCGATTCTTGGATCACCTTTGAAGGTAAGCTGGCGTTTATTGTCGTTAAACCTCGCTTAGCGGTCATTCAAGACTTAATAATAATGGCGATTTTCCATTCATGAAAATGGACGGTTTCGCTTTCTTAATAAGATCGGATATCCATTGTTTCAACGTGCGGTCAGCCCTCACCAATACGGCATCACTGGGTGGCGGATCACTGATACTTTGGTCAGGTCATGTTAGCTTGCTCAACAACTGACTGCATCACCTTACCCCCTGGAGTGCCCCGTAAATCCTGTACAAGTTGGTTAGTAAGGGCAGGAGGAAAGTTCAACGAAAATAGAGTGAATGTTAATGAGGAACAAATGGGTAAGAATAAAATGGCCGCCGTGTTCTTCATTAAGAATGAACGATGGAATGAAACTTTAATAAATGGCGGGAACAGGCGCAGCAACTTCGTTGACTACGGTAAGGGAATTCATGACACCTGTTTTCAAGTTGAAGAGTCGATGTATGCAAATGAATGGTTTGCAACAGGACTTACTCTTCCTGATGTGTTGTACCGTAAGCATCAAGAAGAAAATTGAAGAGTCGAAGTGTATTAGTATAACTAAGTCGAATAACGTATCGGGAAGTGGACAATGGCGGGAGCACATTTGAATAAGCAGAAATTGATAGTACCTCATTTCTACACTTTTATTGCACGCACTTGTCTACTTTTTGAACATATTTTCAAGGTAATCCGCTGAATATACTTTGGCCTTTCTCTGACTGTACTATTCGGCAGCATGTAATCACAGTCATTCTTTTATGATAACCTACAAGGCTGCTTTGCTCTGTACCTCTTATAAACTCATTTGTCAACTGAATGAACCTATGAATTAGTTTTCTTTCTTTCACGTTTTCTTCATTTTCATTACAGCTTGCTTCTCCGCTAGACGCAAGCACCCGTATAGTTTGTAGGTTAGTGTAGTGATGCGCAAGAACCACGTTCGTGCATTCCTCAAGACTGTTTCCATCCTTTCTTGATGCCACATCCTCGGCTGATGAATTTGTTAGATCCTGTTGGGGTACAAGAAAACTTTCATGCGTAGTCCGCGTCCACTTTTTCTTTGCAATTCTAATTGCTCGCCGCAAATTGCGTAAGCTGGTGAAGTATCCGTATTGCCGAGGACTAACGGTACGCGTAGATGAAACTGCCGTGCGCTTTCGTTAAGGGAGCAGGGAGATTGTGTGCGACGTTTTCCAGATTACCACCGTGGACAAATATCAAGGCCAGCAGAACGATTACATCATTTTGTCGTTGGTGCGAACCGCAGCGGTGGGACACATCCGCGACCTTCGAAGATTGGTAGTCGCCATGAGCAGGGCTAAACTGGGTCTCTACATTTTGGCCAGAGTGCCGTTGTTTCGAAACTGCTTTGAATTGACGCCCGTATTCAACCTGGTATCGTCGTTCACTAATATCCGTTCCATTTAACCGCATACATTTTCAGCTCTGCCAGAGGCCGCAAAAGTTGGTTATCGTACCAACGGAAGTATTCGCGATGCAGTCCTTACGAAAGGCGAGTTGTTTCGTTACTGTTAGAGCTAACGTAATTGTCGGTATTACCCGGTTGATAGGTATTCGACGTAAACGACGTTGCATCTGCAGTTGAGATTGAAAACATGCCAAACATGGTAAGCTTCGTACACGAATACTACACGGCGAACGTGGACGCGCTGCGGCAGGAGTGGGCAGCGAAAAATGGAATTATTGAAGAGGCAAGTAGATCACTTTTGTATAAGCCATGAATAACAATACCAGTGCTCTGTAGACTGAGATCCCATACGATGAACCTGTCGTTGAACCTATGCCTGAGGTGACCAAGGAAGCTGATCAGCCGAAGGAAACGGAAATAGAATTTGAAGTTCTGAACGAGTAAACGAGAGGATGCAAATACGCATGTACAATGTACTACTTCCAGCTCATTTATTCATTCATACCGCACAACTAGTAAACTATTCTAATTAGCTTTTCCTTTCTTGCTGGTGAAACGCTTCTGGCGTTCTTCCATGGCTGAAAGTTTGACGCCATTTCCCCTTGGCAAACTGATCAACGGTTGACGACCTTTCCCGATGATGAAAACGTAATTCAGTCGTGTGGCGAACGTATGCCCAGCGCTGTCACGAATGTGCACAATGTCGAACGAGCCCGGATGACGTTCCCGGTGGGTAACTACGCCAACGCGGCCCACGTTGTTGCCGCCGACCACCATGCACAAATTTCCAGTGTCGAACTTCAAAAAGTCGACGATCTTACCTTTCTCAATGTCGTACATAACGCTGTCGTTGGCTTTGATCAGCGGATCCGGATAGCGGATGGTGCGTCCGTCGTGGGTGACGAGCGCCGGCACCCCTTTGGGACCCATAAGAAGCTTGCGCACCTTGCACAGCTTGTATCTCGCCTCTTCGGGCGTGATGCGATGCACCGCAAAGCGTCCCTTGACGTCGTAGACCAGTCGAAAATGCTCTCCCGTGCGCTCAATCGTTATGACGTCCATAAAGCCGGCCGGATACGTGATATCCGTCCGAACTTTGTTATCCACCTTGACAAGACGCTGCTTCATTATCTTCTTTGCCTCGTCGTACGTCAAGGCGTACTTCAGCCGATTTCGAATGAACAAAATTAGCGGAAGGCACTCGCGCAACTTGTGCGGACCGCACGAGGGACGCGGAGCGAAGCACCCCGACATTTTGTCCAGCATCCAATGCTTGGGCGCGTTCAAACGCTTCAAGTGCTTTCTCGGTCCTCTCACCATGTCTGCTGAACGCAAAATTGGCCCATTAGAACTTGAAACGAAGGCAAGGCAACACACGATAATGCGTGCAAAAAAGCGACCGCAGTACTATCAAGATGATGAAACACGCTTACTTGTTGGTCTTCAAGCGATGCACAAAAGGAAAGAAAGCACTCGGCCGGAATAAGAAGCTAAACAAATGAACACGTTACTGAACTACCGTATTTCCGGAATGCAGGTTTTTATTGCGTGCCTTACAGCCTCCGTTGGACTTGAGTTGCCCTTAAGGTGATGGCATCGCCCTCTTGGGCTAATGGCGTACTCGCACGACTTCTCAGTAAATATAAGACAAATAAAATGCATAATTGATTGCGCTTCGTCGATGGTAGGCCATTACCTTCTGGAGACTGGAATTCAATGAGCGGCGAAAATTCGTAGCGCCATTTTTGCCCTTTTGCATTGCATAACGATACGCCATTCGGGCCCTTGCTGTCTTCATCCACTGTCCAAACCGTGCTGGCAGTCTATCCTATTTCCTTTTTCACGGATAACGGTCTCCACGTATGTTAGTACTCCTGATTCTGGATTAGCATACAGGCACTTCCAAAGAGGCTGCGACGCAGTCGGCAGAGTCTGTTTGGTCGCCAGTGGCCCGAGCCGCTCGTTTGAACTGCTTCGTACTTGTTGTATTTTCTGGTGTTTCCCTTACTGTAAGCGCCAGCCGACCGTGTCGGTTACCCTATGAAGGCACTGATTCTCGTTGGCGGATATGGGACGCGGCTTCGGCCGCTGACCCTAACCAGGCCCAAGCCAATAGTCGAATTTTGCAACAAGCCCATGATGCTTCACCAAATTGAAGCGTTGGCCAAGGCAGGCGTTGACCATGTCATTTTGGCGGTCAACTACAGGGCCGAAATGATGGAGAAGGAGATTAAAAAGGAGGAAGCTTCGTTGGGCATCCGAATAGACGTTTCCGTTGAGGATGAGCCGCTGGACACGGGTGCGTAGAACGTTCATCCACTTTTTTGCGTCTACTTGTAGTTTCGGAAGGCAGGATGTCTTTTAACGGGAGCTTGGATCTTCATGTTGTACTTTTTCACGGATTTTGTCCCGTTGCTTTCTGTACGTGATGGATCTATAAGTAAACTGACACGGTCTCCCTACCAACGGATGGATGAGAGTAGTTATAGGAAGAGCAAGGTCAGAACACAACGTACGGTTTCTCGGATATTTCGGAACGCTCGAGTTTCGTCTTCAGCGAGCAAGTGGAAGAACGGATGAAGAAGTTCCGAAATATCCGTTGAAGACGCAACTCGAGCGTTCCGAAATATCCGAGAAACCGTACGTTGTGTTCTGACCGTGCTCTTCCTATAACTACTCTCATCCATCCGTTGGTAGGGAGACCGTGTCAGTTTACTTACAGATCCATCACGTACAGAAAGCAACGGGACAAAATCCGTGAAAAAGTACAACATGAATCTACTTGTAGTGGATTATTGTGTATGTACACGTTTTGTTTTGCTCTTGCTTCAGCTGGACCCATCGCGTTGGCCAGAGATTTAATTGCCACGAGTACCGAACCGTTTTTCGTCCTGAACTCGGACGTCATTTGCGATTTTCCTTTCGTCGACATAATCAAGTATCATCGGCAGCACGGCCGCGAAGGAACCATAGTCGTAGGTTTTGTTTACGACTTTGCGTGCTCAGCGTTTGCATTAAGGCATTCAGGTGACGCGCGTTGATGAACCGTCCAAATATGGAGTGGTGGTTTTTGGCGAATCGGGAGTTGTGGAAAACTTCGTTGAAAAGCCGCAGGAATACGTTGGCAACAAGATAAATGCTGGCATTTATCTTCTTAACACATCGTGCCTTGATAGAATATCGGTAAATCTTGAATCTCCTCCTTTTGTACTTTGTACGCTGTGCATTTTGTTTTAACAGCTGCGTCCGACTTCCATAGAGAAAGAGATCTTCCCTGCAATGGCGTCTGACGGAGAGCTGTGCGCTTTTGTCCTGCCAGGTAAATATTATGTACATTTGACTGCTACCTAATGAAACGTTATGCTGCAATTGGGTAAGGCAGCAACAGTTGTAATGGCGCTATACCATGGCAAAGCTTGGTCTTTCTAGACTTGTAAGCACCTCAGGTGGGTGGTTTAAACGGATGTGCAATTCGTGCAACTTATGCGGGCGTTCAATTTCGTCCTTGTTCATTCATTGTGAAAATTATTGTAGCGTATATTTACCTTATGAGGAGTTGTGCTACTTACAAACTGAATGGGACATTCATTTTCCGTGGCATTGCGTTCGGTTCACTTGTGAATTGCTCTGAGGGTATTAACTACTACGTTAGGAGTCAAATTGTAAAGCATTGGTGATCAGTCAGTAATACATTATTTACTAGCGGCAGATGTAGCATTATGACCGTCAAATACAGCTTCTAAGTAAATGCACGTGAGGTGAATGATGGGGATTCATCTGTATTTCGACTGTTGCTGTAAATAGGGATTAATAAGGAAGACTCGAAATGCAGTTCGGTTCACTAATGCTTTTTCTATACTAAACTTCAGTAGTCCGGCTGATTGAACAGCCAAAGACGTTACCATACCTAATAGGACGCCTCTTCGTACGTTTCATTTCGCAATTAGTACAGTGGCCAAATCGTTGATTGTAGGAAAAGAATTAATTTTGAATGATTGGACTTTCTGTTTTCTTGCACAGTCATCGGCGTGAACCCGAGTTGCCTTCAAGCAAGGAACATATGTCCGTTTCCGTTCCTTGTTCAGATGAGCAAAGCTGATGTAATGAAAAGAATATTTCTCGCGACAATCATTGGGCAGCGTAACTCGTCATTACAAACACTAACGAATGTGTCCCCCGTACGATGTTCACTTTCCGTAGTTTTCATAAAATTTTTTGGGCCCATTCGACCCTTTAATGAAAAGAACTTTCCTCACGCCTGATGGCCAGTGGAATTCAATGCGCCATTCTAATTGAAAAATTGGTTTTAGAGCAGCAGGTGTCAACGAATCGACGACAATAGTCCTTGTTTACATTGTTTAACGTTCCGCCATCTGTTGTAAACTTTTGACGATTGTTGTCAGCAGATGTTTGGGAAAACGTTCATATTATTTCGTTTCGTAGCATTTTGAGAGTGTTTGCGCGGTGCGCAAAAGCGTCTTAGAAGTAATGAATTTTCGTTAGTCGGTTGCAGAGAACCTAATAGCCAACAAGAAGGACATTAGTCCATTCGGCTATTCAGCTCTCCAGCTAGACTGCCTTAGTTTTCTGTTAGTGACTAATAGGACAGTTTCATTACAATTATTTATCATCGCGCATGCATGACATACGTACATACATATATACCGTAGGTCTTCCGTATCCGCGGTGTTTTATCCGCTGATTTGACTCAACGCGGTTTGTCCGGAGAAAGAAAGAGAAATCTTCTTTCGTAACGGATTTGTTTAATGAAAAATCTACCCCGTTACGAAAGATGATTTCTCTTTCTTTCTCCGGACAAGCCGCGTTGAGTCAAATCTGCGGATAAAAAACCGCGGATACAGAGGCTCTACTGTATATATGCATGCATGACATATATATATATATATATATATATATATATATATATATATATCTTGAAAACTGGATGTCTGGTAACGGGGAATTGTTTCGTTGAGGATGTTCTTCTCTTCACGGCTTTCTCCCGTTTGGCGTCTGTACTCTGTAATACAGTAACACGTGCCCTACCAACGGATGGATGAGCAGGTTATTGAGTGCTGTACAGAGAACGAGTCACTTAGACCTTTTTTTTTCGAAGCTTTCGGAACCATCTGGTTCCGTCGTCAGCGATGTTGAAAGGGGAGAAAGCCAGAATACCACCACTTTGTATATATATATATATATATATATATATATATATATATATATATATATATATATATATATATATATATATATATATATATATATATATACGGACACGGACACCTGACCGCAGAGACACCTGACCGCCGGAACATCTGACTGCGGGGACATCTGACCGCAGGGACACCTGACCACGGTGCCTCTGACCGCACGGACACCTGACCGTGGCCGCCGGAGCGCTGGTGCTACATGGTGATTGGATAACAGAGATCCTGTTCAGGGCCAATTTGATGTTTACCGCCCCCGCCTTTGTTCTCGTTAAGTTTTGTTAGTTCTGCTGTACTTTGTACTTGGTTGATTTGTTTCAATTACCTGAAGTCTATATTGGCACTAGGAAAGAACACAGTTTGTCTGAAGCACAGGAATTCAGTTGTGAGCAATTCTGTCAGGTGTCCCCGCGGTCAGGTGTCTCTGCGGACAGGTGCACCGCGGTCAGGTGTCCCGTACCCATATATATATATATATATATATATATTCATTGACGGTTGTCATGGATTTTTCCCGTTTTTTGGCTTTTTAAAAAGTATCTGTAAGTATACTGAAGCGATCTCCCTACCAGCAGATGGATGAGAGTGGTTAATAGAAAGAACGCAAACAGCACACGTACGTAACCGTTTGTAACCGTATATTTCGGAACGCTCGAGTTCCGTTGTCAGCGGTGGCTGAGAGGTGGAATTATTCCGTTGTGGGGATTAAATAGGCATAGGGAACAAAGGGGTAGTGAAGGTCAGGGCGATATGGAACAACAACTCTCCACCACCGCTGACGACGGAACTCGAGCGTTCCGAAATATACGGTTACGTACGTGTGCTTTTTGCGTTCTTTCTAATAACCACTCTCATCCATCTGCTGGTAGGGAGATCGCTTCAGTATACCTACAGATACATTAAAAAAGCCATAAAACGGGAAAAATCCGTGACAACCATCAATGAAGATTCACATACCCGTTACAAGACATCCAGTCTTCACAAATATATATATATATATATATATATACATATATATAAACTGGATGCATCGTAACGGGTCGTTGAGATGACATTTGTGTGTTGCACACGGTTTTTTCCCGTTGGTATTGTTTCAGTGTATGAATCGAAGCTTTCGGGACGCTCTAGTCCCGTCGTCAGCGAAAAGGAGACGACGGGACTTTTCGCTGACGACGGGACTAGAGCGTCCCGAAAGCTTCGATTCATACACTGAAACAATACCAACGGGAAAAAACCGTGTGCAACACACAAATGTTATATATATATATATATATATATATATATATATATATATATATATATATATATATATATATATATATATATATATATATATATATATATATATATGATACGGTATATTAGTACGACTTTCACCGTTTAACCTTTATCTTCTGAAAGATGTGGCTTCGTACAGGCTTCGTACCCCGTCATCAGCGACTAAAGAACATTAGTCGCTGATGACGGGGTGTGTGCGAACCCGAAAGCTCCGAGTATTTTGAAAGAAAGGTTAAACGGTGAAAGTCGTACTAATATACCTTATCATGCATAACTACACCGTTACGAAGAATCCGATTTTCAACCATATATATATATATATATATATATATATATATATATATATATATATATATATATAATTGAAAAAACTTCTTTTTTTGGAAGAACTGGAATAAAATGGTTCAAACGCGGAAAATCCGTGTTATCGATGATCGCATATATATATATATATATATATATATATATATATAAACATCGGATTTTCGGATATATATATATATATATATATATATATATATATATATATTTCGAAAACGACGTTAAATGAAACTGCCTTTATTATTATTATTTTGATATGGGCTGTGGGGGAAGCGTTCGCAGCGCGTGATGGCGATGCCAAAAAAACTGAGACTTCCGGAGCTATTCCACCGATGACTACGCCAGCTATAAATATGTTACCTTAAGATATTAGCAAAATACAAATACGTTTTATTCGGCTCTGTTTTCACTATTTCCGAGTAGCTGAAGTAATACTAATATTACAGCCTATCTTCGTGCTTATCTGTCTTGCAAAAACCTATCCAGTGTCTGCTGCTGTGCATGCCTTTTCTTCCTTCATATATCGACGCGAATGATAAGCGGTTTGCATACGCGCACAGCGAATCGGACGCGCAGTGTCCACGTAGGGGTATGGGCGCGTTCAAGTTATAGCGAATACTTAACCGGAAGAGGAGGCCGTCTGTGAGCAACCTCCGTGCTCCCCGTCAAACTTTGACAGAGGGATTCACTGAGTAAGCGCATCATACATCATACCCTGGTGGGCGCTGGGCAGTCGCATCGTCCATCATAACGATACCATTCATTTCAAACTGACAGGTAACCGTTACTGGTGGGCGGAGTTACACTAGCCAAATGGGAGAACCTGTCAATCTTTGTGTGTACTGTATTTCTTCGCCCGTTCACGAGCGACGTTATAGCGAAAACGACGCTAAGTGAAACGACGTTAACCGAGGACCCCATATATATATATATATATATATATATATATATATATATATATATATATATATATATATATATTTTAACACTGGGTGTTTTGTAACGTGCTTGTTCATGTTCGGATATCTTTTTTCGGCTGTCGACCCGTTTGATGGTATCTGTAATAGGTCTGAAACACGCCCTACCAGCAGATGGATGGGCAGTTATTAGAAAGTATCACAGATAGAACGCTTATCGAGTCAGAGCTTTCAGCACTCTCTGGTGCCGTCGTCAGTGATAGGAAGGACGGAGAGTTTACTGCGCTGTGGGAATTTGTAGTCACGCAATGGTGTCAAGGAGGGTGGTCGGCTTGGTATGGTGCCGCATCTGGTTTTATTACTAGCTGCAGTCCATACTTCGCTGATCTCCACCATGTGGATTGGATTCATCGTAACGGTGTAGGTACACATGTCACGGGGTTTTAAACGACTGGCACCGTTTCTTTTATTTTATTTTTCGTCGGGGCTTTCGGGGTAGCTCACACCCCATCATCAGCGACTACTGAGAACGATCAATACCCTATTGAGGTGTGGTATAATGCATGCTTTAAACAGATGCATGCGTTGTTTAAACATGTCAATTTCGTCCTTTGTTTAAAGCCTTTGTCCCATCTTTTTCACTGTCTCCTATGGACCAGTTTTTGTATTTTACGTGGTCACTGACTCTGTTCATAGGTTAAGGTCCCTTGGGACCCATTGTGTCGCATCTGACAACATGATGACCGTTGTATTATATCTGACCATATCTCATTAACATCCACGAGCATTCACAAGCATCCCTATAGAAACACTCTGGAACGGCTTGAAAAACTGCTGTGTGCAATGACGATGACCTAAAAAACAGGACAAAATAAAATCCATACCACATCAAAAGGCTAACCTCCTTCTGCATGCTGGATGCCAACTACTTTCATTTCCAAGGAAGATACTTCCAACAGCAGAATGGTGCCCCAATGGGTAGTAGTCTCTCTCCCGTCATAGCTGAGGTTTTTATTGAGGGCCTAGAGGAAATAGCATTCGCCAATATTAACCCCAGAATCAAACCAAGGTTTTTTAAGCGCTATGTTGATGATATATTCGTGGTCATCACACAGGGAAATGAAGAAAAATTTTTTGAACACCTCAACAACTTATTCCCTGGACAGATGTGCTTCACAATTGAGAAAGAAGCCAATCGAAAACTCCCGTTTCTGGACACTTTAGTCATTAGACATGAAGATTATGTCAAAACAACAGTTTATAGAAAAGTTACTCACTCGGAAAGATACCTGCATTTCTCGTCTCACCATCCCCGCTCAATATTCCGTGGTATAATTAAAGGGATGGTGGACAGAGCTAGGCATGTTTGTGACCAGGAGTTCATACAACATGGACTGCAACATATAACAAAGACTCTTTCTAATAATGGATACCCTAGGACACTAATGTCCTCCGTAATTGAAAAACAGTCACATAGAACGGAGGATACTAGAAGCAAATCTAAAGACATGAGCACAATAACAATCCCATATTATGAAGGCATTGGTGAAAGAATACAACGTTTGGGAAAATTGTTAGGCTTCAAAGTTCACTTTAAAAGTTCAACAAATCTAAGGTCTTTGCTCAGGAACGATATGGTCAAGATTCCCGAAATGGAACGACAAGGGGTAGTTTACGCAATCGAATGCGATTGCTCTGGCTTGTACGTAGGGGAGACAGGCAATAGTCTGTCTCATCGGTTTAAGGAGCATGTGACCTGCCTAACTCGATATAATAATGCAAAGACCAGAGGAAATGGGAGTACAAATGTACAAGGTAAGGGTCGAAGACAAACCCTTAAACCGAAAAAAAGTGATGGAGCAAAAGATTAAGGCCTCAGGGATTGCTTGGGCACCTTACATGCGTTTGCTCTTTGCAGTGAACAATGTTTCACACTAAGGAAGATAAAAGAGGCACTCTTTATTAGAAATAACAGCACCTTCAACCGTGACAAGGGCATGGATGTTAGTGAGATATGGTCACATATAATACAACGGTCATCATGTTGTCAGATGCGACTCAATGGGTCCCGAGGGACCTTAAGCTATGAACAGAGTCACTGACCATGTAAAATACAAAAACTGGTCCATAGGAGACACACACACACACACGTATATGTTTCAACATATATATACAGGGGGTCCTCGGTTAACGTCGTTTCACTTAGCGTCGTTTTCGCTATAACGTCGCTCGTGAACGGGCGAAGAAATACAGTACACACGAAGATTGGCAGGTTCTCCCATTTGGCTAATGTAACTCTGCCCAGCAGTAACGGTTACCTGTCAGTTTGAAATGAATAGTATCGTTATGATGGACGATGCGACTGCCCAGCACACACCAGGTATGGTGGATGATGAGCCTACTCAGTGAATCCCTCTGGCAAAGTTTGACGGGGAGCACGGAGGTTGCTCACAGATGGCCTCCTCTTCCGGTTAAGTATTCGCTATAACTTGGACGCGTCCATTTCCCTGCGTGGTCACTGCGCGTCCGATTCGCTGTCCCCGTGTGCAAACCACTTATCATTCGCGTCGATATATGCAAGGAAAAAAGGCATGCACAGCAGCAGACACTGGATAGGTTTTTCGCAGCACAGATAAGCATGAAGATGGGCTATATTGGTAGCCTGTAATATCAGTATTACTTCAGCTACTCGGAAATACTGAAAACAGAGCCGAATAAAACGTATTTGTATTTTGCTAATATCTTAAGGTAACATATTTATAACTGGCGTAGTCATCGGTGGAATAGCTCCGGAAGTCTCAGTTTTCTTTGGCATCGCCATCACGCGCTGCGAACGCATCCCCCACAGCCCATATCAAAATAATAATAAAGACAGTTTCATTTAACGTCGTTTTCGCTTAACTTCACTTCTCCAGGAACGCACCCTGACGTTAAACGAGGACCCCCTGTATGTATATTTTGACGCCCCTGAACGAGGAGTCGTTTTATTGCTGTCGTTTGTCAAAAATGCAGGTTTGAATACCAGTGCAACTGAGCTGCCTTGCTTAGCGTGCTTATCGTTAGTTTTACGCTTGCCGCTGTTCCGCCGAGCCAGTTTTGTTTCCGTTTACTTAATGGGCTATATTATTTCTTAATGGGCTATATTATTTTCTTGTTCTGCAAGTCTCTGATTGCTTTTGCTATATTCATTGACAATGCGCTGGCAGTCAAATTTTCAACGAGTAAAAGTGTGTTCATGTTCAGGTGAAACGTTTAATACTAGTACAATCGTGGCTTCATTGTGCCTGTTGTACATCAGCGCGCCTTATTTCATTGTCCTATTACCGAACTTAATTGCTAATCATTTATACTACCTTTGAAATCTTCGCACAGCTTACAGTACAGCATCCCACTGGTCAACGCAAGGGCAAACTGGTGGTTTTCATTTTTCAAATGCTGGATCATATGTCCCTGCTTAGTGCATCCTTGGAAAGGGCAGCCGAAGCATAGCATGCCTTCACTGTCCATCTGCTGGCACGATTTGCATCGATGGAACTTCTAAAACATTGGTTGAATTAGTCGGCGCAGGTACCGCTTAAGCGTATACCTCGTTTTCGCTTTTGTCGCACAGCTGCAGCAAGCGATATGTCAGGCTCATGCGAAATGTCCCAATGGGCATCTGTTGCTTGTACTGCTGATAGTGTGAACAGAGCATACTGACCGTCCACCGCTGAAGCAGAGTTACTAATGCGACTGCAACGCGTCGACGGCTACTTGAATATACTTTAAAGTGCTTAGTGATAAGTTTTCACTTTGAGGCCCTTTTTTGTAATAGGCTTTTGGATGGACGTTGGACAGCCAGGGGACTTCATTCGAGGCAGCGCGCTTTACCTGGAGCACATCAGGATGACCAAACCGGAACTGTTGGCTCGTGGTCCGCAGTTTAATGGGAACGTCCTTATGGTAACAGTACGCTGCCAGTTCGGTCGGTTTTCAATTTGGTGCGCAGGATCGTACGGCCAAAGTTGGTTCCCTTTGTCGCATAGGACCAAACGTGGTCATCGGTCCCGGCGTTCAAATCAGAGATGGCGTTTGCCTGAAGCACGCCACCATTTTGGCCAACACCACCATCGACTCCCATTCGTGGATAAATAATTCCATTATTGGTTGGAAATGCTGCATAGGGCGTTGGGTACCGCCGCTGGGAAGTAGCTTCAGTAGGCAGTGTCATTCTTATGCTTCAGGTGAGAATGGAAAATGTATCCGTCCTTGGTGAAGATGTGATCGTCAACGACGAGGTATACGTCAATGGGGCCAAAGTGCTGCCCCACAAGGGAATCAATGAGAACGTTCCCGAACCGCACATCATTATGTAGCCTTCGGCTTAGGGTGCATTGTTTTTCCTTGTTGGGGTATTCAAGCAGCTGTTCATTCTCTTGTTACTTTGTTCAACCAGGCTGCGGTGTTGCTTTTGTTCGTTATCTTATTGACTCGCTTGTTATAATTGCGGGAGTCCGTTTGAAGTCTAGGAAATTGAATTAGCCGCGAAGTCACGTCGTCCGAAACGGGATTTCGCGCTAGCCCTTTTCACCGTGCCATAACTTTGAAACTAGTTTGTGCAATGCGGTGGGCAAATGTCCTTGCCTTGTCGAACTTCCATTCGCGTAAAAGTTACGTTACCTTTCCGCGACCTATCGTCTCTTGTTCAACCATAATCACCTTGGAGTGGGTTTTAAGTAACCATTAAAAATGTACACCGCATTTAATTTGCGATTTTGATGCGACAGTAAGGCGTTGAGTGGGATGGAAGACGGTGGAGGCGCCAAGCCGGTCCACTTCCGTATAGTTTCCTTCCGTTCGGTCAAATACCCTGCGGTCACTCGTCCCGTTGTTGGTAATACTGAACACTTGGAGCAATCATTTGCACAAATTCTTCGTAGTTAATTTGCTCATCGCCGTCTTTGTCGACTTCCCGTATGATTTCGTCAACCTCTTCTTCGGTGAACTTCTCGCCCATTGTTGTCATGAAATGCTTGAACTCCTGAGCCGTAATATACCCGTTGCCGTCTTTGTCGAAGACCCTAAAAGCTGATCAACTTACTCTTTATTTATGAACGAATTCGAGCGATCTTATGGCCCGTTGTTTCGAGACATATTGAAATGCGAAGCCATTGGAATACGTCCCATTCCGCCACCGGAACAAGCTATTGAGATCGACGCACTATTGAAACAACCTTGGATGGAGCTCGTACAATTCATTCTTGTAGTAGAAAGCGACCTCGTTAGCGAAAGTATGGTACGCCACTTCAAGGTAAGAAAATAGCGCGTTAATTCTATTTTGCATATATATTTTGGACGTGATGCTGATAATTTGTAAGCTAGTTTACCTTGCCGGAAGAAAGCATGTACAAAATCCGTCTTTCATCACTACATGATCATTATTCATTGTGGCCACTTTTGTGAAGATAAGCTTGCATGTAATATTTCCACGTATTGCTGTAGCGTTTCACGCCTTTCATACAGGTCATTGTTATGACAGCTGCAATGTAATTGCACAGCATATTTCTTTAACAAAAAGATAAGGTGCGCTGTGTAATTTCTCGCCAACTGTCACAAGTTACATTTTTCACAACGACAAACTGGAAGGGCGGTGAAAGCCGCTCGACAGCGGCATTCAGGAAGCACTCCGTGTTCAGCAATATCTTCGCATACTACTGATAATACAAAAAATGTAATAATGTGATGGAATATTTGTTGTTTATTGGCAGGCTTGCGAGTTTTATCTTAACACTTAAGCAATGTTTTCAGAGGTCACTGGGCTCCTGCTATTTTTAGCTTAGAGATCGGCTTACGAAAAAGGCTGCCTTTTTTCCGCATTATTTTGTTGTAAGCAAATGTTGCATGTTTACATATTCTGATTACACCTTTATATACCTTTACACGTATTGGCTGAGCGTAGGGACATCTCGGCGTGGTAACATTTTTTTTAGTGAGCTGCCCTCGTTGATTCTGATTAGGGGACGAAATTCCCAGCTAGGCGACTGTCATGCAATGTTGGCGCTCAAAGAGGAGAGATCCCAAGGCATGGCCCGTTGGTGCACGTTATTGTATGCTTTTCAATTTGCAGTCGCTTACCGGAAGGCAAGTCGGACCAGTTCTTGGTCGGTTTCCTTGTTCATGCTCTTCATCATACGGCAAAATTCGTCAAAGTCGATCTTTCCATTTCCGTCCAGGTCGAACTCGTTGACAATGTTCAGCAGGTCGTCCTCGGTTGGGTTCAGGCCGAGCATTCTCATGGCAACGCCCAGCTCCTTGATGTTGATCGTTCCATTGCTGTCCCTGTCGAACATCTGAAATGGCGGTCTTTCGAATCTTCGGAACCGTCCGCGATTTGCGCCAAAAGCAGTCGCCCCTGCGGGACGCCCGACCACGCCCTTACGAAAAGAGTTCAACTTCGCGTTTTCGTCCCTTCCGCGGTGCAGCGGCACAGCTTTCGGTTGACAATGATTGGTTTCGATTATCCGTTCTACCTTATTGCTTAGGAGCAGCTTTCAGGAACGACTGCCAGTATGTCCTAATCAAGACTTCTCGAATTAATTTTTGTTGAAATCGATAAACGCGTCCGCTAATGAGTTTGCAGCTCTGTGAAGGCTCGTCGCAAGTCCACCGTTCCTTGGTGGCACGTAATTCTTACGCATCCCACTGCGGCATTGCTTTGAGCTGTCGCCTTTTGCTTTGCGTGTGAAATCCGGGAGGTCTTGTTCGACTCGCCGTTTCGGGCGTCTCATATCGTTATCCGTTTTGCTTCACGTGTTGCCCAAGGTTGATCGCGAGTGGATATCCTTGGACTGGGCCGGCGTGCAGCGATTCGGATTGCCTCGGGAGAAAAAGTTGGTCGACCGTAAAGTCGCAACAGTTGGCATGCAAACCTTCATACCTTGAGTGCATGCCTGCTTGACCCTGTGAATCGATTTTATCCGTGAATTAGCTTTTGAAGAACTGAATCGATTGGCGAGCGGATGAAGGGGTGCAATGGTGTCGCTGCCCATTGGAGGCGGCGTCTCGTGAATCGCTTTATTAGCCATTGGTGACCCTTCCCGTATTCTTCCGTTTAATCTACTTTCCAGCAGCTCATTGCTTTCGCGGTTGGTCAAGTGCCTTTCAGTCCTACCGATCAGCGGGCAGCGCCCTTTCAGCCGAATCACGTTCGATCAATGTTGAGGAAAAACTAGAATGTATACTCCAGTAGATTAGCGCCTTCTTAACCGAACTGGATTGCTGCTGGTGTATACGGTAGGATTGTGCAACTTCACCTGGGTCCTCCCCGTTGTTTCAGCTTTCGCTTTTTACGTATACAACGCTTTGTGTTTACTGCGGGCTCAGTGACCCTATGATTAGCACGCCGGTTGGAGCGCCAGTTTAACGACGTGCGCATCGGAACGAACGACCGCGTTTTTCAGTCACGCATTTATACGCACGATCGACTTCCGTGTATTTTAGCAGAAGCGATTAAGCATTCTAAAGTTATTCGACGCAAGCCCGTTTTCATCGCCTAGTTTACTTTGACTACGGTAGCGCCACTTCGGTGGTTCTTCTTTCCAACGCCTTGCGAGAATTCCTTCACTTTCGCTTATAGCGCAACGTTTCAGCTGTTGGCGTTGTCTTGAACCGTAAAAGTGCATGCGAGCTTCGACGCTTTGCCGCGCTTGCTCTACGAAACCGCGGAGCGTTGAATGTGAGATGGCTGTCGCTTCCTGCGGCCTGCCAAATGGTTAACCAACGGAAGTGACAACTAATCCACCGCGAACATGACATGATATTAACCAACGTTTCATAGATGAAGAAGTGGATGCTTTCAGGGAGCAGAGTAGCACTATAGGGATTGCGCGATAAAGCAGGTTGTATGTGTGCGCGCAACCTACGCTTTGATATACCGTAGCGTTGAATCCCAATTGGCCCTAATTCGTTCCGCTTGTAACGCCCCCTCCTTTTATGTTTGACGTTAAGGAGCGCGGAAACCCGCCGGACAGTTTTCCTTATCGACTCTTATCCGCAAGACGTTGGTAAAGAACATCAACGCACAAAGCCGCGTTCGCATGGTCTACTCCAGTATCCGCCTGTATCGGAATGCGATTTTTTTTTCAGAAACTTACTCGTGCACGCCAAGCGAGCAGGGTGTTACCTTGAATGCCGCGTTGAACTCTTCCAATTCTTCGTCACTGTAATCGAGGCATGTCGGTCGGTTGGCCGTTCTGTGCAGATCGTCGCGGCTTCTCGAATCGCTGGTCAATCTCGCGAAAGTTCGGGCCGCCCATTCCATGACGTCACTGGGTTGTGCCCATCGTTGTTTTGCTTGGCTGCTACTGCCCTCCTTTTGGCGTTGGCAAGTGGCCCTGCAAATGGCTACTTTTATATCCGCTTTGCTTCGGCGACAAAGTCCGTGCTGCGCTTCGTTTGAGAAAGAGAGAGAGAGAGAGACGACTGGCGGGTCGGTTGCCGCACGGCGATCGGTGATTGAGCTAATGGAAAACAGATGTCGCCACTGTTGTGCGGATAATTCGCTTCCATTACACGCATGAGACGTGCAGAAGAACCATTGGCGCCTCCTGTACTCGAGGACGCCTTTCCATTGGTGACGTAATCTGGATCTGGAATGCTCTTTGAATCACCAGCTTTCTCCCTTCGTCTACGCAAGTTGTGACCATTGAGAAATGCCGAGCAACTTGGCGCGTTCGCTTACGAAAGTGTGTTGTATTTTCGTCGGTCTTTGGGTCGCTCAACGTCAGTAGGCCAACCGACCTCATCTGCGAACGGCTAAGTGCACGCATACTCTTTGGAAAGTGTTCGGCGAGGAAATCGGAGCGAAAGTAATTTTCCGTCGGACTCGTCCACCAGCTGTGTGTCTTTTCTAATGGCGGGAACGAACACGTGGTCAGTTGGGCAAAACGCGCCCAGGCATGTTTCGCAAATGTGCAGCGCCGTTTAGCCTTTTCGGGGCGCTGAAGGGCGCCCACTTAGCGTTGTAGCTCCCATTAGGGTCGCCAAGCGGGACTCATTGGTGTCTGGTAATACGCCCACATGTTGATTCGTTGCCATCTACGGAAGGACGGAGAATCGCGATGCGTAGGAAGATGTTGCGTTCCTCCTCCGTGGTTCTCCTTCGTCGCCCTATCAATTTCACACGACGAAATTTACGTTCACTCAATAGACGGCATGCCCATAAAATTGACTGACCTTTGATTGAACATTTCGGGGCCCATCGTCTTTTATTGGCGACCTTGCTATCGATTTTCACTGTTCTAATCAGCGCGGAATCCGCGTTTTAAAAAGTAGTTCCGCTTAAGTCAACCGGTCGTCCACTTGTTTTACTTCAGCAGATTGCGTCGTTAATGAAAAATAATATATTTCGCGACTCAATTGCGTACTGTGCTTAAGCGTTGCGCTGTTAACTGCCTCGGCGAAGCATTCGTCTTCGTCGATCGGTCGGCAGAAGCAACGTATTGCAAATTAATTATATAGTATTAATGTACCGTGCCAGTTAATGGTTCCATATATGGCCTTCAGCATTGCCAGATGGCGATTGTGCCAGTGAGTCCGACTGATTTGTGGTCGCCTGGATTAATTGGTCAACGTCGGTTCTTTCGTCCGCCCCAGAACCGAATGAATAAGGAAGCATGCACTGCCTCATTAGTGGACTCGGATCCAAAACACGAATTAGGTGCAAAACAGGTGATACGGGGGTGTAAAGTATTACTGTATGACTTTTGGTTCAGACGACGTGGAAATGTAGCTGCTGACGGACGAATAATGCGCGAATTCGAAGTTTCCTAAGGATTGCAAGACACTGTAAAGAGTTGTCAGGTATACTCGATTGGTCTGCGAATTCCATTTGCAGTTCTATTTGGCTTTAGCACTTTGACGCGATGTAGTAACTATCGAAGGTTGGATGCTCGGCTGGCTGCATGCGACGGAACGGTGAAGCTTTCTTTAGGTCATGCTGGCCGAGAGTTGCTGTCAGGTCGGTTCCTTCGCTGCAGCAGTTGTTTATGTTTACGACAAGATAGCATTCGAAGCCGAATTACTTTTGACCAGGCGACAGTGTTCTGTTGTTTGAAAATTCCAACTTTTCCAGTGTTTTCCAGTCTTATGTTTGCCCGACCTTATCCCTTTATAAGACCGTTACTTCGCGTTTGACTGTTCATAATTGACGCTGACGACGGAACTCGGTTCCCCCGAAAGCTACGTCGTTTGGGTAAGTTGCCCAATAAAATTTCTCTTTGCACAGGCAATACGTAAAGAAGTAAGAAAGCATGAGATCATACGAACCTGTAAGAAGTCACATTTTCCAAGTGATCAGCGTTTGTAGCTTAAATTAACTGGAATAACATTGAGGTTTACCTGCATATACTATTACTGTATTGGCGCCAAGAAACAATTACAACCACACGTTACGATTTTCAATTTTCATGCAAACTAATGCCACACTTTAGCGGCGCCTTCTGGGCTTAAGGTGAAACTACCGGCTGGAATATTGACGTTGAACCTTTGGAATGATCGCACTAGCCTGCGTTCCTACAGTAACACGGGTGCGCTACACTGCTACTGCCAGGGTAGAACCGACCGACAAATTTTTTCCAGGAAAATTATTTCTTCCAGGTTCAGAAGCAGTAGCGCGAATGCAGCTCCCAGGTTCGGAAACAATATCGGGCCCGTGAGGCAATAGGGAGCGGGTCATGCTGCTCGCGCAGGTATACGTAGACAATGTGGGCGGTCCACTCGACCAATGCCGGGGTACAAACCGAAAAGACCCCGAAATTGTCTTGTACTTCGTCAGTTTTTCATTTACAAAGTTACGTCGATGGGAGCGAAAGCGGCAATTTTTCAACGGTTATCGCAAGTAGGAGTGCAATAGGGCGACGAAGAGAAAGGCGCAATGCGGTGTGGGCATTGGCGGATTCTGAAATTCACGCCGTTATGCGCAACAAAGTGATTCTATCAATCCGGATGTCGGCGCATATCAATTTTTGCTCGCTTAGAGCTTGCTCGGTTTTTCCGGTTTGTGAGCATCCGTACCATTGAGCGGCATGTTTCGTTCTTCTTCCCGTTCATCACCGCAATGGAGGAAAATTTCTCACGGTAAGTTTTTGCGAAATCTCAAGTGAGAATAGCATTCACGTTGGTTTTCACTTTTATCTTCTCTTAATAATTTACGAGCGCCATGGTGTTGAACGAGTAAAGCAAGCTATAAGCGGTATTCGCTTTATTATTCATTATTAATACATTTCACTTGGGCCATCTGCATCCTTGTTCGTTCAGTTCGAATGCTAATCGAACGTCAACAGATGTTTATCAGCGCGGAAATTATCACGTAGAGCGGAACTTTCGGACCAAACCATTGAGCAACGTTAGGTGGTCACTATCCGAAGAGCTATTCCGTTCATGTACCTTCGCCTCGGAGTGGTTGTTTCGCAACATCCAGTCTGCTGTTCATTTGCAACATTGTGAAGAACTTTCAGCAGTTGTTCCGCTTTTGTTGTAAGTATCCATTCGCGTAGATAATTGTGCGTGATAAGAGAGTAGACAAGTGTACCTGTACATTTATAATCTTTTCTTAACTAACTTAACTTACTTTTCTTAACTCTTTAATTGAAGAAGCACGGCAAAAACCCGTGGCTAAATGAACATGTAACAGCAATACGGAGCTTTCGAAAGCGTCTCGTTTTCTCGCCTTCAACATACTCACAAAGATTTCTTTTGGTTGTTCAACATGCGTTTTCTTTGACTTTAAACTCTCCGTAGGATTTTTAAGTAGGATTTTGTTTCTTTAAATCGCTGTAAAGTTATTCCAGTTCTGGGTCATACATCGGCAACAACTTGTCCGAGTTGTCACCAAAGTCCAAATGTCACTGATTGTATATCCGTTCTCTCTTTTAATACAGGAGTAATGGCGGATGTAAAGTGCTTCAACTTTCCTTATAAAGTAGTTGTTCTCTTTTCGTAGGCGCAATATTCTTAAACTTTCATCAGGTTCTATACAAACCACCGCACGTTCCACGACTGAAGATCCATTGACACATTCTTCCATAATTTCGTTTGAATCTTTTCTTTGCGGTCGTCCGCGTCCCGTTACTTGTTCACCTCTGAGTCTTCTTTCAGCATTCCGATACCTTTTAATTCCTGCTAAATGCTATTCAAATCTGTGGGGCATTCCGTGTCCCGTTTCTCCAATGTAAGATGCTCCACATCCGCATTTAATGAGGTAGACTGCTCCTGGTCAATCTTCTGTACTGGTTTTTAATATGTCCGTGCGGAGGAGAGATATCAAACTACTATGACTACTGAAAACGACTTTAACTCCAGCCGGTTTTAACCTCCTTTGAATGTACTCTCCTGCTCCAGGGTAATACGGAATAATTATTCTTGTTCTTCTATCCTGTTCTCTCCTGGTATGAAAGTATGGTTTTTCCATTTATGAATTCTTTTGTCAATATATTGGCTGGTGACCCATTTTGGGTAGTTATTATATAGTAATGTCGACGGAACGTGTTTGATTTTTTCCATTAAGAATTCCTCACTGCAACTATTGGGGGCTCTGTCCACCATTCCACTTACAATCCACTTCTTTGCCCCCATTGGATGATCTGAGGAGAAATTTAGATATCCTCCCGAGTGCGTAGGTGTTCTGTAAATTTCTTTCTAAGTTGTTTGTCCTTTCTTATTGTGTGAAAACGGCAGAATACCCGTTTCTTATTATAAGAACATCCAGGAATGGAAGTTCCCCATCATTTTCTTTTTCCATTGTGAAAGTGATCGTGTTTGGGAAAATGTTGTTCAGATGATCAAGTAAAGCTTCTTTTTCTCTTTTTTTACGATAGCGAATACTTCGTACATGTAGCTTTTGAAGAGCTCAAGGCCGTGTTCTAGTATTCCTGTTGGGAATGCCTTTTTCTCCAAGTCTTCCGTGAAAATTTCAGCTAATATTGGTGATAAAGGGCTTCCCATTGGAGCTCCTTAGTTCTGTCTGAAGTATTGTCCGTTCCAGTGTAAATAATTCCCCTCTTCCATGCAAAATTTTACCAAGAGCGTAATTTCGAAAGGGTTAAGGTTCGTTCTTTCATGAAGTGAAGTATCCATGGATAATAAATAATTCCTGGATAACGTTGTATGTGTGGATAGGAGGGACACTTGTGAATTGTAGACTTGTGAATAGACTTTCACATCGTTGCTAACGATAATGTCTTCCTCATCAATCAGTACATTTCTAATTTCTCTAACTAAATTCAACGCATTTTTTGCGTGCAACGCTCGGTGTTCTGTAATTGGTCTTAATACCTCTTTCAAGTATACGCACAAATCTTTCGTGACACTTTTGTACCTGGATACAACAGGTCTAAACGGCATGTTTTCCTTGTGAATCTTTGGCAGACAGAAGAGTTCAGTTCTTTGGAGAAACTGGACATGGAATGCGCCACAGATTTGAACAGCACTTCGCAAGAATTAAAAGGAATCAGAATACTGAAATAGGACTCAGAAGGGAACAGGTAACAGGATGCGGACGACCACAAACAAGAGATCCAAACGAAATTATGGAAGAATGTATCAATGGATCTTCAGTCGTGGAACATGTGGTGGGTTGTCCGGAACACGATGAAAGTTTAAGAATACTGAGCCTACGAAAAGAGAACAACTACTTCTCAAGGAAAGTCGAAGAAGCACTTTACATCCGCCATAACTCCTGTATTAACATTGAGGACGGATATGCAATCAGTGACGTTTGGACTTTGGTGACAACTCGGACAAGTTGTTACCGATGTATGACCCAGAACTGGTAACACTTTACAGCGATTTAAAGAAAGAGAATCCTACTTAAAAATCTTATCAGTACGGAGAGTCTAGAGTCAAACAATACACATGTTGCAACAACCAAAAGAAATCTTTGTGAGTACGCTGAACGGTTCTCGAAAGCTCCGCACTGCTGTTACATGTTCATTTATCCGCGGGTTTTTTGCCGTGTTTCTTCAATTAAAGACATGAGATCTTACCCCGTGTTTAGTAACCCTTTGTTTAACTTTTCTTAACTCATTGAAATGAATGCTTTTCCGTTAATGTTTTCATACGGTCGACCTTATCTAGAAGGCGGTGACAAGCTAAACCTTGAGAGACCCTTTGTTAGACGGTGGAGCTGCTTTACAACCCAGCATAGCACAGCAGAAAAGCTGAATTAGCGGTGAACTGCTTACGTTGTCAGCGTGAAAAAGCTGCTTGCGTGTAGTGCATTTGTGAATGAATAAGGTCGCTTGTTGCAGGTTGACTTTGCAATGAAATCACACGACCTATCTGCTGCCTGTGCCGTTTGTAAATGCGCAGCGAATGCAAACTGTTAACAGTCTTGTCACTGCTATTCGTCCGTCGCCCCCCCTCCGTTTCCTATTTTTTAAAAATTCGATACGAGAACTATCTGTGGTCAGATTACACAATGTTACGACACCTAATGTTTACATGGCTGTGCACGCGAATTTTTGTTGCCACGAGTATTCCTTTGTACCGAGCCAAGGTGACCATTCTCCAGGAGCATGGCCACTCAAGTGAGCTCTTGCTATTTTTAGTTACAATCATGAGATAAGCACTACCTTACTACATGCCTTCGGGGTTCGTGTGCATTTAAAAGCTAGGATGATGAAGTTCCGTAAATTCCACTTGCAGCTATTAGTATTTTCAGGTTTAGAACTCCGATTGCCTTGCTGCCCAGGGACCTGCCTGCCATGACATATGTGAACTTATGTTCTTCTTTCCACGTTGTCTAATCTTGTGAGAACTAGCCATTGTCCTTGCGTTACGTGTGTTGACCAACTCCAAAACACGCTTCAACTAGTACTTGCGAATCCTCCTTACAGTATGCTAGTGGCGTTGAAGAGCACCGTTCCGGTGGATCTGCATTTCCATTGCAGATATGCTCTTGTCGAGCGAGATGTTTGCTCGCCAAATTTCTTGCATGAACGCTGATAACTTTGAATAGCTGTGGAATTATGGGTCACCTACGGTGACATTCCGCTCGATGGGAGCGCCCCGTGAACTTGGCATCGTCGTTTCGCCGTCAAGAATGCATTCCTCCGTTCCGCCTCCCGTTCCTCCGAAGCCAAAGAGCCTTGCGAAGTACAATCGCAGCGGCGATAGCTTGCTACGGGCGGTGAGACCGGCTCCGCCGCCTCCCACGCCGTCCAAGTAAGTCTTTATTTGCTTTTTGGAACGGCGGAACCTTTTTACCGTCGGGATTCAGACCCCCTCTTCCAATGTGTCATAATTCCGAGCCGGAAGCGGCCGTCGCGTTGGGCAGTGGCATAGTCAGGTCGCCTTCCGTTCCGTGCGAATTTGAGTGCCCAGCAAACGGCTCCAGGCGGCTATCCGAACCTTCCGAATGTCATGCCGTCTCGTTTTCGCTTCGAGCATCCCCAACTGTTTGTACTTTTACCACGCCCGAGGACAAGCGAAGCGTTCGTCCTCGCATTCTGCCAGGGCACGAGTCCTATTTGTCCGAACGGAGTAGTGGTGTGTATTCCGGGAGCGAATCATCGGATACTGACGAGTATGAAATCCAAGATGTGAGTTCTTGATCAACTTTTGACGTTGCACAACTCTGTCTATTGTTTGTTAAAGAGATGTGCCGACAAGTTGTTTCGCGTCGCCCAGGAAATGTGCAACACCGAAAGAGCTTATGTGGAAACGCTGCGGGCACTTAGCGTTGTACGCCCGTGTGTCATTCATGTCAGCATGTTTCTATTTCGTATTTAAATAGGAGTTTCCAAATTTTATTCGTCAAAGGGTGTTGGCTGACCATCGCGTTGCCACGCAGCCTGACGTAGCGACCATGTTGTCTCGTCACTTGGATGCTCTGCGCAAGTTGCATCAAGAAATATCCGAACAACTGCAAGCTCGTTTGGAGCGCTGGTAATTGTGATTCATTGTTTAGTTGTTCAACGGTGAATGGCACTTCGCTTTGTAAGTGCATCCGAGCTTAATGAAAACTCTTGTTGCAGTCCAGTTCAACCGTAATTCGCTAGTACGTGCCTCACGTGAACTTCGCCATCCTTTAAGGTCGGAAAAGCAGTCGATTACCGACGTCCTTCTCAAAGTAGGACATTTTCTGAAGATGAGTCGCATGTTTCTACAGCAGAAGGGTGAACTCGCGTCGACAATTCTGAGTGCGTGTCGTCAGTATCCGGAATTCGCCAACGCACTGAAGTCCTTCGAGGTAGGTCGGTCATTTTGCCTCCAGGTTTGACTGCTGACTGAGCACTATTCATTATGCTACGTTAGAATTGGTTCTTCAATCAAAAAAACGTTAATTTAGGCCTAAAGTTTCTTCTTGAATTAGAGTTTTGTCGCTTTCATTCATAGGAGGATCGCTTCAACGGTCTCTTATTGGTTCATCAACTGGACTGTGTCCACCAACGCATATGCCGGTATCCCCTATTGTTAAACACGTATTTGAAATATTTGCCAAGGCAAAGCGACGAGTATCCGACAGCCGTAGGTGAGCTTTCAATTGTTTTGTGCGCCTCCATCCCATTGCTCCTTACGATTTTGCCCTTGCAGAAGCGAAAGCACTTCTAGAGAGCGTCGCTTTGGAAATAGAAAACGGCCTGGTCGAAGGTGACAACATGAGAAGGATGTACCAACTTCAAAGGCGCATGCAGAGCGACTACGAAATCATTCAGCCGGGAAGAAAGTTGTTCAAGGAGGGGGAAATCATGAAGCATTCGCGTAAAGAAATTCAGCCTCGCATTCTGTTGCTTGTAAGTCACCGTTAATAATGGCGATGTGTTGTAAGGGTTGCGAAGTTGCGATCCCATTTAGTTCAGCGACGTTTTGCTTTATTGCGCCCCCGTGGTGTCTGGAAGCAGCATGCTGAGGATTCGCAATGAGCTACCGCTGCACACGTTGGACGATCCCATTTTGCCGGACAACGATGCAACGTCGTTGGAGTTCCACTTGCGCAGTCAGCGCAGGTCCATCATTCTTCTGGCAAAGTAATAAAGAAACGAACGTTTCGCTCAATCCCAACCAGGCGAACTATTTCAGGACCACCACGGAGCGCGACCAATGGGTGCAGGCGATTCGTGCTGCCATACACCATGCCAACGGACGATTTGGGTATAGGGATATTGGATGCGACAGTATGGTTAGTTGAAAAGTTTGATATAATGTTTAAACCAGTCGACGGATCGTATGCTTTAGAGTTCGGGAGACACGTCTGCCGATCCATTGCAGGAGATTGGGCGTAAGGCTCCTCCGTGGGTACCCGACGACCGCGTAACAATGTGCCAGCACTGCTCTAGTCTTTTCACGACGATCCGTCGTCGTCATCACTGCCGCGGATGTGGTAAAGTAATGATCTTTTCTTGGATGATTACACCGCTTGCCTATTTTTAAACTGAGTATTTTGCAGGTCATTTGCCGTCGATGTATAGGAAAAGCGCCGCTCGAGTACACGGATCTTTCCGTGGAAATAGTGTGCCCCGATTGCTTCGACATTTTGCTCGCAAGAAGTGGGTACACTCCGTAATTTGGTAGCGTATCGTGGGCGTACGTTTGCTTTGTTGATTAGGCTTCGGCGACGATGACAGTACACCGGGAAGACACAACAGCGTTGAATCCTTGAAGTGCAGCAATTTTTTGCCTCCCCGTTCCAGATATGCCGAGCAAGGTTCCTGGCGCCAACGGGCACTGCCCAATGATCAGGTGAACAACTTCATTGCTACGCGGGTATTCCTAATCGTGATGTTGCGCGGGAACAGTTCTGTTTTGGGTAGGTGGTCTGAAGCAAGTTCGTGACCAGAGCACGCGTAGGATCGTTTGCTCCGGGTGTGCAAACAGGCAACCGTCAGCGTCCTTTGAAATGAAGAATCGTTGAGTTGCTCTGGTTGCACGCTCAACAATTTTGGGGCATTGTAATTGACGAATCGTGACACTTGCTTCTTGCGACGCGAACTTCGTTTTCCTTTCGTTTTGAAAGCAAAGCAATTACTTCCGGTCATCACCGATGCCATCAAGTCATTGCAACTTTTGAGCTGACGACCTTGATCGTCTTATTCGATTTGGTGACGTGCTATTTTTTAAGGACCAATAAGAAGAGCAAGCAACTGTTTACCGTAAAGTTGTTCTTATGAAGCGATAAGTTTTTCCTAGTGCAGGTGGTCGTCTTGCATAGTTTTTGTGAAAATACCAATATATATATATATATATATATATATATATATATATATATATATACCGGCGTATAAGGCGAGTCCATAAGGCGAAAAACTGGACCGCAAAATTAGGGGTTGACTTGTACGCCAGGTCATCTTATACGCCATAGGGACAAAATCCCATAGGGACAAGTTGTCCACTTACAGTAAGACTTGGGCGGAAGGATTTAAAGATTTCAGCATTTTGAACAATAAGTCATTAAAATTGCTTAATTTTAAAGCTTTCCATTGCTCCATACACGACCAAGCTAGTTCGTACACTTCACTTAAGATAGTTCGCCGTATTCACTTAAGATATTAACACTTAAGACGAATCATAACCGCACTAAACTAAAATCGAGAGGTCGACTTATACGCCCGACATAGGCAAATGATGAAAATTAGACCGCAAAATTAGCGGTCGACTTATACACCGGTATATACGGTATTTTTTCATGAAGTTGTCTTTTCATGGATTTTCCCGTTTTGTTTCTTGTACGTTGAAAGATCTATAAGTAAACTGACACGGTCTCCCTACCAAGGGATGGATCAGAGTGTTTATAAGAGGACACGGTCAGAAAACGTGCACGTTTTCTCTTGAATATTTCGAAACGCTCGAGTTCCGTCTTCAGCGAGCAAGAGAAACTTTTTACTCCGTTGTAAGGTTAAACACGAGTCAGAGACAAAGGGGAAAGGAAATACAGGTTAGCTCGGTAAGATGCAACGTCTGGTTTTATTTATAATAGCATTCCAAACTTCGCTGATCTGTCGCAGTTCATGCAACGAGTATGTCTTATGTAAAAGGTTTCTTTGAATCTGCCGCAGGTGGAAACGCACTTTGTGGCAGAGAATACGCGGTTGTAGATCGAGTGGGCATGTGGAACCATGCTCAACAACCGCGGAAGCCCTTATAGCCTCATCTATGATCTTGGCTGGTTCACTGGTTTGAGATCGTCCACGGCGTTGCGCTGGTATACCATTCAGTCATTGTTTCGCGGTCTTGTATGGGGCCAGCGCAGCCGTGTGTTCATGAAATCTATCAAGTAAACGTTTGCCCGTTTCTCCTATGTAGGAGGCGTGGCAATCGCATTTGATTTCATACACGACGCCCGGTCTCCTATCCAATGGAACTTTGATCATTTCACTTCTCAACAGCTAACGGAGATTATCAGAACTTTTAAATCGAACGTTAAAGCAGGCCAATACGTTTAAGGCGTGCTCCCAAACCGTCATAATATGGAACGTATAAAACAGGGTTAGGTAATGAAGTGGACACCGGTGGGTTTATCGATGTTTTATGTAATCTACGTTGTATAATAGAGTTAGCGAAGTGTTTAGGATACGCACTGGAAATTAAAGTGGTGGAAATGTATTTTAATTCGGAATTTAGGTACTCCGGCTCACATACATCAAGTGCGCGGTTTACCATACCGATTACTATGCAACGGGAAGAGAAATGTAATAACCGGTCGGAGTTGGTCGGTTTTCTATATACGGTCGTGTTAATTTTATTACCTTTTTTCGTCACCAGTACGTCTAAGAACGGTAACCTACTGTTGCACTCTTTTTCCATGGTTAGTTTAATGTTGCTGGGAAAGAGGGAATTCAAGTGTTCCAGAAAGGGTTCTTCATTACCTGTTTTGATTATTGCACAAATGTCGTCTACATATATTAGATGTGTTGGTTATCCAAAAAACGTAATAAAATTAACAAAGGTTTTCCAAAAAAGGATTTGCTACTGCCTTTGCCATTCTCGTTTGGTCATCGTCGCGGTCGGTCGGAGGGGGTGTTCGCTCCTCTGCATGACTGACCGGATGGGTGTCAAATGCTGGACGGGTCACGGTGTCGACCTGATAGCGGATGCCGCTCGTCTGGTTGGTTGAGCAGAGTAGCTTGGTGAACCAAAGACTGGCTGCGTGGTGACCGTTAAGCGCTGAAGATGGACCACGGGGAGGTCCGAAAGCTCCGCGAAATTGGGCTTGTTTGGATTGAGTAATAAAAGGATTTTGATTGAGCGGGGACACTGTGACTATTCCTTTCTATATATATGCATATATATATATATATATATATATATTTTTTTTTCATGAAGTTGTCTTTTTACGGATTTTCCCGTTTTGTTTCTTGTACGTTGAAAGATCTATAAGTAAACTGACACGGTCTCCCTACCAACGGATGGATGAGAGTGGTTATAAGAGGACACGATCAGAAAACGTGCACGTTTTCTCTTGAATATTTGTTTGGTGTTTATATGAAAATACCTATATATATATATATATATATATATATATATATATATATATATATTGGTATTTTGACAAAAACTATGCAAGACGACCACCTGCACTAGCAAAAACTTATCGCTTCATAAGAACAACTTTACGGTAAACAGTTGCTTGTTCCGCTTATTGGTCCATAAAAAATAGCACATCACCAAATTGAATAAGACGTTCAAGCTCGTCTGTTCAAAAGTTGCATTGAGTTGATGGCATCGGTGATGACTGGAAGTAATTGCTTTGCTTTCAAAAACGAAAGGAAAACGAAGTTCGCGACGCAAGAAGCAACTGTCACGATTCGTCAATTACAATGCCCCAACATTTTTCCGCGTGCAACGGTGAACCCGTTTTGAGCACGTTACAGTGCTTCTATAATTATTAAAAAGGAACCTCACCAGTCGCGGGTGGGTTGATTTATTGGTAAAAATGTGACACTGTAACGTACGGTAGATCGGAGCTTTCGGAAAGCTCTAGTGCCGGAGACGAAGAAGTGAGTTATTTTAGTCATTTCATACCATTTAGTCTTTCCCTCCTTTTCGCTGACGACGGGAGTAGAGCGTCCCGAAAGCTCCGATCAACAGTACGTTACTGTGTGTCCATGTAACAGTGACCTGCATGGTATACGGCTATATCCCTCAGTGAGCATTGCCATCATCAAGTAAATGCTTCGTGGAGGAACAGTCCACTTGTACTGGCAACGGCAAAAATTGCAGCGTAGTTTCCGAAACGTATTGCTTTCGTTTCCGGCGCGAAATGGTGGCTCGCCTCTCGTTTGAGAGTTAACTGGAGATGACTTTGAGAGGTCACTAGTTTCGCAACAATTGGTATGTCGAATCATATATCGCTAACTGTGGTCCCCTTGGTCTCTGTTTAAACAATCATTGTGCTGAATTGAACTGTGCTTCTGTGAATTTTCTGATGCCCTCGTGGCTTTCGTTGCATAACTTAGCCGTCACGAGGTCATGATTACATACGGATGTATGACCAACGACGGCCGACGTCCGTAGTAGGTTCTCCATGATGACGCGCGGGTCTAACGTTTGTGATCGTTCTCTTTCTCTGGTCCTCACTATCCCATTTAGTCTTCAGCATTTTTGCATCTTTGGATGTCACTTAGATGTTCCTTAAATCTGTCTTTTCGTGTTCTGCCTGTTTCACCAATGGAAGTAGCTGAGCATTGGCAAACTAGCTTGTAGACGCAACCCTTAACTGACTTGTCCGTCAATTTAACTTTGTCGTTTCGTAACAGCGACCTACGACTCGAGGCCGATCTGAAATGTACTTCAAAATTCAGAGCATTTGGTAATCTTTTGATCTTCTCTCCCCAAACCTTGGTAATAATCAACAACAACGGGGAGAGAGGCAGACGGGGGAGGAACGGGTTCGTCAGAAGCATTTCTTGCATCTTCCGTTCTGTTTCTGGTTTGGTTCTGATTACTGAACGGGCAAGGTTTCGCGGGTAACCATTTTGCATTCTTCTTGTATTTGAGTTCATAATGAAGGAACACTTCGTCACAATGTTCAACAGCTCTGTTTACCATGCCATTGGTACTGCCGAAGAGGACTGGTTTCGTTGGTGTGTAGCTTAGTTAAGGTGTAGTCCTGAATCAGTTGGTTTTCTGTAGACGGTCGTCTCGAGCCGTTATTCTTTCTGATAATCAGTACATCGAGGAAAGGGAGTTTGTTTTCGTTTTGTTTCTCCATTGTGAAAGGAATGACATTTGGGAACAAACTATTCAAGTGCTCCAGGAAGTTTTCTTCGTAACCTTTCTTTTTCAATACAAAAATTTCGTTGACATAGCGTTTGAAGAATTTTAGGCGGCACTGCTGACTTTCTGTTGAGAACGCAATGTCTTCAAGGTTTTCCGTGAAAATCTTAGCGGAGACAGGTCATAAGGGGCTTCCCATTTGCTCTGCCGGTGAAAGTTTCGTTGGAAATGGAAATAATTACCACATATCATACAGAAGTTGTTTAACTGTACGAAATGGAACAGGCTAAGCTTAGTTCTACTAGTGAAGTTCTCGTCTTCTCCCAGCAAGTTGAGAGTCACTTGCAGTGTTTGCTCTACCGCATTGCACGTGAATAGGTATTTCACATCGTAACTGACCGTAATGTGATCTGTTGACTCTCTAATTCCGTACTGAAATGAATCGAGTTATTGACGTGGGACGGACGTTGCCCAATAAGCGGTTGTAATAACTTTGGCGAAGAAGCGTGCTAGTTTAAACGTCACGCTGTTATTATGCTGGAAACCACTGTTGTCCAAGTTTTAACACGGTATACCGCCCCGTTTTTTGTAGAAAGCTTTTATTTCCACCAAAAAGCTTTTTTCTGAGCTTTCGGGTACTACACCTGTACCCGTCTTCAGAGAAAACATAAAATGTGTCGACTGCCCAGCCAGCCAGCGGTTCAGCAAGCTCATCCGCTATACCGTCCGGGCTGGCGACATCAGCTATCAGGTACTACCCTTGTACCCGTCCAGCTTCTGTCGCCCGCCCAGTCAGTCCTGCAGAGAGCGAGCATCCCCACCGACCGACCGAGACAGTGACACGACACCAAAATGAACGTACGACAGTAATAACATTATGTCCGATGATTCCTCTTGGTTTTAAACCACCGGGCTTTAAAGTAAGCTCCCGCTCTTCTCCATCTTTCATCCTCTTTGTTTTCCCATCCGATGTTTCTTCCTTTTTCTGCCGTCGTTCTTTCGTCTAGTGCCCCGTGAAGCACTTTTCACCATGAAAATAATTATTTCAATACGGGGGGATTTTTTAATTGTCCAAGTTTTAACACGGTATACCGCCCCGTTTTTTGTAGAAAGCTTTTATTTCCACCAAAAAGCTTTTTTCTGAGCTTTCGGGTACTACACCTGTACCCGTCTTCAGAGAAAACATAAAATGTGTCGACTGCCCAGCCAGCCAGCGGTTCAGCAAGCTCATCCGCTAGACCGTCCGGGCTGGCGACATCAACTATCAGGTACTACTCTTGTACCCGTCAAGCCTCCGTCGCCCGCCCAGTCAGTCCTGCAGAGAGCGAGCATCCCCACCGACCGACCGAGACAGTGACACGACACCAAAATGAACGTACGACAGTAATAACATTATGTCCGATGATTCCTCTTGGTTTTAAACCACCGGGCTTTAAAGTAAGCTCCCGCTCTTCTCCATCTTTCATCCTCTTTGATGGATGGAAACCATCAAAGGAAACCACTGGTCTAAAGAAAACCTAGGGCTTATGTATTTTGGGATTGCTGCCAACGCGGTATTTTCTGGAGATAGCTATTGTTAGCTTCTTCGATAACGTTTACTTAGTGTTGGTAATGCTCACACAGGGATATAGCCGTAGACCATTCAGGATGTCTAGTGCCCCTGTTAGCCACCCGATATTCATGTAACAGTGAGTAGTAAATATCGCCAACATGCCGCGGGTGCATGCTCGCTGATCGCAAAAGGTAAAGTTTAGTTTTAAAAAGAAATCGCAATAGCTAACCGAGTTTCATGGTGGAACAACTAACTAGTCGCTTTTCATAATGTGCCTGAGATAAATACAGTAATGTAAAACCACATTGATACAGTAATTTTCTCCAAGTTGTCGCGCTGCGCAGATCTCTCGTTGATAGTTGCAGTTTCCTTTTGCTTTGCTGCGTCGACATATTGGGCAGAGTATCGTTACACTTCGAGTTTTGCCTAGTCGCTGGCGGATCCGCTGTACTTTTAGGTCGATAAGCTTGATTATTGTTAGGCGCTACCGTAAGGTGTCTGGCAGATGGGAGAAAGGACCGACGTTTTACAACTGCGCCTTACTTTCAGAGCAAGGCAAGTGGACGTTGCATTAAGAAAGGCTACTTGTGGTTGCAAAAGAAGCGCTACTGGAAGAAGCACTGGTGTTTGCTGGGCAGCGACGCGGTCATCGAATTTTACGGCGCATCCGAGGTGCTTCAGCAACTTCATTTGCGGTTGCGCGGGATGCTAAATTTGTCTTTTTTCTACTTAAGGACAAAGTTGCCTTAATGACCGTGGTTCTTCTGAGCTACGAAGTGCACAAAATAATTGGAGTGCAAGGCCAGTCGGATGTGCTTAAAATGACGCACAAAAATCAGGTATTGACGTCTGGCAGCCAACTGTTGCAGTTGCTTCTCAAGGCCAGCAGCAACGAAGCCACGGACGGGTAGGTTTTGCTCATTGTTGGACTTTGGCCAACGATCAACGATCTGTCGTAACGTAGGTGGTACGAGGCAATCCGACGAACGCTGCTGGACTTCGAGGATCGCTAATAACGCTATGAACACTTACTATAGACAAAAAGTGAACATGGCTTTGTCGTGTTGCTCTGCAGTAAACTTTTTTAACAGCTCATGGCGGCCTGTTGAACAATGTCACCTCTATCTTACTTTGCATCGTATTTACGTGTACTTATTTACACGGATTCGTTGAAGCTTCCTTGATCGCTTTGCTAACCCAAGCATGAATTTCGAATGTGCTGGCATAGCTAGAAAGCCGCTGACGGGGACTCGCCGTGAACAGCAACAGAGAGGAGTCCCCGACCTACTACTACACATTTACCACAGTCCGTTTTACTGGTAACTATTGTTTAGCGATTACAGTTTGTTCAGTATTGCTTCGCAGGTCTTTCGTTAAAAGCGTGCCGATGTTCATTGTCGGAGTGATGGTAGCACGTGCTCTTGGAAGTTTGGACATAGACAAACCGATGAATCCTTGATTGCCGACACGAAAGACGATTATAAGAGTTGAAATAAAGATTTAATATCAATCCAATGTTGCAGCAAGTGCGAACCTACTACTCATTAACGGATACTTTAGCAGATGGGGCAGGCACGACTTCGCGGCTGCTTGAACGGACGCTGCTTTCCGCCTGTTCAGCGTTGTTCTTCATAATGTCGGCCATTGAGTCATCATCGGTGCCGCTCTTGAAGCTGCTAAATAAGCCGGGAAAACGTGCCACGCAGTCGTGCAAATTGAGAAAAT